>OY725342.1:6000000-6625604 GCA_963243735.1 Neocrepidodera transversa
ATTCTTAAAGGACTTTAAAATTTTAATCGAACTTATAAGTCAAAAATAATTAGGAAAAAAGATTTAAAGAAATGTAAAGAAAAATTATGAGACGAAAAATGCGTTTCTTAACAAAATTAATAATAGCACAGATAAAAATAATAAAATATATAAAATAATAAATAAATAAACAAATTTTGAAATGCAACGAATAAATTTGTTAATATCAGCGTAACCGACAAAGATAGAAAAAAAATATAAGATGAAAAATTCGTTTTTTAATAAAACTAATACGATTGCACACATAAATATAATAAAATATCGAATATCACAATTCGCATAAATATAAAGGTACGGAACGCCAAAAATGAGAGAATGTTAATAAAAGAATCATATTTATTAATATATTAGTATTTGTTGGTAAAATATACGTAACAATAAACATTATCACCAAATTTCAAGTTCATAGGTCAATGGAAAGTTAACTTCGGAACAAAATTTTGTAAAAAATTTTGACTTTGGCGGTTTTTCATGCCTACGTTTCGCAATATGTAAAAAAAAAATACAGCTTTCATCTACTCAATGAGCTCTATTCAACGATACCTCACTTGATGGGGTAGGCCAATTTTTTTTTTCAGCGCCTCACTTTAGCAGTATGGGAACCCCCCTTGAAAACATTTAAATAGTTATTTATGCAACAAGTGTGTAAAGTGATACTTTATTCACGAATGTGAATGTTATCGCACGAGCCAAAGGCGAGTGCGACAATCACATAAGTGAAAAAAGGCACTTTACACACTAGTTGCATACAATATTTTTTCTACTATCATAATTTTTATGTACAAAAATTTAATAATTTTGCGAATTTACTTTTAAAAGCCTTTAGAAGATTTGTATTAATAATGTATGTATTAATTACGTCATCATTAGTTCATACCCTTTTGATGAATTTTTTTGATACACTTCTGACCTCCTTTCATTCTGATTTACAACAACCACAGTTGAAATATATGTACATAGTGTCCTGTATATTATAAAGACAGGTCAAATACATTGCAGTAATCACGACTAGCCACCGGTCTATATATAAAGTGGCAACCGTATTATTTGTAAACACATCAATAATTCAAATTCAATCACCATATCAGGCATGCATGTCGCTCTAACGAAATTAATTATGGATATCGGAGCAGGCCAAGAGCAAAACAATTGCTTGTTCGGGATTGTTAAAAATCCACCCATGAAATAATCTTGCACTGAATCAACAGCACGCACATTTGTACTGGTTAGAACTTTATTATAATAGGCGGGATCCCTAACGCGTAAATTTGGTTCAAATGTGCTTGTGAAAAAATATTATTTATGCATAGTTTTTCTCCAAATTTAATGATAAATTTAAACAAAAGCGTTATTACCGCTCCTTCTGACGTCATAAGTACTTTGAATGGTAATTCCTGAGTTGCCAGTTTCATTATTTTTCGGTTCTTCTGAAGAAATGATATTCAGTTTCATTCTATGAATAAAATAGAACTAGTGTCAGTAGGGATTATATTGAAATGAAGACTTGGTATTTGATGGCTGTTCTCGATTTAGTTATTCTTAAATAATATCTATGTATACCGAGTGCTATGTCATTACTTTTTCGACCTGTTCACATTGTAAGTAAATATTATTAATAACGCATGGCAACGCTGTAAAATATTATTCTGGCGACAACCTTTAGAGCACTTGCTCACTAATAAAGCAATTCTCTAGAGCTCCGGCGATAGGTCAGTACTTGTTACGTCACATCATGGCGCGATTTCCGTAGTGTTCAGTAATGTTTCTTTGGGGATTTATTTTGGGCAAACTTGCAGATTTATATTCTCTTTCTTAAAAAAAATTCTAACTACGTACAAATCCACAGTTAGAGCAAAACATGAAAATACACTCGATAGGTAACGAATAAAAATCCAGAAACGTTGAGATTTTTTCGAAATCTGCAACATCTCATTAGTAAGGGAATACGCAGAATTCGAATTAGCTAGACAAATGATGGCAACAAATTCAAATGGGCCGTCGATACAGTTACACATACAAACACACCAGAACTGCATAAGGAAGATCTGCCGTTTCGTTTCGACTAATAAGTTGTCGTGTATTTCTCTACTTGGATATGGGATTGGTTCTATGATATGGGACATACATAGTCGATCGTTACGAAATCTAGCTACTCTTCTTACATTTATTATACTGGTTGTCTCAGTGAATAATTTTACGCGTCAAATATATACTAAATACTAAAGCGGTTACTTCTTATTTCGATCTAAAACTAATTTTTGGAATTTTCAAAAATTTCAGAAATTTGCTTAATATATTTTTCTAAATTTTAATAAAAAAATGCCTGAAAATCGCTTTTCTGAATATATTAGAGGTAGTTTGACCCAGAAAGAATAAAAAATTAAAATATTTCGATCTAAAAGTAGTTTTTGGAATTTTCAAAAATTTCAGAAATATGCTTAATATTTTATTTTTAATTTTGATAAAAACAATGCCTGAAAATCACTTTTTTAGATATATTAGAAATGGTTTGACCCAGAAAGAAAAAAATTAATGTATTTAGATCTAAAAGTAATTTTTGGAATTTTCAAAAATTTCAGAAATGTGCTTAATATAATTTTTTTAAATTTTGACAAAAAAAGTGCCTGAAAATCACTTTTCTATATATATTAGAGGTAGTTTGACCCAAAAAGAATAAAAAAATATTGTATTTCGATCTAAGAGTAATTTATGGAATTTTCAAAAATTTCAGAAATATGCTGAATATATTTTTTTTTATTTTGATAAAAAATGGTCGAAAATCAGTTTTCTAGATATATTAGAGGTAGTTTGACCCAGAAAGAATAAAAAATTAATGTATTTCTATCTAACAGTAACTTTTGGAATTTTCAAAAATTTCAGGAATATGCTTAATATTTTTTTTTTAAATTTTGACAAAAAAAGTGCCTGAAAATCACTTTTCTAGATATATTAGAGGTAGTTTGACCCAAAAAGAATAAAAAATTATTGTATTTCGATCTAAGAGTAATTTATGGAATTTTCAAAAATTTCAGAAATATGCTGAATATATTTTTTTTTATTTTGATAAAAAATGCATGAAAATCACTTTTCTAGACAGATTAGAGGTAGTTTTAGTCAGAAAGGAAAAAAATAATGTATTTCGATCTAACAGTTATTTTTGGATTTTCAAAAATTTCAGAAATATGCTTAACATATTTTTTTTTAATTTTGATAAAAAAAATTCCTTAAAATAACTTTTCTAGATATATTAGAGGTAGTTTGACACAGAACGAATAAAAAATTAATGTATTTCGATCTAAGAGTAATTTTAGGAATTTTCAAAAATTTCAGAAAAATGCTTAATATAATTTTTTTTAATTTTGAAAAAAAAATGCCCGAAAGACCCAGAAAGAATAAAAAATTAATGTATTTCTATCTAAGAGTAATTTTTGGAATTTTCAAAAAAATTCAGAAATATGCTTAATATATTTTTTTTTTAAAGTTTGATAAAAAAAAATGCCTGAAAATCACTTTTTTAGATATATTAGAAGTAGTTTGAAACAGGAAGAAAAATAAATAAATGTATTTCGATCTAAGAGTAATTCATGGAATTTTCAAAAATTTCAGAAATATGCTTAATATTTTTTTTTTAAATTTAGATAATAAAAATGCCTAAAAATCACTTTTCTATATATATTAGAGGTAGTTTGAACCAGAAAAAAAATTTATGGATTTCGATCTAAGAGTAATTTTTGGGATTTTCAAAAATTTCAGAAATATGCTTAATTATAAGTTTCAAATTTATTTTTAATCTTAAATTGAACCTAATCTATCAGTGAAATTTTTTTTAATTGGAAATATAATTTTGGAATTTAGAGAGAAATAATGAAAATCGAAAAATATTATTTTTTATCGAATTGTCAAAGTGACGACGGGATTTTAAATACTTTCTTCGTACAGTCAATTTGTGTGAAATTTCATACTCCTTAAAATCCAGGTTGTGACGAAGCTCAAATTGTAAAGTTTGGCTTAAAACTAAAAATTTTTAAGGTCAAAGGACTAATGTTAAGTGTAAGGAGAGGGAATTCAATGTCAATAAAACGTAAGTGCATATTAGTTATAATTGAGTGTTTTATGTAAAAAAATGATTTAAAAAATTACCCCGTATCATTTATATTTTTTATAATTTAGATAATTCTTATCGAAATTGGGACACAGTGTATATGGCTAATGTAAAATATGTCGATTTTATCTTGAATCATCCTATATATAACTTATTTTGAAAATACATAATGTACGTTAATACTTTGTAAGTGTCATAAAAAATTTAAGTAAAAGTAAATTTTCTTAAAATTGAATATTTTCGCTATGTAAAATAACGAAAGTTGGCTATTAATAACAAATTAATAACTTTAGAATAGCAGCAGTATAATTAGCAGTAACTAAAAATGTAACACAAAATTAGAATTTCGTTCGTGACCTCACGAAATGGACCTATAAAAGTATCCTTAATTCATAAATTGCAGAGAAAACCAAAGAGCAGATCATCCGTCATAATCTTATTATATTTTCACACATTACAATTTTACCAAATTAACAGTTTCTAGTTTATACTAAATTTTAAAAACAGGATTGTCTTCAGTAATATTTTTAATAAATATAAAAATTAATATATAAAAATATATCTTACTTGTTCAACCTAGTTAGGTTCCATTAACCGTTATTTTAACATTTTATCTGTCCATAAAAATTCTTTTATTCTCTATTTTTACCATTAAAATAATTAAATCGAAGTTAAGAAGTCCATAATCGTTATAAGTACAACATTTATTATTATTAGCAATTACATATAAAATAATTTACACTGAGAGCCAGAATCTCGCAACAGTGCTTCAATAAAGAATTAAATAATAAATAATGTACACTGAGTGGCAGAATCTCGCAACAGTGATTTAATAAATAACATCACCCTGTATTATTAACGTAAACTAGCGAATTAATAATATTTTCATCATTACCACAAATTTAAGATATCATTATATAAATATAATAATTATTAAATAACCGATTAATTACTTAATTATTATTTTGTGCTTCATTTTTATTTAAAATAATAGAATTTGTTTAAATTATATAGAAAAATTATTCTCACTAATAATGCGAATTTTGTCGCACATTATATATTTTCCAAATTAACAGTTTCTAGTTTATACTAAATTTTAAAAACAGGATTGTCTTAAGTAATATTTTTAATAAATATAAAAATTAATATATAAAAATATATCTTACTTGTTCAACATATTGAGGTTCCTTTAACCGTTAAACTCAATTATTTTAACATTTTATCTTTCTATAAAAAATCTTTTATTCTCTATTTTTACTATTAAAATAATTGAATGGAAGTTAAAAAGTCCATAATCGTTATAAGAACAACGTTTATTATTATTAGCAATTAAATATAAACTATTTTACACTGAGGGGCAGAATCTCGTAACAGTGCTTCATTAAATAATTAAATAATAAATAATCTACACTGAGGGGCACAACCTCGAAATAGTGATTTAATAAATAATATCACCCTGTATTATTAACGTAAACTAGCGAATTAATAATATTTTTGTCATTACCCCAAATTTAAGATCTATCATTATAGGTATTATTTTATGTATCATTTTTAATGAGAAAATTTTTGTTCAGAGGAATTTAAGTGTTTATACATTTTGGATTGTAAAATTTTATTAAAATTTAACATACAATTCGTTTAATTTAAAATAAATTCAATCAACTATCTTTATATAATAAGAAATAAAATAAATTTATTACATTTAAGATTATACCGCCACCATATTTCTTTTGTAACTTTTGCAAAGCCTTAATCAAATCTATGAATACCAACGAGAAGCCAAAGTCATTGAATTGCAAAACAGGAAAATTGCAATCCAGTTAGTCATAACATTGTTATTACTGATAAAAGATATGAATATCATTTCTTACAAAAAAAAATGACAAAATAGAATTTGCTTCATTCAGAACTGTAATGTTCGAGACATGGAAAAGTGGTTAAAATTTATAATATAGCTAGACAAAAATATTCACCAGTAGTAAATATTGCTAATAATATATTTTTTATTTATTTAATGCTTGCATAAATTTTTTAAAATTTTACACGAATAAAATTCCATAAATTTAAAAAGCTTCAGTCCCTATGACATAATAATAAAAATTTTTGTTTATTTTTTTATGCTGAGTAAAAACTGAAATAAAAGTTTTAATTTTTACACAAATAAGAAAACAAATTCACTGTTTTAAAACTATAATCTATAAGTTTTTGTCCTTCCAAATACATTTTTTGTTTACTTTTTTATGCTAAGTATAGCATTTAAAATTTTGCACGAATAAAAAAAATACTAATTCTTAAACTCCTGACTTTTTTGTCTTAATATGCATAAACTTTTTGTAATACAACTTTTTTTATGCTGAATCCTAATCCGAAATTTGAAATTGTGTACAAATAAGAAAAAAATTCACAAATTCTTAAACTCCAGACATTTTTGTTTTATTATGTGATAAGGTAAAGTGTGTTTAACCATCTTCTGCGGTTACGTCATAATCGGTGACGTATTCTGCTGTTTTACGTGTATCCTATATTATTTGAATGTTATTTTACACATAACCTCAAAATTAAAATATAATCAATGACATATGTTAAGGATTGTTTTCAATGACGCATGTTTGTATGAATAAATTGGTAATGCCAAAAATTGTATTTTTTGTTGTGTTCCTTTTTACATAATTTGGTAATTTTTTTTTAACTTGAAACCTCCGTTTTTTTAACAGATTTGTTTCAAATTTCTAGCTTGGGGATGTTTAACTTAGCTAAACATGATTTTACGGATGATCGAATCGTGATTAAATGGTAAAAAAAGTATTATACGATTATATTTTTGGGGTGAACCCAAACGTTGTAGACTGCATTTAACGGTAAAAGCGGTATTCCAGTAACCCTTTCTATTGAAAAGTAATTAATCAACTTCAAAATTAAACTTGGCAGGCATTTCGACAATGAAAAATGAATTGAATTGTCAAGGGTCCCTTACTAAAATATTCGATTCATTACCTTAAACTTTATTCGAAATAATAGTCGACACGTGTGCCCAGTCACACTGATGACATCTGAATGTCTTTATTTCCCTCTAGCCTCTCAATGCCGTCTCAGATTCCTACACACCCAACATCTAGTGATTTATGACGCCATTAAAGTGATCTGGTCCAAAGCACTTGACTCATCATCATAATCCCTAACATTATAATGTTTATTTTTAGGTTTTGGTTACATTATTTTATCAGGTGCATTCCTCCAAACCTGTCGAGATTTCTACCATTTTTTTAAAATTATTCTTTAAATTGTACTTTACTGCATTGTGTTGTTTTTTTTATACCGACCAATTAAATACACCATAATACATGCCACATTCGTTTCTTGTATTTAGTTTAAATATTGTCTTTCTAGATACACATTTGTCCCACAGTGGTTCACTTAGAAACGTTATCAAGATTTATTACTGTTCCAATAATTATTTTCTATTGTCAGGGACTGACAAAAAAGCAAATCGTGCTCGTAGAATTTTTACAGGCCTCCATGAAATTACTTGAGTTAATCCATTATAAATACAACACCTGTGTGTTGTGTTTATGTTGACTCCTGTAACAGCACGTTCTCTTGGTTTATTTTATTTTTGACTACATCATCATTTCTGATTTTAAATATGTCATTACTTTGAAGCTTCTCTTGATCGAGATTCGTTTTAAGTATACACATCTTTTATAAATCACAATATTTGTCACTGAATGGTGAGTAGCATTAAAATCCTTCGAGCTGCAACGAATAATTAAAGAGAGAAAAAAGAGAAAAACAAAAAAGGAATTTTCCCCGAACACGACCCCTAGGATCCTTCCGGTACCACTTCGCGATGTTCGCTGACTTGGAACAGAACTTAATTAAGCATCTTGTATTAAAATCCCGAACGTGGGCGCCATGACAGCGATCATCTTTTGTTTAACGGAAAAAATGAACGCCCGCAGTAACATGGCTAACTGAGTCTGACATGGTCGTGGGTTAGGCGACGAGAAAAAAATCAGAAAATTACTAGTGCGGTGATAGGAAAATCAGTAATTGTTGGCAGATGAAGTCAATTATGAGGAAAGGGTGATGCTCTTCGGAGGTCCGAACACTTCATTCTTGGGACATTTTTTTTTTGCTGTTATGTAACAGCCTTGGAGCGTTCTCGTTTCCTATTTCATGAATATTTTATCGCTTATTTTTATAGCCTTTATTATTAATTTGTCAGGAAATTTATTTGGATATAAAAGTTTATAAATCCTACAAATTGTACATCAACAATAATTTTATTAGTAGATAAACTGTGCAGACAATAAATTTATTAGTAGATAAACTATGCGGATACAAGGACAGAGTATATTATTTTATTTTTTATATCCTTTATTATTCTTTTGTAAAAAGATTTAATTCGTTATGAAAATTTATAAATCCTACAAATTATACTAATCCACATCAAAACTTTCAATAATTTTATTGGTAGATAAACTATGCGGACAATAATTTTATTAGTAGATAAACTATGCGGATACAAGGACAGAGTATATTATTTTATTTTTTATATCCTTTATTATTCTTTTGTAAAAAGATTTAATTCGTTATGAAAATTTATAAATCCTACAAATTATACTAATCCACATCAAAACTTTCAATAATTTTATTGGTAGATAAACTATGCGGACAATAATTTTATTAGTAGATAAACTACGCGGATACAAGGACAGAGTATATTATTTTATTTTTTATATCCTTTATTATTCTTTTGTAAAAAGATTTAATTCGTTATGAAAATTTATAAATCCTACAAATTATACTAATCCACATCAAAACTTTCAATAATTTTATTGGTAGATAAACTATGCAGACAAAAATTTTATTAGTAGATAAACTATGCGAATTTTAGGACAGCGTATATTATTTTATTTTTTATATCCTTTATTATTAATTTGTCAGAAAATTTAATTCTTTATAAAAGTTTATAAATCCTACAAATTATACTAATCCACATCAAAACTTTCAATAATTTTATTGGTAGATAAACTATGGGGACAATAATTTTATTAGTAGATAAACTATGTGGAATCTAGGACAGAGTATATTATTTTATTTTTATATCCTTTGGCAGAAAATTTAATTCATTATGAAAGTTTATAAATCCTACAAATTAGACTAATCCACGTCAAAACTTTCGATAATTTTGAGTAGATAAACTATGCGCATTCTAGGATACAGGATAGTATTTTATTTTCTACAGTCTTTATTATTAATTTGTCAGAAAATTTCATTCTTTATAATAGTTTTTACATGATTTAAATGACACTAATCCACATCAAAATATCCAATATTTACAAAAAAAGAAAAGATTGTTGTAGTACAACCCTGCAAAATTTTCTTTTTCTTTCTAGAACTGTTATTATCAATTTCTCAGGAAAATGTCATTTACCAGGAAATCTTAATTACTAAAAACCCTGATCTACTTAAAAATATTGAATATTTAAAAAAGTAGATAACCTATACGGGTAGTTCAGCAAAGTTAGCAAGTTATTTATATTTCTATAGCTTTTATTATCAACTTGTCAGAAAATTTTATACTTTATAAAAGCTTTTTAAGAACTTAAACTATAATATCCCATATCTATGTCTCCAATAGTTACAAAAAAGAATTGTCGTAGTACAACATTTCTTTTTCAAGATTTGCTTTATTTGTTTAATAAATATAGAAACATAATAAAAAAATACATCTTGGTGGAAATAAGAAAATACTAGGATACAAATACGAATACGACATAAAAAGAAATTTTTCTTACCTTCTACGAGTTGCTCTTTAACTTCTAGATGATCTAGAAGATCTACGTCTCTTCTCGGATTGTTTACGCTTCAGAGAGTGTCTTTTGAGGCTCATTTTTCGTTCTGAAATTGAAAATATGCCAGTATCGAGTTACGAGATCGATTTAAATTTTATATGAGCTAGAGAGTGTTTTAAAATATTGATTCATATTTATTATGGTACAAAATAATTTTTATAAAACTAATAATTAAAATTGTTCAATGGAAAATTATTTAAAGAAAAGTAGCGAATTGTTAACTGTCAGCTGTCAACTAAAATCATGTTACCAACTTGGTTTTAAAAATGTCTGTTATTAAAACATTTCTTGATTGACTGATACGATTTATTTTGAGAAAAATGTACCATTATAATACTGAATAATTACATGCACAAAAATATTTTGTATATACAAATCAATCGAAAATTTTATACAACTGAATGCAATTTGTTTCTAAAGAAAAAATCATAAAATAATAACTATTACTGTCAGTAGATAGAACGTCCTTTAACTTTAAAGATTCAATAACTAAAGGCGATGACGTTTAGAATAAAATTTAACAAGTTGATTTCTTGTACAATTGTCACAATCTAAACGTCCTTGTCGTTAGTTACAGAACCGTTAAAGTTAAAGGACGTTCTATCTACTGACAGTTAGTGATTTTTTGTAACATTATTTTAAAAAAAATTACATAATTAGTATTTATCCTAAAAAATGTTTTAATAATTGCAAATTTTCAATCGTTAGATTAAGCTAGACCATAGATCCATAATTATCGTGGGTAATAACTATATTTTGTTTTGTACTTAAGTAATTTTTTCTAAGCCATTAGGCTAGAGTTTAGATGGAAAAGTTACTAGACTTTATTTTGTACTTAAATCATTTTTTCTAAGCCGCATTAGGCTAGAATTTAGATATATAATTATTGTGGATAGTAACTAGATAGTACTTAAATATTTTTTCCTGCGCCACTAGACTAAAGTTTAGATCTGATATTAGATTCACACAGTGTTAATATTATTTTTATAACTAGCGATTGAAAATTTATGGTCGTTATCTATTTGCTCAGAACCGGATTAAGGGTAGTGTGATATCTTCAGGAGCTAAGGTAATAATGTGAGCGAGTTACAAAAAGCCTCTAGATACAAGAAATTAATTAGTATCTGATTCATTTTTTTTCAAGAGTAAAATTTCATAATTTTTTTGCCTATAAAAAATTTAAACGTTGGGTAAAGGATAGGAAAAGTTCTACGAACTGTTTTTTGAGTTTGTAGAAATTTTAAGTTTAAATATTTTAATTGCTGTAACGCTGCAGATACTTCAAAGAACCGAAAGGTAATTTTTTCTAACACAAATTAGGTCCGGCTCTGGGTATACTCGTTTTTGTTTCTTTATTACTTTTTACCGAAAAGAAAAATGGTTTCCTACAGGTTTGAGTGATGAAATTTAAATTTAAGAAGTAAAATCCTAAAATAATAAGTTATTATGAAGCGGAACATTTGTAATGATAAAATATTGTAATATAAATATAGCAAATATATATGATCTAGTATGTAATTTCATTTATACCAGGAAGGAAACCACAAAACTCATAAATTCCTAAGACCATTCATGAAATAAAATAGTTCACACATTTCCAATAAAGAATATAATGATATGGTAATAAAACAATACCACAAAGCTTGAATTATGTATATTAAATTAATGGTTAAAAAAATTGATTCGGTCTACTACTGTATAATTTAGACATTAATTTTTTTCAATTAAATTTTTTTCCAAAATACTATAATAGTACATTATACTGCGGAAATGTAGTATTGTTAAAATAAAAAAACAAACTAGAAACCATAGCACTCAATGAGTTTTTCTGAAGTTTAAAAATCTGTTATTAAAATTATACAATATATTAAAATAACATGTCAAAAACAAATAGAGTAAGTTTTTGAAATTGTACATTCCGATCATTACCATACACGTTTCATCCTTATATTAATCATCAGTGGTAATTTATCGGAATGCATAGTTTAAAAAACATACTCTGATATACCCCAAGTATTTCTATGTTCGACATGTATCGTATGGTTAATATTTTTGGCTGAGAAAGTTTCGACTGAAAAATCAAATGATAAAGACCGGTCCTGATCATTGTTCTATTACGAATCAAATATACATCATGATCACAGCAGTACTTGCATTTTTTACTTTAAGAAAAACAATACCCCACAACTGTTACATACCGATTGTTATCATTTGAAATTGATTTCCATATTTTCCAAATAATTACCCCTTGTGGAGCGAATATGTCCTAATTGGGACCTTTGATCTCGCGTTGAAATATGGAACGTCAAATTCGTGATGCAGGTTGCTTACAAACGGTGGCCGGATAACCTATGAGGCCTACGTGCACCGCATGACATGTATACACTGCTCTCTTGAAGAAAAAAAAATCTTAATACCAAATGTAGAAATATTTATCAGTTACTTCTATAATAATGAATTTGATATAAATTACACAAAATATTGCATATTTATATATTTATTATATTTGTAAAGTTATTAAAATAAAAATTATAAACAAGATAAAATTTTGCTTGTACAAACTGATATCTTCCCTTCATCTTCTTTTCCAAAGACAGGAGAAAATAAATAACTGTTCAATATACGGCTCACGTTTACTGATAAATATATACTTTAACAGTGCCTTCTTGTATACATCACTTTGTCACGATATCTCTTTATCTATGATGACCACATCTAACACGGCCTGTGTCAGTATTTGCATTAACATCAACTGACAGAAGATGAGGGAATTACGCATCGAAGAAGACCTTTAAGATCATGACTAATTAAAGTAATTAATATTGATAAGCGGAAAGTTAATCAAAATCGATATACGTACACTTGCTATATTAGTTAAAATATTTACATGTACCTTTGATCTATAAAATTTTTGATTTTTAATTCAAAATATTTTTTTATCTTATAAAATAATTAGTACGAGTCGAGATTGACTAAATAACCTAGAGTAATGCTAAAAATAAGATCACTAATTATTGCTCTGTTGGAATATTCTGTGATGTCAACAGGACAATCGACTCCGTAAACCAAAAGAAATTATTACAAATAATCAATAAATGAAACTCAAAATCATGTACAAGAATATCATATAATTTTCAAATTAAGGTTTGGGCAACTAGTTTCAGCTAAAAAGCCATCTTCAGGCCTAGAATATAATACATCGTTCCAAAGAACGTAACTTACCATAAGGAAATGAGGGTACATGGAAAAAGGTACTTAAAAATTTAAAAAATAAGTAAAAATGTGTGCAATTGTTGCCACTAAGGGCGGTTAGTTCTTATAGGAGCTAACTAATTAAAAGGTTTTAAAGGAGAATAAGCACAGTGGGAACTCCAGAAAGGGTCACATGATTCCTGGGAACGACAAACTCTGCAACGAAGAAAAATTCTGGAAATTACACTTGATGTAGTAATATAACTTGGAGAGAGTCTAATCATGAACTACCAAAGGAAAGGAGTAGATAGTCAACGTTTGTTATATATGGAATTCAACGTGTTAGAGAGAGATGTATAGGAAATTCAGCATGTCATAAAGAGACAGGCGGTCTTCAGGTCCCTCAGCTACGTCAGGTCTGACAGCACTACCAGGTGATGTTGACTTAGCTGAGGGACCTGAAGACCGGCTCGATAATGCCCTCCAAAACTAGAAATCGTCCAAATGGTTTCTAGTTTTCTAGATGTTGTATGTACCCTTGATTTTTTTATGCACTACTTTATGTACACTTGTTTATGGTACTTTTATAAGTTAAAAAAATTAATGTATACTTAGATTTATATCTTCTAAATTGTTATGTTTATGGTAAAATTATGTTTCTATAAGGATTTAATCCGCTAAAATAATATTTTAAAGTTTTACCAAAAATGTATCATGCTTATTGCTCAAAATATTTTAGTGAAGCCTGGTTGATTTTTCCCGATTGTAGATTTTTTTCTCATATTTCATTCTTTTTGATTTTAGGAATCGAATGGGTTTTAAGTATTTTAACCAATCAGAATTTATTGAATCGGTTAGAAATGTTGTGATTGGATGATTTTTGATTATTCATCTGCTTATTGTGGAAAAACCAAAATCTGGATTTGGATAATTTTGAATTCTCTGGAATTGTGAATTATAGTTTTTGGTAGTATTATTATCTAGTATCTGTCAGTGTAATTTGGAAATTTTTAATTTAATTTAAGAAAAATTATTTATAATGAACTTTGTTGAATGTTTCCTTATTAAATTTTATTATCTTTGGCGTTTATTGCTTTATAAAAGTTTTAATTGATAATGAAAGACTGATTGATATTTATATCATGACAATATGTTGTAGGGCTCACACTGAAGAGGATATATTTGACTTTTTCAAAATCCAATTACTCCAATTTTTCTCATAATCTAGAATTATCTACCTGAATCTCCCTAAATCTAGGAATTTTTTATGACCAAAATAAAGAATTACTTTAAAAGTCATCAAAAAAACATAATTCATCGGATTTTATAGAGAAAAAATTAAAAAATTGTTTAAAATTAAAATGGAAATTGGGCAACGTTTAAATAAAATGTTTGCCTACAATTTAAGAAAATATTTAAACCATTTTTCAGATTGAGGAAAATTAAATACAAAAAAATTAATGATTATACCATCAGGTATGTATTTTTTTGTCGTCAATCAAAAAATATCGACATATTTAACACCAAACTATGAATTTGACCCCCTACCGAAAAAATTATTTTAATAAGGGGCCGGTGTAAGAGGGAGAGTTTATATTTTTTTATCAAAAAGAACAATATGTGACATAAAATAGAATGAACCATTTTAAAATATTGTTCCAGCCTTTAAAAATAAATGGTCTATTATGAGCTAAGTGTGAATGCAAACCGCTCTAGCATAAAAACCATCCATTTTTGATGACTGCCACCCAACCAATTTTTGGTCAAAATCAAATGGACTGTATTATACTAAAAATCCAGCAAAATCCACCGATATTTTACACTTATTAAAACATTCAATCATAATTTTTGAAGTGAGTCCGCAATTAATGTTTTTTATTTCTATAAATATGGGTTGGGGTTAAATATGTTGGGTGGGGATTATGCATGTTTTTTAAAAACAATGTTATGCAATACAAACTAGAATAAAATATTTCAAAATATTTTTCCCGTCTTCAAAAATAAATAGTCCATTATGGGCAGTATGTGAATTTTAAGCCCCCCCTAGCAGAAAAACTGTTCATATTTAGGGGGTTAGCGTAATGTTAACATATGTTCAGAATTCCATCATATTAAAATTGATTCTAAGTGACCCAAAAAAGTTTTTTTTCTTGTGTTCTTATAAATCTTTAGAAGATGCAAAAAAAATTCTTTTGATCACTAAATTTAAAGCAATTTTTAACAGAAAATCATTAAATTTATAGATATTTTTGGAAATTAGGCAACGTTTCAAAAGAATTTCTCTGATTTAAGAAAATATCTAAAATATTCAGATTGAGGAAAAATAAATAAGAAAAATTAATTATTTTAGCATCATGTATATATTTTTTAGTTTCATAAACATTTTCAGATTAAATATTTTTTTTGTAAATTATCCAACGTTGTTTTAATCATAAACTTTTTATTTTTTTTAAATTGCTAAAATTTGTAAAAAAAATTTTAAAATTATAAAAATAATAATTTTACAAAAATTTAATAACCAATTTTATCAGAGGAATTTTAAAGCGTAATTACCACATTTCCAAAAATTTCATTAAATTTAGAAAAAAATTTACGATACAAAAATGTACACAAGAAGTTAAAATTACATCATATATGTTTATTAGTCTCTATAAGATGCAAAAAAATCTTTGTCTAATCACTATATTTATAGAGATTTTAAAGAAAATCTTAAAATTTACGGAGATTTTCGAAAAGTTTAAATAAAATTTCTCCGATTTAAGACAACATTTTTCAGATTGAAAAAAATTAAACAAAAAATGAATGATTAGCATGTAATTTTTTGTGTCGATGGGCCAAATCCCCTAGAATTTTTTTTATTTATGTAAAATTTAAAATTCTAATATCAGAATTGGATTAAGCATAAAAAAAACTTAGCGACAAGTTTGTGCCTATTAATACAAAAAAATTTAAAAGTGAATTAAAAGTTTGTCCTTGGACTTGCGCATTCTCAACTTTTTTGTATTAACTTTATAGCCATTTTCCTTAAAAACTGACAGTACTGGAATGTCTTAAGGAATGTTGACATCTATCATTACTCCAAAGTAGTAGAGATTTTCGGTGATTAAGGGGAAAGAAGAAATTTTCCAGTGGCGGGCAATTTTATTGTTTTACATATGTATACGATAAATTTACATTTAAATTTAATTCAAATTTTTATTTTATTTTTTAATTAAAATGAGATCAGTAAATTATGCATTCTAAAGTTTTCGTTAATTTCCCACAAAATTTTACCGAATAACCTGAAAAATGTTCTCAAATAAAATAATAAAATAAATTAGCAAGTATTCCCGTTCCTGCCAATACGTAGCGCACATAATCTCAGCAATGATCGTTTAACATATAAGCGACGTTGCCTTTTCCATACGAAGTACATATCAGATGTTCTCCTTTTATTGCATGACAAAAAATGAGAGACAAAATAAATTTTAAAACAGATGGCATATGATATAATATTAAGCAATAATTATGTATTTTAAAGCTTTGATTTGAATAATTTTGTTTGATGAAAGGAATTCTTTTTAAGCTCGCATGACATGGAGCAATGCAACCTGCAACTCCATGCAAGACGTAATTTGTCTTGATCAAAGGCATGCGCAGTTAAAGCCCAGCTGATCGACTTTTGCAAGAGCTTGCAATGGGGACGTATTATATAAAATTTTTAAATTGGCACTTAAAAGTCTGTTATCAAATATGCCTAGAAAAAATATTTATAAATTTTTTAAACCTACATTTTATTTAAAAATAAATAAATTAAAAATATCTACATTATTTGATAATGCTGTTCAGAGATGGCAGTATATACGAACTGAATTCCTTATTAAATAGAGGCCAGATGTGAACATGAGAAAAGAAGAAAATTGTATTGTTTTCATTTTCGCCGTGACTGGCAGTACATCGAATTTACTTGTTTATATGGTAGATCGGAAAATAAAATAAACCATCTAATTTCTACACCTCGAACTTTGAAGAAAAAAAGAAAGAAAAAAGACACTTTACTGTATAAATGAAAATGATTACCAGTCAATATTTTAATGTAGTTATAAAGAAGTTAAATAAGCGAAATCTAATAAACATTAATTTTGGAAAAAAAAATAGAAAATATCGGAAAAAATTTAAAGAAAAATCAGAAAATTTGGAAAAGAACGAAAAAATCAAACGCTTAAAATCGCAACAACAAAAAAGGCGCAGAAAAATATAGCACAAGAAAACATAAAAAATTTAAAAAACATTAAAAATTCGAAATAATTGAAAATAAATTGTAAAAAAATCTCAACAAAATTTCAAAAAAATGAGAAAAAAGTCGCAAATAATCGTAAAAAATTAAAAGAAAAGAAAAATGAGAAAAAAATAGAAAATAAGATTAGAAAAAAAAGAACAATGATGAAAAAATGTCAAATATGAGAAAATCGACAAAAAAAACGAAAAAGCAGACAAATGAGAACAAGACGAGAAAAAATTTTAACAACCAAAAAAAGAACAACCAAAACACCAGAATAATTGTAACGATAAAAAAATGAAAAAAATCGAATGAACAAAAAAATCGCAAATAAACAGAGTAATAAGAAAAAAATGAGAAAACAAAAATGAGGAAAAATTAGAAAAACTCGAAAAAAAACCCAAAAAAAAACAAAAAATAGAAAAAAAACGAAAAACTATTAAAAAACTTTTTGTCTCTTCCAAAAATAAGAGAAGAAAGTCGCAATTATCGCAAAAAATAAAGGAATAAGAAAAAATTAGAAACAAAAAACAACAATTATGAAAAAATGAGGAACGATGAGAAAAAATCGAAAAAAAAAATCAGAAAAATATGAAAAAGACGAGAAAAAATTTTAACAACCCAAAAAATCGGAGTAATAAGAAAAACAGAAATCAAATTTAAACAAAAATATTAAAAAAATGAAACATAAAATTGTAAAATACGGAAAAAACGGAAAGACCAAGCGCTCTAAAAATCGCAAAAAAACGATGTAAAACAACGAAAAAAAAAACACAAAGAACAACGAAAAAACCAGAAAAAAATGTAACGAAAAAAAAAATTAAAAAAATCGAATGAAGTAAACAAATCGAAACAAAATTCGAAGAAAATGGCAGAAAAATCGCAAATAATCACAAAAAGTCAGAGGAATAAGAAAAAATAAGACTACAAAATAAAAAAACCAGAACAATAGGAAAAAATGAGGAAAAATTAGAAAACAAAACCAAAAAAAAACAAAAATCAGAAAAATGCCAAAAAACGAGAAAATATAAAAAACTTTCTCTCCCTATAAAATAACTATAAATTATATAAAATAAAATAAATGAGACAAAACTCATATTGTGGAAAGAGACGGAGTCGCTTGGAGGGGGCATAACGCTTTTTTATTACGTGACGCTTTGTGCCGGTTAAATTCTACCACATGGCTCCCAAAAAAATATCCATTTTGAAAAAATGTACCGGACTGAAAAAAGGTACCGAAACGCCGTTTCGGCATATTCCGGCCCTAATGCATCCACCACTGGAAATACTGAACTATAAATATCATTATATTTTTTACCTCAATATAAATAGCAAACACACCTTTTACTACTGATCAGTTTATTATTTTAATTCAATTATTAATGTAAAAATCATTCCGGTTACCAATGACTGTATTTATATTGTTTTTATATATAAAATAAACGTACATCCGATGTACTGCTGGTCACAGCGTTTTACTTGTCACTTTTCAGTATAACATAACCTATTATTTTAATGTTTATGTGTCGCCTATGTAGGGCATAGAAGGAGGCACATGTCAACTTTATAAATAGTGGCCCGATTTTGTAAGCCAGTTGGTGGCGCTGTTGATCGACTGTTGATGACAGTTTAAGCGAGTTTTGACATTTCCTTTGACTTTTTTTCAAATAATAATTTTAATTCATTACGTAAACTTTTAAAAGATGTCTTTTATAAAAATTGGATGGCTCATTAAATAAAACCGTTATTTGAGATTATGGATCTATTCAATCTACAAACAGTTTTTCAACATACGATCGTCAGCGCCACGTCGGTTATTTTATATACCATTAGTTGCATATAAAATTTTGACCACATTTTAAACGTGTTGTCCATTAGAGATTGCCCTCCTTCTATACACTCCATAGTGTCGTCTATGTGTTTTGCCTTTTTCTTCTTTTTTATTAATAGTCAAAGTCGCTAAGGCTATTTGGTTTAGTAATATTCCACAGATAACTGTAAATTATGCCTTGTCGTGCCATCTACATTACTTTAAATAAATTAATGTAGCTGACGTCACTTGGAAATTTTGAAAATTTATTTCTTAGTAATTGTACTTTTTCAAAGTTAGCCAAGCCTATCTTTGTGAATAATTTTAGGTATATTTTCATATACTACAAATGAATTTGCTGTAGCTACCACATCACACGTCCCTATTGAAACTTTATCGGTTTGGTGCGATTTCTATTGCCTGAAAGTTGCAATTCTAGGGATAAATCTAGTTACTTTTAGTTTAAAAACTCACCAAATGTCCCACAGGCTCTAGATGCAAGGCAGCAGCAGCTATAATTATGGACAGTGATGCACTGATTACTTTCTTCTTATTTATTTTGCTTAGTTTTGATATTTTCATTTTTAAACAGATTGACAAAATATTCAAGACAAATAAAAAATATTTTTTGAGGTTATAAGATTACTATTGAACCTCCGCATCGGTCCTTTAAAATAATTTATGAAGCCGGCGGCGGTAGCGGTTCAATAGCAACCGCTTTTTTTGAGGGGGGGTTGGCAGCCATGTTGCAAGATGGCATGCAAGATTTAACATCGGCAATACTTTAACCTTGCAAGAACTTGCTGCCATTTCTTGCAAGTTGCATTGCTCCATGTCATGCGAGCTTTACAAATATTTGATAATGTGGCAACTCTGTTATACATTCCTAACATTCCATTACTGTCAGTTTTTAAGAAAAATAGGTCTAGTAGTACAAATAAATATATAAAAATTGTGCTACTGTACAATTTTTTATTTTAATGAAATAATTCTGACACTTTATCCTGTTAAGTTTCTTCATTTTATTCAAAAATTAATATTTCCGGTATTTAATCTCTTCGCCACCTATGAAGAAAAGCGATAACTATTTGATCGACTAGATGATACGCTAGTGTTGCAAAAGTACAATAATAGAGTCTTATTTCAGTCGAGACGTTACGGTGTGTCAAAATAGTGATACGAAGACCACATAAATTCCTCCAGCCAGGGGGCAGTTATTTCTCACTTGGCGATAGATTCAGTTACAAAAGTGAACGGAATAAGAACTTTCTAAACTACCGGCTTTGATTGTGGGTGGTTTAAGTTCAGTAACTTGGAGGGTTCATTGTAATTAATTACGATCGTATTTATTAAAAGAAATGGTAATGATCTCCTTATCTGTAAAACGGTTTAGATTTTTTTTATTATATCGGGATTTATGATAAATATTGTGCTTTCGCATTAATATTTGCATCCTGAAGCTATATCCTTATTAGAATTAGTTGATCTCATCATAACAGTACTAGTAAAAATAATTATAGATACTTTGATTTATTTGTACCAAAGTTTATAAACTTGATTTTAAACTTGTCTTGTTTAGCAAATATGCTAAAGTAGAACTTGTAGTTATACTTCCAACCTGTATTTTAGCTCCTATATATATAGGGTGGCTCATTTTATCTGATTGTTTTTAAACGAGTTTATATAGAAATTAGGTCAATGTTTTCACGACATCAAGTTCCCATCCGTAGGTTCATTCACCAAAAATTTAAATTCTCCGCGTTACTGATTTACGTCATGGTAATATATATAAGAAATTAAAATATTGGTGGGGACATCGCATATTCCGTTGTTAAAATTTATAATTTCTTGTATTAATTATGGAGAAAGAATAAATCAAAACAAAAGAAGGAAAGCAAAGAGCAATAAAGAATAAAAAATAAAATAGAAATTGGAACATAACGAAAATATACTAAATCAATGGAAATATTTATCGCCAAGAATAAAAGGTGGACAAAATGGAACCTAAAGAAATATGATAAAGGAAGATACAATAGTGCTACAGATTAGACAAAATCACAAAATCTAATAGGTAGACAAACAAGCAATTAACCACAAGGGTGTAGTAAATGCGACTACTACAATCCCCCCCCCCTTCCCCGTTTTTTCCGAATAAACATTTTTGGTGCACAAGTTGAACTTCATCGAGTAGGGAAAGTACTATGCTTATCTTTTATCTTACCCATACTCATCTAATTAAGACAAAAAAAAGTTTATGCAGTCGAGAGACCCGCATCAGGAATTAAGTTCCTTACATAGTTTAATGTCTCTTTCTCTCTATTTCCCTCTTTCTCTTTTCCCTATTTTTCATTATTTTTTTCCTATTTTCCATTTTTTCCCTATTTTTTTATTATTTTTTCACTACTTTTCATTATTTTTTTCACAATTTGTCATTATTTTTTCATTATTTTTTACCCCTATTTTTCGTTATTTTTTCCATATTTATTTCATTATTTTTTTCCCTATTTTTTATTAGTTTTTTCCCTATTTTTCATTATGTTTTTCCTTATTTTTCATTATTTTTTCACAATTTGTTTATTATTTTTTTCCTTATTTTTATTATTTTTTACCCTTATTTTTCGTTTTTTTCCCTATTTATTTCATTATTTTTTCCCTATTTTTCATTAGTTTTTTTTCTACTTTTCATTATATTTCTCAGTATTTTTTATTTCACTATTTTTCATTTTTTTTATCTCTACTTCTCATGACTTTTTTCCTATTTTTTGGATATGTGGAAGAAAAAAGTAGACGAAAGATAGAAAATTAAGAGACATGATAGAAGAAGATAGAGAGAAACATAAAGTAGAATGTCAAAAGGAAATGCAAAACATGGGAAAGAAACTGAATATAAGAAAAAATGAAGAGGAACAAAATATTAAAGAAACAGAAGAAAGAATAATAAAAAAACCAAGGAAAACAGAACAAATAAAACTTAAAAATATCAAAAAATTGCAATAGTTCGAAAACTCTTTTTTTTTGTTTTTCATTATCAAATTCTGGTATTTATTTTTTAAATTTTTATTAAGTCAATAAATCGATTTTTTTTTTCGTTTAGTCCAATTTTGTTTAACAAATTTAATGAAATAAATACAGGGTGTAACAAATAAATATAAGTATAGGAAAGTACTATGTTGGTTATAATGCATATTTTGCATTACATTTTATATTCCAAAAAAATTTAGATTTTTGTTATATAAAAAAAATTTGTTTACTTCAAAAATACAGGGTGTAATCAAAAATAATTTAAATAAATATAATTAGCGGGAAAGTCACTGAAAAATATCGAAATTTTATTATTGAAAAATTCAATATTAATTTTTTTTTTATATTATTTAAAAAGTTTTATCTGTTCAATTATCTAAGAAAATTTATTTTTCAATATCAAAATTTGGGATTTATTTTTTAAATTTTTTTATAAGCCAATATTTGTTTATAGTCTAAAAATTTTGTTCTGCTTAAATTTCGTTCAACTTCAAAAATACATATAATAAATATAAATAAGTGGAGCAATTTTTTATTTTTGAAAAAAAAAATTTTTACTTTAAAAATACAGGGTGAAACAAAAAATAATTTAAATAAATACTGAAATAAATCGAAGTTTTATTTTTGAAAAATTCGATATTAATATTTTTTAAAGTTGAATCTGTTTAATTTCTCTAAGAAAATTTATTTTTCAATATCAAAATTTGGGATTTATTTTTTAACTATTTTATAAATCAATAAATCGATTTTTTTATTTGTTTATAATCTAAAAATATTTTTCTGTTTATATTTTGTTTAACAAATCACATCAAAAATACAGAGTGTAACAAAAAATAAATATAAATAGGTGAAGTAATTTTTTATTCATAAAAAAAAATTTTTTCCCACTTCAAAACTAAATAGCAGGAAAGCAATAGGTTGGTCGCTGAAAAAAATCCATGATTTATTTTTTAAAAATTCAATCTTATAATTTTTTTTTCATATTTTTTTAAAAGTTTCATCTATTCAATTTTCTAAAAAAAATTTATTTTTCAAGATCAAAATTTTGGGATTTGTTTTTTAAATTTTTTATAAATCAATAAATCGATTTTTTTTTATTTATAGTCTAAAAATTTTGTTCTGTTTAAATTTCGTTTAAAAATCACTTCAAAAATACAGGGTGTAACAAAAACTAAATATAAATAGGTGGAGTATTTTTTATTTTTGAAAAAAAAATTTTTTCACTTCAAAAATATAGGGTGAAACAACAAATAATTTAAATAAATATAAATAGCGGGAAAGCAATATGGTGGTCAATGAGAAAATTCGATATTAATATTTTTTTCTCATATTTTTTAAAAATTTCATCTGTTCAATTTAAAAAAAAAAATATTTTTCAATATCAAAATTTAGGATTTATTTTTTAAATTTTTTAGAAATGAACACATCGATTTTTTTGGTTTTATAGTCTAAAAATTTTGTTCTGTTTAAATTTCGTTTAAAAATCACTTCAAAAATACAGGGTGTAACAAAAACTAAATATAAATAGGTGGTGTAATTTTTTATTTTCGAAAAAAAAATTTTTCTTTTCAAAAATACTGGGTATAACAAAAAATAATTTAAATAAATATAAATACCCGGAAAGCAGTTTGTCGGTCACTGAAAAAAATCGATGTTTTATTTTGGAAAAATTCAATATTTATATTTTTTTTCCTATTATTTAAAAAGTTTCATCTGTTTCTCAATAAAAAAATAATTTTGAATATAAAAATTTAGGATTTATTTTTTAAATCATTTATAAATCAATAAATCATTTTTTATTTATCTATAGTCTGTTTAAATTTCGTTTAACAAATCAAAAAATCACAAAAATACAGGGTGTAGCAAAAATTAAATATAAATAGGTGGAATAATTTGTTACTTTTGAAAAATTCAGGGTGTAACAAAAAATTGGTTAAATAAATTCAAATACTGGGAAAGTAGTATGTTCACCCAAACGTATTTTTGTAATAAATTATATTTTCTAAAAAAAAAACAATTTTTTACAAAAAAAATTTTTATATCTAATAAAAATTTCCATCTGTTCAATTACAAAAAAAAATTTTTTTTCAATAACAAATTTTAGATTCGTTTTTTAATTTTCTTTAACGAAAATTTTAAAATATGAAAAATAAACTTGCAATATTTAATATTTTTAAATTTCCATTATTTATCTATGTAAGCGTTCATGTTAGACAGACAAAAAGGTTTACGAACCATATTTTTTTAATAAAGACAGTTAATTTTTTTTTCTTTACGCAATATAAAGGTTGTTACAACGAACGGCGGCATTTTATCTATTTGATGTCATTAAATTTCATAAAAACGAAAATGACCCATTACAGCTGCTCGCTCGCAAAGAATTTACAAGGTGGTTGTTTTATTTCTTTTTCATGTTATTACAAGTATTTGCCGTCTACACTTTCACAGAAGAGAGGGTGTCTATAAAAAACTAATAAAACGGTCTTTTTAAAAATCGCGAACGCCATGATAATTTATTATAATTTATAACTATTAGAATTATATGGTTTTTAAAGGAATTAAACTCGTCGTTTTTAGTTTTAGTGACCGTTTAATTGCTTTATGCAGATATAAACTGTTAATCTTATAATAATATAAAATTTTAGGTTATAAATTACCTTTTTTTTAATAGGTAGTAACTTTCGAATTTTTAATTGTATCTAATTTTCTATATATAAATACTGATTTAAGATTTTAGAATTTTTGGAGTGCAGTTGATTTGTTCCCTATAAAAATATCGTATGCAATAATGATTCTAAATAAAATTGATATCTCAGGCAATTAAACATGCCGAGATTTTAAGCGTAAATTTCAAATAATGCACCAGGCAATCTTTTTTTAAGACTAACCGCAAGGTCGCATTCTAGCCTTGAAGGTGTAAATTGCTCGGCAAGAATTAGGAGATTCCATGGAAAATTTTTAATAAAGAATAAGTGCATTGTATGGTCTTGAACAGGGCCGGTGTCGCCTCTATCTCAGTCAATTTATTTTCTTTTATGTTATAATTTAATACATTAATTAATTAATCCTAAGCTATAGACATTAAGACAAATAAAACGTAAATAGGCGTCTTCGGTATTACCATTTGAGTTTTTAGAAAAAAATGGGAAAAAAACTGGAAAGCACGGGGGAAAATGGGACAAAATAGAGATAAAATGAGGAAAAAACGGAAACATGGGAAAAATAGGGAAAAAAGGGAAAAGCGAAAAGTAGAAAAAAATATGAAAAAACAGGAAACAATAGGGAAAAGTAAGGAAAATACGGAAATTAGAGAAAAATATGGAAAAATGGGGATACATAATGGAAAATATTGAAAAAGGAAATTAGGAAAAAATTAAGAATAATAGGGACAAATACGGACAAATAGTAAAAAACAGGAAAAAATAATTAAAAACGAGAAAAATATGAAAAAATAGGAAAAAATAAAAAAAATAGGGAAAATAGAGACAAATTGGAAAAATAGTTAAAATAGAGAACAATGGAGCAAAATAAGGACAAATAGGGAAAAACAAGGAAAAGAGGAAAAAGTAATAAAATACAGGAAAAACAGAAGAAAGTAGTGAAAATAGAAAAAATGGGGAAGAGGGAAGAAATAGGGAAGAATTGAACAAGATAGAGAAAAAACGGAAATTAGAGAAAAAATAGAGAAAAATCGGAAAAATTTGGAAAACAACATATGGGAAAATAGGTAAAAATAAGGGAAATTAGAGTAAATTCAGGAAATTTCGGGAAAAATATGAAACACAAAAGAATATAGTAAATAGGATAAAATAAGGATTAATAGGAGAAAATAATGAAAAAAAAGAGAAATATGAAAAAATAGAAAATAACAGGGATAAATACGAACAAATAGGGAAAACAGGAAAAAATAATGTTTAACAAGAAAAATACGTAAAATAGGATACAAGGGAAAATTAAAAGACAGTACAGAAAACTAGGACAAATGGGGAAAAATATTAAAAAATAGAAAAAAATAGGAAAAAACTGGAAAAAAACAGGAAAAAGGAAAGTAGGAAAAATAGAGAATAATATGGAAAAATACGGACAAATAGGAAAGAACAGGAAAAATAATGAAAAATAAGAAAAATATGAATAAAAAATAAAAAAAATAGATTAAATAGAAAAAAAATGGAAAAATAGGGCAAAATAAGTACAAATAGGGACAAATAGGGAAAAACAAGGAAAAATATAAACAATGAGAAAGAAGGGAGAACTAGGGAAAAATTGAACAAGATAGACAAAAAGTGAAATTAGGGAAAAATAGAGAAAAATTGGCAAAATTGAGAAAAATAGTGAGACACGTCGACTTTTGATTTAAAGGAAACGAAATTTTTGAGAAAATTTGTCGCTCTAAAGTTGAGGGGCGAGGGGTGAAGGGGTTGACGTTAGAGTAATGTTTGTTATCAAAAATTTTGTCCTCCTCAAATCAAAAATCAACGTGTCTCGCCATTTTTGCCAAAAATTATTGGGTAAGCCTAAATCGAGGGTGGAAACTTTTTAAAAAACACCCTGTATAAAATTACAGGGAATTCCGTTTATCTCTCAAAAGTGTAGAAATGACCTAAATAAATATTTTTATCTTATTTTCATGTATCTCGTTTGAGTGTGAAATAATTATAAGATATTTTTATTTGCAAACTATTTTCGTTGATCGTTAGATCTTAATATGTCCTAGTTAATTGTAATTCAATATAAAATCCAATATTTCATCGGTTGGTCCTTCGATTATTGGTTATTCAAAAAGGAATCATTACCTATATCCTGTACCCAATCTCTTATATATGTTTGAGCTTGTTATTGATAAAATTCAACTCGTAATGACTTTTGATTTATTGTGGATTATTTTTGTTACTATTATAATATAGTTTTGTCCAGTGTAAAAAACATTTATTTTATTTAATATATTTTTGAAAGTGGACGTCTTGAAGATTTATGCCGGACCTGGCCTCGATATCTGCGCTAATATTTTAAATTACAGACCGGTGAAATTACTTGAAAAGTAAAATTCATTTATGTACTTACCATTAATTTATTATAGAGTATGCGGGGTTAATACCTCTATTAAGGACTTTTTTTTAAGTTTATAGTTGATTTTCCGAGAGTAAATGGGTGTTATTTGTATGTTTTTTTAATGAAATTAAAACATAAGTAAGTACTTAATTTTTTAAGGATGTATATAATTTTGCAAAAAATAAAGTATATTCAATTTTTTTTGTTCTATACTAGAATTGCTAATACGGGGTCAATTTTTTTAAATATTTTAGAAAAAAATTTGGTTATATAATTCAATAAAAAATTATATTTCATATCAAAGGAGAAATGACAAAAATGAAAAAATCGGTTGTGTCGAAAAAAACAGCGAAATATAGGGAAAAATGGGCAAAACGGGAATAAACAGAAAAATAGTCAAAAACAGCAGAAAGCAGTAAAAAACGAAAAAAATTAGGAAAACCAAGAAAAAACGAGAAAAACAGAAAAAATGAGCAAAATTGGAAAATAGAGACAAAAATAGCAAAAATGAGAAAAAATAGAAAAACACAAAAAAATAGTAAAAATAGAAAAACAAACAGAAAAAAATAAGGAAAAATTGGAAAAAATAGTAAGATCTAGGTAAAAATAAGAAATATATGGAAAATTAGGAAAAATACGAAAAGAGAGAAAAATAGGGAAAATAAAAAAAATGGAAAGCAACAGTAAAAATGGAAAGACAGAAAAAATGGGAAAAAATGAAAAAATTAAAAGAAAAAATATAGGAAATTAGAAAAAAATTGGAAAAAAATAGGAAAAATAGAGAAGTAAAAACTCGAAAAAAAAGTCGCTAAAAAACGAAAAAGAAGTCATTAACAAGCGCAAGAAATCGAAAAATTCGCAAAAAATTAAAAAAGAAAATCGTAAAAAAAGCCCAAAAAATCGCCAAAAACAAAATCCCCAAAAAATCCAAAAAAAAACACAAGAAATGGCAGAAAATAGCAAAAAATTTAAAATTAATCAAAAAAAATTGCAAATATAAATAATCGGAAAAAAATTGCAAAAAAATAAACCAAAACCCGAAAATAATTTTATCCATATAAAAAAATAAAAACCAATTGAAATAAATCGAAAAAAAAATAGAGGAAATGAGAAAAAATCAGAAAACAAAAGAAATAGAAAGAAAAAGAACAATGCGAAAAAAATGAGGAAAAATTAAGAAAAAAATCAGAGAACAAAACAGAAAAAAAAAATTAAAATTCAGAAGAAAAAAACGAGAAGATATTGGAAAAAGTAAAAAAAAACAATGACTAAATATTGGAAAAAAAGAAAAGCAAAATTGTAAAATGCGACAAAAACTAGAAAATCAAAAAAATCGCAAAAAGGCAAAAAAAAGCGCAAGAAAAACTGCTAAAAAACGTAAAAAAAATAGCTAGAAAAATGTAAGAAATCAAAAAGTATCGCAAACATGCAAAAAAGATTGCAAAAATTTTCTAAAAACTGGAAAGAATTTAAAACATAAAAAACGTAAAAAATCGAAACAAAATCCCAAATAAATAGCAAAAAAAACCGCAGAAAATTGCAAAAAATCGCAAAAAAAGAACAAGACAAATTTATGATGATTTTTACTAATTTCTGCTGATTTTTTCTTAATTCCTGCAGATTTGACTAATTTCTGCTAATTTGACTTTCAGCTGATTTTTACTCAATTCTGCTGATTTGATAAATTTCTGCTTATATGACTAATTTATGCTTATTTGACCAATTTCTGCTGATTTGACTAACTTCTGCTTATTTGACTAATTTATGCTGAGTTTTACTAATTTTTGGTGATTTGACTAATGTCTGCTGATTTGACCAATTTCTGCCGATTTGACTAACTTCTGCTTATTTGACTAATTTATGCTGAGTTTTACTAATTTTTGGTGATTTGACTAATGTATGCTGATTTGACTAATTTCTGCTGATTTGACTTCCTGCTAATTTTTACTGATTTCTGCTGATTTTTACTCAATTCTGCTAATTTAATTAATATATGCTGATTTTTACTCATTTCTGCTGACTTGACTAATTTCTGCTAATTTGGCTTTCTGCTGAATTAACTAATTTCTGCTGTTTTGCTTAATTTTTACTAATTTCTGCAAATTTGAGTAATTTCTGCTTATTTTACTAATTTCTGCTGATTTCTATTCGTTTCTGCTGATTTTTACTAATTCCTGCAGATTTGACTAATTTCTACTAATTTGACTTTCAGCTGGTTTTTATTGATTTTTGCTGATTTTTACTCAATTCTGCAATTTTTTTAGCTCGTTCATAATATTTTCCCTTCTGAGAGGTGGATCGGGAAAGTAAAAAAAAATTAGGAAAATGGATATTTCCGTTTTTATCTTGAAATTTTTTTTAGCACGTTCACATTATTTTCCCTTCTCGGAGGTGGGTCGGGAAAGTAAAAAAAATGGACAAAAAAAAATAAAAGGAATCAGGAACTAATTAGAAAGATTTTAAAAATTGGAAAAAAGAAATAATTTGATTTTATCGGTAAATCTATTACAATTCAAATTGTAACAATTCCCATACACTCTTATTTTTTTTTTCATCCAAGTTTAAAATATTCCGAAATAAAGAAATAAATTAAATAGTAATATTACCTATCAAATCATTCTTATTTAATTATTATTATTATTTCTAATATCTTTTCTAACTGTCAAAACATTCCTGAATATATTGCCAAGTATATAAGGTAGTGGGTGACAAATCCTCTCACATTTTAAACGACATAAAATTTTCATTAGCCTTCAAGAATAACATTACAAGGGATTAAATGTTACAAATGATTTATTTCTATTTTCACTGTAAATTGCTTCAGAAAGAAACGAGAATTGGACTTATAGAGGTCGTCTTGCACTGGCGTATCAATAAAATAACATCCAAAAATTAATAACGACAGAAAAAAATCATTAACCATTTTAATCAAATATTTATGAAATTAAATTTATTTTTTCAATAGCTAAAAATTGGAGTAATCATTTCTAATAAACGAAATCTGTTTCACTAGTTTCATATGAGAAAACCACTTCCTCTATTATTCCAATAATTGCCCCCCCCCCCCCGCTATTTTCTTTACAATGATCTTCTTCTGTGATTTTTCTTTACCCTACTCCCCCGCTCTTTTCGTTTTTGATAATTTTCGCCATTATTACTTATTACTCATATATTTGTGTTCAGTTTTGTTTGTATATTTCAATACCCAGTCTTTGACATGTCAAGTGTCGTTTGTCATGTCATTGCCAGTCAATTATTTCTTCTTTTTTACTCTTAAACTTAACCTTAAACTATTTCAAACGAAAATATATCTGATAAAGAATTACTTACCTATATTTTATTTTATTAGATCGAAAATTCACTTGAATTGATAGGAATTCAAAAGAAAGTGTTTATTTGCAGTCAAATTTTTTTATAATAATTTAAAAAAATCTCTTTTGACAAACGCAATGACAGTTGCGTATAATTAATTTGAAAGATTTCCTAAGATCGCGTACCTCTGACATCACGTTTAGTCTTCAATTGTTTTCATTATCTACTACTAGTCAATAATAAAAAATTATCTACTTGTAGGAGAGAAATTTAACTTCTTGACTCGAACTCAGCATAAATAATGATGGAATAATATGGAAAAAATATATTTTGTACCTAAATAGTTAAAAAAAATCCCAAGGACAAAACGGTTCGTGGTACAACAGGTTCTCTTACCTACATTTCGATACAATAATAATAATTTAAGTACGTACAAAATTACAGTCTTTCCAACAATTGAAATTATTTCGATTATAAAATGTTAGTGTCTTTTCAGAACTAAAATTAATAAATAAGTAAATAGTGGTTCTTATTTTCTTGTGTAAACGTTTTTATTGTAAAAATTCTTGTTGTAATAAATACGTTTACACAAGAAAATAAGAACCACCAGTCACATATCTAAATAAAGTTTGTGTAGAAAAGTCAATAGCATTCTGCAATCGAAATAGTTTCAATTGATTTTTGAAGAACTATAACATTTATTTATAACGTCATCACTCTTTTAGATATGACGTCATAGATTTTTTGTAAATGCTACATAGTTACATGATGTGATTTCCAAGAAACTGCAAGGTCAAGCAGAGATAAGAAGTTTCCAGTTTCTCATATAATTTCATTTTTATACTATTACAATTCCATATTTTTACTTTCCGAACAAGAAAGTTGTATAGAAGGAAAGTATTGCGATCATGACATTTTGGCCATACCCAGATTTTAATGGATCTTTACGTTTTGAGGTCACCTGAATCCATTTATACCATTTTTAGCATGATGTCTGTCTGGGAGTGTCTGTGTGTGTGTCTGTGGGTGTGTGTGAACACGATAGCGTCTAAACGGCTGAACCGATTTAGATGAAATTTTATATACATATTTAGGGTAGCAAGAAGACGACCTGTACAGATTTTCGTGTTAATCGGACAACCGGAAGTGACAACTGATATAAGTGATGACGTCATTACTAAACAAGATGGCAAAAAAGTTTTACACATATATTTTTTATACGTTATAGTTTAATTTAGAATGATTATAATTTTCAAAAACTTTTGCAATCGTTGCTAGTTTTATCAAAAAGTAATTGTTTTTCATATTTTTCTTAAATGACCAAAATAATGCATTTTTATGAAAAATTACATTGTAGAACATAAAATTTTCTACACATTTTGTTATTACCGTTTTTTTGAATTCCTCATAGTTTCGTCGCTAGAGGGCGTGAAAAATAATGTATATAGACATTTGCGACTTTTTTTAGATTTTGAGACAAAATTATGGATTTTTATGAAAATTTACAAAAAATCAAAATTGTAGAATATAAAATTTTCTACAAATTTTGTCGTTGATTTTTTTTCGAGTTCCGCATAGTTTCGCCGCTAGGTTTTATTTTAATTTTTAAGCAATTTTTATCCTTATTAAATTATTATTTTTTACTTAAATTTTAATATTAAAAATTTAAAAAAAATATCTTTAAATTTGTAACAATTAATTTTATTCTTTTAATTTTTTTCAAACTTTTATTACAAAAATTGATATAAAAATTGTAGAACATAAAATTTCCTACAAATTTGTCTTAACTTTGTTCGAATTTCGCATAATTTCACCGCTAGAGGGCGTGAAAGAAATATATATATGATTAAACAATTATTTTACTAGGAGTGTTCGGAAAGTTGGGTGGAATTACCCCCTCTTTTTATTTTTTATATTCAATCTTTATTCAGCCTTCATTTGTTCAACATATAAATTTCATTTCTATAGGCTTTAAATAATAATTTTTAAAAAAGCTATTTGTGATCTTCGATCAATTTGTCCTGTGGCGTCTCGTGGTATAAAAGAAAGGTTCTTTTATGAACCACAAAAAACTATTTTTTATATCGAAGGACCAATATGACTACAATTGAAGAGCAATTCTTTGATCGAAAATATATTGACAAATGAAAATATAAAATTGACAAGTATTAAAAATAACAAAAATTGAATTAAAGTTTTCATAACAACGACAAAAATACAAAATAAGACAGGTTCGTCCTCAGGAACATTTGGCATCCAACATGTCCTTATATATTTTTTTGGATTATACATTCATATACGATTCCAAAAATATATTAGACTTAGAAGGGTACGATAGGGTTCAGTTTTCCCTCAACTGGAGATTTATTTTTGGATTTTTTCCTCTTAAAACCCCACCACCCTCTTTTATCACAATTTGTATACTTTTTGTATACATTACCTTACACAGAGAGAAGTGGGTTATTTGAATAAACAATATCATATTGGTTGACTGTAATTTTGTATACGAAATATTATTTGTATGAAATAAATTGTGTTATTTATATACAGGGTGGCGAAAATTTCATTGCAATGTATTGTAATATTGGAAACCGTCAGATCTATGAAGTCGGTTAAATGGAACAAAAGTTTGTCAATTTGAAAGCTAATCGATTGTTGCATTGTATTCAAAGATATCAGGAACGGCTTCCATAATAATTGATAAAAATCAAAATTGCACAAAACTGTATTTATATCTTTTTTGTTTGAGAACAACTCTGATATACTATTAGATTTTGAATGAGGCCAATCCGATTTTTTTTTCAAATACGGACCTGTACCTTTTATGTGATTTTTTTATAGTATTTCATCTCCTGAATTAATTCTTAATTATTTGAATGAATTATTAACTATTTGGTGTAAAGGCTTTTAAGTACGGTCCTATACATTGTCTGTTGTTCAAAATAATAGCAATGGAGTAAAACATAAAAAATGAATAATTTTGGTTTTTCTCAATTATTATGAAAAGCGTTCCTGACATCTTTGATATAAAAATTCAATTTATAACCGACTTCGTATCTCTTACGGTTTTCGAGATTACAATACATTGCAATGAAATTTTCTCCACCCTGTATACCAATAGGATTGTTTGGAGCGAAAGTGATTAAATTAAATATATTGGTAATTGAATTAAAAAAAAAACGGTACATGTCACATGACTGTAAACCTTGTTCACAATTGGTCAAGTCAAGTTAAAACAAATAACACGGATTGTTCGACCTATCCAAATAACATATTTATTTGGTTCAAATAAAATTTTTATATAATCTTTTTTCTCTGTGTAGTTAAACAACTCCACCCCCCATTTTTTTCTATACCGCTATAATGGTGTTTTAAAAATTTTCTAATTATTAAATTTTCCATAATTGAATTTTGTGACAATTTAAATAATTTTTCTGCTTGATCTTTTTTATAGTGGCCTGATGATGTTTTTTAACCGAAACTAGTCGCTTTACATTTACAATTATTATAACTTGTAGTACACAATATTGTGTTTTATTCCATGAAAATTTGGATCAGATTTGAAATATGGATAACTTATTGGATTTATTATTATACCAAATTTTTTTTATTCAATATTTTATTATTTTTATTATCATTTCTTCTAATAAATAATTATTAAATTATAAATTTGTTAATATCGGAAATATTTTCCTTATTCTTGTTACACCAATGTTCTCTCGTATATAAGATTTATAGTCGTTACTATATTTGGAAATATTGGAACATAAGTGGCAAGAATGCTTGTTAAAATAATCCGCTTTATTTATTTGTGTCCGTGTTTTGGGTCCTGTTTACATAATGGGAAATATCATCCTATTTGCGTATTCCGTAACTATTGTTTTACGTAATTCCACTATAAAGTTAACGAAATGATAATGCGTGTATACCGGATGTCCATATAAGAAATGATGTCATATAGAAAATTATTACATAATATAGATAAGGTAATATGATAAAACGATAAATAATCGAACTACTCCTAACTTCCTCCGACTCCGAGATTCAAATTTCAAGCCTTTCCGGCTGTTTTAGAATCCTTCCATAGCGAGACCTTCTTTCTTCATTAGGTTTTCCATTTTCTAGCAATTTTTACCTTAATTTTTTTTTCGATGTTTCTTCTTCTACTTCACCTTTTTCTTTCTCTGACATCTCCAGCAGATAGAGTCATTGGTATTGTCGAACCAAGTACCCAATAGCAGTTTTTACTTTGGTTACTCGGTTCATGTTATCTTTTCCTTGGTAAACTTGCACTATTCTACCTAATGGTCATTTAGTTCTTTTTGTATTGTCATTTCTGACAAATACTACGTCATCAACCTTTACGGACTGAATTTTTATCCTTTAACCCATATTCACCAGTTGTGGGATGTATTCTTTTAAATCTTTTCCTTAAAGCTTCCCTCAAACTTTATAAATAACAGAAACTACCCCTCAAATTTTGCGAATCAATGAGATCTAAATCAACTACTTCAGTGGACTCTCCATGTATTTTTTTTATAAATTTGACATAGTTTTAAAAAAATTACAATTGTTGAATTTGGACTGGAGAGCATGTTAGAGCATGTTAATGTTGATTTCGTTACTCCTATTTTCAATAGAATTGAAAATTTTATTCAAAATGTTTCATTCTACACACATACCTCCAACCTTCAACAACAAATGTAGTTTCTAGTTACCCTTTGGGTATCTAAGACTTAACTGGGTCATAAAATTTTATTATCCACAAACTGTTTGGAAATCTTAAAAAATTCGAAACACATTAAGAGTGCCATTTTATATAAAATAAAATATTTTATAGATGGTTACCAGATTTTAAATTTCATAAATTTATCGTAACCTATGCAGACCTTTCTTTTATTACAAAAAAAAATTAAAAGTTTATACTGCTTGTCAGTTTATTTTTCTCGGAAATTCAAAAACAAATTCTGAAGAAATATGAACGAGACTCTCGGGTCTCGCAGTATGTGGTCTCGGTATTTTCAAAAAGGTCTCGTCTCGTTCTCGGCTCGGTTTTACGAGACGAGACGAGACGATAAAAGTATCGTTCTCGTGTGAAGCCCTATTCCCAATCATTATCTGTTGCATATGTTAGCGTCTTTGATTTATCACTGACTCAATATCACACAAAATAGTATAAAATTCTACTTAATACGAAAATTCTTTAGCCAAATTATGTCGCAAAAACTTTTTTTACTAATCTAATTATTCTCTCCCACCACATTGAGAAATTATATAAAAATAATAAAAATTAACAGGTGAATATTTAAATCATCCTGTACATCAAGAAATAAAAATTTACATGATCACGATTGGCCTTCAATAAAAAAACGTTATAATGTACTAGCTGAATACCCGTGCTTTGTTACTTGATTTTTTATTTTTTCCCATTTTTTCCTGTTTTTTTCTATTTTTCTCTATTTTATTTTTATTTTTCATTATTTTTTCCTCCTTATTCTTCAATATTTTGTCCAATTTGTCCCCATTTTCCCCTATTTTACTATTTTACCCTGTTTTACTCTGTTTCCCTATTTTTAACTTTTTTGACACATTTGTTTCCATTTTTTCCTATTTGTTCCCACATTTTTCAATATTTTTCCGTATTTTTCCTATTATTTATTTTGCGCTATTTTTCCTGTTTTTCTAAATTTTTCCCTATTTGTCTCTATTTTGAACTACTTTTTATTTTTCTCCATTTTGCCCTATTTTAGCATATTTTAAAATAATTTTTTCCCAATTTTTCCCTATTTCCCATCATGCTTATCTATTTTTTCCTATTTCTTCCAATTTTTTCCGTTTTTTTTCTATTTTTTACAATTTTTTCCCATTTTTTCCAGTTTCCTGTTTTTTTTTTATAATTTCCCCTATTTTCCTGATATTTTTCATTATTTTTTACCACCTAATTCTTTCCTATTTTTTCCAATTTGTCCCCATTTTCCTCTATTTTTCCTATTTTTCCCTATTTTACTCTGTGTTTCCCTATTTTTCACTATTTTGACACATTTGTTACCATTTTTTCCTATTTGTTGCCACATTTTTCCATATTTTCCGTATTTTTTCTATTACTTATTTTGCGCTATTTTTCCTGTATTTCCTTCTATTTTGCCGAACTTTTCCCTGTTTTTCTCAATTTTGCCCTATTTTACCTAATTTTCCAACTTTTCCCAATTATTTCCTATTTCCCACCATGTTCATCCTATTTTTTCCGATTCATTCCTTTTTTTTTATTTTTTCCAATTTTTTCCCAATTTTTCCTATTTTTTCTATTTTTCCATTTCTAATCTTTTTTTTATTTTCCTTAATTTTCCCGCCTTTTTCCTGTTTTTCCAATTTTACCCCCATTTACTCTGTTTTCCCCGCTTGGCCCTATTTTGCCTATTTTTCCAATAATTAACTTATTACAAAATTTCCTAAAATAGAGTTCATTGTCCAAATTTAATTAAAAAAAAATTAAGTGTCATACATAGTTGGCTAGAGAACAAAATTGAGATTTCAAAAATAAAATAAAAAGTACAGGTCCGTATTTTAAAAAAAAATGAGGAATGCTCTTTAAAGACGAAACGTAGTATCGAAAAACTGACTACGCTATGTTAAACGGTATTTGGTCTTCAACAAAAAAGATTAAAAAAGTTATCTTGTATCTTTATTCCAGTTACTGTAGTAAGAATTTAGGTCTTCATTCTTTTTGACAAATCTATACTTTATCGAAAACCTAATGTAGCAATTTTTAATATTAAAATTTATTTTAAGCGAGATAATTTTATGTTAGCCACTATACGTGTTTTATTAAAGATAAAACCGCAGGTAATAAAAGTAAAAGGCAATATTTATTGGCCACCCGGTGTAAAGGAGCATATCTAAAGGTAAGTGTCTCATGTTAAGTGAAAAAAAAATTTTTTTCGAGACAAGAGAGGCAATTTTTTAATCTGCGTATCCAGTTACATTGTAAGGGCCTCCCAAGATTTTTCTCGGTATTTCTCGATATCGACTCTTGCAGAACTCTCGCCGCGACCTTGAAGACACTGTTAAAAACAAACGACAGTCTTTGGCCATTGTTGCTATTCAACTGTCACCGGCACGAACGAAGACGACGAGGCGAGAGAACGCGATACAAAATAAAGAAACTACACAATCGATATGATAAAAATGCTATTTATTGCCCAAGCTCTCGTGTGCCACACAATGACATATCCCCCTGTATACAGAGTGTTTCAAGATATAAAATACATAGAGTAACCAGAATAAGATGGTTTTAAGAGCCTTGAGAAGATATACATTATTAACGAAATTAGTTTTTCTTTGAAGAAACATGTTTATAAAGTCTAAATGATTACCGGAGCTTCAAAATAAAATAAATTATTAAACAATATAAAATTAAATTAATTTTTATTTATACTAATTTAAAAAATAGTGAAGTTCCGGTGAACAATATTAAAAAAGCATTTTTATTTTTCCATATTGCTTAAATATTCCTATATATTTTATAAAACGAAACCTAGTATTTCCATAAATAATATTGGACAGGTGCTGCCCTCTTAGATTTTACCAAAGACGGCAGAAAAAGTTTGTAACTTTGGCAACATCGGATCAATTATATCGTTTGGATGCCACTTGAGATAGAGAAAATGGTAAAAAACAGGAAACAATAGGAAAATAATGAAAAATAGAAAACAATTGGATAAAGTAGAAAATATAAAGAAAATGAGGAAAAATGGGCAAAAGTAGAAAAAAATGGAAAAAAATGAAAAATAGAAAAAATAGGAAAAGTGGAAATATTTAAATCAAATAGTGAAAATAGAGAAAAATAGCAAAACGTAAAAAAACTGTAAGAAATAGATAAAATGGGAAAAATGTTAAAAAATAGGCAAAATAAAAAAACCGGATAAAAAAAAACAGGAAAATATAGAAAGAAATGGAAAATTAGTAAAAAATAGTAAAAAATGGGAAAAGAAATAGGAAAAAATTGTTTAAAATATAAAAAAATAGTAAAAATAAAAAATTGGGTAAAATAGAAAAAATAGTAAAATGTAAAAAATAGATAAAAATAATAAAATGTAAAAAAATAGGGAAAAATAGAGAAAAAAGGGAAAAAATAGACAATAACACGAAAAAACAGGGAAGTATAGGGAAAAATAGGCAGAATGGTTGAAAATAGAATACAATATTAAAAAAATAGTAAATAATAGGAAAAATAGAAAAAAACAGGAACAAATGGGAAAACTAAAAATAGGGAAATATAGGAAATTGGGGAAAAATCGAAAAAAAAACAGGACAAATATGAAAAACCAGGAAAAAAATAGAGAAAAACTGGAAAATATATGCAAAAATAGGAAAAATGGGTGAAAATAGAAAAAAAACGTGAAAAAATAGAAAAGAAAGGGAAAAATGGGAAAATATTTTGTCTTATTTTTCTGATTTTTGTTTTTGTTTTTTTCTGTTTTTTTTCTAATTTTTCGCATTGTTTTATTTTTCTTTCTTTTGTTTTCTAATTTTTTCCTATTCTTCCGATTTTATACGATTATTTGCGAATTTTTTTGCCATTTTTTAGGATTTTGTTGAGTTTTTTTGTGATTTGGTTGCATTTTTTTTGTGATTTTTTGCATTGTTTTTGCATTTATTTCAATTTCCATTTTTTTTTTTCATTCATTTTTTATGGTTACAATTGTTTCCGGTTTTTGGTTGCTCTTCTTTAACGATTTTTTGCAATTTTTTATGTTTTTTTTTACGATTTTTTTGACGATTTTTTTGGGTTTTTTTTTTGATTTCTTGCGACTTCTTTTTCGTTTTTGTTGCATTTTTTCTGTTTTTTTTTCAATTTTTTTTTATATGTGTTTTTTCCGTATTTTACAATTTCATTTTTTATTTTTTTTTCAATATTTTCAGTGTTATTTTAATGTTTTTCACTGTTTTCTGTTTTTTTTTTAACATTTTTTCTGATTTTTCGATTCTGCTAATTTTTCCTCATTGTTCTGTTTTTTCTCTATTTTCGTTCTTTTGTTTTCTAATTTTTTCCTATTCCTCTGATTTTTTGCGATTTTTTTTACGATTTTTTTGACATTTTTTACGATTTCTTGCGACTCCTTTTTATTTTTTGTTGCGTTTTTTCGGTTTTTTTTTTAATTTTTTTTTGCATTTTTGTGTTTTTTCCGTCTGTTGCAATTTAGTTTTTCGTTTTTCATTTTTTTTTTAATATTTTTTTAAATTTTCTTTCAATTTTTTTTTACTGTTTTCTGTGTTTTTTCTGATTTTTCGATTCTGCTAATTTTTCCTCATTGTTCTGTTTTTCTCTATTTCTTTCTTTTGTTTTCTAATGTTTTTAGCGTTTTTTTGGGATTTTTTGCAATTTATTTCAATTTCGAATTTTTTCATTTTAAAATATTTTTTTATGGTTACAATTGTGTCCGATTTTTGATTGCTCTTCGTTCTTTAGCGATTTTTTGATTTTTTTCTTATTTTCAGTTTTTTGATTTTTTCCTTATTTTTTCGGTTTTTTTATTGTTTTCTTTTTTAACTGATAAATAAACAACTCGAAGTCATACCACAAAATTATTTAATAATGACAAACTGTCTGAAAAGGCGACATGTTTCGGTCTTCACGACCATCATCAGGCTACTAATAAATTGGATCCAAAACGTTGAATAAACAGTTAAAAAAATTGGTATGATGTTAAATTAGTAAAAAATCAAAATTTAAACATAAAATTAAAAGGATACTTAAATAACTCCTATGGAGTATTTATTGAATTAAATAAAATGAATCAAATGACAAAAAATATAAGTTAGTTCAAAATAAAGAACAAAAACCAAAAAAAAGCATTATTTTATTTTAAAATGTTAGACAAAATTTATATAACTAATACTAAGATGTTAATGAATATAATAAATATATTTTGCTGCATCTCTACCACCATAATTTTAAATAAAAAAATATTAAATATCACTAAGACTTCTATACTCGATAAAAATTAGCCATGAGCGTATAATCTCCATAAAATTAATTCACATAAGTAGCTGCAGGCTGCTAGCTACTATGTTGTCTGATAAAGAAAATAAGAACAAAAACGCTACTAACAATAAAAAGACGCTACTTATTCGCTATTCTTGTTTTAATTATCTTTATATTATGTACAAATGGAATAACGCTTCAGGTTTTTACTGGTTAAGTTAAAAAAAAAAAATATTTTATAAATAAAAATTGATATACGTAGACGATAATAATTCAAATTACTAATTAATCTGTAATCAATCCGGTCCTGTAAAGCAATAATAAAATAAATAAAACATTTTCCTCATAAAGCGAACAAACCAATTTCCCTTTCAATAAAAGCAATATTCTGTAATAATTAGACATGTTCTTTAGTCCATATAGTTTCTTTGTTACCATTAAAAGATTCCAGGGCACAGCAATCGATCAGCTTGAAGGATTTCATAGATCTAAATTCACTTTCTGTAGTAAATCAAGATCGCATAAAGGCACAGTTTTAAGTGGCAGCCTTTGTAAAGAAAATGAGAATTAGAATGTTAATGAGCTGTGTTCGGTAAACGGAAGTCTTGAACGTGTTTAAGATAGTTTCACGTTTTACAAGTTCAAAGTTAAATACAAAATTAATCTGAATTATTGACTTATCTTTATACTGGTATAATAAAAATTTCATTTTACGAAACTATATCAGAGCCAAAACTAAAACCTATAATTTTTTTTTGTAATATGTAGTAGACAACGTGTTAAATAATATTATTAATTTTTTTTATACTTTATTACTTAAAATGTGCCTGAACATGGAGTATATATGGGAAGGGCAAAGGGGGTAATTACCCCACCACGAAACCAAAAAATATATTTGTTTAAAAGTTTGATTATCTCCAACCAAAATATGGGGAAAATGAGGAAGTTTTTTCCTAAAAGTTTTCCAATGAAAACGAAAGTATGGAAAAAACATATAAAGTGTAAATTTTTACAAAAATAAATAATTTTTTTCACGAAAGTTAGGAGAAAACTCTAAAAAGGTCTAGAAAAAATCACAAATGAATTGGGAAAAAAGCATCAATACATTTTTCCACAGTTGTATTTTAAAAAAGAAGCAAGAATGCATTTTTTCATTGTTAAATCTTATAAAAGAAGCAAGAATGTATTTTTCCACCGTTATTTTGAAAAAAAAACGAACAAGAACGTATTTTCCTACACTCGAATTTGAAAAAAAGAAGTAAGAATGCATTTTTTCACCGTTAATTTGAAAAAAAAAGGTACGAGGACGCATTTTGCTACACCCGAATTTGAAAAATAGAAGCAAAAATGCATTTTTTCACTGTTAAATTTGAAAAAATGAGCAAGAAAGCATTTATCCACACACAAATTTGAAAAAAGAGAAGGAATGCATTTTTCCGCAGTTAAATTTTAAAAAAGAAGCAAGAATACATTTTTCCACTGTTAATTTGAAAAAACAGTATAATTTTTTTACTTTTTTCCTGATTATTGACAATTTTCCTGCATATTGACAATTTTTCTGATTATTGGCAATTTTCCTGCACATTGACAATTTTTCTGATAACTGACAATTTTTGCTGAATTTTGACTATATTCATAATTGTTGACAACTTTCCTTCTGATTGATCACTTTCTTCTATTTTTACCTCTCGCCCTTCAGATAAGAGAGGTATAGGAATCATGCTAAAAATTGGGTAGTGAGTTTTCAATTGATAAACACGTTTTGGGGTCCCTAGAATACGATTTTAATATTTTCGCGATGATGTCTGTGTGTGTGTGTTAGTGTGTGTGTGTGTGTGTGTGTTAGTGTGTGTGTGTGTGTGTGTGTGTGTGTGTTAGTGTGTGTGTGTGTGTTTGGATGGATGTTGTAGTAACGATAACTCAAAAACTACTGAATAATAAAATTTGAAATTTTGCATACAGGATTCTGATACCCTAGATTAGATCTGATTAGATTTTGGTACCAATCGCACAACCGGAAGTGGCAGTTGCTATGGGTGATGACGCCATTATTATACAAAACGGCAATAAAGTTTTACACATATATTTTGTATACCCTATAGTTTATTTTCATCTCATTAAAATTTTCGAAACTTTTGCCATTGTTGCCAGATTTACAAAAATATAATTTTTTTTCATACTTTTTTGTGTCAACCTGTAAATTTTTGATTCAAAAATGGCGAGAGGTCATGTGCTGGCCACATCAGATTTTTTTTATTATTTTCTTGATTATTGACAATTTTCCTAATTATCGACAATTTTTCTGATTACTGACAATTTTTGCGGATTTTTGACTGTATTCATATCTAATTGTCTAATTGTCTTGATTTTTGATCATTTTCTCTTTGTTTTACTATTTTCCTGACACTTTTCCCAAATTATTGACAATTTTTGCTGATTTCTGACTATATTCATAATTATTTGCATTTTTCCTTATTTTTGGTCATTTTATTGTTTTTTTACTATAATTCTGATTATTGACAATTTTTGCTGATTTTTGACTATATTCATAATTGTTGAAAATTTTCCTGATTTTTTATCATTTTCTTGTTTTTTTAGTATTTTCCTAATTATTGATAATTGTCTTGCTGACTGACAATTTTCCTGTTTATTGACAATTTTTGCTAATTTTTGATAACCTTCTTGTTTTTTTTAAATATTTTCCTGATTATTGGCAATTTTCCTGATTTTTGACAATTTTTGCTGATTTTTGACTATATTCATAATTGTTATTTTCCTGATTTTTGATAATCTTCTTGTTTTTTTTTCAATATTTTCCTGATTATTGACAGTTTTCCTGATTATTGACAATTTTTGCTGCTTTTTTACTATATTTATAATTATTGAAAATCTATCTGATTTTTTATCATTTCCTTGTTTTTCTAGTATTTTCCTAATTATTGACAATTACCCTGCTGACTGACAATTTTCCTGTTTATTGACAATTTTTGCTAATTTTTGATAATCTTCTTGTTTTTTTTAATTATTTTCTGAATAATGACACTTTTCCTGATTATTGACAATTTTTGCTGATTTTTGACTATATTCATAATTATTTACAATTTTTCTGATTTCTGATCATTTTCTTATTTTTTTTTTTTACTATTTTCCTGAGTATTCACAATTTTTCGTGATTATTGACAATTTTGCTGATTGTTGACTATATTCGTAATTGTTTACAATTTTTCATGATCATTTTCTTGCTTTTTTTTTAATATTTTCATGAGTATTGACAATTTTTCCAAATTATTGACAATTTTGCTGATTTTTGACAATTTTTGCTGATTTTTTACTATATTAATAATTATTGAAAATCTATCTGTTTTTTTTATCATTTCCTTGTTTTTCAAGTGTTTTCCTAATTATTGTCAATTATCCTGCTGACTGACAATTTTCCTGTTTATTGACAATTTTTGCTGATTTTTGATAATGTTCTTGTTTTTTTTATTATTTTCCAGATCAATCACACTTTTTCCTGATTATTGACAATTTTTGCTGATTTTTGACTATATTCATAATTGTTTGCAGTTTTCCTGATTTTTGATCATTTTCTTGTTTTTTTACTGTATTCCTGACTATTGACAATTTTTCCTGATTATTGACAATTTTTGTTTATTTTTGACGATTTTTGCTGATTTTTGACTATTTTCATAATTTTTGAAAAATTTTCTGATTTTTGATCATTTTTTTGTTTTTTTTATTGTCCTGATTATTAACAATTGTCTTGTTAACTGACAATTTTCCTGTTCATTGCTAATTGTTGACTGTAATCAAAAGTGTTTACAATTTTCCTAATTTTTGATCATTTTCTTGTTTTTTGATCATTTTCTTGTTTTTTTTATTTTCCTGATTATTGACAATTTTTTCTGATTTTTTATTATATTCATAATTGTTGAAAATTTACCTGATTTGTGATAATTTTCTTGTTTTGTTTTTTATTTTCGTGATTATTGACAAATTTCCTTATTATTGACAATTTTTGCTGATTTTTGACTATATTCATAATTGTTGAAAATTTTCCTGATTTTTGATCATTTTAGTGTTTTTATTTATTTTCCTGATTATTGACAAATTTTCTCATTGTTGACAATTTTTGCTGATTTTTCACTATATTTATAATTATAATTTGTGAGAATTTGATTTCTATGTATCCAGGCCGTATACCGGATAGCTGTTTCGTCCCTTAAGGACTCATCAGCATCAATGTGGCCAGATGCATAGAATTCAAATCTTACCTAGAAACACAATAGTGCAATATTGAGTAAAAAGGATGTAAAACGACGGTAGACAACTAACGCTATCTAAGAATGGGACAAGGTGTCACTTATTACTTAGGGGAAACATTCCACCTGTCTAATAAGCGCCAGTACTAACTGGAACCGACAGATGGACCATCTCCAAATGGTATGAAACCCAAAACAAGTGTTAAATAATTGTTACTTGTGAGAATTTGATTTCTATGCAACTAGGCCTATACCGGACAGCTCTTTCGTCCCTTAATGACTCATTAGCGGCAATGTGCTGTCCGGTATAGGGCCTGGATGCATAGAAATCAAATTCTCACAAGTATTTAACATTTTTTTGGGTTTCATACCCTTTAGAGATGGGCCTTCTGTCGGTTCCAGTTAGTACTGGCGCTTATTACGCAGGTGGAATTTTTCCCCTAAGTAATAAGTAACACCGTTTCCCATTCTTAGATGGCGTTAGTTGTCTACCGTCGTTTTACATCCTTCTTGTTATTTTTTACTATTTTCCGACTATTGGCAGTTTTTTTTACTATTTTCATGATTATTGGCAATTTTCCTGATTATTAATAATCTACTGTACCAAACAATAAAAAGGCTGAAAGTGTTTAACAAGTGTTTAAGAAATAAAATTTAAATTAAAAATTTAATTTTAATGATTAATAAAATTCAACTAAAAGTGCATCATAAAATAAAAAAATTTGACAATGAGTTTAAATCAAATTTTATTTTTCTAAGATTGGTTTTTTGAAAATTATTATTTTTAAATTTAATTTTATCCATTTATTAGTATTTTAATTTGTCGATTTTAAAATAGTTATTTATTATTTATTATTCCATTTGAGACATCGGTTCTTATTTCATTTTTAGTTCATCGTACATAAATATCGATAACGTTAAATCATGTTTAAATTTAAAACCATTTACCAGTTAGTTATCATGTAACGGAGCTTTAAAATTCAATAGACTAGATATATTTCACAAACTGGATTATTTTTATAGACAGAACCGAGTGAGGAGAATAAAAAAAAGTACGTCGAAAATATGGCCGTCCTTGTACAATTGCCATGTTTATTGTTCTGTTCCAAAACAAAACAACATCTTGTATTTCTTGTAGCGTTGCCTCTTGAAAAGAAGATATAACTTTGTAGCAAATTATTTAGTATCTAGAACCAAAGAGCGCACACTTCGATCCCTTCGATTTTATAGTCTCTTTTCTTGAATTATTAGACAAAAATATTTTAAATCTTCAGTTTTAGAATATTTTTTAGTTTTATTTATATACAGGGTGATTCACAAGGAACTGTACATACTTCTACCATAAAAAACTAGGTTAAAAAAAATTATATACAGGGTGAATTTTTGACATGAACCAGATATTTTAGATAAATCCGGCCCTGTAAATTGATTCAAATATTCTGGTATTTATTAAACTGGAGCACATTGTTTGTTATTATTTATTTTATATTGTTCTTTATAATTACTAAATATTACTATACAGTAAGACATTTCATTATTAGCAATTTTCAATTTGAACAAACACCCAGATTCAACTGTCTATTTATGTCGTCTGGAAAAATCATATCAGATTTTAGAGAAATTATATGCAGGATAAAATATTGGATGTGAAGGAGCCCCCCAAATTTTTAGCGAAGCCGGCTCTGATTTTTTTTTTATTCTGAATTAAAAAGATATGACCAAACATTATTTTGGTTAAGATCCATAATCCACCCTGTATATTAATAAAGAAAAGAAAAAGACATTTTTTAATGGTTATTTGATAATACCATACAGTGGCTCTAATTATGTTATAATTATGTTCCTCGTGACTCACCCTGTATAATAATTCTTAGTAGAATATTAAAATTAACTAATAAAAAACGATCAGTCTACCGTCCGACTTGAATTTCCTCCATTATTGACAAAATAGCACTGATGATGAGACATATTATAAAGTAATTGTTTTAATGCTTAGTTTTTTTATTATTTTTTTCCCCGCTGTAGTTTTTGTCTCACTTTTTCCCCCTTTTTCTGTAACTGTTTGCAACTAATGCTTTTTGCCCATCTTCCCTCTTTTTTTTCCATTTGGTTTTTTGATATTTTTCTGGATAATTAAAAAGAGAAAGATTTACCTGCTTAAATTATTTTTTTATGTGTTATATTTGAATATTTATGTATTATTTAAGAAAAATTTTATACACGGTATTTGTGAAAAAAAAAGAAAATAAAATTTGATTTTTAATCACCATCAATTTTATTGACCTAATAACTTTTGTATACCTAATTTATTTTTCTAATTATAAATTTTCGGGGTTTTTCCATAAATTTTTTAGAATATTTATTTTTTCTTTTTTCGAATTTTTTGCGATTGCTTGAATTTTTTTTAAATTTATTTTATATTTTTTTTGGATTTCTTGAGATGTCTTGGCATTTTTTGGGGTTTCTCCTGAATCTTCAGAAATTTTTGTGTTTTTTTGCATTATTTGTATGTTTTTTTGGAATGTCTTTCGATTTCTGCCAATTTTTCAGATTTTTTTAAAAAAATTTCATTTTTCGATTTATTTTTGGATTCTCCGCGATTGTATTGATTTTGTTTGGTATTTTTTTTATTTTCTTTTGTAATTTTTAGAGACTTTTTAAATTTTTTGGTATTTCTCATTTTTTTCTGTATATTTGTTATATTTGAATATTTATGTAATATTTAGGAAAATTTTTATACACGATTTTTGTAAAAAAAAAGAAAATAATTTGATTTTTAATCACCAACAATTTTATTGACCTAATAACGTTTGTATACCTAATTTATTTTTCTGATTATAAATTTTTGGGGGTTTTCCTTAAAATTTTTTAGAATATTTGGTATTTTTTCTTTTTTTATAACTTTTTGCGATTGTTTGAATTTTTTTTTGAATTTCTTTTATATTTTTTTTGATTTCTTGAGATCTTTTGATATTTTTTGGGGTTTCTCCTGATTTTTCAGAAATTTTCGTTTTTTTTTGCATTTTTCGTATGTTTTTTTGGATTTTTTTTCGATTTCTGCCAATTTTTCTGATTTTCTTTCTTTTTTTTTCAAAAAATATCATTTTTCGATTTTTTTTTGGATTCTTCGCGATTATATTGATTTTGTTTGGGATTTTTTTTTTGATTTTCTTCTGTAATTTTTTGAGACTTTTTGGATTTTTTGGTATTTCTCATTTTTCTCTGTATTATTTTTATATTTAATATATATTTGAATATTTATGTAATATTTAAGAAAATTTTTATACACGTTTGTTTTTGTAAAAAAAGAATGAAAATAAAATTTGATTTTTAATCACCATCAATTTATTTTTCTAATTATAAATTTTCGGGGTTTTTCCTTGAATCTTTTAAAATTTCTGGTATTTTTTCTTTTTCGAATTTTTTGCGATTGTTTGAATTTTTTTTGAATTTCTTTTAATTTTTTTGGATTTCTTGAAATCTCTTGGTATTTTTTGGGTTTCTCCTGATTTTTCAGAAATTTTTGTTTTTTTTTTGCATTTTTCGTTTTTTTTTTCTGGGATATTTTTCGATTTTTCCCAATTTTTCAGATTTTCTGATTTTAGATTTTTTTTTGATTTTCTTTTGTAATTTTTTGAGACTTTTTGGATTTATTGCTATTTCTCATTTTTTTCTATATTATATTTGTTATATTTGAATATTTATGTAATATTTAAAAAAAAATTTATACACGGTTTTTGTAAAAAAAAAGAAAATGAAATTTGATTTTTAATCACCATCAATTTTATTGACCTAATAACTTTTGTGTACCTAATTTATTTTTCTAATTATAAATTTTCGAGGTTTTTCCTTGAATTTTTTAGAATATTTGGTATTTTTCTTTTTTCGATTTTTTTACGATTATTTGAATGTTTTTTTGAATTTCTTCTATATTTTTTGGATTTCAAGAGATGTTTTGTTATTTTTTGGGGTTTCTCCTGATTTTTCAGAAATTTTTGTTTTTTTTTCATTTTTCGTATTTTTTTTTACTTTTTTTTTTTCGATTTCTGCCAATTTTTTTGATTTTCTGATTTTTTCAAAAAATTTCATTCTATTTTTTTTTGCATTCTTCGCCATTATATTAATTTTGTTTGGGTTTTTTTGTTGAGCCTTTTATATTTTTTGGCGTTTTTCATTTTTTTCTGAATTTTTTTGGCATTTAAAGTCTAAAATCGTATTTTTTAAAAATTAAAAATTTTAAAAAATTGAAAAACTTAATTATTTCAAAAAATGTTTTATGTTTTTTTCTCAATTTTTTTCTGTATTTAAATTTTTATAATATTGAAAAACTTAAAAATTTAATTATTGTGACTAACCAACCTCTCGTATATCATATTAATAATTTTTCTAGTAATTTTATAAAGATATGGTCAAAACATATTAATTTTAAATATATATTGTTTCGTCTTATCCCAATTTAATTTTCTCAGACACTTCATCTGTCTGTGTTTATACAAAAACAAATATTACATGATCCGCACAATATTATTACAAAAAATATTTATGTATAATTTTCACAAATTAAACTATGAACACTATCAGCAGAAATTTGGACATTCGGCGTCGCGACGCTCTTCGTCTCGAAGTCCAGGATTTCAGCGTCTATCCATTTTTACATCTCTCATCGCAAATGACAATTTCTACACGTCGAGCCAAAGGGCGCCATCATTCTTCAGTAAGATATAACGCGCAACAATATTTTTTCTAAACAAATAAATATTTTTATTGATATTTCTGTGCTTTGATTTATGTTCAATTGTCACCAATAAATTTCTGAAGTTATTACAATTATTACTAATAATGCTAGTATTATTATTACTACATAAAACAGAAGAGCACATTGAGGTAAAAGGCCACAGGTATAAAAAGTATCAATGGTAAATATTTGGTAGTGGTAGATCACACAATTTCAGAAATTTCACAATTTTTTTTCGGTTTTTAATTTTTTTTATATATGGACTAAAAGGAAACAAAATTAACAATAACATATACCATGTGGACACAATAATGAATGAAATCCGAATATGGAAAGTTCAATGCAACCTTTCAAAACATTAATATTAAAACATTTTGTAACGTGAATTACCAATTTTACTACGGGAGATAAATCACACGGTACCTCCTTATTAAACTGTTATTAAAATTTTATAAAAATATTTTATAGCCGCTTCGCAAGAATATAATCGACCTGATATTAATTTATAAATATTTATTTGTATTCCTACTTCAACGCCTTAGATTATTCCGACAGGTACGGCTCTGTTAGGTAAGCTAGAAATTATGAAAATCTTTCGAAATTAAGAAACCTATTATAATTTACTTTATACATATTATTATTGTCAATGTATGCCTTCTCAAACTGAATAATTATTTTTTTTTTAAGAAATCATAAAGTTATAGTTATTGAATTAGGTAGAGAAATATATTTTTGTAAAATATTGTGTTCAAGATTCCCTACATTTTTGGTCGGACGGAAAACTGATCGCCAAAGACTCGTCGTCTTAAGGCTTCTGGACTTTTATTTTAAAAACCAAACAAACCTATCAAATCAGCACGATTTCCCACCCATACAAGGAAGAGACATAGTTTAGTATATAAGAAAAATAGAAATGTTATATACTTCAAAAAGGACAGAATGTTACTATGTGATACCAGATGAATTATGGTATTTGTCCACGACAGTTTTATAATGAAGCCATTTTTGAAGAATTTTCTAACTTAAAATGGTATATATTATACACTACTAGCAGTGAATAATCATTATTCACTACTTTTTATCACCGCTCTTCCTATACTTAACCATTGTGATATAACGATTATAAATTTTATCCATTTTCTTAGTAAGCCGCGACTGTCATCTAAAAGTCAAATTAATAATTTAAATTGAAATGTCAAACTTTTGCATACAGAATATTTTATTAAAATTTTTGCTAAATTGTAATAAAATAATGGATTGAGAAAGTGAAAATAAAATGTCCTTAACACCTTCACCACCAGAAGTAATTATCAAGCTCCATACAAGTAAATGATTCTAATTCTTATGCCAATAATCAAAAATTTCAACTAATAATCAGAATATTAATGTTGACGTTAATCCTATTTCTGCAATTAACTTAACAAATGTTTCAAATGTAACTATTAACATAAATAATTGATGTTAAATTGTAGTTATATAATATTAATATTCTTTCTAGTTATGCTATAAATATTAAAAATAATATTCCATCAATGTTTGCCTCAATAAAAGTTTGTTAATACATATCTAACAGTCGTGGACAAAGTACAGTATTCTACACCCTTGTGAATAATAGCCATCATTATATGCTCGTTGAATAATATACTATTAATTTTATTTAAATTTTAAGTTTTTCGATCCATTTCGCAATTAAAATTAAAATAATAAACACTCTCAAAATCTAAATATAAATCACAAATACAATACACCAAAAAATAGGGTTGTACATTTCTTCTTATTTTTGAGGCCAATGGACAATTTAAACATTTTTTTTAAATTGAAATTTGATTATAGAAGGTCTAAATGTAGCTTTTATACCACTTTGTTATTTTTTTAAGATAACCCTTAAAGCTAAAAACATCCTCTTATTTAAATTACGCGGGCTTGATGACGTCATACCAGAAACTTAGCCTACGTCACATACTATCGATAAGGAGTGTCTACCTCAGAGTAAATATATATAGAGAGGGCATTCTATCCTTTTTTATTAAGCCAACATCTAGTTAACTTTTGTTGACATCGTCCTTTAGAAATTCCATAAGCGTACTTTCAAGCAGGATAATTTAAAATCATACATTAAATAGTTTACAGTTTGTGAATTGATTTGTGTTATTTTTTAGTGTTATAGGTTGTACTAAATATTTTTGTAAACATTTTAAACTATTTTAAGTGATTTTCTTGTTAACCATGAGAAAGAAATGTGAAAAATGTGGTGCTTTTCTCAAGCCATTAGATAATCAATCTTACACTTCACAAGTAAGTTAGGAAAGTAGTAGAGAGGGCTAGATGTTGGCTTAAATTTTGTAAATGACATTAGATATACAGGGCATATCTAGTAGTTCCTTTATCTGAGGTGTCTACTCAATCACTCGTTAAAATCATTCGATTTGTTATTGATAATCGATTTTTTAAATTATAAATAGGTTATTTGCAATAATTAATACCTAATAAAGCTTAGATTAAAGGTCCGAGATAGAGCGACATTGGTCTGAAAAAAAAAACAGAAATCATAACAGAGATTCGGATATTCTATTCGATTTTAATCGATTTTTCTAGTGACCAAAATGTTATACATACCAACATAAGTTAAATCGCAGAATAAACTCCCCAAATCAGTAAATACGTCACGTATTTTAAAAAATCATCATTTAAAAAAAAGAAAATGTATTTGGGGTAGTTTTTGTTCTGTAACCGAATCGATATGATTAAGATTAATTGTCGGTATATTAAAAATCCCAAAAATCTTACTTACTAAAATCGTCCCCAATAATGTTACAGTTCAAATTATTCTTTTTTCGTAAAGAATTCAGTTTTAAAGTTTGGTTTACAGAAATATTTGCTTTAACTGTTAAACAGCTAACTTAAGATTAAAAGTGTTGGTGAAACGTCTAAATATTTAACGGGAGATTAAAAGTTATGCATCGATTAGCTATTTAAGACATTTATTTGTCGTTGGTATTAGAGTTTTATTATTCTTTATTGAATATTAAGCCACATTCGAGTATGGATGATATTTTATTTTTAATAGAATTAAAATGATTTAAAATAGATCAAATGAATGCGGGAATAAAAATTTAGAATAGTTTTAGTCTTTTGAAACACTTAGATGTAGATACAACATGAAAAGTCGTCAATTAAATTATTCCTTATATATGTATTATATGTAATTTTATTTACTGAAGCCACCTCTGGTATAGTATTCAATATTTTAATATTTTATTTTAATATTCTTAACCTTTTGTTTAATGAAAAGGAAATAGTTTACTGCACTAACCTAGATACTTATGTATTCCTGTATGTATATATATATGATTGTTAATATGTTAAACTATTTTTACTATAAATTCATGTAAATTAAGTCTTGATCTGCATTAAATAAATTATTTTCCATAGCTACGTTTCGATCAATTCGTCAATTGTTTTTGATATTGTATCAATTAATACAGGTGCAATAATATTTACATATAAAAAATATTTTTGTTCATACTTGATAATTTATGTTTATATTATATAGGGTGTTTCAGAATAAAGTACCGTAAATTAGAGGCTATATAGATCTTGAAGGATTATTAAGAAAATTCAAATAACATTTTTCTGTAAACCCCCCAGTTTCTATTCTACGGGGAAGTTTTTTTTTTTGGAAATTTCCTCCTCTTTAAGGATCTTTTTTGCAATTCCCGCTATCTTGCATAGTTTTTGAGTTATCATCAAGAAATTAAATTAAATTAATTTTTTTTCGTTTTTTGTTAATAACAATTACAATTTTTATTTGCAGAAAAAAATCGACATACATATTTCTCAGAATTGCAATCCGCGTCGAATGAGCCATCGCTCATATTTTTCTTACCCTTCTAACTATTTTTCGCAGAAAACTAACTTCTCGACTAGACTAATAAGAAAGGATTTTGCGAAGGTTTTAAGGAGTAAAAAAAGGCGAAAAACAGTGGCTTACATAGAATAACTATATCTATATTATATTGAATTATGTGTTTTCTATGAAAACTCTCTACTCTTTCTGATTGGGTTAATTCAATAATTAAAAAATAATAATAAACATTACAAAAAAAAATAAATTTTTAAAAAAATATAATTTTGGCGCCTTAAAATTCTTTCTTCGGTTCTTCCTTTTCACTTTTTTATATACTGTCTCCTTTTTCTTCTTAAATTACTCCAACACAATTTTTTTTTTATATAAATCTTTATATTATCTTCTTAATCCAAATCTCATCTGATATTATTCCATCTATATTCATTCCATAATCTTAAATGGCTCTGTATATATTTGAAAGATGTCTTCTTTTATACTTATTAATTTTTTGTTTAAATACTCAAATTAAAATATAAATGTTTTATTTTTGTATATTTTTCCATCTCTTGTAAAAAAAACGATTCCATATACATTTTACAAATTATAATATAATGACAATATTCTTAAAAATTTCAATGACAACTCAACTTTGTTTATTATTCTACTTTTCTTATTTTTTTGTTTTTTTTTTCTAACTAGTTTTTCATATTTTTTATTATTAATACTAAGATCTTTTTTATATGTACCACAATTGTTGTAAACAAATCCTAAACACATTTAAACACATCCATACACACCTTAAACTTATCATAACCTTATTTCTACTGTCATACTTACATTTGACAATCACCTTCTACCTTTCAATTTCAGTCAACCACAATACATATAAAAACAGAACTAAATCTACACATATAAAAAAGAACCATATTTATATACACGACATTTGTTTTTTTAGGCAAAAAAAAGGAAATAGGGGAAAAACGGGGAAGAATAGGACAAAATAGGGGCAAAATACGCAAAAATAGGGACTTTAAGGGACTATAAGAGACAAATAGGTAAAAATAAGGAAAATAGAAAAAAATAGAAAATAGAAACAAATAGAAGTAGGAAAAAATAGGAAAAATAAAAAAAATACGGAAAAATTGCGAAATATAGGGAAATATATAGGAAAATAGTGAAAAAGTGAAAATGAAGATGGCGAAATACAGATAAAAATGGGGAAAAAAGTGTAAAATATATTAAAATAGAGCAAAATAGGCAGAAATACAAAAATAAAGCAAAATAGGGAAACCTATATGGGAAAATAGTGAAAATAGAGCAAAATGGAGAAAATATGGAAAATGGAGAAAAATGTAAAACTAGCGAAAATTAGGGGAAAAACGGAACAAATAGGGAATAATAAGAAAAAATAGGGAAACAGGAATAAATAGAAAGAAATAGTAAAAATAGTCTATAGCCTTGTCCTTTTTTTCGGGTCAGATTTAAAGTAAAGATAGAGAAAGATGATTCGAATTAAGGACAGCTGTCTGTTTCTTTTTACTTTCATTATTAACATTTTTTTTGTCGAATTATTTAGAAGTTGCGCTTTCACCATTTTTTGAAAAATCTCATTTTCCACCGAAACTAATACAGCTAAAGAGGACCAGATCATTTTTTTTTGAACCTACATCCCTTAAACCACCCCTCTAACATTTATTTTTAAAATCCGAGCGATGAAAAATTTTGAGGATTTTTGAAGTTTTATTCGGGTCAGATTTTTTTCTTCCCGATTCAAATGAAATTTAGAGTAAAGATAGAGAAAGATGATTCAAATTAAGGACAACTGTCTGTTTTTTTTTACTTTCATTATTAACATTTTTTTTGTCGAATTATTTAGAAGTTGCGCTTTCACCATTTTTTGAAAAATCTTATTTTCCACCGAAACTAAAAGAACTAAAGAGGACCGAATCATTTTTTTGGAATCAACGTTCCTTTAAACCACCCATCTGACATTTATTTATAAAATCCGAGCCATGAAAAATTTTGAAAAAAAGGGAAACATCGGATAATAGTGAAAAATGGGGAAAAATAAAGAAAAATGGAGACAAATAAGGACAAATTATGAAAAACAGGAAAAATATGGAATAGGAAAAATAGAGGAAAATATTAAAAAATTGGAAAAAACAGGAAAAAGTAGGGCAAAATCGGAAAAAGGGAAGTTAGTAAATAATAAGAAATATGGAGAAATAGAAAAGTAGTGAAAAATAGGCAAAAATTTGTAAGAAAGGGAAATATTAGGAAAAATACGGAAAATATGGAAAATAAGGAGACATAATAAAAAATATGGAAATGTTTGAGAAACAAAAAAAAATTATGATAAACAAGATACTGGAAAATAGGAGAAAATAGAAAGACATAGGAAAAATAGGAAAACAATTTAAAATAGAAATTTTTTGTAAAAATATTAGTAACCTATGGAAAAATAGGGACAAATAGTAGCAAATAGGGAAAAATAAAAAATATCTATAAAAAAATAATGATAATTAGGAAGAAATGGAAAAAAAATAAGAAGTAGAAAAAAATAGGAAAAAAAGGAAAAAACAAACAAAGCTCGGTTGTCCAGAAACTCCGGGTATACAGCTAGTATTTTATAATAGGAATAATCATAACCTCCATGATCTGATAGTCCGGTTGCATCCACCAATAAACGAACGCAATTTTTGGTCTAAAACAATTCTTCAACGCAACTGGTTGACTGATGGCCAGTGTTGCCGATTGGCGTATAATTATCCGATTTTCCGATTGCGGATAATTTAAGACTGTAGCGGATAATTTTCTCACCCTTTCAAAAATCGGATAAAAAACGGATAATTTTAAATCCGACGTGATACCGTAATATTAACATAAATATTTTGAAAACAGTCAATATAGGATTTTACAAGGCAAGGTATTATTTTGAATTTGGCAACAATGTTGTAGGCAAAAATGACAAGATTTTGACATTCATTAGTTTGGATTAGACAACATGGCGCTTTCTAGTCCTGTGTCATTGCTGTGTTGCCGATCAATCAATTGAATAATCAAAACACTTGTGATAATAAATTTTACTTTAAGGTAAAGTTTCAGAAGTAGAAAATTGCTGATTATTTTATAATACATTTTTTCAATGCACTTCTAGCTACCTAATAATGCATAACAAATGTTATTTATAAAAATGAATATGTGTATATTACCTTTATTTTTTTATTTATTAAAATAAAATACTTAATTGCGTTTTAAAGTCTAAAGTCCTATCTAAAAATAGTATGTACAAACAAGTAATTTTATAAATTTAAAAAATCGGATAGTTTCGGGCAAAATCGGATAATTTTAAGTTGAAAGGAAGATCTTTTTATTTCATTCATTGGCAACACTGCTGATGGCATTGTTGAACAAAAAAACACACGTTATCTATCTTGCAAAAAAATGTATTTATTAACGCAGTACTTACTGGTATACAGTGTGTCCATAAAGTAACGCATAAATTCATTATTAGCTAAATGAACGATTAAATTAGAAATTTACTATTTTTTCAGATCATAATCTAATATACAGGGTGAACCACCTTCGTGTAATGACGCCATTACCATTTTTTTTAAACGGAACCCCCTTTTTTTTCAATTTCCGGATTGCCCTTGCTGAGCTGATTCCAAAAATGTATAATATGTTGCTTCAAATTGGTACAGGGTGGGCAAAAATGCAAAAAAAAAAATTATGAAAATTGTTTATGGAAAGTTATACATTACTGAATGTAATAAACAAATTAAATGGAATTACGTAGTTATGCAATTAATGTGATACACTACCAAAAACAAACAAACGAAAATTTACAATAAATCTTCAAATTGTTCTCCATTGACCATTATACAATGACTGAACCGGGCATTACTTTCATCTCTAACATTCTGTAGCATAGCGGGTATTATGTTCTGTATTTCTTGTCTAATTCGGTCTTGTAGTTGAGGGATATTTCCAGGTCTGTTGAAGTAGACTTTAGATTTTAAATAACCCCATAAAAAGAAGTCTAATGGGCTCACATCAGGTGATCTAGCAGGTCATGCCACTGGTCCCCTTCTTTGGAAAAGTTGTGTTTAAAAAATCGCGCACAGTTACTTCGAAATATGGCGGTGCGCCAAGCTGTTGAAACCAGATTCTGCGGTCTACATTAGTGGGTATTTGAATATCAGGGAAAAGCTGGATCACATCAGGAATTAATGTATTTTGTAGGAAATCCAGATATAATGCTCCTGTTAAGTTTTCATCAAAAAAATATGGACCAATAATTGTATTTCTTACAATACCAGCCCATACGTTGGTTTTTTGTGGTCTTTGCATATGGTACTCTTGCATCCAGTGTGGATTTTTATCAGACCAATAACGGGTGTTTTGCCGGTTAACATGACCGTTCAAATAAAACGTTGCCTCGTCCGAAAATAAAAAGTTATCAATGAAATTGTTATTTTGGTTCATCATATACTGGCAGAATTCAGTTCTTCGGTCAAAGTCGTCTTCAGCCAATTCATGGATAAGACGTACTTTATAAGGATGGTATTTTACCTTTTAAAAAATGTTTGATACTGAAGACTTTCCAATACCAAAATCCCTAGATAATCCTCGCACTGTCAACACTGGTAACAAAATTACGTCTTGTTGAATATTTTCATCAATTTTTGATCTACCTTGCTTTGTTGCATCCCTCACATGTCCTAATTCTCTGTATTTTCGCTCTATTCTGCTTACCGTAGATTGTGAAATAGGTTCACGATCTGGGTGCATTTCATGGAATAATCGGCATACCTCTTGTTCAGTCCGCATCTTATCGCCAATACCAATCATCATTAATATTTCAATCCTATCACTTTCGGTTAAAGGCATTTTGTAAAAAAAGTTCACGAACTTACCTTCTCTAAAGCGTTAAAAATACAAAACTGTGCTTCAATGTTGTTGACAGTTTTTAACGTCAAATGAAAAAAAAATGGTAAAAAATATTACCAAAAAAAAATTGTATAGTCCACGGGCTTGGATCACTAATAAAAGCTGTTAGATACAATTATTAACAATAATGCAGGATGTTTTTGATAGTCAATTTTTACATTTTTGCCCACCTTGTACCAATTTGAAGCAACATATTATACATTTTTGGAATCAGCTCAGCAAGGGCAATCCGGAAATTGAAAAAAAGGGGGTTCCATTTAAAAAAAATGGTGATGACGTCATTACACGAAGGTGGTTCACCCTGTATATTAGGTTATGATCTGAAAAAATAGTAAATTGAAATCAAAAATCGACCTATTTCGGGAATTTCTAATTTAATTGTTCATTTGGCTAATAATGAATTTATGCGTTACATGGTCAATATTTGCTTATTAGCTTGGCATTATTTATCAAATATTAGAATTTAGTCACCTTGTATTTCTATGGTATAGCGAGTCCGGTGCAGGCGGTTAGGTTGGTTGAGATGGCCGATTCGTGGATATCACGAGTCAAAGTCACGCTGTCGACCCGGCCTCCTTGGCCACTGCACGAAATGCTCTGCCATTGTCGCCGGGTCGCCAATCGTCGTCTCTCTTTTGTATTGTTTCAAACAACCCAAGACTAAGACCACCATAACAAAAAACGAACAACAACAAAACATTCACATACATCCATAAATTCGCCGACTATATGAGAAATTTACGGGAAATGTCAAATTTGTTTATTGACAGCCAACGCTGAGGTATGTCGAGATTTTTTTCGGTAGCACATTCATGCTGTGCCATAGAAAGTTTACATGGAAATCATGAATAATATGAATATTGAGTTGACGATTCATGGAGTACTAAAGTCGTTTCTTTCACTCTACCATTCCTGAGAAGAGGATACTTTCGAGATGCAAAGACACGGATTTCAACGGTCATTTTATAATATTAAATATATTTTATACAAAATAAAAAAATAGGCTGTGTCACCCCAGAACTTTCCCGGAAGAGAATATTTTATTTATTATTATAATTTTAATTACAAAATACTAAGCATTACATTACTTTTTATGGAACACATTAAAAATAGCGAGCCGATGGTGAATAAGTCTAGCGAATTGATATTTCAATGTTGATAATGACATAAGCTGCGCATGCGCACGTTGTATATCGCACTTCTACAATTAGGAACCTAAAATCATATGTGAAAACTATTGGGAATTGGGGAAAATTTTTCGTACACGTTTTTTACGAGCCCTCTAGTGGCACAACTATTGGAAATTCTAGAACAAGTTTTAGACAAAAGTTATACGGAATTTTATGTTCTAAAACTTTGTACTACAACATTTTGCACTAAAGTGTATTGTTTGTCCTCAAAATCAAGAAAAACTAGAGAAAACCTACATGCAGATTTTTACGCGCAATCTAGTGGCGCAACTATTGGAAATTCTGGAAAAAGCTTGAGACAGAAGTTATAGGTAATTTTATGCTCTAAAACTTTGTACTATAACATTTTGCACTAAAGTGTATTATTTGTCCTCAAATCAAGAAAATTTAGAGAAAACATACAGGCACATTTCTTACGCGCCCTCTAGTGGCGCAAATATTGGAAATTCTGGAAAAAGCTTAAGACAAAAGTTGTTGGGAATTTTATTCTCTAAAACTTTGTATTACAACATTTTGCACTAAAGTGTATTGTTTGTCCTCAAAATCAAGAAAAACTAGATAAAACATACATGCACATTTTTACGCGCCCTCTAGTGGCGCAACTATTGTAAATTCTGGAAAAAGTTTAAAACAAAAGTTATAGGGAATTTTATGCTCTAAAGCTTTGAACTACAATATTTTGCACTAAACTGTATTTTTGGTCCATAAAATTTAAAAAAAGTAAAAAATTGTTACATGTGTATTTAATCAATATCGGTCTTGAGGACCTTCTACTGTACGAATTTAAACCAAAATCTAACGGACGCATTCTAGGCACACAACGACCCTCCATACCAAATTTCAGCTTGATTGGTCTAACAGTTCGGCAATTATCGTGGATGATTACACACAGACACACAGACAGACCATACGCTGGAAATGGTTTCAATCTTCTTGGGGACCTCAAAATGGATATTTCCATCGATATCTCAATTTTTTTTTACTTTCCCTTTGATGGGTCCGGGAAAGTAAAAGTATACAGCTACCTTCGTTGTCAATAATGATATCTTTAATGTTATTAATAAATAATTAATTCCGTGTATCGTCTTAGTACGTATTTTCTTGATATTTTAAATAAATGAAAATGTATCCATTTTTTTCATCTCTAAATCTTTAATTATTAGATATAGAGAAATTCTGCTTATAAGGAATTATTGAATTTCAGATTAAACGTCTCTTTGGCTTAATTTTTTTCAATACGGACCTAGACTTAAATAATGAAATAAATTAGAGTTTCGGAATTTTTTAATAATTAATAGGAAATAATCCATAATTTTGCAAAATCTTAAATAATTGCGCAAACTTTTTAACAAGATAGAATAAGGTTCCAACAAATGCATGTTTTTTTAAAAATTGGTACAGTTTTTCAGAATTTATAAAATTTTTCGGAAATTACAAAATTTTTCAGAAATTGTAGTTTTTTTTGTAATTTAGTAGTTTTTTAGTTAACCCATTTTACAGAATTAATCAAAATGTCTCAAAATTTACAGGAATAATGTAGAAAAATAATTATTTTTTTATACTTTATCCAAAATTGTTAGAAAAAAAATTCCCAAAATTTTTAATAATTATTTGCCAAGAATAACACAAACAATTTTCCAACAATTGCAATGTTTTTTTTTTAAAAATGCAACAATTTTTCGAATATATATATATATTATTTTCCGGAAATTTCAATACTTTTTCGAAAATTGCAATTATTTGTAATTGTTCATGATTGGCAATTTAAACACTGAAAAAATAAGTGTCGTAGACAAATTATAGTACAATAGTAGTATAGTAATGCTGATACTGGACCACGAACCTTGAGCTCAAGCTCGACCTCGACATTGACCTTGAGCTCGACATTGATCCTTGATCTTGACCTTGTGTTTTGAGAAAATGCAAAATTATTCGGAAATTGTAGTAATTTTTGGAAAATTTTAATAATTTTTCATAAATTGCAATTATTTGTAATGTAGCAGAATTTTTCATAATTGTTCAGAATTTACTTTTAGTTTCAATATCTGAAAAATATTTTTTAAATACTTACAGAATTATTTAAAATATCTTCAATTTTATAAAAACGAGCAATAATTCTCAATATTTTTTTAAAAATTGAGGGTTTTTTTTTAATTTTAAGAGGAATTATAATAATTTTTAAATTGCAATCAATTTTTTTGGTAAACAGACTCATACATGCAATAAATTACTACTACTACCTTTAGGACAAGGAAAGAAAATCTCCATGTTTTTCTATTTCAAATGGCTTTTTGTTCTTAAATTAGATTTATAACGTAAAATTGTTATAAATTAAATATTTTTAATAAGTAAACTTTAGAAGATACATTTTCAACAAATTACATAATATTTTTATTATGTATTTTTTTACAGACTTATTGTGATTTATCCTTTATGTGTACAATAAAGAAAATTTTATTCAAAAATATTATATTAAAGAAAGCTCTTGTTAAGTGAGCCGGACTAATTTTTTTGTTTAAGCAAAAATTGCAAAAGGGCAATTTTGTAACTGTGACATAACTGCACTAAATTGTTACATATAACTGTTAGCGTTTTTATTCGGCCAAGGTGCATCGAATTATTTCGATTCATTATTTCAAATTACCCGTTAAAATGGGAACCAAGATGCCGAAGTTTTTGCCAAACCACCAAAAGTCATTCAAAAAACTGATATAAATATAATTGTCCGCATTGCATTCACTTTGAGTACGAACCGATCAATTACTGCAAAACAGGAGGAGTGTTTATATGGTGACAGAAAAAAATAGCTATAATAAATAGGGAAAAAACAGAGTTATAAATTAAACTAAATATAAATTTTTAATGCTGTAGTGCTTTAAAATATAAAAATATATTTATTATTATTATGAGAAGCATAATATTATTTTTTAAATTTCATTAAATCTGTAAGATTTGTATAATTCGTATATAAAACTTGTAAAATCCTTAAAATTTATAAAATTTGTAAAAATTTAAATTCGTAAAATACATAAAATTTGTAAAATCCCTAAAATTTATAAAATTTGTAAAAATTTAAATTCGTAAAATAAATAAGATTTGTAAAATTCGTATATAAATTTTGTAAAATCCCTAAAATTTATTATATTTGTAAAAGTTTAAATTCGTAAAATACATAAAATTTGTAAAATCCCTAATATTTATAAAATTTATAAAAATTTAAAATCATAAAATTTGTAAAATCCCTAATATTTATAAAAATTTAAAATCATAAAATTTGTAAAATCCCTAAAATCTATAAAATTTGCAAAAATTTAAATTCGTAAAATACATAAAATATGTAAAATCCCTAATATTTATAAAAATTTAAAATCATAAAATTTGTAAAATCTCTAAAATGTATAAAATTTGTAAAAATTAAAATTCGTAAATTAAAGAAGATTTGTCGTATATTTTTGTAAAATCCCTAAAATTTATAAAATTTGCAAAAATATAAATTAGTAAAATACATTGTAAAATTCGGTTATAAAATTTGTAAAATCTCTGATTTGTAAAATCTTTTTAAAATTTGTAACATTTGTAAAAAAAATTTAATTCATAAATTTCATGAGATTTGTATTGGCGAGATTTATAAAATTTGTTAAATTTGTGGAATCCGTGAAATTTAATATTCGTAAAATTGGAAAAACTACTAAAACTCGTGAAATTCGTTATATAAAGGAAAATTTGTAAAATCCCCTAAATTCAAAAAATTCGTAAAATTCATGATTATAAAATTTATAAAATTCGTAAAATTTGTAAATTGATAAAATTTGTAAAATATCTTTCTTGAAATTTGTAAAACTGGTAAGATTTTCAAAATTTTTAAACTTGTAAACTTGGTAAGATCATTAAAATTCATGGAATTCGTTAAATTTGTAAAATTCGTTATAGTAAAATCTGTAAAATTTGTAAAATCCCTAAAATTCATAATATTTGTTAAAAAAAATTAAATTCGAATAACTCCTAAGAATTGTAAAATTTATAAAATTCCTAAAATTGGTAAGATCATTAAAATTCGTAAAATTCGTAAAATTTATAAAATTTGTACAATTGATAAAATTCGTAAAGGAATTATAAAATTTTTAATATTCGTAAAATTGGAAAAATTATTAAAACTCGCGAAATTCGTTAAATCTAAAAGAAAATTTTGTTAAATCCCTAAAATTCGTAAAAAATTCATAATTGTAAAAATTTACAAAATTCATAAATTTTGTAAAATTGATAAAATTGTATTCATGAAATTTGTGAAGATTTTTAAAATTTTTAAACTTCGTAAACTTGGTAAGATATTTAAAATTTGTGTAAAAAATTGTTAAAATTTGTCATAGAGTTTTTACAAATTTTTATTTTTTTAACTAATTTTATGAATTTGACGGATTTTACAAATTTTAGAAATTTTTGTCTAAAATTTGTAAAATCCTTAAAATTCGTAAAATATGTTAAAAAAATTAAATTAAATTAAATTAAAATTCGTGGAATTCGTAAAATGGGTAAAATGCGTAAAATTTATAAAATTCGATAAGGAATTATAAAATTTTTAATATTCGTAAAATTTGCAAAATTATTAATATTCGTAAAATTGGTAAAATCAATAAAATTCGTGGAATTCGTAAAATTGGTAAAATTCGTTATAGAGTAAAATTTTTAATATTCGTAAAATTGGCAAAATTATTAAAATTCGTAGAATTTGTAAAATTGGTGAAATTCGTTACAGTAAAATTAAAAAAAAAATATATAAAATCCCTAAAATTCATACAATTTGTTAAAAAAAATTAAAATTAGTAATTCGTAAAAATTTAAGATTTTTAATATATCTAAAATTGATCATTAAAATTCGTGGAATTCGTAAAATTGGTAAAATTCGTTACAGTAAAATCTAAAAAAAAAAGTAATATCCCTAAAATTCATAAAATTTGTTAAAACAAATAAAATTCGTAAAATTCATTAAATTTGTAAAATTTTTAATATTCGTAAAATTGGTAAAATCATTAAAATTCGTGGAATTCGTAAAATTGGTAAAATTCATAAGAATTGGGAAATTTGTAAAATTGTGAAAATTATTAAAATTCGTGGAATTCATTAAATCTAAATGAAAATTTGTAAAATCCCTAAAATTCATAAGAATTGTAAAATTTATAAAATTCGTAAAATTTGTAAAATTGATAAAATTCGTTACAGTAAAATCTAAAAAAAAAGTAATATCCCTAAAATTCATAAAATTTGTTAAAACAAATAAAATTCGTAAAATTCATTAAATTTGTAAAATTTTTAATATTCGTAAAATTGGTAAAATCAATAAAATTCGTGGAATTCGTAAAATTGGTAAAATTCATAAGAATTGGAAAATTTGTAAAATTGATAAAATTCGTAAATGGTGCTTATAAAACATTCCACTCATTTGTTGTTTATTCAACCCACCCCCAAATTCTACGACTGACGGGATTTTCTTTTTTTGCTTGCATGAATTGAGTTATTATTGTCCTGTATAATAAAATACTATTGACTCAGAGGCGCATCTGCACAACGTTGCAGTGTCATGTTAACAACCTTCAATGTTATCGAGCGTAGAATAAAGTTCGGAAAATGGGGAAATTGACCCATATTTAAATTTTATTGATGTCATCTGTATGTATACATCATAATAGAAAATAACAATATAGGATTTATAAATAAAAATGATAAATCTCTACACTTCCTTTTTTCTTAAGCAACTTGTACAGCAACTGAAAAGCCATTGCACTCATTAAAACTCTCTCATTGTGTCATTGATAAGTTTCAATGATTTCAATGGCTGGATTTGTGAGAAAAAAAAAGCGAATTCCGCGACAGCCAAGAATCCAGATTCGTACCTCCCTCAGTGTTTGAGACACATTCATAACTCGTGATTGCCGTTGAAAGAAAAAACTAATGCCGCTGCAGATGTCGATCTGAAAATCCAACAGGACTCGAGATTAAATCAATTTTCGGGTAGGATATTCCACCAAAGGTCAAATTTTATTTTCCATATATATTATTTTAAATTAATAGTTACTTAACTCTAATTAAAAAGAAAAATAATGTCATTTAGAATAAATATTGTAATGAAGTAAATTAATCAAGTAAGAAAAATTTTCATTAAAAAAAAACAACAAATGAAAAAAATAATAATAAACAAAGAGATGTCATTATTTTTTTAAAAAATAAGTTACAATAATTTATAGAAATGATGGTGAATTTGTCAGAGGAGTTTAAGGAAGAGGAAGTGGACAGGATCTAAAATTTATTTTTTATTTTTTTTGTAATGGTTATTATTTTTTTATATAACCCACCCAAAATTGAGCTTTCAAATATCATTACAATATGTATTTTGGGCTTAAAGGATAAAGGCTCATTAATTATGTCCTTACTTCAGGATACAATACTTTACTTTTTTTCAAACTCCTGTGGAAAAATCAATTCTTGGTTTTTCCAAATTCGTATGTGGAAAAATGCTTTTCTGCTTGTTTGTCGAATTTGCATACGAAAAATAGCGTTGTGAATATTTTAATTCAAGTGTGGAAAAAAACTCTTCACATATTCGAATGGAGAAATATTTTGTGTTTTTTTTCAAAGAAAAATATATAATCACTTAATTTGTAATGCAAAAAAATTTTAGAAATTGGATTTAAAATCCGAGAAACGCACTTTTCTTTTATTCAAATTTGATGGTAGTAAAATGCATTATTATTTTTTTTTCTTGTTCAAAAATGCATTTACTGCTTAATTTTTATATCTAATTGAAGAGAAAAAATGTTGAATAATAATTAAAAAATTAAGAAATTTGATTAAAAACCCAAATTTAAAGATCTATAAATTTGAGTGTGGAAAAATGCATTGTTGTTTTTCTAAATTCGTGTATGGAAAATTAATTATTCATTTTATTCAAATTTGATTGTAAAAAATGCAATATTATAATTTTTTAAATTTTAGTGGAAATTCAAGTTCAAATATTCAATGTGTATATTTTTTGCAAATTGTAGAATACAAAATTGCATTTTGTAGAAAAATAAATTGTTTTTTTTTTCAAATTCCAGTGAACAATTGAATTGTGGCTTTTTTCAAATTTGCAACTTTTTATTTCGAATGTAGAAAAATGAATTTTTTAAGCCGTTTCTGTATTAATCACCTGATCATCATCAGACAGGCGATGGAATTCGAAGCAAATCCTTCAAGGTCAAATTTTTAGCACTGTTATATACATTTTTCGACTTCGAGGTAAGTGCATAAAGTTATAACAAAGAAAGACCATTTTCATCTTAAGAAGGGAAAAGTTATATACAGGATGGAAGGCGATTAAATGGGAAAAAGTCTACAGGGACTCTCGCCCTTTTCGGGTTATACAGGGAAAACTAAAAAGGCTAGTATTGGTTTTTTACTCATACAAATACTATTTTAAAAAATGGAAAAGAAAAGTACAATTGTATCTTAAATTTTCTACAAAAATGTACTAATAAATCTTTGATATGACGTTTCGTGTCTTAACGGCCACCATCGACTTACTATTTTAAATGCGGACCTGTCTTTTTTTATTCCAAAAAGTGACAAATCATTAAAATTCAAATTCAGTGACATATCATCCTTGTTATTTTACCAACGTTTTATCTGAAATAACTAACATCATCAGTGACAATAATTTATAATTACGGACCTGTCGTAGTTCTTTTTTAAATTCGTTTTGATTTTGTTAACAGTATCCAAGTAGCTCAGTTACAGAAAGATGGATAGACAGGCGGTTGTAGTTGACTCAATAATATGTATACTTTGAGATTAAATAACAATTTTTATAAAAAAATAATACAACATAACGAAAATTAAAGATTTCAAATCTGATTTCTTCTGAACCAATTTTTATTAGAAACATAATTCTTATAATTCTCAATATGAGTTATTGAGTTATTTCCAAAAGACAATTATTTTTCTACTTGTTGAGTTTCTACTATTTTTATAATTATTTTTTATTTCACTGATAATAGGTACAACTTTTTATCGACATTTTTAGGTAATATCAAAGCAGGAGGGGTCCCAGCCAACTGGCTTAGAAGGGGTAATAAGAAAAACCTAAGAATATTTTTTTATTCCATAAATACATAACAAAAATTACCCAATTACCCCCCCCCCCCTCTGAAACGGCCACTGTGTCGACGTATTCATTTGGATAAAATTAATTTACAAAAGTACGACAGGATCGTTATTAAAAATTATTATCTCTGATGATGGTAGTTATTTCAGATAAAACGTCGTTAAAATGACAAGGGTGATATATTACTGAAAAAAAAATAACTTAATACTGGCCGTTAAGACACGAAAATGAAAATTTATTAGTACACTTTTATAGCAAATTTGAGATACAATGAAACTTTCCTTTTCCATTTTTTGATATTTTTGAAATAAAAATGCTATGCGTAAAAAACCAAAAATGATATTTTTAGTTGTCCCTGTATAACTCGAAAAGGGCAAGAGTGCTCTCCAAAATAGTTAACTTTTTCTCATTTAACCGACTTTGTATCTCCTCTAGAAAAGAAAACGGGATAGTACGGGGCTTCTACTATACCGGAAGGTCCAGTAATTACCCAGATACGAAATGGTTAATTTTACTAAAAACCTGGAATAAATTAGAGAACTACCGTAATATCAGGAGGGGCCCAAAGAAGAGCGTCTCCGCCCATGCAGCTAGAACGTCTTCGAAAGGGGTAGTTCGTGCCCCTGTATAGTGTGGAGGGAATTTTTACGATTAAAGAGAAGAAATCACAAAACTTACGTATAAAATTAAGAGGCCCGTACACCAACGTGGCTTTTGTGGTTACCGGTTAGAGAATTACCAAAGGAAAATGTTCTTTTAGTCTAATAAATTGGGTGTGAAAATTGTTTTTTTTTAGTATTTTCGGTTAATGTTAATTAATCCTACCATCCATGAATATTCGATTCTGGACGAGATCTCGCGTAATATAGCAACTAAAAATATGCTGTTTTTTCATGATATTTAAAATATTTATTAGATGAGCACGTCAGTGCTACTTTATTCGAATTTATCTAGAGAAAAAAGATAATAGTCGTATCACTTTTACTAAAAATAATTTAAAAAAAGTGCCAGAGACGCGCTCTAAAGAATTAACTAGTGATTAGTGAAAACCGCAGCATCATATCGTTAATATTAACGGAGCGCCCGTTCAAAAACGATTTCAGGCATGATAACTTATGGTAATGGCGCCTCTTAGGTACCTATTTACTTTTTGTTTGATCTTGTTTATTTTTCTTTTACGAATTTATTTCGTATTATTTTACTCCGGGGATAAAATTAAATACGCTAATAAAATTTATACGTCGTTTATTAAAAGAATATGAAAATTTAACAAAGGGATTACAATAATAAACTAAAGCAATTATTTTGGTGAATGTGACTTGATTAAACAAAAAAATATTACTGGTTATTCTGAGTACTGGACTTTATACCATTTAAAAAAAAGCAACAATTGAGATCTCAGGATGCCTACTTATAAGAAAATAATGAATTTTTTTTTCTATTATGCCAAAGATAATAAAGATTGAATACAAATTGTGCAATTAACCAAATTTAAAATATAAACTAGTAAAAGGAATAATCTCAGCGCGATTTTTCAAGACTACGGCCCGTTTCCGTCAGCGGAAGAAAGTCCGATTCGAAAAAATCGGAATTTTTCCAATAATTTTTTTTTCAAATTTTTCAATTTTTTTTCAACGAGCATGATGCGATATGGATATAATCGACGAATAGAAGATCCTCGGACCCGAAATGGCTCATCTACTGATAAAGCCTTTCTTTTTTGAATAAAAACCGATTACCGAAAGAGTTTTCCGGATCGGCTGTACCGTTCTTGAGTTTCCGTGCGCACAGACATCCACACAGACAGACTTTTTTCGCCGAAAATCAATTTTTTCCACGTTTCATGACATTTTAAGTCAAATAAAAAAGAAGTTTATTATCTATACCTTATCCTTTATCCAGTCTTAACAAATAATCTTCAGACCTGGCACACCTATAGAAATTAGAGTAAACAATATATTTAAAAAAAATTATAAGAATAATTGATAATAATGTAACGAGAATCGAGGCCGGCCCTGTTTGATGTAACCTAAATCTTGATGACTCGAGAAGCATGAAGATGAAACGGGATATGCTCGAATATTTCAGAGACCGCGAGAAAATAATAATGAATATAAATAAGATAGAAAGAACCGGAGTATATTTTGTTAGTCGTGTTTGATATAAATTAGAAGTTGTATTACTTAAATAAGTTAGTTATAATTCCACGGAGTGTTTAAATTGAAAGCGAACAAAAAGTACCAAAATATTAGAATATATAAATCAAACCGCCCGGAAGTTAGCACCCCAACTGCCGGAACCCTTTGATTTTTTCGGAGTTCTGGACTCGTCTCGAAGAGTTCTAGGGTTCTTGAGGGAGTGCAGATAAAGTTCTGCAATTTTTTTGCGGAATTTTTAAAAAACAAATTTTGGGGTGGTAACTTCATGCAGCACCCCATTTGTGACAAAAAAGAGTTCTGGGTGAATAGATATCTCAGAAATAAAGAATTCTAGAGTTCTCGGTTGGTTTTGCAAAGAGTTCTGGGAATTTTCGGAAATTACAAAAAACAAGTTTTTGGGGTACTAACTTCATGCCGCACCCTTTTTTATTTATTGGATAGTTTTGGTCACTTAGGGCCGGTTTAAAATACAGCACCCTTGAGTTCTGACTCGAAAAAATACTGAAAATTACGAAAATGGATATTTTTAAGGGGTGCTACAAAGTTGTGATTTTTGTCGCTAATTTTTCGCTAGAATATTCAGTTTTTTATTTACTGGGCAGTTTTGGTCACTTAAGGATGGTTTTAAATACAGAACCCCTCGAAAAAATACTGAAAATTATGAAAATGGAAAAAATAGAAAAAGATAGTGAAAATTGGAAAAAAATTGTAAAAAATACAAATAAATATTGACAAAAAATAGGGGAAAATAGGAAAATGGGAAAAATAATTTTCATTATTTGTTCGAGTCAGAGCTCAGAGGTGCTGTATTTAAAACCATCCTTAAGTGACCAAAACTGCCCAGTAAATAAAAAAGGGTGCGGCATGAAATTAGCACCCCAAAATTTATTTTTTTTTTGTAATTTCCGAAAATTCTCATAACTCTTTCCAAAACCCACCGAGAACTCTGGAACTCTTTATTTCTGAGATATCTATTCACCCAGAACACTTTTTTCTTCGAGAACTCTAGAACTATTGGAGAAGAGTCCAGAACTCTGAAAAAATCAAAGGGTTCCGACAGTTGGGGTGCCAACTTCCGGGCGGTATAAATCAAAAGTAAATAAATCCCAAACAAAATAAGTAGTGGTAGTAATAAACCAATCAGAACTATTGAATAAATTCATAATCTCTTATAATTTAGGATCTCAGTAAAAATAATTTATTATAAAATTTTAATAAGATCTTTTTGGATTTGAGCTAGTACAATTTCTGATATTTGGTGGAATTGTTCATCGCCTGATACAGATCGCTTTTAATTCGAGTTGGTGATGTAGGTAGTCGACGTGAAGATGCGAAAAAGTGAGAATGACGAAGTTTTTCACATGTCTTAACGGAAGAAGTAGAAGAACCGGAAAACACCTTGGGTGATCGAATTGTTACATATATATACCCGCCGACTGTCCACGCATATGGTTGGGATACAAAAAGATCATGAGAACACAGATCTTGTTTTCCATTACATTGTATATAATATAAATGAGATAATTTTTCGGATTAAATGCCTTTTATTTTCCCACTACATATACCTAAAAATCGGTTGTGTCACCCCAAAACTTTCCCGACGAGTATCCACGAATACTTTATCAGATATTTAATGTTAAAGTTTCAACTTTTGACATTTTTTATTTTTGACAGGTGACAGTTGGAGAAATAATTTTGACTGAATTTATAATTCCAAATATTTTACAAATTTCAAAAATGCCATCTTAAAAATTTCAATTATTATAATAGGTATTTCGAAAATTTCTAAATTATGTCAAAACGGATTTTGAAAATTTAAAAAGTTCTAAAGTTTAAAAAAATCCCGAGATTTGCAAATTTTGAAAATCTGAAAATTTGTATTTTCAAAAACACGTAGGTAACTTTATAATTACAAAAATTTCAAAAATTTCAATATTTTACAAATTTCAAAAAAGTTGTCTTAAAAATTTCAAGAATTTAAAAAATTTCAAATGTTAAAAATATTTATAAAATTTCGAAAATTTCAAAAAATAATTCCCGATCTATTAAAATTTTGAAAATTTGAATAATTTCCAATTTCAAAAACACGAAACTTCACAATTTCAAAAATTTCAATATTTTACAAATTTCAAAAATGTTGTCTTAAAATTTTCAAGACTTAAAAAAATTTCAATTACTATAAATATTTAGAAAATTTCTAAACAGTGTCAAACCTAATTTATAAAATTTTGAAATTTCGAAGTTTTCAAAAAACAATTCCCGATCTATAAAAATTTGGAAAATTTAAAGAATTTCTAATTTCAAATATTTTACTAATTTCAAAAATGTTTTTGAAAATTTCAGGAATTTACAAATATTTTGAAAATTTAAATATTTCGAAAATTTAAAGAAAATTCGAAATTTAATAATTTCAGAAAATAAAATCAAGGATTAGAAAATAAACTAAAATTATTATCCACAAACTTCAACATGATCTATGTCAACGTCAATGGCGTACGCCTGTTTTAACACATATTTTCAGAATGTAATGATTATTATTTTCCAAAATAATATATTTGTTCATTCTAGGAGAATTTTGATCGTTTTAATTTCAGCTAAATCGGATTAATACTTTTTCAGATATTTAATGTTAAAGTTTTAAATTTTGACATTTTTTTTATTTTTGACAGGTGACAGTTGGAGAAATAATTTTGACTGTTATGAATAGAGTTTTTTAAGGACTTTCAAATGACATATCGTTTGTCAAATTCCATGAGATTTTGCATCTGTCATTTTTTGATAGTGACACTTCCGTTTGATAGATGTCGTACAAAAACTAATGGGTTCTTCCGACGGGTAACCCAAACCTCTACACCAAATTTCAGCTCAAACGGATTAAACGTGTGGCCTCTATCGTAGAAGAATACAAACACACAGACAGACAGACTTCCATCTGGAAATGGTCTTAATCGTTTCAGGGGACCCGAAAATCAATATTTCCGTTTTTAGCTCATTCACAATACTTTCCCTTCTGGGATGTTGGTCGGGAAAGTAATATATTATAGTATATAAGGTTTCAGATCAGAGAAAATCGTTCAATTATAGAAAATTAAAATTAAATTAACCAAAAGGTGGGTTTACTATAATGAAATATCAAAATACTTTTATATCTGTCAATATATATTAATAGATTGCCTTTAGGTATTGCGATTATTATCATGTTTTCACCCACGTTGTTAATTATTGTATCTTTTGTAATATTTTTAATAAAACACCCACAAATGGCATTTTCTTTGGTACCCTAAGGACACCATGATTGTATTATGTACAGAAGAATCATTTAATATTTATTTTTTTATTGTCATTGAAAGAGAAAATACATTAATTTTACGTTGGAGGATATATTAGAGAACGAAAAAATAATATCTATTACTTTAACAAAATGGACATATTATACGAGGTGATCCAAGTACAGGTTCAACCCCCTCTTATTTCGTTATTAATTATGATATTTAAACTTTATTTTGTCTGTTAATGTCGGTTACTTTTCTCACATCGCATGATGAATTTCCAAATTGTATTAAACAAAACTTTTTAATATGCCTCCTGGTATAAAAATATAATAAAAAAACAAAAAAATAATCGATTTATAGACTGTAAAAAATATCATCAGAAAGTTCCGAAACAATATATCTTTTGTTAAAGATACTTACTAGATAATGTCAACACGAAACCTCCTTTTTGTGTAAAACTGCACCCAAGATACAAATTTGCGACCCAGTCGTACCAACTCTTACTCTTTGAGCTGCCTCATCAATTTCGTTTACTTTTGCGATCACTATCAACGCCAACATTCATTTAACTTAAAACGAAAACAAAAATGAAGCAATTGAATACAATTACCCTTTCATTTTGTTTTAAATTTAAGGTAAAATGTTCCGAGTTGATACAGTTGTTACGGATATTAATACGGGATTAATAGTACGGGAAAATAAAATAGTGAACGCAAAGTTTTGATAAAAAATATTATAAAAAAAAAATACAATAAAAAACTTTATAAATTTCTCGGTCACAATTGTTATACTTTGATTAAAATAAAAATAAAATTTACTTCAATAATTTCGACAAAACACTACTTATTTTATTTATTATTTTTTTATTGTTATTATTATTATTTATTTTTAGCTAAGTATTATTATTTATTTTGTTTTTAATTCAAATTATTATCCCACAGTATTCTAGATATTCAAATTTTCTATAAAAAATATAGATTTCATTTAAAAATTAAAAATAAATTGGGATTTACTGTTATTTCTGGATTAACCCATGACGACAGAGAAAAATTAAACCTATTCTAAAAGAGTATTTAATCCAAATTTACGAAGAAAAAAAATCATTATTTTCAGTAAAAAAATAAGGATTTCATTCACTAATTAAAAATAAATTGTGATTTACTGTTATTTCCGGATTAACCGGAAGTAATACATGACGTCATAGAATAATTCAATCCATTCTAAGAGAGTATTTAATCCAAACTTCTAAATAAAAAAAAATCTTTATTTTCTATAAAAAAATAAGGATTTCATTTACTAATTAAAAATAAATTGTGATTTACTGTTATTTCCGGATTAACCGGAAGTAATCCATGACTTCATAGAAAAATTGTATCTATTCTAAGTGAGTATTTAATCAAAATTTCCAATGAAAAAAAAAACGTTATTTTCAATAAAAAAATAAGGATTTCATTTAAAAATTAAAAATAAATTTTGATTTATTGTTATTTCCGGATTAACCGGAAGTAATCCATGACTTCATAGAAAAATTGAATCTATTCTAAGTGAGTATTTAATCAAAATTTCCAATGAAAAAAAAAACGTTATTTTCAATAAAAAAATAAGGATTTCATTTAAAAATTAAAAATAAATTGTGATTTATTTTCGAATTGCCCGGAAGTAATCCATGACTTCATAGAAAAATTGAATCTGTTCTAATAGAGTATTTAATCCAAACTTACAAATAAAAAAAAAACTTTATTTTCTATAAAAAAATAAGGATTTCATTTAAAAATTAAAAATAAATTGTAATTTACTGCTATTTCCGGATTAACCGGAAGTAATACATGATGTCATAGAATAATTCAATCCATTCAAAGAGAGTATTTAATCTAAACTTCCAAATTAAAAAAAAAGTCGTTATTTTCTATAAAAAAATAAGGATTTCATTTACTAATTAAAAATAAATTGTGATTTACTGTTATTTCCGGATTAACCGGAAGTAATACATGACGTCATAGAATAATTCAATCCATTCAAAGAGAGTATTTAATCTAAACTTCCAAATCAAAAAAAAAGTCGTTATTTTCTATAAAAAATAAGGATTTCATTTACTAATTAAAATAAATGTAATTTACTGTTATTTCCGGATTAACCGGATGTAATTCATGACGTCATAAAAAAATTGAATCTGTTCTAGGAAAGTATTTAATCCAAATTTTCAAATAAACAAAAATCGTTATTTTCAATAAAAAGATAAGGATTTTATTTCAAAATTAAAAATAAATTGTAATTTACTGTTATTTCCGGATTAACCGGAAGTAATCCATGACTTCATAGAAAAATTGAATCTATTCTAAGTGAGTATTTGATCAAAATTTCCAATGAAAAAAAAATCGTTATTTTCAATAAAAAAATAAGGATTTCATTTAAAAATTAAAAATAAATTGTGATTTACTGTTATTTCCGGATTAACCGGAAGTAATCCATGACGTCATGGAAAAATTGAATCTGTTCTAATAGAGTATTTAATCCAAACTTACGAATACAAAAAAAACGTGATTTTCTATAAAAAATAAGGATTTCATTTAAAAATTAAAAATAAATTTTGATTTATTGTTATTTCCGGATTAACAGGATGTAATTCATGACGTCATAGAATAATTGAATCCATTCCAAGAGAGTATTTACTCCAAACTTCGAAATGAAATAAAATCGTTATTTTCCATAAAAAATAAGGATTTCATTTAATAATTAAAAATAAATTTGGATTTATTGTTATTTCCGGATTAACCGGAAGTAATTCATGACGCCATAGAAAAATTGAATCTATTCTAAGACAGTATTTAATCTAAACTTCCAAATAAAAAAAATTTCTTTATTTTCAATAAAAAAATAAGGATTTCATATAAAAATTAATAATAAATTGAGATTTACTGTTATTTCCGGATTAACCGGAAGTAATCCATGACTTTATAGAAAAATTGAATCCATTCAAAGACAGTATTTAATCCAAACTTCCAAATAAAAAAATCGTTATTTTCAATAAAAAACCTAGTTCAGAGAATCCTCAAGGATACTCAAGCTTTAGGACTTAATATAATGAACTAGAAGTCCCTGCAAGAGGGAGCAAAATAGGCAAATGACCGAATTGCTAGGGAATAAATCCCCCCCACCATTTCCCTAAAATAAAAAAATATCTACCCTGAACTTAACTCTTTATGGATTCCTCAATTTTTTCTCTTTTTTGTCCTTTTTAGGTCTTCTTAGTTTCCATTTTTTCCCGTTTTCCCATTTTATCTCCTTCTATCACCTCTCTTTTACTTGTGTGTCCTGCTCTAACGAGGAAAAAGGAGACAAAATGGAAAAAGTGGTTCGGGAGTGAAAAGGGGAGCTAGAAAGAGTCATAAAAAAATGGAAAAAGTGGTTAGGGAGGGTGAAGGGGGAGGGGAAAAGAATCATAAAAAATTAACGAAAAATAACTTAATTAGGAGAAACAATGGACAATATATTGAAAAAAACAGAATAATTACGAAAAAAGGGGGAAACCATAAAAAATACTACAAAACAACTTAATTAAGAAAAAAAGCAGGAAAGTAAATTATTAAAAAAAAGGAAAGAGAGGAAAATGGTAAAAAAACAGCATAATTATGAATAAAGGGGGACACAAAAAGACTAAAAAAAGGATGACAATTATTAAAAAAAGGACATAGTAAATAATTGGTTTTGACTTCTAAAATAATAAACGTTTATTTTGTTATTTGTTTATCATACTTATTATTAATAATTTGCTTAGGTAAGTTTAATTGATGAATCATTATACGATTTAACTGTTGCTTTGTGGGACATTCTGTATAAAAAAAATTTATTATTGATTTTTAACCGTTATAATTTATTATGTTGAATATTTACTTAGTTTTAAAAAATATCAATATCGGTAACAAAATTTACAATATTCTCGACTGTACCAAAGGTATTTTCCTAATGTAATAAACAACTTCTAATTGTAGGGGTTTGGTAGTTAAAAAATTAAGTTATTACACAGCTCGTGTAATTAATTTCAACGTTATAAACTGTGCAATTATGTCTTTGGTACCAGCAGAGAATAGACAATGTCGTGACAAGAGATCAGATGAATAAATTAGCCAGCTTTTGGATATTAACGAGAAACTTAGAAATTATTGCCGATTGTATAGTTTCCGGAAGGTAAATATATTTTATTATGGTTACTGAAATGCAAAGCTTTATGTAGTTACAGTTCGGTTGGTTTGAGACAATCTTATATAATTAAATTTGATGAGCCGCAGGAGATAAAGTAATAAGAACTGACCCATTTTCTTGATACAAAAGATGATATGATTTTAAAATCAATAATCATGTAGAAAAAATTTTTTAAACACACAAATTTATTTTATATCTCAATACCTTTGTCTCTCAACCACAAACTGAATTTGGTAAAAATAAAAATAATAAAAATCACCAGTGTAAAAAAAGAGCAAAATTTTTTATTATCGAACAATAATTTTTCAAAAAAAATTCTAAATTCTTAAAAAAAAATTACAGAAAAACTTCAAAATTATAACTTATAAAACAATAAAAAAAAATCAAATGAAGCTTTAGAAAAATGTTCAAATTTTTGCAATTTTAAAAATTAAATTTTGGGAAAATTATTAATTCCAAAGTTATTTGGTAAAAATAAAAAAAAATATTAAAAAATCACCAGTGTAAAAAAAGAGCAAAATTTTTTACAATTTTTTTTAAACAAACTTAATTTTAGACAAATTAAAAAAAAAAGAATTATTATCGAACAATAATTTTTCAAAAAAAATTCTAAATTCTTGGAAAAAAAATTACAGAAAAACTTCAAAATTATAATTTATAAAACAATAAAAAAAATAAAATGAAGCTTTAGAAAAATGTTTAAATTTTTGCAATTTTAAAAATTAAATTTTGGAAAAATTTTTAATTCCAAAGTTATTTGGTAAAAATAAAAAAAAATATTAAAAAATCACCAGTGTAAAAAAGAGCAAAATTTTTTACAATTTTTTTTAAACAAACTTAATTTTAGACAAATTAAAAAAAAAGAATTATTATCGAACAATAATTTTTCAAAAAAAATTCTAAATTCTTGGAAAAAAAATTATAGAAAAACTTTCAAAATTATAACTTATAAAACAATAAAAAAAAATAAAATGAAGCTTTACAAAAATGTTCAAATTTTTGCAATTTTAAAAATTAAATTTTGGGAAAATTATTAATTCCAAAGTTATTTGGTAAAAATAAAAAAAAATATTAAAAAATCACCAGTGTAACAAAAGAGCAAAATTTTTTACAATTTTTTTTAAACAAACTTAATTTTAGACAAATTAAAAAAAAAGAATTATTATCGAACAATAATTTTTCAAAAAAAATTCTAAATTATTGGAAAAAAAATTACAGAAAAACTTCAAAATTATAACTTATAAAACAATAAAAAAAAGCAAAATGAAGCTTTAGAAAAATGTTCAAATTTTTGCAATTTTAAAAATTAAATTTTGGGAAAATTATTAATTCCAAAGTTATTTGGTAAAAATAAAAAAAAATATTAAAAAATCACCAGTGTAAAAAAAGAGCAAAATTTTTTACAATTTTTTTTAAACAAACTTAATTTTAGACAAATTAAAAAAAAAAGAATTATTATCGAACAATAATTTTTCAAAAAAAATTCTAAATTCTTGGAAAAAAAATTACAGAAAAACTTCAAAATTATAACTTATAAAACAATAAAAAAAATAAAATGAAGCTTTAGAAAAATGTTCAAATTTTTGCAATTTTAAAAATTAAATTTTGGGAAAATTATTAATTCCAAAGTTATTTGGTAAAAATAAAAAAAAAATATTAAAAAATCACCAGTGTAAAAAAAGAGCAAATTTTTTTACAATTTTTTTTAAACAAACTTAATTTTAGACAAATTAAAAAAAAGAATTATTATCGAAGAATAATTTTTCAAAAAAAAATCTAAATTCTTGAAAAAAAATTACAGAAAAACTTCAAAATTATGACTTATAAAACAATTAAAAAAAATCAAATGAAGCTTTAGAAAAATGTTCAAATTTTTGCAATTTTAAAAATGAAATTTTGGGAAAATTTTTAATTCCAAAGTTATTTGGTAAAAATAAAAAAAAATATTAAAAAATCACCAGTGTAAAAAAAGAGCAAAATTTTTTACAATTTTTTTTAAACAAACATAATTTTAGAGAAATTAAAAAAAAAGAATTATTATCGAACAATAATTTTTCAAAAAAAATTCTAAATTCTTGGAAAAAAAATTACAGAAAAACTTCAAAATTATAACTTATAAAACAATAAAAAAAAAATAAAATGAAGCTTTAGAAAAATGTTCAAATTTTTGCAATTTTAAAAATGAAATTTTGGGAAAATTATTAATTCCAAAGTTATTTGGTAAAAATAAAAAAAATATTAAAAAATCACCAGTGTAAAAAAAGAGCAAAATTTTTTACAATTTTTTTTAAACAAACTTAATTTTAGAGAAATTAAAAAAAAAGAATTATTATCGAACAATAATTTTTCAAAAAAAATTCTAAATTCTTGGAAAAAAAATTACAGAAAAACTTCAAAATTATAACTTATAAAACAATAAAAAAAATAAAATGAAGCTTTAGAAAAATGTTCAAATTTTTGCAATTTTAAAAATTAAATTTTGGGAAAATTATTAATTCCAAAGTTATTTGGTAAAAATAAAAAAAAATATTAAAAAATCACCAGTGTAAAAAAAGAGCAAAATTTTTTACAATTTTTTTTAAACAAACTTAATTTTAGACAAATTAAAAAAAAAGAATTATTATCGAACAATAATTTTTCAAAAAAAATTCTAAATTCTTGAAAAAAAATTACAGAAAAACTTCAAAATTATAACTTATAAAACAATAAAAAAAAATAAAATGAAGCTTTAGAAAAATGTTCAAATTTTTGCAATTTTAAAAATTAAATTTTGGGAAAATTATTAATTCCAAAGTTATTTGGTAAAAATAAAAAAAAATATTAAAAAATCACCAGTGTAAAAAAAGAGCAAAATTTTTTACAATTTTTTTTAAACAAACTTAATTTTAGACAAATTAAAAAAAAAGAATTATTATCGAACAATAATTTTTCAAAAAAAATTCAAAATTCTTGGAAAAATGGGGAAAATTATTAATTCCAAAGTTATTTGGTAAAAATAAAAAAAATTTTTGACAAAGATTACATTTTTGAAATTATCTTAAATTTTAGCCAAAATTCAAACAAATTTTATTATACCATTTTTTATTGAATGATAAATTTAGATAAAAAAATATTTTATAAAAAAATTATATAGTTACGAAAAAATGAAACAATAATTTTTTTAAAAAATTCGAAATCCTTGGAAAACTGTTTAAACATAAATTTAAAAGAAGCCGGTTCAAAACATCAAATTTTAAGAAATTTTTGACATTTATTAAAATATCAAATTCTAATTGTTTAAAAAAATTCTGGAAAATTTTATTCTAAAACAAAAATTTTTATAGGATTTCTCAAATCTCAATGCTAAAATTACAGCAAAACTTAAAAATTATGAGGTTTATAACAATTTAAAAAATAATAAAGAAAGTTAGAAAAAACATCAAAATTTTTACAATTTTAAAAATTCAATTTTGAGAAAATTATTAATTCCATTTTTTTTTGGTAAAAATAAATATATTAAAAAATCATCAAGGTTAAAAAAGAGCGAAAATTTTGACCAACTTCCAGTTTTTGAAATAAACTTAAATTCAGGTACAAAATCAATTTATAGAAAAATTATATAATTACAGAAAAATCAAACAATAATTTAAAAAAAAAATTGTAAATCGTTGGAAAACTGTTTAAATATAAATTTAAAAGAAGCCGGTTCAAAACATCAAATGTTATGAAATTTTTGACATTCATTAAAAAATCTAATTCTAATTGTTTAAAAAAATTCTGGAAAATTTTTTCTAAAACCAAAATTTTTATAGGATTTCCCAATGCTAAAATTACAGCAAAACTTAAAAATTGTGAGGTTTATAAAAAATAAAGCAAGTTAGAAAAACATCTAATTTTTTGCAAATTTAAAAATTGTATTTTGGAAAAATTATTAATTCCGATTTTTTTTTGTTTTGTTAAAAATCACCATTGTTAAAAAGCGAAATTTTTGACAAAAATCCAGTTTTTAAAATAATCTTAAATTTTAGCCAATTTAATTATTCCATTTTTTTTATTGAATAACAAATTTAGGTAAAAAATGGACTTCAAAATTTATAATTACGGAAACAATAATTTTTAAAAAAATTTCTAAATTCTTGGAAAAAATTACAGATAAACTTAAAAATTATAACGTTTAAAAAAATAGAATATACAAATTTTTGCAATTTTAAAAATTAGATTTTGGGAAAATTATTAATCTCAAAGAAATTTGGTAAAAATAAAAAATATTAAAAAATCAGCATTAAAAAATAGCGAAAACTTTTGCAACAATGCAAATTTTTGAAAGAATTTTAAATTTTAGCCAAAATTAAAAACAAATTTAATTCTTCCATGTTTTTATTGAGTGACAAATTTAGGTAAAAAAATCGATTTATAGAAAAATTACAAAAAAATTTAAAATTTATAATTACAGAAAAATCGAACAATAATTTTTAAAAAAATTCTAAATCCTTAGAAAAATGTTTAAAATATACCTCACAAAAAATGAATTTTAAAAAAAATCTGATTTGATACATCAAATTTTAAGAAATTTTTGACATTTAATCAAATTCAGATTGTCCCAAAAATTCTGGAAAAATTTAATCTAAAACCAAAATTTTCAATTCTAAAATTACAGCAAAACTTGAAAAATTATGAAAATTTCAAAATTTGGATTTTGGGAAAATTATTAATTCCGATTTTTTTTTTGTAAAAATAAAAATATTAAAAAATTACCACTATTAAAAAACGAAATTTTTAAAAAAATCCAGTTTTTGAAATAATCTAAAATTTAGCCAAATTTAATTATTCCATTTTTTTATTAAATGACTTTAGGTAAAATATCGATTTATAGAAAAATTACAAAAAGCTTCGAAATTTATAATTACAGAAAAGCGAACAATAATTAAAAAAAAATCTAAATCCTTGAAAAAATGTTTAAAATACACATAACAAAAAATAAATTAAAAAAAATCCGGTTTAAAACATCAAATTTTTGACATTTATTAAAAAATCCAAATTGTCCAAAAAATTATGGAAAATTTTAATCTAAAACTAAAATTTTTATAGGATTTCCCAATTCTAAAATTATAGCAAAACTTAAAAATTATGAGGTTTATAAAAATTTTAAAAAAATAAAGCTTTAGAAAAATATCAAAATTTTTGCAATTTTAAAAATTGGATTGTGGGAAAAATATTAATTCCAATTTTTTTTCGATAAAAATAAGAATATTAAAAAAATACCTTCTGAAAAAAAACGAAATTTTTGACAAAAGTCCAGTTTTTTAAATAATCTTAAATTTTATCCAAATTTAGGTAAAAATCGATTTATAGAAAAATTACAAAAAGCTTCAAAATTTATAATTACAGAAAAATCGAACAATAATGTTAAAAAAATCTAAATCCTTGGAAAAATGTTTAAAATACACATAACAAAAAATAAATTAAAAAAAATCCGGTTTAAAACATCAAATTTTTGACATTTATTAAAAAATCCAAATAGTCCAAAACTTAAAAAATTATGAGGTTTATAAAAATCTAAAAAAAATTAAAAAAATAAAGCTTTAGAAAAATATCAAAATTTTTGCAATTTTAAAAATTGGATTGTGGGAAAAATATTAATTCCAATTTTTTTTTCGATAAAAATAAGAATATTAAAAAAATACCATTGTGAAAAAAACGAAATTTTTGACAAAAGTTCAGTTTTTTAAATAATCTTAAATTTTATCCAAATTTAGGTAAAAATCCATTTATAGAAAAATTACAAAAAGCTTCAAAATTTATAATTACGGAAAAATCGAACAATAATTTTTAAAAAAAATTCTATATCCTTTGAAAAAAATTACAGAATTATGACTTTGAAAAAAATGAATAAAATAAAGCTTTAGAAAAATATATAAATTTTTATAATTTAAAAAAAAATATTAATTCCAAATTTTTTGGTAAAGATATTAAAAAATCACAATGGTTAAAAAAGATAAAAAAAATTTGACATAATTTTTAAAAAACTAATAAATTCTTGGAAAAAGGTTTAAAAAATGAATTGTTTCGTTTTTAAAAAAAATCGATTATCAGTATGTCAAAAAATATAAGTTATCAAAAATTTTAATACAAAACCAAAATTTTTATAGGAAACCATTACGAAAATATTTAAAAACTTTGACGTTCATAAAAATTAAAAAAAAAAGAAGTAAAATCAAGCAAATTTAAAAATAAAATCCAAATTTTGGCAAGTTTAAAAATTGTATTTTTGGGAAAATTATTATTTCCAATAAAAATAAAAATAAAAGTAAAAATCAACCAATTTTAAAAAAATTGAAATTTTTGATAAAAATTCAATTTTTGGAATATCTTTAATTTTATATAAATTTAATGTCTTTATACAGGCTGTTTTTTTATAATGTGCCAACATTCCTAAATTGTGAACCATAAGAGATACGAAGACTATTAAAAGGGCAAAAAGTTATATTGGACAAAAAAAATCTATAGGGACTTTCGCCCTTCTCGAGTTATACAGGGAAAACTAAAAATTATATTAACGCATAAAATTTTCATTAAGGGAGATATCAAAAAATGGCAAAAAAAAGTTTTATTGAATCTCAAATTTGTTACTAAAGTGTACTAATAAATCTTCAAGTTATTTTTTCTACTTACGTCTTTTTTAGTACAAAAATTGATATACGATTAAAATTAAAATTCGGTGATATATCACATTTGACATTTTAACAACGTTTTATCTGAAATAAATAACATCTTCAGTGACAATACTTTTTAATTACGGTCCTGTCGCAGTTCTTTTGTAAATTTGTTTTGATTTCATTAAAATGAATATAATAGGCACACTTTGACATTACCTAACAATTTGGATAAAAATGATAACACAGCATAACGAAAATTGAAGATTTCAGATCTGATTTTTCCCGAATCAATTTTTATTACAAACTTTTTTCATAATTTTCATATTCCTAAATGAAGAAAATATCAGTTTCTGAGCTCCCATAATCCGAAAATGCAAAAAAAATCTGTCCGGACATCTGTCTGTCTGGATATAATCACTATAACTCTCGAACGAAAGATCAGATCGAGTTCCGGTTTTGAATTTAATTTTTAGAACTTTTTCCACGGATAACATTATTCTACATGTATATGAAAAGTTTGACCAGGATTACACTAGCCGAAGTCCAATTATATTTATTTTGACGAAGTTAAATGGAATTTACAAAAGAACTACGACAGGACCGTAATTAAAATTATTGTCAATGATGATATTATTTATTTCAGATAAAACGTAATTAAAATGACAAGTGTGATATATCGCTAAATTTGAATTTTAACGGTTTATTAATTTTTATAATAAAAAAGACAGGTCCGTATTAAAAAAAAATAATTTGATAGTGGCCGTTAATACACGGAACGTCGTATCAAAAATGTATTAGTACAATTTTGTACCAAATTTGAAATATGTACTCTCTTTTTACCTTTTTTGATATCTCTTTTAATAAAAATTTTAGCGTAAAAAAACAAAAACATCATTTTTATATAACTCGAGAAGAGCGAGTAAATTTTTTATTACCAAATTAACTTTTTGTTCATTTAATCGTCTTCGCATCTCTTATGGTTTAGAATATAGCAATGTTAGTACATGATAAAAGAAACGACCTGTATATTTATGCTATTGTTGTAATTATGTTGATTTTTTTTAATCAGTCTATTATAAGGATTAAAATGTCAATGCTCTAAGCCGACTCGACAAATTCATGTATATCACTTTCATTTTCATGTAGGTTTCATTGTAACCTTATTATAGGTAGGTGACAATAATGCTGTCGGATTGATTTGTAGAAAGAATTGCATTATACTTCTAGTGCTTCATAATTTAATACATAAAATCAAAAATTACGATATTTTTTATAGTACTTCGAATAAACTTTTATCTAGTTTCTACATTTTGTTTCCGCAACAGGAAATAATTTAAACAATAGGTCTATATTTTTTTTAATGTACATTGAGAAAGTAATTTAAAATAAATACTAATTGTTATTACCGACTCCGCATTAAATAATAGGTGTCTTCTTAGTTGGGGACTTCTTACTTGGACACTTTACCTGTTACACCTAAAACTATTCTTATTTGGCCCCGCAATTATTTTGATACCTTTCTTGGACCCTTCGGTTTCTTACTTGACCCCTTTTACCTGATAGTGTGATTAGGAGGATTATCGACCATCATTAACATTTCCTAAATATTTTCATTAAAACTCTTAACGAATACACTGTCATGATTATATTAATGATTATATTAATAATCAAATTAGTATCGGTATATGTTTAAGAAATTTATCTTATATTGTAAAAATGTAATAATCTTCAAGCTGTACTTTTACCAAAAAGCCCGGTCCCTTTCAGGACCACAAATAAATTTTTCGATGATAGAATTAATATAAAAAAAAATTATATGAATTTTTGTATAAGCAACTGGTCAATACTACATCATACATCACATCACTATAATTATTTCATACCATATTTAAAATTCCTTATTATCTCTAAAATAGAAATATAGGACTTATTAAATTTTGCAAATAAGCACTTCGTATATTCCGTATCTATTGCAATAATAGCAGGTGGATAATTTTACCTGATAAAAGAAAAGGCCCTAACTAAGAAGGGATCAAGTAAGAATTTATTTTAAGGTGCCAACTAAGAATTATTTTACCTGTAAATGGGCAAGTCCCCAACTAAGAAGGGGCCAAGTAAGAGTATATCAAATAATATCCTAAAAGCGATATTAATTATAACAACAATCTTGAGAGAATTTTCTCTTTGATATTTAATGATCCCGATAATTTTTTGTTGAGTAATAATTACAGCGTTGAAAACGAATGGCGTATTTACCACAATTAAATTTCCAGCTGGATGAATCCAATAAAACATTGAAATGAAAATGCATAAATATAAATAAATTTTAACGCAAACCAAAAAAAAAACTAGTAAGTTTAAAAAAAAACGAACATCGTTTATAACCTTTATAAATTAATTTTAATGGAATGAATATTATAAAAAAAAATTATAATAATTTAATATCATATAATCAGAGTTACATATAATTCATTTGTTATTTGATTTTCCCAATCAATTTTCGGTCTGTTATTTTATAATCTTTTTGATTATTGCTATATTTTCTTTTTTATATGTATCCATAGCAACGCATTCTCTTCGCTTTTATATTTTTCTCCTTCTAATATATCATTTATTAAGCCTTCTATACTTATTTTTGGTTTTTTTTCTCTCTTTAGCTTTATTGCTTATACATATTATCTCTTCTGGTACTGGTCTTGTAATTGTTAGTAGGTTAGCAGCCAAGAATTATTGTTATTTAATCTCATAGTAGACATAAAGAGACTTGCGAAGGGCCACGCATTTTTTATAGAACTGAGACACTTGTTTTTAATTGAAGATACAACTGTTGTAATTCTGAAGAGGTTTTCTGATTTCTTAAGAATAAACCATACATTTAAACGACATTTTACCGGCCCTGGACGTGTTCAATTTTGAAATCACTACAAATTTCAACAAACCAACTCATTGAATAAATCACATTGGTACAATTTTATTACATTTTGATCTTAGAAAATTTATCGCGCATTTTTCTCGAACGAGGACATTTGTCCTTCAGATAAAGAACTAACTTTTCAGCAGCCTTTTGTTTTTAACCACCATTTCTAGAAAAACAGTTGACTGTCTGAAGATATGTAACTTAATTTGATTGGCTAACAAAAATGGTATGATATATTTTAGATGAGCAGCCGATTTTCAAATCTCGCATTCATAAATTGTCAAATGCTCAATATGTTCAAAAGGTACCTACTATTTTTTTTGACACCATGCTAAAGACAATTTTATGGTGAATTATTTAAGCATGCCGTTTATTGCTAAGAGATTCTTTGAATTTTCTAGTATCTCAAACACAGCAATTTTGATTTTAAGGGTTAGAAAATGGCGAAAAACTGTGTCATACACGATGGTATAAATGTATGGAGACTGTTATGTATTAAACTGTTATTGACGACTCCTATACAATTTGTAATTGTCCACAAGGGAAATAAAGAACATTACTTTACTTAACTTTATTATCGGATTTTCTCTCATTTGATCTTTTAGGGAAAAAAATGAGAAAAAAACATGGGAAAAAAATAGGAAAAACAGTGAAAATTAAGGAAAAATGGAGAAAATATCGAATAATAGAGAAAAATGGGTAAAATAGTACAAAATAGGAAAGAATAGGAACAAATAGGGAAAAATAAAGAATATAGGAAAAACTAATGAAAAACAAGAAAAAATAAAAATAATTAGAAAAAATAGTAAGAATACAAAAAAATAGTGAAAAACGGAGAATAATAGTGAAAAATAGTGATGAGTAGAAAATAGGTCAAAATATATAAAATACGGAAATGAGAGAAAAATAAAGAAAAACGAAAAAAAAAACAAGAAAAAATAGGGAAATAAAAGTAACCTAGGAAAAATAGAGAATAATTTTTTACATGATACTGACAAATTAAACTCGCTATAATATGAAATTAACATAGACATCAAGAGGACAGAATATGTGTCTCATTGAGAGTGTTAATAATAATTCCAACTTTCTTTCATCATCCACTCAGAGCCGAGCGCAGCGAGGTTCGGAACAATTAAATCAATCAACAAAGAAATTAGTAAAAAAGTAGAAGAAAAAAAGGAGTGAAAGTGAAAAAGAAGGTTTGAAACATAAAGAAAACTGTAAAAAAGGAGAGAAAAAAAGGAGAAGAATCTGGCGAGCTTGATTGATTTCATTGCTCCGAACCTCGCTACGCTCGGCTCGGAGTGGATGTTGGGATAAAATTTAAATTGGTAGTGTTAATAATAATTCCAACTTTCCTTCATCATCCACTCAGAGCCGAGCGCAGCGAGGTTCGAATCAATTTAATCAATCAAGCTCTCCGAAAAAAGAGGAGACAATGGAAAAAAATTTGAAACAAAGAAATTGGTAAAAAAGTGGAGAGGAATGTGGAAAAATGTTTTAAACATAAAGAAAACTAAAAAAGTAGACAAAAAAAGAGAAGAATCTGGCGAGCTTGATTGATTTCATTGCTCCGAACCTCGCTACGCTCGGCACGGAGTGGATGTTAGGATAAGATTTAAATTGGTAGTGTTAATTCCAACTTTCCTCTACCATCTACTCCAATCCAAGCACAGCGAGGTTCGGAGCAATTAAATCAATTAAGCTCTCCGAAAAAAGAGGAGACAATGGAAAAAAATTTGAAACAAAGAAATTAGTAAAAAAGTAGAAGAAAAAAAGGAGAGGAAACATAAAGAAAACTGTAAAAAAGTAGAGAAAAAAAGGAAAAGAATCTGGCGAGCTTGATTGATTTAATTGCTCCGAACCTCGCTACGCTCGGCTCCGAGTAGATGCTGGGATTAAATTTAAATTGGTAGGGTTAATAATAATTCCAACTTTCCTTCATCATCCATTCAGAGCCGAGCGCAGCGAGGTTCAGAGCAATTAAATCAATCAAGCTTCCGAAAAAAAGAGGAGACAATGGAAAAAAGTTTGAAACAAAAAAATTAGTAAAAAAGTAGAAAAAAAAGGAGAGGAAAGTGGAGAACAGATTGAAACATAAAGAAAACAGTAAAAAAGGAGAAGTTGACGAGCTTGATTGTCACCCGGTATAGAATGTCCTAGATTTTTTTAAATAAAAATAATTTTATTTTCGTATTTTTTTTTAAACATAGTTTATTTTCGAATAGCACTGAGTGAACTTGAGTAGAATCGTCACGGAGGATGCACAAAATGAAAACGAATCTTCTCGACGATTCACTTATTCCCGGCAAGGCACTTGTTAACTAGGCAATTTTTTATTTTAAACGTTTCTCAAATTGGTACTTGTTGGTGCACATTTGTTGTACTTTCAGCAATAAAGATGATGGCTTCCGATCTTGCGGTACGGCATGGCGATCTATTAGAGAAGATAAAACAAGCGCCTGTCGACAGTATGGATGGTGTAATTGGATATTAGAGATGATGAGACGCTCTATGAAGTTATTTTTTATTTTAATTAAAATCAGAAAAATATATAGGGTTTATCGTGTTATTCGAAAAATTATAATCATTGATTAATATAGTCTATCTAAATAATTTACCCTGATTTTATATTCATTTTTAAATACAAATAGTCGCAGATAAAATATTGTCTCTTATTTAATATATATTTTTACAGAAAAATCACTATATGCAAGTACAGGCTAAAGTATATTTCAAAAATAGATAGCAACAAAAAATATGGTAATTCAACTGGAACCTAGCTTAGCCCTTTTTATGTATTTTTCTAAAACGTCTAAAAAAATATCTTATGACCAACTTTCTATTTTTACATTGCTACGTGTAGTTGAACGTATTTTGAATTATTCTCCAGAAGAAAGACAGGAAAATAATCTGGAGGGACAACTTGATAATTCTATGCAAAAAAGGCGAGATTAATGTTTCTCGTTAAGCAGGTTTCTTGAAGTTGGCTTACCTACCTGCAGCTGTAATTATTGCTTTATTTTAAGGTTATGTTAGTGTTTAATTGATCTATAAATAACTGAGAAGTGAATATTTTGAAAATGGCCATGACAAATTAAAATGACTTTTTGGAATAATAGCACGAGCGGTAAAAAATGGAAAAACTGAAACTACATTCAGATGAGTAGTATCAATATGTTAAAAAGTGTTAAAAAGTCTTAGAATGAAATTATAACGGTTTTACTTTCCCGACCCACCTCCTATTCTACAGGCTTTCTATACATACCACATACTAGGCTTTCTAAATTTTAAATAATATACAGGGTGTTTCATTTAAAAAAACAAAAGATTTTTATAATTACAATTTTGAAATTTTAATCTTATTTTATAAACACCCTGTAGATATTTAAATAATTATGAAATATGGACGAGGTACATCCATATCTAAACTAACTTTAACCAAAGTTTCATTTTCAAATTCGGAAAATACATTAATTTTTGAATGATTTTGAAATGTAGCGATTTTTCAGAAAATTCAATAAAAATTTGAATATCTTGGCAACGCAGCATCTGATTTAAAAAAATAAAATATTGTCATAAAGGCCACTAAAGTAGTAATCTAAAAATGTAAAAATATATAGGGTGTGTCATTTAAAAAAAATTACAATTTTTTTAGTCGCCCGTATATGGATCACTCGACGCCACAAACCGCGGGAAGGTAATTGGCCCACCCTGTATATTAATCCAAAGATTTTTAATATCGAACTTAAACCTTAGCCGAAATTATAAAAAATGGTTTTATCTGTAATCAAACATCAGAATAATAATATGTAAACAAACAAATTTTTTACACAATTTTTTGGTCAATTTTTTATGCCGAATCGAAATGTCAAGTCTGAATTTTAGAAAAATCCACTGGCAACAAACAAACAGGTTTATAGAATCTAGTAACGAACTTTTTTAAAATTCGTCAAAAAAACACCTTTATTTTGGCCGTTCTATTTATATAATTTTTTTTTTCGCAATAAATTTGGCCTACATTTGTACCATCCTTTACAAAGTACATATTTAATAAAGATCTGTCATTTCGAAAATAACTGAGATTACACATCTTTGCCGTGTAATTATTGATAATAGTCCAATGAAGAAAAGCTACCTGAAGAGAACAGGATATAAACAATGGTTAATGGCGAAATGATAACGGTGGATAATGATATATAAATTTTTTTCTACATTTCAATTTAGAAAAACGAAAATTTGATTAATGCAATTTGTTTTGTAGCACGAGTACGAATATCTGTTATTTATTTCTTCTTTTTATATAAAAATCATTTTATTGATTATATTTATACGAGAGCTTTTTTTGTCGAAGTAAACTTGACATGTATCAATAAGAATTTTGATGCCTGGAAATTTAACGAAAAAAACTGCCTCTGAAAAAATTACGACTCCGTAGGAGGAGTATTTTTTTCTGTCACTTTTTTGAGTTGAATTACGTAATGGCATCAAAATTCGAATTATAAATGTCAAGTTTACTTCGACAAAAAAAAACTAGAGTGTAATTCGGTAAGACAGTTTAATGAATATGTAAATCAATAATTAAAAATAACTTGAGTCGGAAAATGAAAACTTTTCTGACAAGTTTGAGAAAAATTGACATAACGCCATCAAAAATCTGTTTACAATACTGGTTGTCATGCTTTCAAAAGTTAAGTTCCGTTATAGTCGCTGGAAAAGTTAGGGCAAACTTTTTTCGCTGTCATAATGACAAAATCACGCGGCTTATGGGATTTTTTATCCATGAATTAAATTGTCGTTAGTATAATTCAATTTTCAATTAAATATTCTTTAATCGAGAAAATTTAATTAACGTTTTATAGTTGTAGGTGTAATAGAGTTTCAAAACAACACAATTTCTACACCCTCACAAATGTGAATTTTTACTACGTTGGTATCATGAAAAGGCGACTTATTGCCAACATGATGATGAACTCGATAAACGTGGTTCAAGGATGAGAGTATATACCCCACGCTTTGCAGCTCTTTTCCAACCAATTACATAAATTATAATTAGCGTTTAATTTTTATACATCGGTATATCAGGCCTTTAAGCTATTCATAATTCAGTTGTCTATGATCAAAACCTGCTGCGTTCGTAGAGTTTTAAAATTAAGATATTTAAAATAACTAAAACAATGCAGTATATTTGTCTTTTTCTTATATACAGGGTAATTTAATAAAATATTATAGTTAACAAATGATACAATTTTTAATTTAATTAAAACTAAAGGATTCCAAGAGAGTCGAATAAAAACATGAACGTATATTCAGCAAACGAAGCATTTCTGGGCATAAGCCCTAGAGAAAAAGACGAAACACCTCGAAACTTTTGTAACATCTTCTAAATTGGTCAATATATACACTGATAAATGTTCAACGCATCTCGCATTTTCCAACGCTTTCCCGGATCACAGAGAGGACTTTTTCGGCGATAACTCCCAGCAGAAACAACATTTTTAGAATCGTCTTGAGAAATACCTCAAAAACCTATTACACCAAACGATCACCGCAGTCCAAAATTGTAGAAGATTAACGCAAAACATCCAAACATGCCATAAAACCATTAAAAACCGTGAAAAATTATAGCAAGCTTAATAAAAGCTAAAATATAAGATAAAAGAAGAAAAAATACAGCTCAAAACTATTAAAAATCGTGAAAAACTATAGAAGACTTCTTAAAAATTGATAACATAGGCTAAACTTATGGCAAAATGGCAAAAAAAAATCTAATAAATTCTAGAAATTTGACAAAACAGGCTAAACATGGCATACAATTTTATAAAAACTACAACAGGTTTTATTAAATTGTAAAAATGTGGGGGGCGCCCGCTGGTAAGCAGACAAATGAGACTTCTAAAATTTTTTGTCTCTCCAACATTTACCCTCTTTTCTTTTTTAATTATGTCATTTTTTTGACTCAAATTTTGTCTTTCCGAAATTTCCCATCATTTCTCTTTTAAATTTTACACTTTTTTGGCTCAAATTTTTTCCCTATTAACCTCCCCTCATTTCTTTTTTAAATTTGACACTTTTTTTACTTTAATTTTGTCTCTCCAAAATTTCTCCTCTTTTCTTTCTTAATTATGTGACTTTTTTTACTCAAATTTTGTCTTTCCGAAATTTCCCATCATTTCTCTTTTACATTTTACACTTTTTTGGCTCAAATTTTTTCACTATTAACCTCCCCTCATTTCTTTTTTAAATTTGACACTTTTTTACTTTAATTTTGTCTCTCCAAAATTTCTCATCTTTTCTTTCTTAATTATGTGACTTTTTTGGCTCAAATTTTGTCTTTCCAAAATTTCCCACCATTTCTCTTTTAAATTTGACACTTTTTTGGCTCAAATTTTTTCCCTATTAACCTCCCCTCATTTCTTTTTTAAATTTGACACTTTTTTACTTTAATTTTGTCTCTCCAAAATTTCTCATCTTTTCTTTCTTAATTATGTGACTTTTTTGACTCAAATTTTGTCTTTCCAAAATTTCCGATCATTTCTCTTTTAAATTTGACACTTTTTTGGCTCAAATTTTTTCACTATAAACCTCCCCTCATTTCTTTTTTAAATTTGACACTTTTTTACTTTAATTTTGTCTCTCCAAAATTTCTCATCTTTTCTTTCTTAATTATGTGACTTTTTTGGCTCAAATTTTGTCTTTCCAAAATTTCCCACCATTTCTCTTTTAAATTTTACACTTTTTTGGCTCAAATTTTTTCCCTATTAACCTCCCCTCATTTCTTTTTTAAATTTGACACTTTCTTTACTTTAATTTTGTCTCTCCAAAATTTCTTTTCTTTTCTTTCTTAATTATGTGACTTTTTTGACTCAAATTTTGTCTTTCCAAAATTTCCGATCATTTCTCTTTTAAATTTGACACTTTTTTGGCTCAAATTTTTTCACTATAAACCTCCCCTCATTTCTTTTTTAAATTTGACACTTTTTTACTTTAATTTTGTCTCTCCAAAATTTCTCATCTTTTCTTTCTTAATTATGTGACTTTTTTGGCTCAAATTTTGTCTTTCCAAAATTTCCCACCATTTCTCTTTTAAATTTGACACTTTTTTGGCTCAAATTTTTTCACTATAAACCTCCCCTCATTTCTTTTTTAAATTTGACACTTTTTTTACTTTAATTTTGTCTCTCCAAAATTTCTCCTCTTTTCTTTCTTAATTATGTGACTTTTTTTACTCAAATTTTGTCTTTCCGAAATTTCCCATCATTTCTCTTTTACATTTTACACTTTTTTGGCTCAAATTTTTTCACTATTAACCTCCCCTCATTTCTTTTTTAAATTTGACACTTTTTTACTTTAATTTTGTCTCTCCAAAATTTCTCATCTTTTCTTTCTTAATTATGTGACTTTTTTGGCTCAAATTTTGTCTTTCCAAAATTTCCCACCATTTCTCTTTTAAATTTGACACTTTTTTGGCTCAAATTTTTTCCCTATTAACCTCCCCTCATTTCTTTTTTAAATTTGACACTTTTTTACTTTAATTTTGTCTCTCCAAAATTTCTCATCTTTTCTTTCTTAATTATGTGACTTTTTTGACTCAAATTTTGTCTTTCCAAAATTTCCGATCATTTCTCTTTTAAATTTGACACTTTTTTGGCTCAAATTTTTTCACTATAAACCTCCCCTCATTTCTTTTTTAAATTTGACACTTTTTTACTTTAATTTTGTCTCTCCAAAATTTCTCATCTTTTCTTTCTTAATTATGTGACTTTTTTGGCTCAAATTTTGTCTTTCCAAAATTTCCCACCATTTCTCTTTTAAATTTGACACTTTTTTGGCTCAAATTTTTTCACTATAAACCTCCCCTCATTTCTTTTTTAAATTTGACACTTTTTTTACTTTAATTTTGTCTCTCCAAAATTTCTCCTCTTTTCTTTCTTTATTATGTGACTTTTTTGGCTGAAATTTTGGTTTTCCAAACTTTCTCCTCGTTTCTCTTTTAAATTTTACACTTTTTTGGCTCAAATTTTTTCACTACAAACCTCCCCTCATTTATTTTTTAAATTTGACACTTTTTTACTTTAATTTTGTCTCTCCAAAATTTCTCCTCTTTTCTTTCTTTATTATGTGACTTTTTTGGCTGAAATTTTGGTTTTCCAAACTTTCCCCTCGTTTCTCTTTTAAATCTGTTGTGGTTCCTGAGTTATAGCGAGGACGGACATACAGACAGACAGACGGAGAGAGTCGTATCATAAAACTTTTTAGAAGTCTAAAAATAGGCTAAACTTAGAAACCATTAGAAACATTGGGAAACCTAAACTAGTATAAATAATTGCTAAAAATGGCTAAACATGGCTAAAAATTACTAAAAATGGCTAAAAATAGCTATTAATGACTAAAAATGGCTTAAATGGCTAAAAAATAGCTATTAATGGCTTAAAATGGCTTAAAATGGATAAAAATGGCTAAAAAACAGCTAAAAATGACTAAGACATGATAACGAGTAAGTCCAAAAAACCGGGCTAAAAAATAGCTTAAAACTATTAACTGTAAGACATCCAAGATTTTATTTATTTTAAGCCTTTTGATGAATAATTTTTATTATACTGATTGTTTATTAACGTACAGGATGATAACTACTTATTATTATTATTAAAATTGAATTTCTTGCAAACAAACATTAAGGTTATTTTAAAAAATAAGTCATTACTCTTATATGCTTATTTTATTTAAACTTGCTTTCCTTTAGCCCATACTTAGAGTCATTTTTTGATAAGAATTGTATCTTAATATATATACAAAGTGTATAAAAAAAAACTAGATAAACAAATAATTATAAAATTGACTCTAGTGTGTATATTTCAAATGAGTCGTAGAAGAAAAATCATGCGCAGAACTAAAGACAAAAATGGCATTAGGGACTAACTTTGTTATTAATATTCGGATTTTGATGGGACAACCGGTATTATGTATAGAACACTTCATACATATATAAAATTTAGGTCATGAGTCATGGTTCATATGTATAATAGGTCATGGGTCATAGGTCTTAATAGTTCATGTAATCAATTTGTACTATGTTAGCCTAGGTTAGGTTTTTAAAATCAGAACGAATTTAAGAACGTAAAAAATACAGGGTGTTTCAATGAAAAATACATGAATTGGATAAGTCACAGATTTATTAGATACCATGTATGCTGGTAGTTATTTTTGAAAGATAGTTTTCATTGCTAGCGACAAAATTCAATTTAAACGCATCATTGACTATATTTCATGTTTTAAAATGAGTATTTATGAACAGAAAATTACTAACAGTTAATGTATTGAATGCCAATTTTTTGAGCCACCCTGTATTTTTAGAGTCATGGTGCAATGAGTAAAAATAATGCATATGACTCGAGAAATATGTGTACCAAATCATAAAAAAATCGCCGTTTTCAGATTTCAAATTGGATCAATAAGTAACTGAGATAGATACGTTCTCTCTCTAACACATTGATTTTATACTTCTTCTCTCGCTTCCCTTTTTGTTTCTTCTTCTCAGTTGCATTGAGAGAGATATTTTTATGTTATTAAATTTTTAATCTATACATATTTCCTTCCCAATTTCTTCTAAAAGTCTTCCATTCTCTATAATTGTTATTGTTATTATTTTATAATTTTCTAATATAATATTGTTGTTAATAATTGTTTAAAGATATAAAATGCTTCAATAATTTGTCCCTGTTTTGAATCTGTTTTCAAAAACCTAAAAAAACTTTTATCCTTAAACATACTCTATTTGAGAAAGTATTATGTTGAGTACAATCCATTTTTAACATAATTAGAGAAAAAATATACGAAGTCACGCACAATTTGCACCGGAGTCTACTTCTCGACTTTACATACGCGGTATCAATTAAATCTCTGCAACATTTTCTTCATATCTGACGTTAATTCTAGTCTGGTAACACAGACTGGCAATTGCATATGAATATAGAACGAGCGGAGGTAAATTAGGTTAGATAAATCTAAGTTAGCTCTTAGCTATACAAACATACCATGTTTTAATTTTTTTGCAATACTCTTTACTAAATAAGAAATGAGGGATAGAAAAATACGACAAGGTCGGAACCAAATAATAAATATTACAAAACAATTAATTTTAGCAAAAAAAATTAAATATAGCTGCCATAATGTTTATTGTTTAAAATCTTCTGTTAAAAAAAATTTTATTTTTAATTATTAATATCGTTTAAATATTTAGAAGTATTTTATTCTAGGGTACTTAAAGATGAGATGATTTCATAAAATATTTTTCAAAATTAGTTATATTTAAAGTTCTCTTGTTTACGCTTATGTAGATGCGAATTATTAAATTTTAGCTGTCGATTTAATTAATATGTATGACAATATCCCCTTTGTATTTTTTACACCTTATTTTTTTTTGGATATCCCACTTGAGAATAATTTTAAAATTAAGCACCTTTAGCCCACATTTATGATACGTCCTTGTACCAGAGAAGTGCTACTGTAAGTCCGTGTCCAGCGGCATATCAACCAAGCGCTTTTTAAAATGTATATGTTAGGTATGTCCTTGTAAGATTAACATCGCTGACATGTAATAACCACGTTGTGATTTTAGTCATTATTTATAAGGGTTTGAATTACCGACATCTTTTATGGAGATTATAGCTAATCTCTGCTAATTATTGATGGGTTTTACTTTCTTTGATTGTTGTTCTATAATCTTTACAACGTTTATACAGGCAGTCCGACCCGTTCATCAAGTATAGATACATGCAAAGATACTAAACTACTTCCTACATGTGAATTAATTAAGGTATAATTTAACTCCCCCTTCGTTTAACTCTTATCAAACTCAATACCGGGTTTAATAATGCAGATAACTTAAAAGGAGAATAGGAAATTTAAAACACGGAATAGACAGTTTAAAATTGGAACCAATACCTCTAAAAAAAAAAAACCAAAAAAGCAAAACAGGTAAAAAGGAACAAAGACAACTCACAAAGATACAAAACATAAGATCAGGTAGAAAAACTACACAAAACTGGAACAAACCATATTATCTACCCTAAAACGGGGAAAACCAGTTTAAACCTGGGTCTGACAGCTCAAAAACGGCACAAAGTAAAAAAAGACAGAAAATCAAAGCAAACGTCTTTTAAATTTTACTAGAACCTGCCCTGTTATTATTTAAGTATAACATTATCAAAAACAGAAGATTATCCATAACAAATGTAATAAAATTATTCAACGAATCATTAAAACTCCAAGTCATACCATAAACTTTATTAAAATGTTTAAATGTAAATTAAATTGGCGAAATGTTTCGGCCAAACAATGGCCATCATCAGGCCTACAGTACAAAAATAAAATTGGATTACAATAAAAAACATACTCAAAAAGGGGTTACTTACAAACATAGCGAAGAAATTGTACATGGTATTAAAATTTGGTATGAAAATTAAACACTAACATAGAGGTATTTTTTTTAAAAAATTTAAAAAAAAAAATTACTATGTTAGAGTGTTTAATTTTCATACCAAATTTTAATACCATGTACAATTTCTTCGCTATGTAACACCTAGTATGTTTTTTATTGTAATCAAATTTTATTTTTGTATTGTAGGCCTGGTGATGGTCATTGTTTGGCCGAAACATATCGCCAATTTAATTCACATTTTAATAAATTTTGTGGTATGGCTTTTAGTTTTAATTATTCATTGAATAACATTATCATATTAAATCTTAAAATATAAAATCAGCTATGAAATATTAAAGGACAAGATCATGTACTGGATAAAATATCACACTCAGTATATTTTTATAGCGCCGGTTCTGTTTTGAATTATTTTTTCCGATTTCATAACGAAATTTAACTGCTGGTATTCAAATTTGATTTGTAGACAATTTAATCGCAAAGTAAAATAAATTGTGTGATTTTCTTTTTCTGCCTTAAAATGGTTTTTAATCTAGTAAAATTTCAATATTCTAACATTACAATTTTCTAAAATAATAATTTTTACCTTAATAATTTTTTTCAATGGTCGACATTGGAATGACGCTTTTTTGTGCTCTGGAGTAAAGCTTTTGATGCTGGAATAAGGCCCTTTGTCACAATTGTATTAAATAACGGTAAAACTATAATAATTATTTAATTTCACTAATAATAATTTAAACACGAGATTTATTATAAACTAAATTCAAATTTACGAACACCATATATAAATGTCACGGCATACTAACAAACTAGACAATTTCTTCAACTTTCAATGTTACCAACCTAACTTTATTTTACCAAAATTTGCCTAATTGGAATTTCCCTCCGTTCGTTGTTTCTGCATGAAATTTATATTGTACACTACACTACATAATTAAAAATTTTATTTGTTGGTGTGGATGAGTATATATAGTGGAGTCAAGTGTAATAAGTTTAACATCTGTTTCCTGCTTTTATTGTATCAGAACGGTGATAACAAATTTCCTGTTAACCATTAAACATTTAGTCGAAGAAGTTGAACCCAAAAATCTGACCAAGAATTTCCATATCAATATGCACAAAACTAAAGGTAATTCTCAAAGTACCTGTTTTGTGGAATAATCCATCGTAACATTAATATTGATCTAAAAAACAACAAATTTTTCCTAAAAAACAATTAACGTTTATACGCCTAACCTCATTATCTATTATCCATTTACACTACACTTCTGACACCTCCTCCAGATCAAATGTAACACCTGATTTTGGTGGTAAATATATCTGAAATTATTATGCTACAACATTTTAAGAATGAACATAGTGTAAGTGTACACCACAAATCACCGAACGATATCAGTGTTACACGATCTACTCTCGTGTACAATATTGTAGTTAATGGAGACACAGCGAACAGACCTTAAGTGTCAATGCAACACTGGTGCAAAACTAGCGCAAAAATAATTTTACCAATGTAATAGGAAAAAATCACGTACGGCGAGATGGTACTGCGAAATGACAAAATGTCGAATTGAGGTGTGAACAACAAATATTCCGTAATTTGATCTCTGGAATTGTAGTTAATGGAGACACAGCGAACAAACCTTAAGTGTCAATGCAACACTGGTGCAAAAATAATTTTACCAATTTAATAGGGAAAAATCACCTACGCCGAGATGGCACTGTAAAATAACAAAATGTCGAATTGAGGTGTGAACAACAATTATTCCGTCATTTGATCTGATATTGTAGTTAATTGGAGACACAGCGAATAGACTTAAAGTGTCAATGCAACACTTGTGCAAAACTAGTGCAAAAATAATTTCAGTTGATTTTAAATGTTTTACAATTAGATCAAAGGTTCGTATTTAGTTTTGGTATATTGTCGCTGAATTTCCAAATAGATCAATTTAAATGCATAAATGGCTTAAAATAACATAAAAAGTTCACTTTCCGTCCATATAAACCTTAATGTTCACACCTCGAGTCGTTCTAACTGTCAAAGATAGATGTCGCCCACTCCGTGATTTTTCCGTATTCGCTATTAGGTTGGTGACATTGAAAGTTTGAAAAAAATGACAAATTTGTCAGTTTGATGTTTCATTTAATAGTGTTCGTAAATTTGAATTTCCTTTATAATAAATCAAAGTGCTTAAATTAACATTAGTGAAATTAAATATTGTCTGTGATTAACCCAATTTTTTTCGGTCGGTCGAGTGAAATTAATAAAAGTGAAGTTTAAATTGTACTTTGTGAAAAAGTGATTCCTAGGAATATCAAGAATAACAGGTAAGTGATCTTACTAAATTTAGAATATTATTGGAATTATAATGAAGTTTCTTATGTACGAATTTTGAAGACGCCGATACTCACTGGCTCTCTTTTTATTTATAATTATATACGGGTAACTCCCATTTAAAGTTTTTACAATGCTTAAGAACAAGTTACAAAAAGAATATATATATTATTAGTAATAATAAATGCAATTTGCGGTTAAGAGAATATAGAGATATAGTAAAGAAATCGACAGTTGTTCATTAAATGGCATATTGGGGAGAATTTTACATTAGTTCTATGAAATCCTACAATAATTCTGTGTGTCTTAAATTACAGGCTGTAACTGCAAAAGTAATTATAGACAGTAAATCAGGACATTTGATTAAATTATTAAATATGTAAAAACATTATATCGATTGCATATCTTTGGGTTTATACAATTCTTGAATTCGCATACGTTGTCTTATTTATGTATCTGAGAACTGTTCTGATTTGATATGTAATTTAAAAGAAATTTATCAAAAATCTATTTTGTACTCTTTCTAAGGAAGTGATACGATTTTAATAAATTGGACACCAACAACTGATATATTCAAGAATTGATCGAATAAATATTTTAAAGAAGTTTAGTTAGTGAATTCATTTGTATGCCTACTTATAAATCCTATCATCAATATTTAGCTAATAATTTCATATTTTTCGATAATAATAGCATTTCTACAAATATTTTACTTAGAATCTGAGAATTTAATTAATTTGTTATTCAGCCAAATAAAAAATGTTAACCCTTAAATGCATGATTTTTTATTTTCAACACTTTTTTAATTTAAATTCACATAAAGAAAATAACAAAAAATCTTTTAAAAAATCCGAGTTAAAAAAATACAGAAAATATGCAACTCTATGAACTAATGCAATTTAAGTACGTTACAATTGTTTGATATATTTATGATAACTGCCTGATTCATCTTTTTACTCATATTTTCCATTTATTTTATTTTGTTACCAATTTCTCTCTTCTATTTTTTATCATAGAATCAAAATAGTATACAGTTCCTTCATTCGAAGCCAATAACAATTTTCTTCTAAAAGGACCATTTTTTTAATTTGTCGTTTTCGTGCTAATCTTGAAAAATTTACACTTTGTTTGTTTCTCAGCAATAATCGATCAATGTTCTACATTATCCAACCTGACTTCCTCAGGATGAATGTGCTGAGCATTTCCATTTCTTATATATTTCAATGCTTCGAACTCATTCCCAGTACAGTATTCCCCTAAAACAAGATTGATGTGACATCATTCAAGTGCACAATTTTTTTTCTTCTCGTCCTTTTTTGATCAGATTTTCCATTTATTTTATTTTCTTACCCATTACTCTCTTCTGTTTTTTCACCAATCGTGATTTCTCTTTTATCGCATCTTCACCATCTTCTATAATTTCATCGTTACTGATAATTTCTTTTTTATCTGAATTTGTCAGTTATCAGAAAAATTAAATCCATCTTAACTATCCACATTTTAAGCAATTGCTGCTCAGTTAACGATTTTTTATATCTCAATATGGGTAATATTGCGTTTCTATAACAAATCAATAAGTCTAAGTATACGAAAATAAATGGTAGAAATAAATATTAGATTCCTCTCTTAACTTCAACACTAGCACAAATTTAGGTTACAAATATGATATTAGAAAGACAGACTTATACTTTTCATACCGTATAGCGAATATGTAAAAACATACATTTAAGCAAGAGTGCAAGCAATATTAGGCAATTTTATTGAAAGTGTTGCATTTTTTTGCAACAAGTTGCATGTAAGGGTTAAAATTAAACTTTGGAATGTTCCAAATTCTTGCTTCGAACAAACGGTAGTTTTAAATTTTTGGTTATTAAAATAATTAAGAGTTTTTATAACATCTCATTATCCATTCCATGTTATTATCATTCATTATTTTATCCATACAGAAAAAATCTAGGGGATTAAAATCAGAAATAAGCAGATACTGTCAAATCACTTATTTAATTTCAACATTTTGGACTTCCAACATAATTTTTTGTTAATTTCTATCAGACTTATTATTATTTAAGTTTTTCGGATAAGACTACAAGAATTTTAGGATTTATAGCCAGATTTCAGATTATTTCACTGTATAACTAGAAAGTATATATTAAAATTACTAGCTGACCCGACAGACTTTGTCCTGTCCAAATTTCAATAAATTTGTTTGTGATCATTTTGTGAATTTTCGAAAAGCTATTGTTTTTTCCTAAAAACTTTTCCAGTACTATAATGAACAAAACAAAAAAGAGAAAAAGTACTTTCAAATTTTTCTTATTATTATTTAAGTTTCTCAGATACGACTACAAGAATTTTAGGATTTAAAGCCAGATTTCAGATTATTTTACTGTACAAGTAAAAAATACAGGGACGCGCCGTCCATATGGGCAAGGTCGTGCGGCGCACGACAGCGCCATGGCCTTAAAGGCGCATTTACATAAAACCAAAAAATTATCTACCAATACCGGCCGTGAAATTTTTTTTATATAAAAATTAGGAACGATATCATGAAACCCGTATTTTAAATCTTTTCGAAAAATAGACAAGAACAAGGTCAAAAATGTCGGTTACACTGTGAACTTATATGCGTTTGCATTTTCGTTTGAATTATCAGTGCTCAAAATAATCTTAAATTGTCCAAAATCTTCTAAAAATTGTCTAAATTAATAATATAACGGTTTAAAGTTACTTAAATTATTCAAAATAATGTAAAATGGTCTAAAATTGTTCAAAATCATCTAAAATAATAATAAAACGGATCGGAGGATTGTTCAAACTAATCTGAAATTGTCCAAAATCTTCTACAAATTGTCTATCAATTGTATTGTTCAAAATTATCTGAAATGCTCTAAAACTTTTCTAAATTAATAATAAAAACTTCTAAAGTTACTTAACTTGATTAAAGAATTTTTCAAAATAATCTAAAATGCTCTAAAATTGTCCAACATCTTATAAAAATTGTCTAAAATAATAAAAAACGGTATAAAGTTGATTGGAGAATTGTTCAAAATAATCTAAAATGGTCTAATATTGACCAAAATCTAAAAATTGTCAAAATTAATAATAAAACGGTATATAGTTACCTAAAATGAATCAGAGAATTGTTCAAAATAATCTAAAATTGTCCAAAATCTTCTAAAAATTGTCTAAAACGGTCTGAAGTTACTTAAATTGATCAGATAATTGTTCAAAATTATCTATAATGGTCTAAAATTGTCCAACACTGGTCTAAAATGGTAATAAAACGGTCCAAAGTTACCTAAATTGATCAAAGAATTGTTCAAAATAGTCTAAAGTACCTAAAATTGTCCAAAATAATCTAAAGTAGTCTAAAATTCCAAAAAATTGAACCAAAGTTACCTAAATCGATCAGAGAATGTTTTAAAATAATCTAAAATTATGGAAAATGGTCTAGAATTGTCTTAAAATCGATTAAAATAATAATAAAACGGTATAAATTCACATAAATTGATCAGAATATAATCTAAAATGGTTCAAATAGTTTCAAATTGCCCAAATAGTCTCAAATGGTCCAAACACGGTCTAAAATATTAGTAAAATGGTCTAAAGTTACCTAAATTGATCAGATAATTGTTCAAAATAAATGGCCTAAAATTGTCCAATTATCCAACGTTATGCATTTGGAAGAATATGTCACCTTTCTTCACCTATTTGTTACGCCACTAACATTTGAAGCCATTTTAATTTTTTTTTTGTATTGCTCAATGATTTTCACGTAAAATCCGCACAAATTGAACTGTGTGAGATTGGGTGGTAATTTTGGCTCAATAAATATAAATGCGTCTATCATTATTTGGCACGACAGCGCTGAAAAGTACTTGGTGCGTCCCTGAAAGTATATATTAATTTCTAGCTGACCCAACAGACTTTGTCCTGTCCAAATTTCAATAAATTTGTTTGTGATCATTTTGTGAATTTGCAAAAAGCTATTGGAAATACAAATATAAGTTTTACAGTTTGTCCAAATTTTCTGAATTTCCTTTGTAATTTCCCCGTATTGTTTTTCCAGGACCATAATGAACAAAACAAAAAAGAGAAAAAGCAATTAACAATTCTCCTTTCCCTAAAAACCCTATTTTGAATATAACGACAATTTAAAAACAATTAATTATATAGATTAATTAATATTGAAATAAGAATCAAAATTACTACAAAACAAATATTCTATTTGAACAAATATTTACAAAATACATTTACAGAAATGTAACTGTCAAGTAATATTTGTCGGCCTAGGTCGAAGTATTAATTTACCACTATCATCACATGACATGTTGAAGTCGCCTAATACTTCTCGAGTCCTAGAGGTTATTATGGAAGCTGCAATGACCCGTTTGTGAACACCTAACAGCAATATCACAACTAAAAACAAAGATGTTTCTAAATAACCAGATTTAATCGAACAATCATAATTTTTTATACTTTTTTAACAATTTTTATAATCCAAATATAAAAGTAAATTGACTTACGTAAAACAATTGTTGATAAGATGAAAAAAGGATGATTCGTTAAAGATTGAGATAATGACACTATCCTAGTTTCGGGATCAAGAATCCATTGGCTAGCTCCGGTAGCGACACACATGGATACCCCAAGAAGCACAACTGAAATAATTCAACAATAAATAATAATTAGCTATTGTACTTATATAACCTTACTTCTCCATCTCGTCGTTGATGGATGTAAACAGGCTATAACTTCAGTCAATCGTCTCTCAAAGGCTTTTAAATCTGCAAGAACATCTTATTTTATAGGTAAACTATTAAGTTCCGTTAAGGAGTAGTTTAATACCTTCACATGCTGTTTGTTCCAAAGACATTATTAACCTGGTACTGAAAAGGACCAAAAGTCAAATTATATTTTACATTTATAATATTAAAATCGATATTTTGAGTAATCATCCATAATTTAACTTAACCCTATTTTGTCTGCAATCTTTGACTTTGACATAACTGACATTTATGTATAATGCAAACTACTTGATTTATTTCTTTTTATTTGTTGGTCTTTTACAAATATAGATCATCGGCTACTCAAATTTTCTGAAATATGTAATAATAATTATGTAAGTTACATATATTTTAGTGTTAATTATAAATTATAATAGTGGCTAGTAGTTAAAAGAGTTTCTATCATTTAAATTAACTTGTTCTATATGAATTATAGGAAAATAGGTATAACGCAACCATACTTGTAGTGAGGATGTAAAAAAAAGAAGATAAAATGATATTTTTAATAATATGGTTGTGACTACAGGTCACAGGTACGACATCGTACCAAGATTTATTACATCATATTAATTTTGGAGAAAAAAATTACTAAACAATGCAAACCAGTCACTGTTAAATATTTTTACTTATTATATATTTATTATTCGTTTTACTGTTTAAAAAATTACCTTTAAATCATAAAAAAAAATTTAAGTAATTTTTTTCATTTATTTCATAAAAAAATGTCTATCTCAATCAATGAAAATACTTATATGGACGTGCCCAACCCGTATACCCTCGTAAATACGTGGCTCCACCAAACTGGGCTAGCCCGGAGGTACTTTGCGGCCGGTACAAAATCCCACAGAAATTCCTTTGGTCTTTACCTAGCTAGCAAAATTATGCCGGCGACTCATGCTCTCTCTAACCTCCCATACTATTTTAAAGAGATAGAGATATTGACTGAAACATGGTTTCATCTCCTTCTCTCGAAATAGCACAATTCGCTGGGCATGTCCATGAGTATCCCTAATAGCACAAAAGGTCCGATTAACGTTTTTTATGTTCCATTCAATGTCGGAACGTCCATGGACCAAAATAAAACGTTGTATAAACGTTTGCGCAACAAAGTTTTTAAGAAGAAACTTCCAAAATATGTCATCAAAAAGTCCGAAATCATAAATAAAAAAAGCTACACTACTCATACGTTTTTAAAACCTACGATAAAAAAACAGCTAGTACGTAAATGGTTTTTTATCGTCCATGCCAAAAGGATCTTTGTAAGGTCACAATAGGGACGCTTTTAAAACGTTTTATTTGAGTCGTTCTTAAAACCACCAGTAAAGAAGTTCAAAAAACGTTTTGTTTAGGTCTTCAAAAGCATGTTTTGAGAAAAAGACAGAAAGTTACGTTTTTTATACGTTTTGTAAGTTGCTTTTATAATAATGTAAAAAACGTCTAAAAGGCGATTTTTTAGGTCTGCAAAAAGTATGATTTGAAAAGGAATCGTGTAAGGGACGTTTTTTAAACGTTTCATTTCAGTCGTTTTAAAACCACCTGTAAAAACATCCAAAAAACGTTTTGTTTAGGTTCTCAAAAGCATGTTTTTAGAAAAAGTTAGACAGTTACGTATTTTAAACGTTTTCGTAAGTTGTTTTTATAACCACTGTAAAAAACTGAAACTAATAGAGCTAGAGAAGAACTGTTAATTTTTTTGAAATTTACGCCCTTTAGTTTGCCCCCTTCCAATTTTCGCTGAAATCTGAATGATGACAAATTTTGAAGATTTTTGATTTTTCAAAAAAAAATTATTATCTCTGAAACTAATAGAGCTAGAGAAGAACTGTTAATTTTTTTGAAATTTACGCCCTTTAGTTTGCACCCCTTCCAATTTTCGCTAAAATCTGAGTGATGACAAATTTTGAAGATTTTTGAAGGCTAGTCTTGCACTTTTTTTGGGAAACATTTTTTTTTCTCTCGAATTTGAATGAAAATTTTTTTATAGATAAAGTAAGTTAATCGGAGTTTATGGGAGCTATCTGTTTTTTTCATTTCGAAGCGATAAAATTTTGAATTTGGAAAATTTGAAAAAATTGAGGTTCTCACAATCTTTCAAAAAATTTTTATTATCTCTGAAACTAATAGAGCTTGAGAAGAACTGTTAATTTTTTTGTAATCTACGCCCTTTGGAATGTACCCCTTCCAATTTTCGCTGAAATCTGAATGATGACAAATTTTGAAGATTTTTGAAGGCTATACCTAACCTTGCACTTTTTTTGGCCCACATTTTTTTCTTTCCGATTTGAATGAAAATTTATTTATAGATAAAGTAAGTTAATCGGAATTTATGGGAGCCATCTGTTTTTTTTCATTTCGAAGCGATAAAATTTTGAATTTGGAAAATTTGAAAAAATTGAGGTTCTCACAATTTTTCAAAAAAAAATTATCTCTGAACCTAATAGAGCTAAGACGAACGTTTTTTTTTTTAATCTACGTTCTTTAGAATATACCCCTTAAAATTTTCGCTGAAATCTGAATGATGACAAATTTTGAAGATTTAGAGTCTTGCATTTATTTTGGGAGCCATTTGTTTTTTTTTCATTTCAAAGCGATAAAATTTTTAATTTGGAAAAGAAAAAATTGAGGGTCTCACAATTTTTCAAAAAAAATAAAGTATTTTTTAGATATTCTAATATTATGACAGTATAAAACTCAATACTATGAAAATAGAAGTGAAAAACAAATTACTTGACTGTAAAAACACTTCACTCTATTTATGGACTGTAGCTTTTCACTCATATTTTTGTTTTTATATTTATATAATTTTATTTAAAACGGGGATTTTTAAAATAAAACAAATTTTATAAAGATACATTTAATCATCATTTTTAACTGTGACCATAATGTATAGATTCATTTTACATATTAAAACTAAAAAGGGGACATTCAAGTGTGAAGTTTAATATTTTAAAACTCTACAAACTATGTTAAAAATATTTACATAAAAATTAACTATTGTCACAATCTGTATATCAACATAAGTCTGTGCAAAAACCTAATATAAATACAACACATTTCCTTAACTTCAATTGAGCATTGTAGAAAAGCTCAAAGAAAAAGAAAAAAAAAGAATATAAAATAGAAATAATTTTTTTAACAAATAAAAAGGACACAACCTTTAAAAAAATATTCATAAGCAGCCGAATATTTTAATATATAAGACTAGAGCGATATACTTCGGAAAAGGTAAATTTGATCAGTCCACAATAATACAATTATTGTTAAAAAAAAAATTATTAACATTTATCTAATTCTGGATCCTATTTGGTCTATATTAAAACTTTAATAAGATATTATATTGTTTATATTTTTTTGTTATGAATGATCATATTTACCATTTATCTCGTATATAAGTGAGGAAAATCAACCCTCAAATTTTGTGATAAAATTCACAGCGTTTATTCAAACGAAAATGGACCCTAAAATGTATTTTTTTTTTTGAAAAAGTAATAATGAAAAATAGAGATAAATCAGGCAGTTGCAATTGCACTAAAAATAATAATTAATGTACAACCTAAACATTAGAGAAATAATAACGATACATTATGTATTAGAGCCAAATACGCGGCAATATTTACATATAAATCTTGTCTTTAACTTATATTAGAGTTTTTTTTTTGATCAATGTACATATTGCGCCTAAACAAAAATTGAGCAGATTATTTTTTGTACACAAGAGTTCCAAAATTCTCACACCAATCAGTTAACTATAATGATGTATGTCAAAAAGGGTAAAAAAGTACAATTAAACTATTCCCATAAATATCATTTATGGGAATGTTACAAAATTTATTCTATCGTAAGCATTAAAAAATCCTATATTTTCCAACAATCATTTGTGACAGTTTGTAGGGTAAAGAGCATTAATGTATTTCTTTATATTTCACAAAATAAACTCACATAATAAACATAAAATTACGACCCCTAAACTTATTCCATCTCTCAACAGCTAAAAACATAATAATCAAATATTCCCGCCTGAAAAACCCCCAACCCTCTTCTTCTTTTTCATTCCTACCAATCTCTCAGTGTCACCAACCCAAATAAAATGATCCGGTACCTTCACCTTAAAGTAGGCAACCACAGACAATCATTGTTGGTTGTCTAACCAAAAACCTCTACAGAGAGAATAAAAATATTAGGACTGTTGTTTTCTTAGGCCATACTTCTAGATTCCTTTCAACCTCTCGACCTCTATAAATCGAAAAATCAGTTTCATAGTTAATGCTGAAATGGTATAAGTGTCTTAGATACTTTTTGTCTTCTTCTAACCGACATTGTTCAATTTAGATAAGTGTGTGTAGAAAAAGCTTCTGATTGGGTTTGAAATATCAGAAGAGAAGATGCCCCAAAAGTAATCACAGAAAATATCATTCCCAAAATGAAAGCTATTTTATATCCTTAGAGAAGCCTTCAAGATCGTGTCTAGCTCTGGGTAGAAAATGCAATGCTAAATGTTGTCTTCCACAAAAAAAATGGTCCAAATACCGTTTAGATTATTTTAAGAAAATTGAACCAAAAACTTTTGCAAACAACAAACTTGGTCAAAATGATATCCAGATAACTTCTGCAACAGTTGTAACCAAATAATTAATCAAAAAAAGTAGTTTAGGAAGCTTCACAGTTTTTTCTTCAGAAGAATCCTTCTATATCACCCTCTCTATAACCCGGTAAAAATAAAAGGCCAAGATGAAAAATTGGATAAAAAAATGGAATTTGAACATGAGAAAAAGTAAAGAATGTTTAAAAAGGGATGCAGGAAAAAGTGTAAGTTAAAAAATGACATAGAAAAATAGTGTTAAAGAAAAATGTATGAATATTTTGTGGCCAAATAGATCCTAAGAAAATGAATTAAAAAATATATTTTCTGTGATAAACGCTCCACCTAAAATGTACATTTTAATGATTCTGTTTTTATGATACAATGATTTTACTAGTACGCTGAACCAAAAAAATATATCTTGCAATATAGAATTTTAAATCTCAGTAACAATAAAAATCATCTATAGAAAAGTTTCTAGAATTTCTTCATCATTTTATTAGACAGGCCAAACCTTCTGAGAACGACAGAGCTTTAATTATTACCATGTAAGCCACATAAGTATCGAAGCCATAGATCTAGCGAAACGATCCAATATTATGATGCTGACATATCCCCCTCATACTATCCACAAATTAGAGCCTCTAGATAGGGCTGTTCTTGGTCCCTTTAAAGTTTGTATGATCCTGCGGCTTTAAACTGGTTACTAACCCACCCTGGCAAACTAGTAAGCATAAATGATGTTGCTGAAATCGTTGGGGTTACATATCCACGAGCATTTATACCCGTTAATATACAATTAGGTTTTCGAGTAAGTGGAAACTGGCCCATGAATGAAAATATTTTTACCGAAGATGAATTTTTACCACCCAAATATCGTTAATAACTCAGAAGGTTCTTCCAGTCCCATATCAAAAACTTCTGCAGCCCCTTCTGCTTTTACTCCTAACGCAGAAAGTATATTTGTTACATTTATTCCAGATAGGTCTTGTGCTAAAACACAGTCATTTATTTTACCGGAGGAAATTCTCCCGTTCACCAAAGCCACACCTAGGACTTCATGTGGCAGAGGAAGACGTAAACAGGGACGAGGTATGGTTCCCGAGAAAGAATATTTAGAACAAATGCATGCAGAGAGAATGACAAAGAAGAATCCAAGTTACCAAAGTAAAAAACGTAAAAAAAAGAATATAATCTTCATCATCTGCAGATGTTGATATCAGCAGTGGTAGCAGCGATGAAGTTGACTGGCAGTATGATAAGGAGAACGAGACAAAAACTGAAGATAGTCAAAAAATTACCAAAGGAGACTTTTGGCTGACAAAGCTATGGGGGAAAAAGAAAGTTCATTATTATGTTGCAGAAATAATTGAAATACTAGATGATGAATATACTGTAAAGTATTTAAAGGAAATTGATGGATCTATAAACATATTCTTATATGAAAATTATAAAACTTATGTTATTAATTCAAATGACATCATTATGAAATTACCAAAACTGTTAAGACTGATAACTATTTTTATAATAATTTCGTTCCTTTCATATCTTTTTTACAAAGCTTATACCAAATAATAACCAATAAATATTATTATTTTTACATTATACCATGAATTTTTTCAGAACCCAATACGCTATGGCCCAAATAACAATGATTTTTTTGTAATTAAAATTTTTCGATGAAAAGAATATGTCAAGAAATTCAAAAAAAATTCTTAGCAACAGGAAGTTCTTTATTTAGTTATTAAAATTTAGGTACCAGTTTTATGTTATTTTCTCGTACTGTAATTTCATTTGTAAAAAAAGCTGCCCAAGGTACAGGACTTTCCCCTAGTTTTATATTAAAGAGTGTCGGCACTTTCTTTTGTTTAACAAAAACTGATATTTATTTAAAGTTAATATAAATTTTCCGTCAGGATTTCAATTTTTTAATTTTTATCATAAATCTAAGATTTCTATATATATCCATTCCTCAAATAATTTGAATAGGAAAAAATATAAAGAAAAAGGTACATAGTAGAAGCAATCTTTTGTTTTTAAACAACAGGTTATCCATATCACAAATGTAGTCCAATATTCAATAAATGAAATGAAACTCAAAATCATCTACCACAAAGACTTTAAATCAATTTGTTATAAACGGCAACTAGTTTCAGCTACTTAGCCATCTTCAGGCCTAAAAGTTTTAACAATAAAGTTCTAAAAATAAATATCAAAACAAACTGACTTGCTATATAAAAAATAGGTTTACAATAGTAAATATATCATTAATAAGGCGAGAGCATAGTGATGTTATAAAAATTACTAGTGGGTAATGGAAAACTATAGGGTGAAAATGTTTTTTACGATATTGTTAGCAGTAGATAGTATACCCCTATACGCGTCTCGGCCTAAAGAATACGCCCTCTGGTAAAATCTGTGAAAGGGAGTAGTTTTGACTTTTGTGTTATTTCTTTGTGTTGTTGAATGTTGCTCGCAGACTTTTTGCCTTCTTTATAAATAATCTGATCTTTTTTATAATGAGTAATCATTATTGTTGCGTAGGTACCCAGTGTTCATAGGAGTAAAAAAAAATTGCGGAACCAAGTTTTCAATCATTTCCTAAAGCAGACAAGTCCAAAGTGTTTTTTGAAACAAAACTGTGGAATAAAAAATTTGAATAGGAACAAATTGAAAATGAGCAAGAAAGTGTCTAATATCATGAGGGCGTGTTCTCTGCATTTTACTGCAAGTGATTTTGTTAAGAAAGATTTGATAAGAACAATTAGTTATGATTTAGAACTTTAATTGGAGTAAAACAGAAAATATTAAAGTCTCACGCTATTCGTATCAGAAATTTGCTAATTACTTTACACTAAGACTGTATTTCAGTAAAAGTCTTGTCTATAACCACTTACCTAAATACAACTGAAAATGTTACAAAAAGTATTAAATAAATGTTTATTATGTTTATGTTTAATACAATATAAAAGTACGTAATAAACAACTTATTACACCTTAAACGGGTTCCAAGAGTCATCGCATGAGCGCTGCAATCGCAATCCGAGTTGCCTATAGTCCACACCAGTTTGAGTACACTTTTTCAAGATGGCGAAATAGAGCGGGGAGGCTGATGGAGGGAAGAAGCAGAGATGGGTAGGGACGAACAAATGACAGTTGGACTAATGACAGATGCACATTATAAAATGGTGGAAAAAATAAAAATTAATCAAAGTCCATAATAAATACTTAATAGAGATGCTAGAGAAAAATAAAACATTAAAAATTTTGGCGCGAAAAGAATAACGACAGCCGAATGGATAAACGACAGATGGAGAAAATTAATGAAAAAATAAAAATTAATCAAAGTCAATAATAATTATCAATAAATACAGAAAAATAATCAAAGTAATAATAAAACACTAAAAATTATGGCGGTAATTCTCTCTTTAATCTTTCTTATTTATTTTCCAATGCGTCATCTGTCATTTATCCATCTCTGCTTCTTCCGCCATCCCCACAGCCTCCCCCCCTATCACTCTCTCTGTCTCTGGTATATACCTAATCTTTGCTATAAGGGCATATTATTTACTATTAACTTTCCCTTTCCTCTACACCCCTTCCTTCTCCATCTTGTCGAATGTCAGCTAATTTAAAGTTGCCATGTGCGTTGCACAGTTATTTTTCTGGTTTATATTTAATAACAGCACAGAAGATATACTAATACAGAAGCGTAAATTCGTCTATCTAACATATTTTCCAGTGTATTAAGCGGCAGAAACTTTAACTGTCTTATATTAGTTTATCTTCTGTGATAACAGTTTCGGCGTTGTCCCAGAGCGGACAGTTTTCGTTATTCTTCGAAGCCACCTTCGGAGTATCCTCCATTTTTCGGCTCTACGAAGTGGTGTCAACACTTCCGACCATCATGGGTCTCTCTTAAAACCCCCGATTTCTCCTCTTCTCAGTTTGAATCCACTGTCTTACGGTTATATCCTAAATATTTAATATACCTTGTCACAGTTGAAAATCGCTTGTCCCACCTTTAGATTAAAAATTTCGCATATTTGGCCTTCTTTACGCACCCATGCGATATTGCCATATCTCTTTGGTACATTTCTTAACTGGAAGGCATTGATTTTATCGTTAAACGTTTGTTTTTCTTGTTGTTTTAAGTTGGTCATTGTAGGAAGTACCTTTGACACTGGTTAGGTGGGGGGTTTTACGATTTAATGGTCGGCTTTTATGTGAGAGCACGTTGCACAACCGGCAAAGAGTTTTAACGTGGTTAATCGCACGATTTTTAAACCGCTTAAATTAATATTTAGTTCATCCTCTCCTTCCCCCCTAATTTTCCATTACCCACTAGTAATTTTATAACAGCTTCCTCCCTGTTAACGATATATTTACTATTGTAAACCTATTTTTTACACAGTAAGTTACTTTGTTTTTGTTTTGAATTTTAGAACTTTTCGAATATTGTTAAAACTTTTAGGCTTGAAAATGGCTATAAGTAGCCGAAACTAGTTTCCGTTTATTACAACTTAATTAAAGTCTCTATGGAATCTTTTTTTTGTTTTCTTCTGTTGAGACAGAAAAATGTACAAAAAAAGGATTGTTACTCTTACAGTAAAATTTTAAGATTTACGGAATGTTTAAATATTTTTTATAAAATTTGTGATGAGTATTTAATTGAACATTTTTAATGTTTTGAATCCCAAAAATCCATAAATAGAGCTAAAATTTCACACATCAAAAGTGTTATTAACTATTAGATTACGAGGTAAGAAAATCTTGGAACACTAAATCAAAAAAAAATAAAACATTTTAATTATATACCAATTAAGATCACGTATTCATGGCGTATATGCTTAAATAACAAATTGCATTTTTTTATTTTTTACAACGAAAACAATTTAAAAATAAAATAAACTAACAGTTTTTTAACCATCCTGACAATATGTCAAATCGGGAATAATAAACTATAATAGATAATGACAGGATAGTTAGAAAATTGAATTAAAAAAAATATATCGGGCTCCATTAAAATAAAAACTCACGACCAATGATTAAATGCCAACTAACATGATAAAAAGTAACGTTACTGTTATTTATACTTGTCCAATCTTGTTTTAGACATGTTTTTAGTAAAGGCGACTATTTACGTATTCCAGAACTACCAGTTACGTGTTTTTTATTAGATTTAAACTTTCAACGTTAACTGTCAAAAACTTTATACAAAAATTTTGACATCTAATGTTGATTACAAAAAAATTGTACTGAAATTCTACTATCTATGATGATTGTGAATATTCGATGTAGCATCTAGGCAAAGTTAAAATAAAAGCACACAAGCAACAGGGAAACTCTTTTTAACGCGCCTTTACTTAAAAATTCTACAACACTGAGCGAATTATTTTTTTTCACTTAGTCGACATTTTTACATATTGTAAGCCACATAAATTGGGTCTAATTGGTCAGCTAGAAAACCGTCACGTAAGTGCATCCGTTGTTTTTCTCCTCTCGAATTGATCGGTACAACGCCGGGATCGACTACGACGACGACACCGACAATAAGATGATGTTCTTCTAACACGGTGTTAGTCACTAATGGAACTAGGTCTAATGCTTCGCTTTCGTTGCCGTCTAATTCTACCACTACGACCAGAAGATTGGTCCAAGTGAATACGGCGCTGGAAAAATTTACAGATTTAAAACAAAATAAATTATTTATATTTAAGGCATGTTAAAATGTGTTTTTGGATTCCTGGAAAATTATTTTATTGGATCTAAAATGTTTAAACTAATAACAACATATTTGGTACAATTTTTAATATAAAATATAGTTATTTTCCTAACAAGTGCGGAAAGTTATACTTTTCCGCACGCAATTGCAGTTGCCCGAACGACGCGAAGCGGAGTTCGGGCATGCAATTAAGTGGGGAAAAGATACTTTACGCAAGTGTTAGGAACAATATTTTTTCTACAAGCGCCTAGAATTAAAAAAAATTTTAGCAAAAATATTTTTTTGTCATTAAACAAAAATTTTCTTAGTGCTTCTTAATAAATTAAACATTAGGCTGAAAGTAATCATAGTAACCAAGCATGAATTGATTTTTAATCATTTTAGCATTTATAAAATCAGTGCGGAAAAGTACAACTTTCCGCACGCTTGTAGAAAAAATATTTTTCTTGTCTAAATATTTGATTTAGAGTAACAAAATCTAAAATATTTTAACACTTTTTTGAGTTACTTATACTCAACAAAAGTAATAATTTTTTTTATTAAATAAGAACAAAAGTAAAATTTAGATAAAAAACACTGTTTTGTTACATATTTTTCTCCAATTTATTAAAGAACCGCAGTTTCCAAAAATAACAAATTTCTTAGTTCAATAGATTATTTCTTATTTCATACTTTGATAGACTTAAAATATATTCTATTTTATATTTACTTGACGAACCTTTTTTCCTGACTGATTGACTGACTGACTGACATAGACTTGAAATTTTGATTTTAAGGGGTAGAAAAGGGTGAAGCACTCGAGAGGGTAATGGTAGTAGAGAAAAATAGATAAGAATAGGAAAAAAATATGGTAAAATTTGATTTTCTAGGAAAAAAATTGGAAAAATAGGAAAACATGGAAAAAAATTGGAAAAATAGGGAATAATTGAGAAAAATGGGGAAAATAGGGAAAAATAGAGCAAAATAAGTACACAAAAAGGGAAAAATAATGAAAATAGAAAAACATAACAGAAAAAAGTAGGTAGGAAAAATAGAAAAAATGGGAAAAAAATAACGAAAATTAGAGAAAATAGTAAAAAATTAGGGAAAAAGTAGAAACAAATTGGGAATAATTTAAAAAAATATGTAAACATGGTGCAAAATGTGGAAAAATACGAAAATTTTCAAATAAAGAAGAAAAACTGGAAAAGATAGAGAAAGTATAGAAATTAGAAATAAATACAGAAAAATCGGTAAAATTAGGAAAACATATGGGAAAATAGTGAACAAATAGGTGAAAATAATGGAAATTAGAGAAAAATAAAAAAAAAAAACGGAAAAAACAGGGAAATGGAGCGAAATATGAAAAAATAGATAATAATAGGGACAAAAAGGGAAAATGGGAAAAATAATAATAAACAAGAAATATAGAAAGAAATAGGAATAATACGAAAATTAGAGAAAGTGGGTAAAAGTAGGAAAAAATGGGGAAAAATATAAAAAATAGGAAAAACAGGAAAATAGAAAAAAAATAATGACAAATTGGGAAAAATTGGGAAAAATTGTTTAAAATGAGGAGAAATGTTGACAAATAGGGAAATATAATAAAAAACCGGGAAAAATACACAAATTTAAAAACAAACCAATCATACATTTTTCTTCACTGGAAAATAAATACATTTTGTATTCGATATTTTTGAATATATTTAAACTCTTATCTTGGAAAAAATATTTGGTTTTTCGAAATTTCGACATATTTTTGGAATTTATAAAATTTCCGAAATATTCGACATTTTTTTGAAATTTCTAAAATCATTGTAAAATTTTGACATTTTCTTGAAATTTTTAGTTTTTTTTTTGAAACTTGACATTTTTGAAAGTCAAATTCTTTTAAACTTAAACGTTGTGATTTTTGACATGTTTGAAATTTGAAATTTTCGACTTTTTTTAAAAATACTCAATATTTTTCATTATTTTTAAACTTTTATAAGCATTAAAATTTTTCAAAATTTTTTCTGAAATAATTGGTTTCGACATTTTTTGGAATTTCTAAAATTTCCGAAATATTTGGAATTTCTATTGAAAATTCTTGACATTTTTTTTGAAATTGTTAGTTTTTTTTTTAAAGTTAAATTTTTTGAACCTACAATATGTGATTTTTGACATTTTTGCATTTTTCGACCTTATATTTTGTTCACACAGGAAATTTAACAATGCATTTTTTCAAATATAAATTTGAATTACTAAAACAAAGCAAAAATGTGTTTCTTTACACACTATTTTGAAAAATAAAACAAGACTGCAATTTTCCATACACAAATTTAAAAACAAACCAACACACGCTTTTTTTAGCCACGAATTTTAAAAACAAGACACTAATGCATTTTTTCACTTTACAATTTGGAAAATAAGCAACAACTTCAGTTAAATTGTTAAAAATATCAATGATGCGTTTTTCCACTATTAAATTTAAAATTAAGTCGTATTTTCTCAATCGAATTACAAAATGTTTTATACTCGACTTCGAAAAAAAATAAAAATTTAAGCAATAATAATGCATATTTGAATAAAAAGAAGCAAGAATGAATTTTTCAACATCTGACCCTAAAAAAAAGAAACTAGAATGCATTTTGCCATAATCAATAAAAAAAAAGTGCCAGGAATGTATTTTTCCACAAAGACGGATTTAATAGGGAAATATAATGAGAAATAGATAATAATAGGGACAAATATGAACAAATAAACAAAAATAGGGCAAAATAAGGAAAAGTAAAGGAATTTGTGAAAACAGGAAAAATTGGCAAAAATAGGAACAAATAGTAAAATAATGGAGAACAACAGGGAATCAAGGAATCGGTGAAATAATGAAAAATAGGTTAAAATTAGAAAAATTGGAAAAATAGGAAAAATTGGGGAAAAGAGGCAAACATAGGGAAAAATAGGGAAAATTGTTAAAAATGGGCAAAAAGTAGGGGACAATATAAAAAACAGGAAAACGCATAAAAAGTAGGAAAAATAGAAAAAAATGGGGAAAAAAAACAGGAAAAAATAGAGAAAAATAAAGTAAAATAGGAAAAAATTCAGAAAAATCTGGAATAATAGTTAAAAATGGGGAAAAATAAAGCTAGTTATTAACTTACCATTCAGCAATTTTTTTATGGCACCTCATAACACTATTTTCTATATCTATGGGATGATATCTCATGCCTCGTAGCATAATAGTTTCGTCTAAAGCTCCTACAACAAATACTGCATCGTGTAGTTCTGGAGCATCGGCAGCGGAAGGTAAAATGTGATGGGAGGATCCTAAGGACTCATTATCGCTTTCTCTATTTATTATGGTTTCGTCTGTACTACCAGTAGTTTCTGATAATTCTGTTCTACGTAAAAATCCTAAGTAGCCCGTCCTGGCGTATACTTCGCCAGTATTGCCTAAGAAGAGAAAAATACCAAAAATCATTACAATAAATAATGAAATATAATTAAAATCTATATTTATGAAATTCTTTTCCAACGTCAATTTTGCTGTTTTATGAACTACTACTCACCAGTAACTAAATGTGCATTGAAATGATCTCCATATTCACTTTCATCTCCATAAATAGTAAAGTATCCACTAGCATTGTGTCCGCTCTGCACCCATATCTCTCCCAAGTGCGAATCACCGCATTGTCCTTTGGTTTCAGGATTAGCAATGATGACTTTAACGCCCGGTAACAATTTTCCGCTTTCCATTACACACAAACTATGTGGACTGCCTCTCTCTACTAAGCTCACCCTATCGTTTCTCAACGCTCTTAAATCCACGTAAACGGTCGAGGGTTCCGGACTAGAAGCACCTTGCAAACAAATCGTTACGTTGACTCTACATCCGAACGAAGTTGAAACGGCCCTCGGACTCAAGCCTAACGCGCTGAATAATTTCGAAAAACTAGTTGTTAAATTGATCCTTGGTCGTTCTTCAGCTACCACAACGCAAGTTCTTACGCACGCCAAATTGATACCTCTGGTTTTAAGTTGGTTTACTGAAGAACCTAGGCCTTTTGTGCATAATTCCATGACACCGTAAGAACAGAAAGTGTCTCTGACTTTGTATTGACTAACAGCTGTCAACCAGAGTCCTGGATTTACTTCAACTTCTGATGGCGGTATTAAAATCGAATGGTGACCTGAGTAAATGCTGCTTAAACACCTGGAAAGAGAAATATAGATTAGATCCTGATTAAATGAACAGTTTTAATATAAGCAAATTTATCAAAATCTTGTCTGTATCAAATTCTGAAAAACTACCTAATAAAGCTAGCTATAGGAAGCTATATTTGGAATGTCTGTTTATGCCCCCCCCTCCCTTAAAAAGCTGAAAAAATCTGTTTTTTGTGTACTAGGTCCGTTTCGTATTTTTATATTTTTTGGTGGACCAAGTCCGTTTTGTATATTTTCTATTTAATGGTTGGAGATTGCGTTCTAATTTATCACGCTACTATTTGTCAACAATTGATCATTTGTTTTTACAATAACGAAACTGTTTTATCGCTTAAATTATCGAAAAAATACAAACATGAGAATAACAAATTTTCGACCCCCTCCGACTGTCCAAAGGCACCCAAAGAGAGGGGTGGAATGTTTAAATATTTCATTATTTCCATGTTTTTCTCAATTTTCAAGGTTTTAGTTATTCATATATACTTTTAAATGCCCCAGAAAGCTTGCAAAAAATCGAGCCCCTGGAATTTCCGAAACACCCCTTGCGGGGGCGAGTTTTCGAATATTTTAGTATTCTATATGTTTTCGCCACTTTCAGGCTTTTTGTGCACGATTTATATTTCCAATCATCACAGCAAGCTTACGAAAAAATGTCGAGCTCCAAGCATCCCCGCATAACTCCCTTCAAGGATGTGACATTTTTGTAAATTTGCTATTTTCTGTGTTTCCGTGATTATCAAGTTTTTTATTGCAAATATATAATTGTAAATGTCGAATGAAGCCCAGAAAAAATTGACTACCCCGTCGCATCTCCGCACTACCCCTCATCGCCGCCCCCTTCTCGCGGAATTTAAAAAAAATTCTATCTAATCTGTTTCCGCAATTATAAAATATTTTATTGCAGATGTATATTTTTAAATGTCGAAGGAAGCCCAGAAAAAAATAGCGACCCCCCGTAGCATCTCCGCCGCCTCCTACTCGCGGAATTTTTAAAAATTCGATCTCCTCTGTTTCCACAATTATCAAATATTTTATTGCAGATGTATATTTGTAAATGTCGAAGGAAGCCCAGAATAAATTAGCGATCCCGTGGCATCTCCGCACTACCCCTCTCCGCCGCCCCCTACTCGCGGAATTTTCTCAAAAGTTCTATCTCCTGTGTTTCCGCAATTATCAAATATTTTATTGCAGATATATTTGTAAATTTTTATACAACTTTAAACTTCTATCTTGAACAGAGTAGGTGACCTGTAATTCCTCTTTTAAACGAAAGAAGTGCGCCATTAAATTAGCACAAAAAATGTTGTTGCCTAATTTGCAAAAATTCGCAGAATTCTTCACAAAAATCATCGAGAATCCTAGAACTATTCATTTCCAAGATATTTATCAAGCTATCTGTCAGTAGATAGAACGTCCTTTAACTTTAAAGACTCAATAAGTAAAGGCAATGACGTTTAGAATAAAACTTTACAAGTTGATTTCTTATACAATTGTCACAATCTAAACGTCATTGTCATTAGTTATAGAACCGTTAAAGTTAAAGAACGTTCTATCTACTGACAATATAACTATTTTGCCTCGCCAAAGGGGTGCAAAACCTACCGAGAACTCTACAACTCTTTATTGCTGATATCTATTCACCTAGAACTCTTTTTTCTAACAAAAGGGGTGCAGCAATTGCGGAACTCTATCTGCACACCCTCGAGAACTCTAGAACTATTCGAGACGAGTCCAGAAATCTGAAAATATCAAAGGGTTCCGGCAATTAAGGTTCCAACTTCCGGACGGTCTCTGACTAATTCGGTTTCTGCCAAAGACAAAACGGAATTAAAAAAAAAACAATAAAAGGGAAAAGGGACAAAATTAAATTATGCAGCGAACATAGAACAATTTTTTTTGAAGAAATATCTTTGACTGAAAACTATAAGAAAACACATGTATTCTTAAAATGCAGATAGTGTACAAGGGATAATAAAAGAAGAGAAACAAGATATACGTGTGAAAAAAATATCCAGCATGTTTTAAATTTTCATACCAGAAACTATACAAAACTAAAATTTTATTTTGTGTTTTACATAACAGCAATATTCGTATCTCAGTATGAAATTATAATAGTAGAGACGTATATGGACATCTATGTCGTAAACTGTACAAAAAAATGTTTGTAATGTGACAACGACGTTCATAGCCGCTGACCTTTTTTCCTTCATTTTTAGGCTGTTTACGTCTTCCTGAACCAATTAAGTGTTTAATTAATAAAATAAGGCATTGGCGTTATTCCCTACACCCATAATTTCACAAATGTCATGCAAACTAACAATCGCGCAGACTATAGACGTCACTCTTCGTTAAAGTGTTAAATTGGTTAATACATTGTAGCATATTAGTTATGTAATATAAAAACTTATAAAGTAAAATTAATTACTTACCATAGAGCAAAACCAAGTCCACAATATGGATCCAAACACAAAGCGATATGCCTGCTGGGATACAACTCACAAGCCAATTTCATACTTTTGCACAAATTCGTTACTGCTGCGTGAGACATTTTTATACCGGCTAACATTCCCGTCGTAGACACACTAAAATCTAAGTAAGCCATCATTTCGGCTGTCGGAGCTCTATATGGCACTGGTAATTTCTTTTTAGGCATATCGTCTGTATCTAAAATCAGAGGCCACGATTTGATGTCCACTACATTACTAGCTTCCTTGGAACGAAGAAGTTTGATCACAGCCTGGATTGAGAGCACCAGAACAGATTTTGATACGTCTACAATCATCCTAAAAGAAAAAGATAATTATAAATAAAATAGTTTAAATTTACAAACTTAAGTTATTACCTTACTGTCGGCAACGTTGTTTGTAAATTCTGCGGATGCGGTGGCCTAATTGTAACTGGTACAGCACCGACGTATAAGCACCCATAAAAAGCACAAATGAGATCTAAACCTGGTGGGAAAATTAACGCTACATGATCACCTGTATTGACTTTTCCTTTTTCTACGAGAAGATTTCCAATACGCTCAGCCTTTTTATGAAGCTCCGAGCAAGAAAGAACCTTAGCAACGGCGCCTTTACTATTCAAAAGGGTGAAGAGGATGTGATCTGAAGTACCTTGAGCTCTCCATCGTAATATTTCGGCGATGAATTGTTGCTAAAATTAAACATAAATATTTTTCGTTTCTTATAACCTTTTATTATTATTATAAGGTACCTTTTTGGAGGAATCAGCTTCTTCATCTAAAAGTCCACCGACTTCTCTACCTTGCGCACTAGCAAGTCTATTCCCCTGTACAAGATTTCCGACGATAACAGACGCCGGTCCCACGTCTGAAACACATTCCGTTGCTGAAATGCAGAAAGGACAACATGCTATAGCACTCAAGCAGAAAGCTTTCGTTATGTTAGTTGAACAAAAGGGTGTGAAAAGTAAAAAAAAAAACAAAATAAATATGTAACTACATACTAGGTTGTACTATGCACAGTTAAAAATTTCTTTTGTTATTCCAAAGAACCAACGAAGTAAATTAGAGAGTAGTAGATCGGTCATAAAAAAAATGTGAAGTGTAGCCACTATCTAGCTAATGTTGAATTCCAGTTTTAAAACAAGTTTTTTGATTCGAATAAAATTTGATGATACTATTGAATAGTTACAATCAAAACATGAAAATAATGCCAGTGAAGTTTCCAATGATGTGTAAACACTGTTATTTTGCTATCAATCCTTTTTGTAATATTTATGTGTGACAGTCTCAATTCTGCTTCATGAGTATAGTTGCTTTTCTGCTATCCTCTCGTGTTGTCAGCTATTGACCTAATAGTTTTTCCCTAGCTGTGTTGTTCTTTTAGATGTTTTATTTCGGCAGGACGATTGTTTGTCTTCCACTGACTGTTCAGGAGTTGTTTATTTTCTTCTGACTCCCAATTGATTGTTGTTGATAGCTTGGATTAATCGGATGTCACTCTTTTTCAAATCTCCTTTTTCTCCTGACTGCCATGAACTAAATTTTTCGGCCATAGGTTCGGGATTGTTTTGATTAGATTTATTTTCACACTGCACTTTCACGTTTTATTTAAAGGTCCTTGTTTCGACGGATCCAAATACAATTAAGCAACTCTCACTTATAAGAAGAAGTTTGTAAAAATCAATAAATCTCTCAGTAGATCAGACAAATCTTATTTTTTCAATGAAGTTTAAGAGGACATTTTATTTCCAATGGGAATCGATAGGTTTTATATTCGGGAGCAAATATAAAAAAATCCCAAAAAATCCGTAGTAAGTTAAAAACGCCATTTTGAAAAAATATGGCCGTCCGTTCAAATTTTTAAAAATGAAATATCTTATTATCTTTTTTTTCATTTTTACAGAATTTTAAGTTTAACAATACAAAAAAAATGACCTTTTAATTTAGATATAACCAAAAATATAAATTTTCTAACAAAAAAGTGAAAAACGAAACAATTTTTTGTTTTTTTTTGACTTTCTACATTTAACTTTTTAATGTCAAGTTTACATTCCACATTTCCTTTGATTTCCGACGCTTTGTGAAACAGTGGCTGATCGAACGTAACTATATACACCTCTGTTGGTGACATTTTCTGGTCTCCGATAATGCAAATTCCAAGGATGCATATATGGTAGAAGGATCCCTTGTTTATAAATGGTAACGCCACTATTTTGACATGTATTACTTATGTATTACCCAGAGGCCCACAAAATATCTAGTTTTATCGAACTTAGAAACATTTGATTTAGTTGAATCTGTTGCTTCTACCGAAACTTTGGCTACTTTATTTAAACTTATCTAGCTCTGATTTATCTTTTTTATATAATTTAATAAGGATCTTTCCGAAAGAACCTATTTCTTGAGCAGTTAAACATTTTTTTAGTTTGGGTAGATTTTCAATCCGCCTGTGTCACTGTGCCCATGATGGTGATGGTGGTGAGGTTTTCCAGGTCAGAGTCTCGGTGAGCGGTCTGTTTTGCTATTCGTTTCGCTTAGCGCTACCAAAACGTAACGTTTTACGAGAATACCCGCCCTGATGACTCGTACAAAAGCGTACTAGAATAACTAACTGCAAATCCCGATTTTTGAATCAATTATTTCGATTAATAGTTTGGAGGCAAATCTTCGGCGCAAGAAAAGAGATAATGCAACTTGTGACGACGACAGGAAAGAATTTATACGAATTGTTGATATAATTTTTCGTTTTTAGAGGTTTTCAGAAGACTGTCTTAGGAACTTGGTGCTTGGCATTCATCTCGCATATTTTCATCAAAAATATAATACTTTTCTAGATTATAAACTTGTCTTTTTATATCCTCTCTTATAATCATCTCAGCTACCTTTTTAACAGTTTTTCTTGGTAAATTGTTTCGCATTTCTCAGTATAAAACTATTTTGTAAGAAGAGTTTGTACAGTATCTGTTATTGCGATAATAGTATATTTCCTGGAAGTCCTGCAACTGTTATTTTCTCGCCAAAGTGACGTTGAAATTTTTCTTTTAACCATCTAACTCTCTTTAGTGTTACAAAATTCATCAAATCTTTTTGCAAGCTTCTTAAGTGAAAATTGACAATCGTCAATGTTTTCTATATTACAATTTTGATTTTTTTTGTGAATATTTGGAAGAGCCTGCGGTATCATGCACTGAATTTTATAATAACTCAAATGATATTTCCCTTCTACAGCAACCAAGTCTATTGAGTTACTTAAGCGAATTACTATTTGCCTACCTAAACAGTCTCCTGTTTTCGTATATTTTTACTAATTTTTCTTTCACATTTAGTTCAGTAATATTCCTTATTTCTTGTATGTGTTGCTTGGGTTTTTTTTGTCTTTTTCATGACAAATTGATTCACCACAGATCAGACAATTTGTCTTAAAATCAAAATTTTATAGAAGATCTTAACATTTTTTCATTTTTGCTATGATCTATGGAGATTGGTAAAAAGAGTCATGGTTGCGTTTTGCATTTCCTCCAAAATCTTGTCATGTTTTTATTTATTTTTATTAAAATTGACTGAAGTCCCTTTGCACCCACTGTCACTTAACAATTTTTTACAAAACACAAATATTAATGTTATCCATTTTACAGATAAATATTTTGATACTAATTACGAAAATCTTTAATAATCCAGTTAAGGAAACGCGTACTAAACGCGGCAGAAAATAATTTACAATCCAACCTTATCAGTTTCAGACTGCACTAAAATATTAGAATTTGAAAATAACGGGAGCCATGTTTTTTTAAATGGTGACTTTGGCTCACCTCCGATTTTTTGGGATTTTTGGAACTTGGCACTTAACGTATATTTGTTTAAAATTTGCCTGACACTCAACAAAATTAACACATTTGTTCGAAAATCAGTAAATTTCAGAAAAATTTTATACACTTAATAATTTATTAAAAATAAGTAAGTAGAAGATAAAACTTGAACAGTGATTTAATCTATTGTGCTATTGCGTGGAATTAATATTGCATGTGTAGTTAATTAAGTCGTACTAGTGAGGTTAAATTTAATTTAATTCATAAAATCAGTGGCGGATCCAGCAAAAATAGATTATATTTTTTCATTTTACTTTTTATTATTTGGATCAGCTACTGATTATAATAAATGAAATATTATTCTATCCGCATATCTAATTATTAATTAGATTTTTTTTAATTATATGATCTACGAGATTGGAAAAAATACAGAGGTATAATGAAAAATAGATACTACTATAGGAGAAATAAACTAAAACAAGATTTTTTTTTAATTCTAAAAGAATTAGTCACTGTATAGGTGAATTAATAAATTTTAATGCAGGGTATCTACTAAATTGCGGGGAAATCAGCTTGATTGTAGTATTAGATGCAGTAAAACACCAAAACCAAGGGAAAAATTCAAACTATAATATTGTTAGTTCTACATAAAGTAATTAACAGGAAAAGTTAGCAGCTTCTATGAAAATATCCAATACCAGTTTTAGATTATCCGAAATAAGATAAATAAATTTAAAGTTAAATGAAAATAAATAATAGTAATAAGTATATGACAACAAAAATAAAGTGACCAAAGTGAAATTTCACAAAATATAATTTTGTAATGAATTAGTAATGTTAAGCCTAAAATATGAACGTGATTTACACAATTGTAAATTATTTTAAACATAAATATGAACGGTTACCGAGCGCATTCATGCTCCCCATCTCATATCTCGAGGTACAGTTTTCCCAGATATGTATAGCTTATTTTTCTCAGGGGCCCAAGGGGAGTATACGGGCCAAAAATCCCTCGAACCGTTTTTGAGATCGCGTAGACAAACAAACAAATAAACAAAAAAAAAACAAAAAAACAAACAAAGAAATGAACAAACTAACAAATAAACAAACAAACAAACAACAAAACAAAAAATATTTTTTTTACTTTTTTTTTAGATTTTTTTTGGCATTTTTTTAAACATTTTTTACATTTTCTTTTAACACTTTTTAACTTTTTTTGCTTTTTTTTTAGAATCTTTATCATTTTTTTCGCTCATTTTTTGCTTTTCATATATTATTGTTCATTTAATTGTATATGTTTGTATTTTTTCCACTTTTTTTTGTTCGTTTTTTTGCATTTTTTGGGTTTTTTTTTGCATATTTGGCGTTTTTAGCATTATTTTACTTTTTTCAGCGTTTTTAACTTTTTTTTTACTTTCCCGACCCACCTCTGAGAAGAGAAAGTATTGTGAACGAGCTTAAAAAAAATTTCGAGATATAGAGGAAAATATCCATTTTGAGGTCACCTGAGATGATTAAAACCATTTCCAAATGGAAGTCTGTCTGTTTGTCTGTCTATCTGTCTGTCGGTCCGTCTGTGTGTATTCTTCCACGATAAAGGCCACATGTTAAATCCGATTGAGCTGAAATTTGGTATATGGGTTTGGGTTACTCGTCGGAAGAACCCATTAGTTTTTGTACGACATCTGTCACTATCAAAAAAGCCCTTGAAAAACTCTATTCATAACAGTCAAAATTATTTCTCCAACTCTCACCTGGCAAAAATAAAAAAATGTAAAAATTTTAAACTTTAACATTAAAAATCTCAAAAAGTATTCGTAGATACTCGTCGGGAAAGTTTTGAGTTCGACACAACCGATTTTTTTATTATTTGTTTCCAAGTAATGTAATTAGAAATAGGAGAGAAAGTATAAATTATTTATCTCAAATCAATTTTATCAAAAACTGCATGTTTTTTGTGTGGTTTTTTGGACCTCTCTCCTTCATTTTTAGGTAGATTTCCATATGTGGAATCTACCTATTGTAATCGATTCAATGACGGGACCCAGAACTGGGAATAGGGGCGCTACGCCGTTCGTGACCTTCTGAATAAGAATCATATATATGTATGTGTAGACATTCCGTTAGGCACGATAGAGGCCGCAATTTTGGTTCAATCGACACCAAATTTGGTACAAAAATTCTTTGGGGCAGTAATTCGTTGCGTATTGAAAATGGGCATTCTACCTCTAAAGGGGTGAGAATTGCAGGGGGTTGAAATCTCAAAAAAAATCAGATCTCCGCCATTTTTGAAAATATTAAAAAAGACTATGAGACTTTTTTTATGCTCTGATTATTATAGAATTAATTTATCTGAAACTTTTTTTCATTTGACCCACGGGGATGGACCTGGAGGGGGTTGAAATTTCAAAAAAATTATATCTCCGCCATTTTCAAAAATATTGAAACAGGTCACAAGACTTTTTTTGTGTTCTAATTATTATAAAATTAATTTGCCTGAAACTTTTTTTCATCCGACCCACGAGGATGGAACTGAATGGGGTTGAAATTTCAAAAAATTTATATCTCCGCTATTTTCAAAAATATTGAAACAGTTCATAGAACTTTTTTAATGTTTCAATTATTATAAAATTAATTTGTCTGAAACTTTTTTTAATCGGACCTAAGGGGATGGAACTGGAGGGGGTTGAAATTTCAAAAAATTCATATCTCCGCTATTTTTAAAAATATTGAAACAGGTCATTAGACTTTTTTCATGTCTTAATTATTATAAAATTTATTTGTTTGAAACTTTTTTCGATCTGACCATATCGTGGAGTGGGGAAGGATGCTCAAATTTAGACAATAGAAATCTACCTCCCCTGTCGACCCTACCGACAGGAATTTTTAAAAATACATTTCTTTAGGAGAATCTACGTACCAATTTTCAAGCAAACATCACCAGTTGCAGTTTTCGAGATATTCAATACAATATTCATCACAGAGTTTAAAAAGTAGGGGAAGGAAAGATATTATTTATTCAAACATCAACGCGGACGAAGTCGCGGGAAAAAGCTAGTTTATTATATAATTTAGTAAATCACATTAATATCTTAGGCCTAAACATCACATTAACATTTTGGAGGAAAAATTATTTAAAAAAAAGAAAATTGTATGGATCCAATGATATTAAGGTAAATCACTTTTAAGACAAAAAAAGAATAACATTAAAATTTGTAGAGATATTAATTTCGATACTTTTAAATTTATACAACAGAAAAAAACGAAAAGCCAATTTATTGACTAAAAAGTTAACTTCTTAAGTTATATTATTATTAGGATTTACTGTAGTTTATTGAAGAATCAAGTTATATTGAAAACCCAATTTTAGTCTTAAGAATGTTAGATTCAAAGATAAAATAATTTCATTAAAAAAAACTAATTATTAGCTATAAAAAAGTTTAGTCCACTTATTGATCCGTCTAAAAATTATTACTATTATGCAGATATGAGAAAGAAAGAAAAATTAAATTAACATTAAAACTATATTTACCTGTATGGACTTCTCTAGGTTTGGGTAAATTAGTAACGCACGTATGCGGACACATCAGTACATTTGCCGGATGCAAATTACCATCCATAAATCTACGTTTTGTTTCTGATAAATGAATACCTCCCAGAGGTGTTTTTGGAAGATAATTTGGTGGTACTAACGCCAAGCAATAAAGCCCAACTTGGTGGATAGAATCTACAGCTTGAAGTACTCTCGACATCCACTGGAATGACTAAAATAAAACATTATTTTTATAATTTATCAAGTTATAAGTAATATTATACCTCTTCTTCACTACAATCCGGTCTTTGTTCAGCTATAACACATATCCTTTCATCTCTCAAAACTTTGATACTAAATACAGCGATACGTCCGCGATAGATAAATTTCATTGGTTCAACAGCTAAAACCGTAGCAATGATATCATCTACGTTATGTTTTCTTCCCGTCACCGTCATCAATCCATCACGTGATCCACAAACAAATACTAATCCACCAGGTCCTAAAAATCCTAGTAAACCAGATCTGGTATATTCCGCGTCCGATATCGGTTTGCTATCGGATCCTAGCGGTTGTACTTTGAAAGTACTGTTACTGAGACCTTGGAGACCCCAGTACTGGGCACCTGTCGCTCCGGAATTGACGCATATTTCTCCTACCTCATCTGTTTTACAGAGGTAGGATGGTCCTTCCATTTTTACTACTACTATCACACAACCTGGAAATGTAAATAAAATATGAAAGTTAAAGCAAGAACTGTTGTTATGGTAATCAAATATATCTTAATAGAAAGATGCAGTCTTTTTAGTAACTGGACGACCGAGCTTTTCTTATTTTTCCCATTTTGCCCCTATTTTTCCCTGCTTTACCATTTTTTGCCCGATTTTCCTTATTTCTTTTTTTTTATTTTTCTCTATAATTCCATATTTCTCTGATTTCCAAATTTCTTCCTATTTTTCATTATTTTTTACTGTTTTCCCTATTTATCTCTATTTTCCCTATTATTATCTGTTTTATTCCTCTTTTTACTTATTTTCCTCTATTTTACAATATTTTCCCATATGTTTCCCGGTTTTTATTTGTTTATCTCTAATATTCTTATTTTATTTATCTTTTCTACTTTTTCCGAGTTTTCCATGTTTTTCATTATTTTTTGCGATTTTTCGCAGTTTCCTATTTTTTACCTATTTACTCTATTTTTCGCTATTTTTTCTGATTTTTCCTGTCTCTTTCTATTTTTTACTTTTATTCCATTCTTTTATTTTATTTTTCTAATTTTTTCTATTTTTCCTCATTTGTACTTATTTTTTTCTATTTTTTCCTATTTTTTCTATTCATATTTTTCATTATTTTCCATTTTTTCATATTATTCCTGTTTTTCATTATTTTTTCCTATTTGAAAAATACATTAAAACATTTTAGCATTAGTTGAATATTGAGTCAATTTAAATAAAACATCAATAAACTTGATTGTAATAATTTTTGAAAATTCAAAAAACTGAGTAGGTATAAAGAAATTCAAAAACTTCGAAAATTTATAAAAAAATTCAAAATTTTAGGAAAAAAATAAAAATGTCTGGAAATTCAAAACTTTCGATAAGTTCAAAAGCATATTGAAAAATTCAAAAATTTTAAAAAGTAAAAATGTCAAAATATTCAAAGATTTCTAAAACGTGTCGAAAAATCCAAACACTTAAAATTAAGCGATTAATTGAAAATATTTAAAAAATTTCCAGAATTTTAAATATTTCAAAAATGTAAGAATTTTCGAAAAACATTAAAAGATTATTTGAAAATTTCTAAAATATAACAAAAAATTTGAAATTTTGGATTATTTTTTTCGAAAAATTCAACAAAAAGTAAAAATTTTCGATTAATTAAAAATATTTCAAATTTTTTTAAGAATTTTAAACATTTCAAAAATGTTAGAAGTTTCAAAAAACATTATTCGAAAATTTCAAAAATATGAGAAGTTTCAAAAAACATTATTCAAAAATTGAATTTGTAATATATGTAAAATTTTGTAAAAATTTGGAGGGAAATTACAAAATATCAAAATTGTTTATTTACGATGTGCACATCACAGGATAGTTTTTCCAAAACATTTATATACGACATGCGCAGTTAAAGGGTTAATATTTTCCTTTTTTTTTCTCATTTTTATTATTTTTCAGTAATTTCCCAATTTTTTTTCTAATTTCCCAATTTTTGTATATTATTTTCCTATGTTCTCTTACTGTACCCTATATTTCCCTATTTTTCCAAATTTCCCTCTTTGTCGCAGTTTTTCTCTATTTTTCCAAATTGCCTTATTTTGCCCTATTTAGTCCTATTATTCCCAATTTTTAATTATTTTTCCCTACATTTCTCTATTATTTTCTATATTTTCCCCTATTTTTTTCTATCTTTCAATATTTTACTATTTTACACGTTTTTCCTATTTTTTCTATTTTTTTGTCCCTATTTTTTTGCTGTATAATTTTCCTGTTTTTCCCTATTTTTCACAATCGCTATTTTCCCTATTTTCCTCTCTTTTTCCCTATTGTTTATGTTTTCCGCTATTCTTACATGTTTCCCTATTTTTCCTACTTTCTTCTATTTTTCCCTATGTTTTGCTATTTTCCCAATTATTCTATATTTGCCATTATTTGTCCATGTTTTTCTTTATTTTTCGATATTATTTCCCATTTTTTATAATTGTCCCTTTTTCCAATATTTTTCATTGTTTTTCTCTTTTTCCTCCATTTTTCTATATTTTTTCATATTTTTCGCTGTTTTTTTACATTATCCCTACTTTCCCCATTTTTTCGTATTTTCCCTATTTTCTATATTTTTTCCTATTCTTATCTATTTTTCAACATATAGATATACTTATTCTATGTAAGCCACCGTTTTACACCATCTTATACCCCTTAAAATCAAAATGTCGCAAAATCCTTTCTTAGTGGGTGTCTTTATTATGAACAGAACATACTCTCAAAATTTCAAGTTTCTGGGTTAAGTAGATTTCGCTGTGCATTGATTCTAAGTCAGTCAGGCAGTCATTCAGTCAGTCAATCACTCAGGACTTTGCCGCTTATATTATAACTATAAACTTACCTGGCATGACCTGCCCGCAGTCCTGTAACGTCAACGAAGTCAAACTGTTCTCCTGATCGACTCTGACAACGCCAAAACTCAATCCCTGCATGGATAAAACTCCTCTACCTGTAGCATTAACTCCTCCCCTACCGGGTCGTCTAACGGACACCGTTAAAACCTCACTGGAACTGGCACAAGGACAAATAGCGTCAGCTCGAAGTCCTTTCGCTTGAAATACTGATAAGAATTGATCGCAGGAACTTAACGACCAAGGATTAGCCCCGTCTGCTACTAAAAGCATCCTTAAGGAACCTAAGTTGACGTCTTTGTGATCTTTAGTAGCTAATAAGCCCCAGTGCAAATCTCTCGATTTGACTACAGCGACAGAAGCGCGATGTTTGGTGATCATTTGCATCCAACTAGCCGGGTTAACTTTCATTAAAGCGTAAGGGATGTAAATGACGTGCATGCCGTTTAACACGCTGGTTAGTACCGAGTGCCATAATCCAACTTCTCGCTTAAAATCTAGCACGCACACCATGTTTTCTCCTTCGGTGTAATTACAAGACATTGTTAACATACGGCAGTGTTGTACCATTGCAGTACGAGTTATGGTAACGCCCATTACTGAACCATCGCGGTCTGTACTGTATTCTATGTAAGCGGGTGTTTCATCAGTTAATCTGTAAAATAATATAATAAAATATTGTCTCATATACAATAAGTACTATTTACCTTGGAGTAGGAGACCAGTCTTTGGGAGTTTTCGTTAAATGTTCCGTAACAAACCACGTTAACTTGGGCCATCCTTTGAACTGAATAACCTCACCTGAAGCTGTCTTGGGTAGACCCTTGAGACAAGCTTCGGAAGTTAAAGCAACTTGTACGGCGCAGCTGCCCAAAAGGAATCCTATTTGTAGTGATCCGGCGTCTCGTCTTGTGATAGGCACTTCTATTGGTACCGGAACGATGCCAGCTTGTAGACATCCATAAAAAGCGCACAAAAAATTAATCGGATCATTATTTGGATAGACTAGAGCTACACGATCACCGGATTTTAGACTAGTATCACCATTTTTGCTAAAAGATTTGGTCAAAAGTGCGTAAGCTATTTTGTGCGATCGACTTAGAAGTTTACCTAAAGAAAATACACAGGATTTAATTTTATCATATTCTACGAAATAATTAATAACTTACCGTACGTTAACGTTACTGACATTTTTCCATTAGGGTCTAATACAGTCGCTACTGGAGCTTTATAAGTGCCGTTACCGTATCGAGTTATGGCGGCTTCTAAACTCCTAGGTAGACCTGAAGGAACTACCAATTGTTCGCCTACTGCAGGACTCATACAGCTTCCTAAAAAAATAAAAAATAATATAAGAAAATAACTCATAAATGTTTTGGTCCTTCGAGCCGATTTAGTAGAAATATTAAAGTACAAGTAATGTATTAACAGTTACAATATTTGACCGTTTCGTTATTTTATATTTTTTTACTGGTTGGAAATCTTAAGTCTTAATAAGTATGTTTTATTGGAAACTAATCATTAATTAAAAAAAACACCCATCACTTTATATTAATAGCTTTCGGTCTATTGGTTTTCGGTCTACAGGAAATATACCCAATATAATTTATTTGGTGGGAATCCTAGAAGAGTAACTTTCCCTAAATCTAAGCAATTGATCTAAAATTCGAGTTTAAAATAACTGAAACAATGATTTGGGGGTCAATACTCTCCTAGATCTACAAATTTTTGCGTTCGATTAAACCAAATGGCATAGCAATTTTCCACTCCGAAGTAGGTATCTCAAAAAAGGTTGTCCACGTAGTTTTTTTTTCACCTGAAGGAACAAATAGAAATCATTTAGTGCTAAATCAGGGCTATACGGCGGATGACCCATCAATACACCTTTTCAGAGTAAGACATGTTGCGGTTACATAGCTTGTTGTGCCATCTATCGGTTTACATAGGAGGTAATAAAAGCAAACTGTATTTCAAAGAAAACTGTTATTTTTGGTCTGTCTAAGTTTACGGCATCGACATACCAGTGTTACCAATTCTCGATTCATAACGTTAGTTCATTTTTAATGATATCCTTATGAGAAAATAATGCACAGTTTTGTTGGTCCTTCGAGTCGATTACTATAAACGGCAAAGTTATAGTAAAAGTAAAATAATGAGGGTTGAAATATTTTTATTTGCGCCATTTCTGTATTATTTCTCAAATTTGTAATGCCGCAATTAACACGTTGACTGAAAATTACAATATATCATGTAGTTTTACTACTATTTATCTGAGTACAGATTAATTTTTTTATAATTTTGGTATAGGCTTTCGTTGTTTAAATATGCATAGTAATAACATCTTTTTCTTTATGGAATATAACATAAAGATCCAAGTTTATTGGATCTATAACAAAAGAGCTCAAGAATAATAATTTAGTTGAGAAATACCAAAACTAATATTTTTATTTAAATATTATTATTCTGTGCTATTTCACAAGTCGGAAACGGCGCCATTATATTGTTAGACTGTATTCTCATTTCACGTAAGAAAGTAATTTTATTACAAAATAACCCATAAAGTTATTGGTCCTTCGAGACGGAAAGTTAGATCAGTCAAATTTATTGTGAAAGGGATGATATCAGTGAAGTTTTTCTTTGTTTAATGAACCTAGTTAATATTTAAGTTTTGTTATATATACTAAAAAGTATATTTGCTACTGAATATCAGTGGTCACGAAATCAACAAAATGGTCTCTGTCTGTCACTGGCTGATGTTAAAAAATTAAATTTGGAAAAGAAACTTTTCTTCTTAAGTGAAATATTTAACCAGTATTTCCATCTTTTCATAGATTCATTCTATATTATTTTTCAGGTCAGCAACGCCGCCAATCATTTCAAATGATAGAGACCAGATGATAAATAGAGTAAAGTCTTAAGTGAGTGTTATTTATTAAAATTTTAATCAATAATCCAAGAAACATCCATAATTTTATTTTTATTAGTTTCCTGAAGCAATTTTTATGAATAAATAACTCATAAATTGTTTGGTTCTTCGACCGGATTGCTGGAAACATCGCCCTTATGGTTAATGTGATGCTCGATATTTATAGAAAACAGGAAAACAAAATAAAGATTTCCTATATTTTTTAAAAATAGATATACAGAGCGTTTCAAAAGTCTCGAAACGGTTCTGGAATTCAAAAACTACCAAAGATAAATTGTCCAAATTCTGGATTTACATTTTTACGCGCCTAAAATTCAAAAACATTAATTTGTTTTTGCAACAGGCGTCCATCTTGAATTTTTTAAAAAACAAATATGATGATAGGACTGTTTCCAAACTTTTGAAACACCCTGTATATACTTTTAATAATCCTTTAATACAATGTAATGAAAAAATCATCCGATAAAAATTTATTTGGTCCTTCGAGCCGGACGCTGAAATTGTCGGATTTATTTAGTACATTTTATATCAAAATAACGAATACATTTTTTGGTCACTGAATCCGTATATATTGATTAAAATACTTTATTATATTAATAACAAATACCAAAACCGAATTAATGCATTTTATAAAAATATTATATATTATTCTTAAGAATAATTTTATGGTTACTAAAAAAGCAAAAATCTTTTAACATCCATTTAATAAATCATAAAATATACTAAAGGTAAAGGAGGCAGCCAATTCGAAAGAGGATTTTCTTTTTCCATTATAAATATCTTAGAATGTCATTAGGTTTCGCAATATTCTAAACAAAATTTAATATAACCAACAGCAGAATGTAATATTAAAAGAAATATAACGTGTTCTTTTATTTACAATAAATTTTATATCGGCAAGGAAATGTAATATATAAACCGTAATCCGCAATACACCGATATATTTTCTAATTCCACATTAAATATTAAAAAAAAATGAGCCGGAAAATGGAATATCCGAGATTTAAAACAGATTTCTAAATGAAATTTTCTAGGTACAATTGGCTCCGATGCTGTGATTTTCACTATAATTTGCTGTATTTACGGATGTCAGTAAAACATTCCCACTCCCGTTATCTTGACAATATGTTACAAATATTGCTAGTTTAAAAAAATGGCACAAGTGACTATACTAAAGAAAATTTTCTGTTAGTACGAGAGCTTGAGGAATACATTTTTAAAAATGCCCTTTTAGTCAAGGTGCGTGTGAAATTAGAGACTAAATACGTATTAAAATATAAGAAAAATATTTTATGGTCTTTTTAGCATTTTTGACTGATTTTTTTTTTACTTCAAAGACGTTATTAACCTTTTAGAGAATTTTTAGATAAAAATATCTCTAAATATTTATGTTAACTCCCACTCCCGTTGTCTTGACAATATTTTACAGGTACTGCTAGTTTAAAAAAATGGTACAAGTCCCTATACTAAAGAAAACTTTCTGTTGGTACGAGAGCTTAAGGAATACATTTTTAAAAATGCCCTTTTAGTAAAGGTTGCGGAATTTGAGCCTAAATACAAGAAAAATATTTTATGGGTTTTTCAGCGTTTTTGACTGATTTTTTTTTAACTTCAATGACGTTACTATCCGTTTAGAGAATTTTTAAATAAAAATATCTCTAAATATTTATGTTATGTGCCACTCCCGTTATCTTGACAATATTTTACAGATATTGCTAGTTTAAAAAAAATGGCACAAGTCCCTATACTAAAGTAATGTTTCTATTAGTACTAGCGCTTGAGGAATAAATTTTTAAAAATGCCCTTTTAGTAAAGGTGCGTGCGGAATTAGAGACTAAATACAAGAAAAATATTTTATGGTCTTTTTAGCGTTTTTGACTGATTTTTTTTTAACTTCAATGACGTTACTATCCTTTTAGAGAATTTTTAGATAAAAATATCTCTAAATATTTATGTTATGTCCCACTCCCGTTGTCTTGACAATATTTTACAGATATTGCTAGTTAAAAAAAAATGGCGCAAGTCCCTATACTAAAGAAAATGTTCTGTTAGTACGAGAGCTTGAGGAATAAATTTTTAAAAATGCCCTTTTAGTAAAGGTGCGTGCGGAGTTAGAGACTAAATACAAGAAAAATAATTTATGGTCTTTTGGCGTTTTTGACTGATTTTTTTTTAACTTCAATGACGTTACTATCCTTTTAGAGAATTTTTAAATAAAAATATCTCTAAATATTTATATTAAGTCCCACTCCTGTTGTCTCGACAATATTTTACAGATATTGCTAGTTTAAAAAAATGGCACAAGTCCCTATACTAAAGAAAATTTTCTATTAGTACGAGCGCTTGAGGAATAAGTTTTTTTTATCGAAACATTGTAGTTTTTTTTATATAATATTAATAATTCTCACCTTCCGGTTTAGGAGCGTTTGGATCTTTGGGGTTAGCGGCAATTTCCAGCTCGATGTCGTCGTCTTCATAAAATTCTGGTAACGGTCGACGTTTCGGTCTTTTCAAAGTATTCAATAACTGTTGAATTTTAGTAGATACTTTCCATCTTCCTGTTCCAGTTCCTACGGTATCATCCGAACCGGAAGAACCGTAACGATTCACTCGATCCGCTGCCGCTGGCCTACGACCTCCTTGAGCTGTGTTATGGGTGACATCTGGAGGTTGTGAATCTAAATAAAAATTGTACAAATGTAGATCACTTTAATTAAATTATTAATAACAAATATGGCTTATAAAGATAAACAATAATTATTAAACGTGCAATAGAACACATGATATAACTACTTACAAGGTCTAAAATTTTGTAAAACATCACTGATTTCCGTTATCTCGATTCTCCTTTTGTCTTCCCAATTGGTAGGCGGCGGCAATCGAGGTCTGTGATGTAGAGGCGGTGGAGATCCGGTACTGCTGGTATCTGATAACGGCGGAGGTGGAAACATCTGTGGAGTACTGCGATCTCTTACTCGTTCTCTTTCCGGCGTACTTTCTACTGTTTCTTCGTTCACAACGCTATCTTCGTCTGACGAAGATTCTACAGATAAAAGAAAAATTATAGAAACAAATAATTTTTGTCGATATTTTTGTAAGCTCGATTATCTATCTCTATCTAACATATTAACTACGTAGCAACTTTTAATACACATTTTTACTTTCGCGCTGCCCGGTAGAAAAAACCTTGTTTATAATACACATTTAATTTAATTACTGAGAGAGAAAAATACTCCAAAGTAAAGTGGACCTTAAACCAGTACCGGATTTATCACTAAGCCAAATGGGCCTAGGGGGCCACACGGGGTATACCATATATATATTTTTTAAAGATGTACTCGCATTTGACAGATAAAGACGGGCATACAGTTTGAGCCCTATTAGTACTGTGATTATTCAACCATCCAGATTTTATACGGATTTTATTTTTGTCCGTTACAAATCTGTAGATAATTAAAATTTCATATTCACAGAAAAATGGCAGCGGGAGGGAGCCGCACAGAAAACTTGGCCTAGGGCCTCCAATTCTGTAAATGCGGTGCTGCCTAAAACGAATTGATTTAAAAAACATTAAACTTTTTATAATTGTAAATATGTATGTAACAACAGACAGATAGGAAATTTCGGAAGAAACAATAAAATATGAAAAATATTAAAATTTGGAAAAATCGGAATTAAGGGAGAATTTTAAATATTTACAAAAAATATTTTTCTATACTTGGATTTGTTTTTAAAATTATAAATAATAAAAAAGAGTCAGAATTAAAAAAAAAGATACTTATAAACAGTTAATTTTAAATCACCCTATATATATATATTATAGTTTTTTGAAGAACACAGGAGGTAATTCTCGTATGAAATAATAATTTTAAATCACCCCTTATTATACTAAATTTTTTGAGGATCACAATAGGAAATTTTAAAATTTGCAAAAATCTGAATTTTAAAAATATTTTAAACAGGAAAAATTTTACATATTTACAAAAAATATTTTTCTGTACTTGGATTTGTTCTGATAAATAATGAGTAAAAAAATAGAAAATATTTATAAACAGTCAATTTTAAATCACCCTGTATTATATTATATTTTTTGAGGATCACAATAGAAATTTTTTTAAGAAAATATAAAATATAAAAAATATTAAAATTTGGAAAATCTGAATTTTTAAAATATTTTAAAAAGGGAGAATTTTAAATATTTACAAATAATATTTTTCTGTTCTTATAAAAAATAGATTAAAAAATGGGAAGATATTTAGACACACTCAATTTTAAATCACCCTGTATTATATTATATTTTTTGACGATCACAATATGAAATTTTTGAAGAAATATTAAAATAAAAAAAATATTAAAATTTGGAAAAATCTGAATTTTAAAAATATTTTAAAAGTGAAGAATTTTAAATATTTACATAAATTTTTTTTCTGTACTTATAAAAAATAGAGTAAAAAAATAGAAGATATTTATAAACAGTCACTTTTAAATCACTCTGTATTATATTATATTTTTTGAGGATCACAATAGACATTTTTTTAAGACATAATAAAGTATGAAAAATATTAAAATTTGGATAAAATCTGAATTTTAAAAATATTTTAAAAAGGGAGAATTTTAAATATTTATAAAAATTATTTTTCTGTTCTTATAAAAAATAGATTAAAAAATGGGAAGATATTTAGATACAGTCAATTTTAAATCACCCTGTATTATATTATATTTTTTGAGGATCACAATAGAAATTTTTTTAAGAAATAATAAAGTATAAAAAATATTAAAATTTGGAAAATCTGAATTTTTAAAATATTTTAAAAAGAGAATTTTAAATATTTACAAAAATTATTTTTCTGTTCCTATTAAAAATAGATTAAAAAATGGAAAGATATTTAGACACAGTCAATTTTAAATCACCATGTATTATATTTTTTGAGGATCACAATAGAAAATTTTTGAAGAAAAAATAAAGTATAAAAAATATTAAAATTTGGAAAAATCTGAATTTTAAAAATTATTTTAAAAGTGAAGAATTTTAAATATTTACAAAAATTGTTTTTCTATACTTATAAAAAATAGAGTCAGAAAAATAGAAGATATTTAGACACAGTCAATTTTAAATCACCCTGTATTATATTATATTTTTTGAGGATCACAATAGAAATTTTTTTAAGAAATAATAAAGCTAAGAAATATTAAAATTTGGAAAATCTGAATTTTTAAAATATTTTAAAACGGGAGAATTTTAAATATTTATAAAAAATTTGTTTCTGTACTTATAAAAAATGGGGTCAAAATATAGAACATATTTATAAACAGGCAATTTTAAATAACCCTGTATTAGATTATATTTTTTTGAGAATCACAAAAGCTAATTTTCGTATGAAATAATAAAATATAAAAAATATTTTCCCATTGTTTCTTAATTTTTTTACTATTTTTACATGTTTTTTCTTACTTTATCTGTTTTTACTGTTTTTTTCTGTTTTCCGATTTTTTTCCCATTTTCCCCATTTTTTCTCCATTTTCCAATTCTTCCCTATTTCTCTCTATTTTTTCCTATTTTTTTTCAACAACTTTTTTACGATTTTTTTTACCATTTTTGACTATTTTTTCCTGTTTTTTTTAAATTACAATAAAAAAAAGTAATATCAGTCCCTTAGCTCACCCAATTATCGTACCTACAAAAATAAATATTCTAATGTTTGGATATAATAATAATAATAATAATAATAATACTCGCCCTATATTTCACCCCCTTACGAGTGAACCCCAGAAGCCAATGGCTTGTGCGGGGAAGGGACGGCTATTATTATTATTTGCCGTGGCGCTCCGGGGCGACTTACTGAGGATTGATGGCGCCATTTGGCTATAGGTGTAGGAAAACCCAGAAAACCTCTCCACCATCATCGGCACAGTGACACAGGGGGATTGAAAATCTAGGCTCCTCATTAGACATTAATTAAATTAATATCTAATGCGGTTTACCTATTCGAGCCAAGTATCTAACACTGAATTTTTTTTAATTAAAATTTCACTGTCAGATACGAGGCACGAACCCACATTGGCCCTAGCATATAAATAGCCATAAGTGAATATGACCGATAGCCAACGATCTGTGCCACTGAGACCGATATATTTAATTTATTTGTAACACATATTATATATTAATTTTAGCTTTCTCCATTGCCCCTGGTATATAAATTTTAACCATGTAAAATCTCACACTCCTCCGTTCTTACATTACGCTTAAAAAGAGGTCGGAAGTTTTCTCTTTGCGTATTAATAGATGTATAGATACTTACCAGAGTCATGTCTATCTCTGTCAGGACTTCTTGCCATTACTGATGTTCTTTTGGACGGCATCGGCATTGAAGGTTTGTGCCTATTTTGTAAGGCTTGTGCGAGAGCCTGTTGAACGGCCTCTTGTCGAACTTCTGCGGATTTTCAAAATATTATTACTATTTTAATGTTAATAATAAAATATTAATAGAAACTACACATTACAACCAATAACTAAAACATATATTACTATTGTTGACAAGACCAACTTACTTGATTTCTAATTTTGTTGAAATGCTTGTAGAATATTAAATACCGGTATACATTTAAATTACGAGGGTGATCAAAAAGTTATTAATATATTATATTTGTGCAAATTCATTGTGAACCTCACGTAAAAAGAAAATAACAAAAGAATTGAGTTTTTATAGATTTACTAAAAGTTAATAGTACATGTCGAAAGTCATAAACTTGTTCAAGTAACTTTTTGACGACTTCATGCGATGCAAACGTCGGGACTCTAGACGGGCGACAGATGTGGAAGTAAAGCACGGAAGTAGTGGAAAGGCAGACTATAAAAGTTGAAATTTAGAAAGTTTTGTTGAAAAATTTACGTTACGTAACAACACTTAGGTACGTTACGAAGTTGAAGTCGACGGTGATGTAAATTTAAAAGTGAAAATAACCTAGATTAGCAGTACATCGGATCTACTTGTTTATATCGTACATCGGAAAATAAAATAAACCATCTAATTTTTACATCTTGAATTTTGAAAAAAAAAATGAATAAATGAAACTGATTACCACTCAGGAAAAAAATTAAAGAAAAATCAGAAAATTTGGAATAAGAAAACGAAAAAATCAAACGCTTAAAATCGCAAAAACGACGCAGAAAATCGAAAAATATAGCAAAAGAAAACACAAAAAATTAAAAAAAAAAACAAACAACCGGAAACGATTGTAACAGAAAAAAAAAACATTAAAAAAATTAAAAATTCGGAAGAATTGAAATAAATTGCAAAAAAATCTCAACAAAACTTCCAAAAAATGAGAAAAAATCGCAAATAATCGTAAAAAATTAAAAGAATAAGAAAAATGAGAAAAAAATAGAAAAATCGACAAAAAAAAAACGAAAAATCAGAAAAAGACGAGAAAAATTTTAACAACCCAAAAAAATCAGAAAATATTGGAGTAATAAGAAAAACAGAAAACAAATGTAAACAAAAATATTGGCAAAAATGAAAAAGAAAATTGTAAAATGGAAAGACCAAGCGCTAAAAATGGCAAAAAAACGATGTAAAAAAACGCAAAAAAGAAGAAAGAACAAAGAGAAAAAAAGAACAACCAAAAAACCAGAAAAATTGTAACGATAAAAAAATTGAAAAAAAAATCGTAAGAATTAAAAAAAAATCGCAACAAAACGGCAAAAAATCGCAAATAAATAGAGGAATAAGAAAAAATGAGAAAACAGACGAAAGAAATAGAAAAAAAAACAGAACAATGGCAAAAAATGGGGAAAAATTTGAAGAATTCGAAAAAAAAACAAAAGAAAACCAAAAATCATAAGAATGAAAAAAAAAATAAAAAGTATAAAAAGCTTTTTCTCATGTTACAAGATTTTTAAAAGGCAGTAGGCTCTTACAGTTCTGACCTAGCTCCCAGTGACTTTTTTTGTTTTCCCACTTAAAGAAAGAGTTTTAAGGAAAACATTGGGAGTCCGTAGAAAATATTTAAGCTCATGTTACAAGATTTTTAAAAGGCAGTAGGCTCTTACAGTTCTGACCTAGCTCCCAGTGACTTTTTTTGTTTTCCCACTTAAAGAAAGAGTTTTAAGGAAAACATTGGGAGTCCGTAGAAAATATTTAAGCTCATGTTACAAGATTTTTAAAAGGCAGTAGGCTCTTACAGTTCTGACCTAGCTCCCAGTGACTTTTTTTGTTTTCCCACTTAAAGAAAGAGTTTTAAGGAAAACATTGGGAGTCCGTAGAAAATATTTAAGCTCATGTTACAAGATTTTTAAAAGGCAGTAGGCTCTTACAGTTCTGACCTAGCTCCCAGTGACTTTTTTGTTTTCCCACTTAAAGAAAGAGTTTTAAGGAAAACATTGGGAGTCCGTAGATAATATTTAAGCTCATGTTACAAGATTTTTAAAAGGCAGTAGGCTCTTACAGTTCTGACCTAGCTCCCAGTGACTTTTTTTGTTTTCCCACTTAAAGAAAGAGTTTTAAGGAAAACATTGGGAGTCCGTAGAAAATATTTAAGCTCATGTTACAAGATTTTTAAAAGGCAGTAGGCTCTTACAGTTCTGACCTAGCTCCCAGTGACTTTTTTGTTTTCCCACTTAAAGAAAGAGTTTTAAGGAAAACATTGGGAGTCCGTAGAAAATATTTAAGCTCACGTTACAAGATTTTTGAAAGGGAGTAACTTAACATATGCAAATAGCTATTGATGAAAAATTCAGAACAATCTCTATGAAGAGGCCCGCACACCACATGACTTTTGTGGTTGCCGGTTGGAGAATTATCCAACGAAAATGTGCTTGTGTGTTAGAATTATTTTTTTAGTATTTTCCAGTTAACGCTAAGTAATCTTACCATCTAGCAATTGTTTTCCTTCGCGTTACAAGGTAGAGCGCTATAAAACTTAATTATTAGTATTTGGACGAGATCTCGCCCAAAGTAGCAACTAAAAATATGCGGGTTTTTAAAATATTTATTAGAAGAGCGCATCTGTGCTCCTTTTTAAAAATTAATCTAGAGAAAAAGTCGATAGTCATATCACAGACTTCTGTATTCAGGCAGAAGTTTATGCAATACTTGAATATGTCAGAAATAGTAATATAAGGACCCACGAGGGAAAAAGAATCATGATCTACTCAGACCGCCAAGTACCCTTAAGGTTCTATGGAGACCAAAGGTGACATCTAGACTGTTATGGGAATGCAGCTAAGAACTTAGGAAACTTTCGACTCACAATAAGGTAACCTTATGGTGGGTACCAGGACACAAAGGCATTGCTGGACAAGAAGCGGATCGTCAACCTCACTAATTGGTCCAGAACCAAAGCGTACGATCAAGAACCATATAAAAGACTGAATCAAGCGAGAACATATATTATACTAGGTCAAAATACCCGGAATACTACCAGCAAACAAGTTTATAAAAGAACCGTTAGAGAATGTAACTAAAGAACAACTTTTAATGATCAGGAAGCAATTCCCATCAGAAAGCACCTAAAAAAATGGGGTTATATAACGGTGACCTTAAATGCAAAGGGATTGAGAAGTTACTCCACATTCTGTGCAACTGTGAGACACTGGATAACAAAAGAGAAAGAATATGTGGAGCCATAAAATAACCTGTACTTTTTTTACATATAATGTTTCATGTATGATCCAAAATTATGCTTTACCATATAATAAAAAGACATTTCTGAGCTCTAATTAACAAGAAAAGAACTTTAATGAAAGCGACCAAAATAATGAGTTCATTTTTAAACAAAGAAAACGACGTTCTTTGTGTAGTTAATCAAAATCTAATCTTATTGAAATTTTAGTCTTTGAATAGGTTCTTTAGATGTCTTCTTATTTTATTTGAGCCTCAACTGCTAATTTAATTTAAAATTAAAAAAATCTAAACATATTTTTATTGCAGCAATTTGACAATATTGTTTTTTTTTTGAGTTTTTCATTAGTCTTAACAATCGGTATATTTTTTCTTTTGATGTGAGTGTTATTTTGGCTGACAATATCAGGAAACATTATTTACTTGTCTTTGTTTATTTTAATTCCCATTTTTCAGTACTATATTTAGTCTTGACAATTCGTATTTTTTTCGTTTGATGTGAGTATTTTCATCTATTTTTACATACAAGTATATTTATCAATTATCAAGGCTAAATAGACTAAAATAATTATGAATTTTTAAAATATTAGGGATTTATTATTTTCCCCATAACCAACAAATAACAATGTATTATCCTATGAAAATTAATGATAGTTTAGTTATTTTAAAATAAATGACATATTAAAAATTAACTGTAAGTAATTTGATTATTATTCTAGATTAGCACTGTGTATGATTGAAATGAATGAAAAAGCAAAAGCTGATACCTAATATGTTATTACATATCCAGATTGACACCATGAATGAAAAAACCTGGGAAATTTTATTTATAGAAAATTGGTCGAATTTGATGAAATTTTTAAATAAAATATATCAGTATCTATTTTTTATGCACAATGCTATATTTTTTATTTTATCGGTAATACTTTTTTCTCAAAAATAAATAACAAAAAAGTTTTCCATATGGTGCAAACTTTTTGGGAGCCACTGTATAGAAATGAACAAAAAAAATTTTTTGCTGAGTCAAACGTCGCGAAAAACAGTTTTTCGTGATTATCTCCCTAACGGGCACTTTCACAGAAAAAATGTTGGACTAATTTTGTATCTTTGCAAATTTCATGCAAACATTTTTTTATGATTTTACTTTCCCGAACGAGCTAAAAAAATTTTCGAGATAAAGATGGAAATATCCATTTTGAGGTCACCTGAGATGATTAAGATCATTTCCAGATGGAAGTCTGTCTGTCTGTCTGTATGTATTCTTCCACGATAGAGGCCACACGTTTAATCCGATTGAGTTGAAATTTTGTTTATGGGTTTGGGTTACCCGTCAGAAGAACCCATTAGTTTTTGTACATCTGTCAACCGGAAGTGTCACTATCAAAAAATGACAGATGCAATTTGTCTTGCAATATGTCATTTGAAAAACTCTATTCAGAACAGTCAAAATTATTTCTCCAACTGTCACCTGTCAAAAATAATAAAATGTCAAAATTTTAAACTTTAACATTAAATATCTGAAAAAGTATTCGTGGATACTCGTCGAGAAAATTTTGGGGCGACACAACCGATTTTTTTGTAATCTTTTTGCGATTTTTTGAAAATTGTTATTATTTTCTGCGATTTTTTTCTGATTTTGTTTTGGTTTTTTACGTTTTTTTTTCCGTTTTCGTTTGAGATTTTTTTTGTAATTATTTCCGATTCAGTTAAAATCTTTCAATTTTTTTATTTTTTTTTAATTCTTTCCGGTTTTTTGCATTTTTTACCATTCTTTACAATTTTTGCGATATCGTTAGTGTTTTTTGCCTTTTTGAGTTTTTTTTGTATTTTACATTTTTTTCCCAATACTTTCTGATTTTTTCACCTTCTTCCAAAGGTTTTTTTCATTTTTTTTTAAATTTTATCTTGTTGATCTGATTTATTTCAGTTCTGTTGAATTTGTTTAATTGTTTAAATTTTTTTTCGGTTTTTTGGTTGTTTTTTCTCAATTATTTGCAATTTTTTTTCAGATTGTTTGCAGTTGCAATTGTTTAAAATTTTTTTTTCGATTTTTTTCCACATTTTTTGAATTTTTTGCGATTTTTTATTTTTAGATTTTTGCATTTTTTTTTTGGATTATTGTTGCTTTTTTTGCAATTTTTTGAGCTTTTCTTTTTTTGCGATTTTTTGCTATATTTTTCGATGTTTTTACTGACTTTTTTTGTTTTTTCAGATTTTTAGCGTTTTTCGCGTTTTTTAAAACTTTTTTCTTTATTTTTGTGTTTTTTCTATTGTTTTCTATTTTTCCCAATTTTTCCCTATTTTTTCCTGTTTATTTTCCTGTTTTCCCAATTTTTTATTATTTTTTCAATTTTTTCCTATTTTTTCCTGCTTTTTTGTATTTTCTAACTTTTTCTGTTTTTCCGATTTTTTCATATTTTTTCACATATTTCCTATTTTTCTCTGTTTTTTTCTTATTTTTTCTGATTTTTCTTACTTTTTCTGTTATTTTAGATTTTTTAAATTTTTTTCCCATTTTTCCTGTTTATTTACCTTTTTTTTTCTATTTTTGCTTGATATTTTCTACTTTTATACTTTTGCTTTCCCGATCCACCTCCGAGATGGGAAAGTATTGTGAACGTGCTAAAAAAAAATTCGTGATAAAAACGGAATTTTTTTTCGACTTTTCCCATTTTTTTTATTGTATTTGACTTGTATTTTTTCAATTTCATCCAATTTTTTGAGATCGTATTTGATTTTAGACTATTTTTTGGATGTTTTTTAATTTTATCCCATTTGTTCCAATTTTTTTGATAATATTTAATTTTTTCAATTCTTTTCATATTTTTTTTCAATGTTTTTAATTTTATCCAATTTTTTTCAATTTGTTCCGATTTTTTTTAACCTTTTTAGGTTTTTCAAACTTTACCCATTTTTGTCGATTTTATTTGGATTTTTTCCATCGTATTTGATTTTTGTCGATTTTGTCAGAATTTGTTTTTACGCTTGTTCGATCTCACTTTTGTCGGGTTTATTTGGTTTTTTGCGATTTTGGTCGATTTTATTTGATTTTTATCAATTTTGTCGCTTTTATTTGGGTTTTTAAGATTTTTGTCAATTTTATTCGATTTTTTTGTATTGTATTTGACTTTTTTCATTTTATGGTTTGGTTTTTCTCGTATTTATTTTGTCGATTTTTAGATTTTTATCGATTTTATTTGGTTTTTTTACGATTTTTGTCGATTGTAATTGATTTTTTTCGATTTTTATCGATTTTAATCGTTTTTATCGCAATTATTTGGGTTTTTAAAATAATTGTCAATTTTATTCGATTGTTTTTGATTATATTACTTTGTCAATTTGTTCCGAATTTTTTATTAAATTTTTCCAGTTTTTTCGTTTTTTTTCTTCGTATTTGTTTTTTGTCAATTTTTATCGATTTATGTTGAATTTTATCGATGTTTTTAACTTTATCCCATATTTTCTGTTTTTTTTTCTCGATTTTTTCAAACATCCATTTTTATCGATTTTTTTTGTTTTTCTTTCCCGACCCACCTCCTAGAAGACCTAAAAAAAAATTTCAAGCTAAAGATGGAAATATCCATTTTGAGATCCCCTGAAATGATTTAGACCATTTCCAGAAGGAAGTCTGTCTGTCTGTATTCTTCCACGATAGAGGCAACACGTTTAATCCGATTGAGCTGAAATTTGGTATATGGTTTGCGTTATCTGTCGGAAGAACCCATAAGTTTTTGCCCGACATCTGTCAAACGGTAATGTGACTATCAAAAAATGACAGAAGCAATGTGTCACGGAATTTGACTTGCAATATGTCATTTGAAAGCTCTATTCAGAACAGTCAAAATTATTTCTCCAACTGTCACCTGTCAAAAATAAAAAATGTCAAAGGGTTAAACTTTAACATTAAATATCTAAAAAATTATTCGTCTCTGGATATTTGTCGGGATAATTTTGGCTCGATACAACCGATTTTTTTTCTTTCATTTCTGTTCCATTTCTTGCGATTACAGCGCCGTCTGTCGCGAATCTAAACAAATTTTTCAGAGAAATCGTATGTAGCTTTCGACGTAGAATCCGAATCTGCGATAAAAAAAATAGTGGTTCCTATTTAAGATTTCATAGGATATGTGGGTGTGGGCATAATTTAGAGACTACACTAAAATGCACTCGTGACATTGATGTGATTGGTCGTTGTGGGCTAACAATGAGCAGGCGCGTTACATCGTTTTGTTTGCTTTTTATTTTTGTGAGTTAAATTTGGAGGTTGTGTTTTGTGTTTTTACTTACGAAAAGAAAAGCTAATCTCCTGAACTCTTGAGTTTTAAAAAAAGACTAAAGAAAATTTGAAGTATCGCAAATATGAAGAATACATGTTTTAATAAGTCAAGATAATCAAGATATCACAAATTTGACGAAAAAATATAACAACCAGAATAAACGAGATCAGAATGATATGGTAGCAGCTGAAATGAAAGTTGAATAGTAGAATGCTAATGGCAAGAATTATGCTTTTCTATTCAAGAAGGAAGGTATGTAAAAAGAATTAATATTTAAAAAAAACAGTTATTTGTTATAAACAATGAACTTTAATAGCTTAGGTACACTTTAAAATTAATGGTGTTTTTAATAACTTATAGGTGTACGTATAGGTAGAAACTAAAGTAATTTTCAAACATATTTTTCATATATGTCACAAAAATGCACCAGTGCCAAAAATGGAGCTTGTTTGCACTTTTTTATTGTTTACTCGAATGTTAAATTTTGAGTAGTGGTATTTTAAATTTGGTTGTGGGTAAATTTAAACAACATACACTGTAAACTTAAAGCAAGTACGTGAAAATAAATGTAGGAAACTATACCGTAGAGTATGCAAAATTTCCTTTCATCGCTACCAGTGTGAGTATGTAGTGAAGAATAACTTCTGTAAGCATGTGCACTTGGGAAGAATGTATGAGGAGCGAATGGGTACTAACTTTGTTTTAGATGAAGCTGCAAAGGATTAGGAAAAAATTCGTGTATCAAATCACAGCACAAAAAGGAAATCGGTGAATTTATTAAAGAGAAATTAGAAGAGGCAAATCAGGTAACGGATAGAATCAAAGCACAATGCAAACGAATTCTTCAGTGGGAGAATGTGCAAAATTTCATAGAATAATTAGATGACAATTTTACGGGGCTTATGAAATAAATCCAAGGAACTATATGTTCGCAAATATGAAGAAAAAATAAATAAAATGCACATAAAAGAAAAATGGAGAAACAGAAATATTTTCTTTGCAACAAACACCCAAATGTGAGTATATTTAAAATGATATAATAAACTTTCATTTCTACAATCCTACTTCGATACAATATTTTATTACCTACCTATGTGTATTTTGTTTTCGTGTTTTAAGTACATTTTCATTTTAGCTGCAGGATTATAAATAAGAAAAATATATGTGTACCTTATATATTATTATAAGTGGAATAAATGTTTTAATATACCTATAAGTTTAAAATTGTTATAATCTATTATTGTATTGCAATAGCTATTATTATTATATAGTTTATATTAGTCATTATTGTTGGATGCTTTTATTAGTAACACAGTAAAAGTGATTTTATTTTGTATTAATTAGTCCATAATGTTGTGGTTGGGAGGATAAAACATTGTAAAATTAATTTATTGCTAATAAATCTAGTGAAATGTATCCCTATTTTTTCATATTGTGTATAGGTATAATTTGTTGATACTTTCTTAATAAACCACACAACTAAATATATATTTTTTTCATTTCAATAAATAAAATAGATTATTACCAAGTATTTAAATTTGTACCTACATTAAATTTTAACCTTAAAAGTTCGAATTACATTCATGTCATTTTTAAAAGAAGATAGTAAATTTAATATTAACACTTTCTTTATTCAGATAAATCAGATATATTCATCTTAACATAGTTGTATAATCCTCGCAGGCAAAAATATTGGTTTTAATGACAGTTGTTCATTTTTACATAAACAAGAAACCCGCCGAAATTTGAATTATGTACACGCCCACAACGACCAATCACATCAATGTCACGAGTGCATTTTACTGTCGTCTATAATTTAGTACTACCAGATGCCCCCCTCCCTCTGATATATTAAAGTTTTAATTTGCCACATTTTTCTGTAAGATGCGTATTTTTCGAGATATTACAAAATTCCAGGTTAAATGAATTACCCGGTATACTGGATTAGATAAATACTGAATGTTAGAACTGGTGAGATTAAATAAAATTTGACATTTTTTACCTAAAAATTTCATCATTTTAATCATTTTTCTATAAAAACCATTAATTAGTACCGACCAATCCAACCTATCACCGTTTACGAATCTTACCTGAGTGGTACCTGCTTTCATTTCGTGTAAGCCTTCGGTTCCCTCTACGTAAGGCTCGCGTTGCAGGACTAACTCCTGTTGAATCCTTCGTTTGATGTTCCTCAGCCACATCTATACATGCAAAACGACACTGAACGACATGCGAACTCTAATATTCGAACGTAAAAATAATAACAAAAAAAAAAATGCCTTTTGATGATTGCGATGATGAAAATTATAAGTTATAAATTAATCGACTGGCTGTTATAGAAAAACAAACTTGCACAATTTTTTTTTTCGAAATTTGGCTTTCCAAAATCGATTGAAACTATTTCGATTATTCAGATTAGTGAAATGTGGTTGTTATTTTCTTGTGTAAACGTATTTATTACAGGAATACTATTGATATAATAAATACGTTTACACAACAAAATAAGAACCACCATTTACTTAAATGAATAAAGTTTATTTATAAAGATACAATCGAAATATCGAAATATCAAGTAAATTGTAGGTAATAACTGTACATTTTACAATTATATTCATAACTACAATGTTTTTGTGTGAAGTGTAGCAGTCCAAAAAATTGCCAAGCCTCGAGCAAAATTGTCAAAATTAAAAATCTACTGAAAAAGTGGTTGTGTCTTCAGAAAATGAAAATTTACTAAAACAATAAATTTTTTCATACAAAAAATACGGCAAGCATAAACAAAAAAAAATGCTTCAATTTGAGTATTTTTTTTTATATAACTGCATATAATATGAATTTAAATAGTAAATGTATATTTCGAATTGACTTTGAAAAAGCTAAATAAAGCACAATTCCACGCACAAATAAAAACCGTCATTTATACGAATCGAGTTTACGCAAATTAAGTTTTGTTGGAAATATTTTATTGTTAAATTAAATTCAGCAATACATCTAGTTTAAAATGGAATAATTTTAACGAAATAATTTTATATTTTGCATCCGACAGCCAGTCGTATAATAAAACCGCTCATACATTTATATCTAATGCATTTTAGTAAAATAAATAAAATGTTAATATAAATAAATTATAAGTAATAGTATAGTATATTCCCTACATCGATTTATCATATTTCAATATTAAAATCTTCAACAAAATGAAAATTAATTACAAGAGGAAGACAATGATTAAAGAGTTAAAGAAAATAGAATCACGGAAACGGATAAAAATAAAAGAGATAATTACAAAAATAGAGAAAGAAACAAGAAAATGAAAGACAGAGATATTATATAAATAAAAAAATCAAAACCAGAGAGAGTAAGTTTTATAAACTATACACTCCGACCATTATGATACATGTTTCATCCTTATAGGAATCATCAGTGGTACTTTGTCGGAATGCAAAAACCTACCATAGATATCGTAACTATTTATCATTTTTATATTACGTAAATATATACAAAGTAGGCCAAAATTGTTGTTTTTTTTTAGATTAAATAAAATCAATTCAAGTTCAGTAAAAAATGTCCCAAGTTATGGAAAATCTTCATTTTTTTAATTTTTAACTTTAAAGCTGTAAAATATAAAAACGGAGTCTTACTCGTTGTTTTATCACACCTAAAAGTATTGTTTAAAGTTTGGTCCACCTTGTATAACTGAAAAGTCAATTTAAGCGCATCTCACTGGGTATATGTATATACAGAGTGTTTCTAAATTACAGGAACAAACATCCATTGTATAATCCTCTCATAAAATATATAATATTTTATATATGTCCAAATCCTACAGATCAGGCTACAGGGTGTTAAATTTTAGAAAAAATAATAATTTTTGCTGTATTCATAAATATATTTCTTTCTGAAATTTGGCCCATTTATGTTACTTAAAGATTTATTTACTTTAACCCTTTTACTGCGGGCAAAACCTAAGCACAAAAAATATTAAAAACATTTTTTCAGTAGTTGAATTTTGAGTCAATTTAAATAAAACATTAATAAACGTGATTAAATAAAAAAAAACTAAATTGAAAAATTCAAAACATATTAAAAATTTGGAAAATTTTGAAAATTTACAAAAAAAAATCGAAAATTCCGAGAATTAAAAAAATTAACAAAATTTTAAGAACTTCAAAAATTTTAAATTTTTTAAGACCATTTAGAAAAAAAATTAAGTTAAATGTAAAAAATTGAAACAATTCGAAAATGCATCAAACATTTGAAAAAAAACTAAATTTTAAGAAAATTAAAATTATTAGAAATATATCAAAAAATTCGAAAATAAAAAAAATAAATTAAAAAATATAATGAAAAATTCAAAATATATTAAAAATTTTGAAAATTGCAAAAATTATCAAAAATTCCGAGAATTTAACAATTTTAAGAACTTCAAAAATTTTAAAAATGTTTAGAACTTATCAAACATTTAGAAAAAAAATTAAATTAAATGTAAGAAATTCAAAATTTTAAAAATATATTAAAAAATTCGAAAATAAAAAATAAATAAATATATTGAAAAATTTAAAATATATTAAAAATTTTGAACATTTAGAAAAACATTGAATTAAATATACGAAATTCAAAAAAATTTGAAAAGTTCAAAAATTTCAAAAAAACCAAATTTTAAGAAATTCAAAATTTTAGAAATATATCAAAAAATTCGAAAATAAAAATAAATAAATATATTGAAAAATTCAAAATATATTAAAAATTTTAAACATTTAGAAAAACATTAAATTAAATTAAATTAAATGAAAGAAATTCAAAAAAATTTGAAAAGTTCAAAAATTTCAAAAAAACCAAATTTTAAGAAATTCAAAATTTTAGAAATATATCAAAAAATTCGAAAATAAAAATAAATAAATATATTGAAAAATTCAAAATATATTAAAAATTTTAAACATTTAGAAAAACATTAAATTAAATTAAATGAAAGAAATTCAAAAAAATTTGAAAAGTTCAAAAATTTCAAAAAAACCAAATTTTAAGAAATTCAAAATTTTAGAAATATATCAAAAAATTGGAAAATAAAAATAAATAAATATATTGAAAAATTCAAAATATATTAAAAATTTTAAACATTTAGAAAAACATTAAATTAAATTAAATTAAATGAAAGAAATTCAAAATTTTAAAAATATATCAAAAAATTCGAAAATAAAAAATAAATAAATATATTGAAAAATTCAAAATATATTAAAAATTTTAAACATTTAGAAAAACATTAAATTAAATATAAGAAATTCAAAAAATTTGAAAAGTTCAAAAATTTCAAAATAAATAAATTTTAAGACCTTCAAAATTTTAGGAATATATCAAAAAATTCGAAAATAAAAAAAAATAAATAAGAAAATATATTGAAAAATTCAAAATATATTAAACTTTTTGAAAATTGCGAAAAATTTCAAAAAATTCGGAGAATTTTAAAAATTTCAAAACTTATGAAAAATTTAGAAAAAAAATGGAATTAAATGTAAGAAATTCAAAAAATTCGAAAATATATCAATAATTTCAAAAAAAATAAATTTTAAGAAATTCAAAATTTTAGAAATATATCAAAAAATAAATAAAATTCTATATTGAAAAATTCAAAATATATTAAAAATTTTGAAAATTGCAAAAAATTCAAAAATTCGGAGAATTAAAAAAAACAATTTCAAAAATTTTAACTTATCAAACATTTGGAAAAAAAAATTGAACTTTTTGAAAATCTCGAAAATTGCAAAAAATATCAAAAAATTCTGAGAATTTAAAAAATTTCAAAAATTTTAAGAACTTCCGAAAAATTTAGAAAAAAATGGAATTAAATAAATAAAAAAAAAAAAATATATTGAAAAATTCAAAATATATTAAAAATTTTGAAAATTGCAAAAAATATCAAAAATTCGGAGAATTTAAAAAAAACAACAATTTCAAAAACTTCAAAATTTTTAAGAACGTTAACAACTTTATCAAACATTTAGAAAAAAAAATTGAATTAAATGTATGAAATTCAAAAAATTCGAAAATATATCAAAATTACAAAAAATATTTGAAAAAGTGAAAAAAATATGTTGAAAATTTTAAAAATATCAAAAATATATCGACAATTTCAAAATATATTAAAAATTTCAAATTTCGAAAATTGCAAATAATTTGAAAAATTTTAATAACTTCAAAAATTTTAAAAATGTTAAGAACCTATTTATCAAACTTTTAAAAAAATAAAAAATTAAAAAGAAATTAAATGTTAGAAATTCAAAAATTTCGAAAATATATCAAAAATTTAAAAAAAATATTTTAATAATTTCCAAAAAAAATTTAAAAATATATCGAAAATTTCAAAAATATTAAAGATTGCAAAAACCATTAAAAAATTATTATTAGAAATTTTCTAAAATTGCAAAAATTTCAAAAAATCCAAAAAATAAAAAAAATTCAAGAATTTGTTAAAATTTAAAAATTTGTAAAATTTGGAAGGATTTGTAATAATTTGTAAAATATGTGAAGAAATGTAAAATATAAAAAAATGTAAAGTTTATAAAAAATTGTAAAATTTATAAAACATTATATACCATAGCCGCAGTTAAAGGGTTCCTAATACTAGAAAGAAATATCATAGGAATATAATTTTATTTTTTTGTCCATTAAGTAAATTTATTTTTCTATCAAAAATTATGCCTAAAGTTAACAATAATTTTATTTTTCCAAAATTTTCGTTTTATCAAAGTCGCTTTTTTTCAGTATAATATTTAAAAACGATATTGCTATTTCCTAATATTATTAATTACTGAACATACATTGAGTAACAATTTTCAATTTATATTTTTTTAGTCGGTTTGAAAAAATTGAATTATCTAAAAAACAACAGATTTACTTTTTATATATCATTCATTATTTTGCCCCCTAATCATTCAGATACAGGATGGTACACACATTTTTTTATATTTTTGTATTAAATTTGGTATACAGTAAAACACAGTAGCGTAGATATTTAACAATGAGTGGAACAATAGTTTAATGTCACAAATTTTTTAAGTAATTTAAATAATATATTTAATTATCACTGCATTATCTTAAAACATTTTCTTACATATTTGATTCTTTTTGTTCCAAAATGATGTATTATTAATTTATTTATAAATAAAATCATTATAAAATAAAAAATAATGCATCATTTATGAAAAAATAGAAACCGTGTCTTATATCTACGCTACTGTTTTTTTATTAATACGAAATATCAATTTTCCTTAAATAATATTAAAAACCTTGGAACTAAGGACTAAATAAAAAATATATAGAAAGTCAATTATTTTTTTTATAAAGAATATGCTTGTATTCTGAGGGACACGAATATGGATCACTGTTATGTATTATTTATTGACAAATGAATCCTGATAAAATTTGGTATACTTAAGATAAATACAAATATATCTATAAAGTGGCAATCTGAAAAAAAATGACAATAATAATATGTAAACAATTTGAATTTAGAGTCATTGGAAGTCGATCGAGTTGAATAAAAAAAATAACAAAAATTGCATTTCTACTACATTTATCAAGATTCATTGATAAATAAATAAAATTTTACTGTGTCACCCAAAATTTGTCCCACTAATTTAGAAACACTTTATATTAGCCTTAATAGCAACAATAATAAATATATTCTTCACACCCTTACGAGAGTGGGTATAAAAATAAAGCTAATTTTATTATTATTTTTTACCATTAAAATTCTTATTTCTTTAACTCTTTATAATGCATAATCATTTGTATTTAATTTTTGGTAAAGATTTTTCTGAAAGCTACTAAAATTAAATGAAAAAACCGAATTAGAAGCAAAGGGACCCCTCTAATTAAAAACGATGAAACAAAACAATAAAACTCCAATTAAACAAGTAATGAACTAAGACCCAAATCTTTCGATCACGTTTTTTTTTGATGAAATACAAAGAGAAAATAAAAAAAACGTTCACAAAGCAGCATGCTAAACATTCCAAAGCCTGTTCGTTCCTTTTTTCAAATAAAAATAGACAAACAAAAATCCGCACAATAATGGCGCATTTATGGATAAAAAAGTCACAGATTTATAACATGCAGAATTTTTGGTCGAATTATTTTTTGGTGATCCGTTACATTTTTATTTGTCTACGTATACATCGTTTTATACAATTTTCAAGAAAATCTATTTTTTGTAGTGAAAATAAAAATTTTTAACCCATTAAGGGTTTACTAGAGCCATGCATTTAATTTTTCTTCTCTTTTAATTTTTTAAACAACTCATGCTGCCTACTCCTTGTGACTCAGTATCGATTATTCGACTGCAGATATGCTTGTTTTAGTACATTTATTATTTTTTGAATAATAAGGGTTTGTCAGACCCTATAGGAGTATACACGTAATCTGCTGTGATATAAAAAAATGTGTATTAGTCTAAGATACGCCCAACTGTTAACCAGATTTAACAAATTATCAAAATATGTTCGTGGCTATCCTTAATTAAAGAAATTTTAATTTAATTTTTTTGTCATATTTATTACTAAACAAATGTTATTCGAATCGAAATTTTGAAACATAAAAATGTCTCAGTGGTATTGCCTACTTGTTTCTGTTCATGGCTACCGGGTAAGCAGGTATAAACAGGTAAGTTGATATATGTGATAGCGCCAATCGAAATACATATAAATATAAAGATTATTTAATTACAAACCCGATGATATAGTACTGCTTGCAATAAACCGTTCATGTTTAATAAACGATATTCTGCAGCTAAGCAGAAATCAAATAAGACATGCCATGGGACTAATAAAGAGACATTTCCCCTTAGGGAACACCTACACAAACTGGGCATCTACCATATGTAGATTATGTAATAAAGAGGATGAAACAGCCTGCCACATTATACCAGACTGTAGGTATAGCCTCTTGGAGGCAGAAAAATCGCAGGAGGCCTTCCCCAGAGAAAATTTGGTGAAGAGGCTGCTTAGCATGATAAAGATAATAGAACTCTTCACCTGAAAATTTTTTGGCAGTTCTAACAACAAATCAAATTTTATCATTTTGTGTCATATGAAACAATTTCACCCAATCATGTCAAAATTACACTAAAAATTACATTCAGTACAGTTATCAATCACTATGACAACACTATTGAGTTTGACAACTTCATTCCGAATAAATTTCAAAATGTCTTTGGCAATGCGAATGTTCAAAGTCAAAAAATTCTTCGCTGAATATCCCTCGGACATTGACAAATGCCTCATAATTTTATGACAAATTTCTCAAGCTCGTTTCTTTGGTAAAGAGTTTTCTAGAATTGAAAAGTCCATGAAAATACCACCGGGACGTCCAAAACAGGATTTTCCCGCCCCAAGGGGTCATTTTTCCGGACCCAAACCCGGAATTTCAGTTGGCCATAAACTTTTCGAGCTCAAATCCGGCTTTAGCTCCAAAATTCAGCGTCGACTTCGCCTTTCAGGCCATTTTCGGCCCCTGGGGCCAATACCAGACGTGCAGGCGCAATTCTGAGCTCGGAATCGGATTCAGCGTCGAAAAATACATGGGAATACATGTGTCACTCTCTTGTGTATGAACTTTTTTTTTGTGGGGTTGTGTTATCAATGTCCTAGGGATATTACTATACTAATAACAACGATGTAATTGGCATAACACAATAAGTCTTAAGGCTGCAATGGTGAGGCCTAAACCTCAGCTAAGTAGCATCGATCAAATCAATCTAAGGAAGCATCCTAAAACCTCCGGCCAAATTTACCTACTAGCTTTTAGTACCTGGCCTTTTTTCGGCCGAAATTACACCCGCCCATAATGAACGGCTCAATTTTTCGTTTATATATAGAACGTCTCGACTCATGTTTACAATATTTTTATTACTTTATAGTTAAAATATTTTTGGGGCGTACTTGTATTTGCACTTGTAAAGCTGGTTATTAGACGGTAAAATTACTAGTTATAATAGATATTGTGCATAAAAAAGTGAAAATAAAGTTAGTTAAAATATTCTATAATAAACTTATAACTTCTTTTTTGTCTTATTAAAAATTATTCCAAATTCTGGTCAAATTGAAATATAAACAAGAGGATGTCCAAAAAAACAAAAGAGATGTTGATATAAAATAGGATGGGTTATAAAATGAGATATTTAAGTTACAATCAGTAAATAGTATAGTAAAAGCACTGGCTAAAACTGGTAAAGATAAAAGAAGTAAAATAGCTGCAATTACACAGTCTAAAATCCTACTTTTAGTTTTTATATTAATTAATATAGTAATAAAATTAACTGCCCCAAGCAAGCATCTCTTAAAGCATGAAAAGTTTGGAAATACAGTCCAAACTAGTATTAGACTGTCATAAAAACATAAATGCCCTGGCAGAACATAACAAGATAACTCTTGAATGGGTGCCTGGACAAGAGCATTGACATATAATCAAGAACGAACATGCCCAGCGATGAGAATTGTGCTATTTCGATAAAGAGATAAAATGATGATTCCGTCAATCTCTATCTCTCTCAAAACAGTATCGTATAGTTAGGATGCTAGCGCTAGACCGAACCTATGCGCCATCTGCCGCACTATTTTAAGCAAAAAAATATTACAATAATATACGGGTTGGGCACGTCGATGAATATATGTCAATGGGCATAAGGGCATACAAAAAAATGAAGAGTCAGGCTGGTAAAGGAGTTGAAAAATCTTTAATTGGACCCTAACTCCATATAATATTTCCTACCAACATATAAAGGGTATGTTGGAGAAATAATTAAGGAACAAACATAGGGAATACTGGATGAAATTTCTGGGACTAAAACAATCCAGAGCAACCAAGAGCAGAGATAATCTGCTGTTATGCCTAAATAGACGGGAAATTAAAACTGCACTAGGTGTCCTGACAGAATAATACGAGTTCAGAAGATACCTGAACCTCATAGGGGTATCGGAAGATTCTCTATGTAGGAACTGTGACTCCTCTTCATACATTATGCTATTGTCGAGACCTGAACAGGAAAAGTGAATGGCACTTTGGGATACAGTATCCCTAAATAACGAAAGCTAACATAACAACTATTCTGGACTTTGTCAAGAGTATACTAATCTGAAACTGACAGGGCACAATAGGCCTAGAGCCTTAATGCAGTTGGGACCTCCCACGCCCGATTCAACTAAAAAAAACTTCTCCAAGAATAGATGAAATTCCAGCTAAAAATAATCTAAAAATTGCTAAATCAATAGAGGATCCTCCATGAACCAGGTTAGCTAATAGAGGGGATTAAACTGTTCAGTTCATCAGGATCCTCCATGAGCCAGGTTAGATAATAGAGGGGATTAAACTGTTCAGTTCATCTTGTTTCAACTCCTTTTTCTACTATTTTTCTTATGAAAAGTAGAAATAATAGAAGCCAAAATTATTCTATGTCTAGAGCTCAAATTGTTAATGGAACAAGACAATTTTCAAATCAACCAATTATGATTGGATCCTGGATTTCCTAATTTAGTTCGAATTAATATTTTTGACGTTCCCATCATATACCAAAAATAAAGTATAATGTTCCAATATCTTTATGATTTGTGGAGAAAATGTTGAGTATAAGCAATACGTTGTCGCTCGATCTTTAATACATAAATACTACTTGATGCTTATTTTTACTTGAAAATACTTTTTATAGATTGGTTTGAAAATGAAATAGTACTAAAACGTGCGTAGACAAATAAAAAAATAAACTCAATTTCTACAATTAAGTCATTACTTTCTAAATAAAGATAATCATTTTTATTAAACAAAAATTGAAATGGATGTTTTCATACATCGTTTCCAAGAAACATCGTATACCTACTACATTAAAATAGGAACGCTCGACAAAAATAGACTATTTAGTAACGTATATATAAAGCACTGGCCAATTTTTGTACGAATGTCAGTGAACTGATTTTATTTTGTATACAATGTAAACAGATGAGAAATGCGCTACTATATGTTGTTGGATAGTCTCCGTGTGTTGCAAACACCACCTGTTAATCACAAACATGTTAACAACGTCAGAATTAATAAAATAAAAAATGTCACATTCATTATTAAAAATGTATTCAATTTTCAGTTAAAAAAAAAAAAAATACCTGCATAAAATATTTTATTAGTATATCGATAAAATGGGGGGCAAAGTGCAGAACCTTGGCGAATTCCCTAATAAGCGACATAATTATTAATTATACGGTCAGGAAAATCCTCTTGAAAATCTTTTACTTTAAACATAGAGATCGATTTGAAACTTTACTAAAAAATCGGCTGTCACCCCAGAACTTTCCCGGCTCGATTATTATTATTTTAATTACAAAATACTAAACATTACATTAATTTTTTGAACACATTAGAGAGTTAAAGCCAACACACAACGTAAACGCATCTCAATCACGTATACCTTAACGTATCGGGGTTACGTCTTAGAAAAATTGTACCATTAAAAAGACTTAAAGCACGACTTCTTTTACAACGTAACGGAACGTCAATGTTGCACAGTAGTTTCTAACCAAACTTTTCGTTGTCATATTGTTTTTGTTAAAATGAATACAATAATTGATCATTTTATTTTTGATTATGATGATGATTTTGAAGATGACGATTTTAAATCATATTTTGCAAGATTAAGCACTTCTAGGTAATAGAGCAGCTCTATACGGGGCTTTTGACCTCAAATGCCCTAAATGATACCCAATGCTTATCTTTATTTCGGTTTAAAAAAGGACAGTACAACCCCTGAGAATAATCCTGTGGTTGCCTGAACAAATTGTTTTTAATAGAATTAATTTGTCTGGTAAGTACCTATTATAAAGTTTATTTTTTGGAAAATATCTGGAATAGTCAAAATACTGAATTTTAGTAAACACTTTTGTAGGATGTACTGCACTGTGCATGCTGCTAAGACGTTTAGTGAGGTTAGGTTTTCGTTTTATATGATTTCCTTCCAAATTTTGACAACGACATGCGTGATGCGATAAAGAGATACGTAAACGCAGAAATCCGTAGAGTTACGTTCGACGTATCCCTTAAACCTATCCTTATCCTCTGTGCGCAGTCGCAGATCGATACGGATATGTATACGTGTTGAAAACTGGTAGTGCTTTGACTCTCTATTAAAAATAGCGAACCAAATTGATATTTCAATGTTGATAATGACATAAGCTGCGCATGCGCACGTTGTATATCACACTGCTACAATTATGATCTCCTAAAATCATGTGTGAAAACTATTGGGAATTCGGGAAAAATTTTCATACAATAGTTGTAGGGAATTTTATGCTTTACAACTTTGCACTGAAACATTTTGCACTAAAGAGCATAATTTAAAATAAATGGAAAATCCTAAATGTGTATTTTTCTCGCCATCTAGCGGCGAAACTATGAGGATTTCGATAAAAAGTTAAATATAAAAGTTAAAGAACATTTGATGCTTTACAACTTTGCACAAGAAAATTTTTGCACTATAATGCATTGTTTGTCCTCAAAATCAAGAAAAACTAGAGAAAACCTACATGAAAATTTTTTACGCGCCCTCTAGTTACGCAACTACTGGAAATTCTAGAAAAAGTTTTAGAAAAGAGTTGTAGGGAATTTTATGTTTTAAAACTTTGTACTATAACATTTTGCATTAAAGTGTATTATTTGTCCTCAAATTCAAAAAAAAATAGAGAAAACATACATGCACATTTTTTATGCGCCCTCTAGTGGCGCAACTTTCGGAAATTCTGGAAAAAGTTTGAAACAAAAGTTATAGGGAATTTTATGCTCTAAAACTTTGTACAACAACATTTTGCACTAAAGTGTATTGTTTGTCCTTAAAATTTAAAAAAAGTAAAAAATTGTTACATGTGTATTTAATCAATGTCGGTCTTGAGGACCTTCTACTGTACCAATTTAAACCAAAATGGTCGCATTCTAGGCACACACCGACCCTCCATACCAAAATTTCAGCTTGATTGGTCAAACGGTTCGGCAGTTATCGTGGAAATTTACACACAGACAGACCATACGCTGGAAATGGTTTCAATCGTCTTGGGGGACTTCAAAATGGATAATTCCATCGATATCTCAATTTTTTTTTGCTCGTTCACTTTACTTTACCTTTGATGGGTCCGGGAAAATATCTCAAATGTGGTCAAATTGTTCAGTAGAAATAAAAGTCATGTACCACAATATATTAATGAAACAATAGTTTTAAAGGGCAACTAGTTTCGGCTGATGAGCCATCTTCAGGCCATATAAATCATTTAACAAAGATTATAATAAAAAACAAACGTTTAACAAAGTTATATAATTTTGGGGTTTTGAGGGGAGGTACATGAAAATTGGCGTAAAAAAATTAAACACATTAATATTGATATCTAAAAGACAGGTAATTTAGAGTTCTCCTAGATAGGAAAACCAAAGTGAGAACATTCTTGTTTCTTTTTTTAACAAGAGCACTTGCGTCGTGGAATGTGTTTATTGGTGTCGGAGAGTTGAATTTATCTATAAGACAGGAAAATCTTAGTTTTCCAGTTATAATATAACCAGAAAAGGGGAAATTAATTAATGAAATTATGTAGAATATTTTAACTACAAGTACAAACATTTTTATCACTAACATAAATTGAAAAAATTAATATTAACAAAAATTTTTTTCTGATAACAAAATTTAATATAAAAGGGTCAGATGTCACATCTAAGATGATCAGTCCTGGATGAAGTATTGCTTGGCAATTTAAAAAAAAATTAATCAAGTGGGGTTGGGAATTTTCATGATTAAAAAAAATTTTTTTTTGAAATTGTCAGATAAACAAATTTTGTAAACAAATATTTATTTACAATAGTGAAACTTACAAGAAAAATGGAATTAAATGGTTGATTTTCAAAGGTGAGAATATTTTATTATTACAAAAAAAAATTAGATTAGACAAAAAACAAAAATAAAATAAAACAATACTAGAGTAATACGAGAAAATGAAACCAAGAAGTTATAGCAAGACGAGGAAGGGAAGAACTATGAGATAACACAAGAGATAGAAAGAAACAGGGACGTACAATATTCTTCGAAAAACAGAAAAGACTAGAAGATGAGAAAAAAGACTGAGAAGAAACAAAAACGAAAGAGCAATATCGAAGAAAGTGAAGAGGAGATAAGAAATACTGAAATTAAAAAAAATTGTATTTTTATTTCTTAAATTTTATAAATTTATTATCTAAGACATCGGGAGGTCCATTACAATATATATAGGGTGTCCCAAATAATCGATTTTAAATGTAAATGCACAGTTTATTAATTGCTGTAAAAAAATCTGATTTTCAGTAGTTGTTTACCAAAAAGTTTTTTATGGAGTTTCTTTACATTTTATCCGATCATTTTATTAATTTAACCAACTCCCCCATTTTAAATTTTTAATTATTAAATCTTTTTCCATAATTTAATAATTTTCGCTCCTTGTTCTTACTTAATAGTAAATTATGCTTATTGTCTAGTCAATAGGGGTTGGTGGGGTAGAAACGGTTTTGGAATATGTTAATAAGATAGTGGCCTTAATGAAAAATCCAAGTTTTCGACACTGGGAAGGGAGGGGACGGCTCGAGCCGCCATCTTGGATTAAAAGAAAAAAAATTGAATTTTTTCGATATAATTCGTTAACGGTTGGTCTTACTAAAAAAATTTTTTAACAAAATCGTAAAACTATATTTGACAGTCAATTTCGTAAGAGTATGAATTTTTCGATATTGCAAAAACTCAAATTTTGTAACAAAAAATTTGAAATTTGAACATAAAACTAGGATAAATTATACAAAATTTAGAAAAATTAAAATTTTTGCGGAAAACAAATTTTATGAAGGTTAAAAATTGTGTTTTAGATTAAATTTTAGAAATAATAATTTTTATTAAGCTTCAAAATTTTACTTTCTCGGACCCATCAAAGGGAAAGTAAGGTGAACGAGCAAAAAAAAATCGAGATATCGATGGAAATATCCATTTTGAGGTCTCCCAAGAAGATTGAAACGATTTCCAGCGTATGGTCTGTCTATGTGTCTGTGTGTAATCTTCCTCGTATCTACCGAACCGTTTGACCAATCAAGCTGAAATTTGGTATGCAGGTTCGGTGTGTGCCTGGAATGCGACCATTACTTTTTGGTTTAAATTGGTACAGTAGAAGGTCCTCAAGACCGACATTTATTGAATACACATGTAAGAATTTTTTACTTTTTTTAAATTTTAAGGACAAAAAATACACTTTAGTGCAAAATATTGCAGTACAAAGTTTTAGAGCATAAAATTCCCGACAACTTTTGTCTAAAATTTTTTCCAGAATTTCCAATACTTGCGCCACAAGAGGGCTCATAAAAAAATGTGCATGTAGGTTTTCTCTAGTTTTTCTTGATTTTGAGGACAAACAATGCATTTTAGTGCAAAATTTTCTTGTGCAAAGTTGTAAAGCATCAAATTTTCTTTAACTTTTGTGTTTAACTTTTTATCGAATTCTTCATAGTTTCGCCGCTAGATGGCGAGAAAAATACACATTTAGGATTGTCCATTTTTTTAAAATTGGAGGTAAATTATGCACTTTAGTGCAAAATATTTCAGTGCAAAGTTGTAAAGCATAAAATTCCCTATAACTATTGTACGAAAATTTTTCCCGAATTCCCAATAGTCTTCACACATGATTTTAGGAGATTATAATTGTAGCAGTGTGATATACAACGCGCGCATGCGCAGCTTATGTCATTATCAACATTGAAATATCAATTCGGTAAACGTATTCACCATTGGCTCGTTATTTTTAATGTGTTCCATAAATTAATGTAATGCTTAGTATTTTGTAATTAACATAATCCTATTCTATACGATCGAGCCGGGAAAGTTCTGGGGTGACACAGCCGATTTTTTTTTTGTTATTCTTGGGTTTGAGGAGATCAACACACAGATTGTTGTCAATTTTTGAAAATAGATATTTGAGGAATTTAAATTTAAGATTTATAAAAAAAAGGTTTTATTGAAAGAATTAATGTGTTGTAAATTATAGACTATTAAAGCATGAATTTTATTTCTTTAAAAGAAAAGGAAATAAGTAACCAATAAAACAAAGTAGGAAGATATTGATTTAGAAGATTAGAAATTGGAAGGATCAGATCATCGTTTAGAAGTAAATTTATATAAAAGAAGAAGAGACATATAACAGGATAAACATTTGTATTATTTTTTGACAGAACCTAACCCAAAATTGAGATTGTGTAAGTAACATTCCAATATATAGAGACGCATTTTTTTCTTTTCTTTTATAAATTTATAATATTTCAAACGAAAATCGCGTCGTACATCTCTGCACGCTGTGTTAATAATTTCGGTAATAATATAACCCACCACATTTTCCTGGCACAAGATTTTGCGAGGTGGCGTGAACCGATTTTCCAGAAAATCCTTTTTGGCACGAATTACATCATTACATGTAACGAAGTTCTATTTCGCGTGAATAAAACTACGAATATAAACGGTACGTTGGTCACGTGACGTTCAATCTCGTAATTCTGAACCCCTGATTAAGCACGGATATAACTACGAGGGGTATATACAACTTTAGTATCATAATAAAAAAATCTTCCTTAAAGTAAACTTTAATTATATTAAATAAATAGTAAATATAAATCACAGACTCGTTTATATATTTTAATTTTACACAAAGACTATCCAACTTAAAGTAGCGATAAAATTCATTCAAATAAATCTATTTTCGTAATCTCCATAATGCTAATTTTAATCTAAATTATATCACCGCATAGAAAAATATCTATTGTTTTTCTTAATGACCCTTTTGTCCGTGGAGAGATTCTAATGGAAAAGTTCAGTAAATAAATTTCGGGTGAATTGTAGCGAATTAACTAAAACTAAAATGGCTTTTAAAATGTTGAACTCCGTTGAAAATCGACCTTTGTAGGAAATTTATTAGTATGGAAAAATTTGTAATTAAATAAATACAAATTCTTACAAACACACTATTAACTATTTTTTTTTTAGTTTATTCCACTTGTGTTAAAAATAAATTGACAGATATCAATATTTACTCATTTTTTTTTCATACAATTATTATTATTATTATCTACGAATTTAAAAGATACATTTGATATTAAATCCGATATAATTGGAATTTAATTGTTAAAAAAAAATGTTTTAGTAAATGATAGCCACAAATCTTCAATGGTTTAGATTCTACAGGGTGTTGAATATGAGCTCTAAAAATTTTAGATTATTAATTTTTCAAGGTATATAATGACCAAAATAAACCTTAATTTGCCAAATATAAAGAAACCGGATCCTTTTCAATTCAAATACCTTGAAAGAAATATAAATTTTGCAGAAACTAAAAAAAAATTGACTGATGTAAGAAACTTTATAAGGTGTATTTCACAATTTCAAATAAAAAAAACACAGGAAAATTTGCGAAATAAGAGATTTAGTTTTAGAAAATATATTTTGTTTCGTTAAAACATGCATTGTGTATGTAAATTGAAATGGAAAAATTTAAAAATTGATGGTTAAAATTTGTAATTTTCATTTCAATCTGACTCGTCAAAAAAACTGACAATCAAATTAAAATCCTGTAGTAAAATAAAAGTCCAATTCTAAATAACGCCACTACAAATATACAGGTAGAATGGTTTTTTGAATGGATCTTGCTATTTTCCCTACAGTGTCTTCTAATTAATTAATCAGATCCTACTATACAGGATGTATTATCATGAATGGTATGGTTAAAAAGGATAAAGGACAAAATGGATTATCATAGATCAGTTAGAGGATATGTTTTCCTGAATAATGCGGGACAGCCATTTCATGAGCAACTAAGAGACAAGCAACAGCTCTTTCCACAACAGAAAATGAATATATGGCTATGAGCTTAGCGGCACTAGAGGCTTTATGGTTAAGAAGTTTAAGTGAATAATTTGGTCAATGCAAAAGTGCCACTGTATTAAACATTGATAATCAAGGAGCTATAAATCAAGCATAAAATGGGGCCTACCATTCCAGAACCAAACACATAGACGTTAGACACTATTTTATTAAAAACACGTTGATGGACAAAACTTCTAACTACTACCTATAGACCTATCTCGATACTGAATTGTATTGCAAAAATTTATGAATTTATAATATACGAAAAATTAAATTTCCATATGCAAAATATAATTTGTTCCGCACAACATGGTTTTAGCAAAGGTAAATCTATAGACACAAATCTATTAATTTTCACTAATCATGTTAATAAAGCCATAGTTAACAAAGGACAAGTTGACGTAATATGTACTGATTTCGCTAAAGCCTTTGACAAAATTAACCATGATATACTTTTATGTAAATTAAATAAATTTGGGTTAAGTGAATCGTTGTTAAAATTATTCACATCCTATCTACAGAATCGATGGCAATCTGTCTATTATAAAGGTGAAACGTCACAGCTTTTCTTAGCGAGGTCAGGTATACCACAAGGCTCAAATTTGGGCCCTCTCTTGTTTTTGCTCTTCGTTAACGACCTCCCTCAAATTATCTCGTCAAACTGTCTGCTTTATGCAAATGATTTAAAAATTTATAAAAAAATGAAAACTATTAATGATTACTTTCAGTTACAATATGATATTGACCAAGTTTATAAATGGTCATTAACAAATAAACTGCATTTTAACATTAACAAATGTGTCGTAATGACAAATGAAACGAATTCTTCATGTATTCGTCGCTACTTGAAAGTTTTAAAATTCACAGTGCAATCAACATAATGAAATGTCAATTTAATTTATTGAACATTTTCATTCAATTTTTTTACAAACTGCTTCTTTTCCATTAAATTCTTTTCAAATATTCAAAAAATCCAAAAAATATCATTGTAAAACTGTTTAAATGTTCTAGTAGTGGAAAAATAGTATATAAACCACGGTAGAGAAGATTTTTCTCAGCCTCGCAACTTATTATTCCTTGATGCTTCGAAAGCGGCATGAGCTGAGATATTTCACAGATTTGTCGATGATATAATAAACAATATTTGATGTATGTCTAAATAATCGAGAGAAAACCGCATGAGCTGACGTATTTCACAGGTTTGTCGATGATATAATAAACAATATTTGATGTATATCGAAATAATCGAGAGCAAGCGGCCTGAGCTGAGGTATTTCACAAGTTTGTCGATGATATACTAAACAATATTTGATGTATGTCTAAATAATCGAGAGAAAGTGGCATGAGCTGAGATATTTCACAGATTTTCGATTATCTAGTAAACAATATTTGATGTATATCTGAATAATCGAGAGAAAGCTGCCTGAGCTGAGGTATTTCACAGGTTTGTCGATGATATATGTCTAAATAATCGAGAGAAAGCGGCATGAGCTGAGGTATTTCATAGATTTTTCGATGATCTAGTAACCAATATTTGATGTATATCGGAATGATTGAGAGAAACCGGCTGAGCTGAGGTATTTCAAAGGTTTGTCTATGATACAATAAACAATATTTGATGTATATCTAAATAATCGAGAGAAAGCGGCATGAGCTGAGGTATTTCACAGATTTGTTGATGATTTAGTAAACAATATTTTATGTATATCGGAATAATCGAGAGAAAGCGGCCTGAGCTAAGGTATTTCACAGGTTTGTCGATGATATAATAAACAATATATGATGTATGTCTAAATAATCGAGAGAAAGCGGCCTGAGCTGAGGTATTTCATAGGTTTGTCGATGTAATAATAAACAATATTTGATGTATGTCTAAATAATCGAGAGAAAGCGGCATGATCTGAGGTATTTCACAGATTTTCGATTATCTAGTAAACAATATTTGATGTATATCGGAATAATCGAGAGAAAGCGGCCTGAGCTGAGGTATTTCACAGGTTTGTCGATGATATAATAAACAATATTTGATGTTTATCTAAATAATCGAGAGAAAGCGGCATGGGCTGAGGTATTTCACACACCTGTTACAATATAGTTGATAATATATTACATATATCGGGATAAATAGGAAAAAGCGGCATGAGCTGAGGTTTTTCACAGATTTGTCGATGATATAATATTCCATATTTTATATACTGTTTTGATAACTTTGTTACTTTTTACGCCATGCAAGCATGAGATTTCTTCCCAAGGACGTATTCATGACGTCTATAGTGGCTCAACGTCTATAAACGTTGTCATTTTACATTTACAGATAAATAAATAATTTGGAGCGAAGTACATTGTCGTCACCAAGATTTTTAGATAAAAATGTTAAAAAAACTGAATTTTTTACATGAACTATAAGCGCTGAAAGGAATTCAGCACTTTCCCTATTTTACTTTGTAAAATATGTAGAGTGTTACAACACCTGCTTACACGATTGACGCACTATCCACCAACGTGTTAAAGAAAAAATAGCTGAAAAATTGTTGGAAATTTCAACAAATAATCAAGTGGCAGATTCTCGTACAAAAACTGTTGATAGAAAGATAACCACCAAAAGTGAAAATTTTACTTCTTTTAAAAAGAGTTGAATTAGTATATATAAAATATGTAGTTCTATTTGTTGTAGTATTAAAACACAAAATACTCTACCAACAAAAAGATGGAATATTATAATATGAGCGAAAGAGAAATAATTTCAAAAATTATAATCAAAATTCCAATTAAAAAATTTCAATAATTTTGATCAAAAACATCAAGAAATGTGATGAAAAATTCTAAAATACGCACAGAACATACGGAAACTGCCCTTCGGTTAAAATATTTGATATTCGGAGGTATTATCCAATTATCGATGCTGATAAAAAGTCTCAATGTGCGCGAAGTCCGAAAACGCGACCCCTCTGGTTTTTTTTTGACCGCAAGCAGAAGAGTGAAAACGAGCATTTATACGAATTTCGTTACTCTGCTCTTGTAATAATCCATTATACAGGGTCTTTCAAAAGTCTGGAAACGGTACTGGTTATTTTTGTTAATAGACAATCCCTTCAATGAACGTCACAACGCAAATACATCTAATTACTAAATCACCAATTTAAATGATTTATCTGTAACGTTTTTGAATTACAGGGCCGCTTCCAGAATTTTCAATATTTTTGAGACTTGAGCGGATTTCTTAAAATAACTCAAAAACTAGTAACAATAATGATACTTGAACGATTTACGAATATTAGTATTCATAAATGTTGAAAGAACACTAGACTTATATTTTCTTAATGACATCGAAGGACCAAACTCTTTAGGTAGGAGTTAAACCAAAATAAAAACAGTATTTGAAATAGGAATGTAATTTTTATTCCATTTGTTCCAAGTACCAACATGAACAGAAAAATAATAAACGGCACATTAATTTAAATTATGAAACCGAAATCAAATATAACTCGTAAAAAACTATTTACATTTTCTCTTATTACGAAAACTCAGAAACTTTTTGGGTGTGGTTAATTACGCACCATTTTAATTATTTGAAGAAACTTTTTTACTCTATTGAATGCGACTGCATCCGTTTACAGTCGGTAAGCTAGAGGGAGATTATGCTCTGAATTTTAGCGGAAAGTAGAGTTGCAGGTTTTTTATTGGTAGGAGACATGATACGTGGTATCCAAATAGCCTTGAATTCAGAATCTTAGCGGGAAGAAATATATTTATATTTTTTGTCTCTTATAATGATGGGATAATATGAGAGAAAGATAAGATTGCTTGCATAGCAACGATCGCTTAAGTATTTTGTTTTTGTTAACGGTATTTTGAAAGTAGACAGAAAAAACGTCTGAGAGAAAGACGGAATAATATTGTGTTGATTTTAAGTCTATTTTTAGATTTTAAAATATTAAAATATACAATAATAGACATTAGTATGAACTGAAAGATTAATATTATTAATTTTAAAAGAAATATGAATTATTTTGTATTTTCTGGATAATATTCCAGTGAAATTTATCCAATACCGAATTTGGACAATTTATCTTTAGTAGTTTTTGAATTCCAGGACCGTTTCCAGACTTTTGAAAATCATCTGTATCATATGTACAGGGTGGGCCACTGTTGACGCCTCTGTCTATAGAGCAAAAACATTTTTTTAAATCTGTTTTCGCAGCGAGATTTATATCAGAAAAGACAAGAATCTGAAAATAATTTAAATTATACAGCTCCGTTCTTCGTTTCTTTCTATCCCTAAAAATTTAGATGTTTAGAAGTCTTATATTACTTTACAGTAATTTTTTCACTTGTTTTTAATATATATTTTTTACATTTTTTTAAATTCATCCTGAGAAGTCGATTTCAAAAATTAAATAGGTTTGAAGTTATAAACTTTGATCACCCTGTATACAGTTTATTCTTATACCACCAAATAGAACTCAAAAAGTTATCCGATTTTATGTCGTTCAGCTGGGGCAATCAATTAAAGCTGAAAAACGCGATTTTCTATGGAAAAGTTTCATGATAGTGATAATATAATATGTTTTTACATTTAACTAAAATAAACTAATGAATCTGTAAAAAAAAATTGAAATCGGTCAATGAATAAGGAAGAAATATAATAAATATTAAAGTTGATTCTGTTTCTCGTGGATTGTGGTGTGTATGACGTCACGTATCCGCATAGCCAAAGCGTCGTACTACAAATCAAACTCTTATTCTATGCTACGACATGATTGTCGCATGTCTGACTTTAATTTAGCATTGCAAAACCGTAAATATTTAATAAGATTTGGTTCATTACAATTATGTGAATTAACCGAAGCCTTAATTAATCTTATCAAGTTAGTTGGGCTTAAGGCTTTCAGTTATGATGCCTATTTAAATAAGTATAAACGCACTAAAAATGATAGCAAACTTAGTTCATTGAATCCATTTGTTGATTCTGAACGTATTTTAAGGGTAGGTGGTAGGCTAACTCATTCTAATTTATCATTGATACGAACATGAAAGACGTTTTCACGCAGTACCAAACATTTTAACCGAGGGCCAGTTTCTGTATGTTCCGTTACAAGAATTTTGATGAAAAATTAAAAAAAATTGCAACAATTTGCACCGTTATGCAAAAACTCATTAGAATATTTTAATGGAATCTTTAAGATAAGATACGAATTTAATAATAATACAAAAATTTTGTATATCTCAAAAACTCATACCTACACAATAATAATAATAATAATCAATTATTTTCACATACACTTTTGTGTTCAGCGCGTTAATTAAATAAATTAAAAAAATTAATGGTTTTACTAAATCCATCATTTAAAAAAAACAATTTATTAAAGTTACAAATTTTCATTGTTTTTATAATTTTTGAATTTAAACCGAATTTCCTTTACTGAACTTTTAATAATTTAATATCATTTTGACAACCATTTTCTGGTAATGAGTTAAAAACTTTCCAAATGTCGTTAATTACTTTAATTCATTTTGGTTCATATATATTAAAATATTTATATTTTTCAAAAAAATTTAAAGGTTTATACAGGGTGTCACACATTTAAGCAATCGTAGCTTAAAAACAAGCAGAACATGCTTAGCTGAGTCCAAATTATTAAATTTAAAAGAAAAAAGTTTCATATATAATTTAAAATATCAGGGACAGTTTTTTTAAAAAACGAATTTTAATATTTCTGTAAGATCTAGTAGATAATCTACGCCAGTTCGACCACCACTATAGGGAATTAAACGTGTTAGAGAGAGAGAGTTATAGGAAATTCAGCGTGTCAGAAAGAGAGCGCTATGACATAACTCTTCAGGTCTGACAGCTCCACCAGAGGGTGCTGCCAGAGCAGAGTGGCCTGACAGACCTGAAGTTAGTTGGTACAGGTCTTCAGCACCCTCTGGTGGAGCTGTCAGACCTGACAGCCACTTTGCTCTGTCAGCACCCTCTGGTGGAGCTGTCAGACTTGACAATGCATCTGAGTGTCTACCATTCTGATACGCTGAATTTCCTATACGTCTCTCTCTCTCTCTCTCTCTCTAACACGTTGAATTCCCTATAGTGGCGGTCGGACTATCTACTAGTTTTTTATTATAAAATGAATTGTCTTTATAGAATACAAAAGATGAATTTTATATTAGACGTTTCGTCTTTCTAGGACCACCTTCAATTTATTTAATTTTAATGTAGACCCGTATTTTTTTCTTAATTAAGAACATTATAAATCCGGTTCTGTTAATAAATTTCATATTAATATATTTTTTGATAGTTTTATATAAAACATTTTCTTTTAATCACTGAAAAAATTTTTAAAGAACTAAAATAAAAATATGAAAGTATTGAAATTTATCAATTTGATGAAAACTCTATGAATATCAAATGTTTTGATTTAAAATATTGATATTGAATTTTAAAAACAATAAATTTTATATAAAAAAACCTTAACCGGTGTTTAATTGATTTTTGAATTTATCCCTAATTTTTAAACATTATTTATTAGAAATTAAAAAAAAATCCAAATAAAAAAATGCAAGGCCAATCAACGCATTACCAAAAAAAAAAAAACTATTTAGGATGTCAAAAATTATCACCCAACCTGAATGATACCGTTTTTCATTGTGAGTAACACGACGTTGGGTGCGTCGTCGAGTATGTTGTTGTTTTCCGTTGCCCAAACCGCAACCGCTGCCAATGCCACCACCACCACCGCCACCGCTTCCGCTGTTGACGCCACCACTGATGCCGGTACCTCCTTCGGTACCGCTGCCAGCTAAATATCACACCAGAAAAATGTTAAGCAAAAATAGCACAACCAAAGATGATAAAAATAAATTAAAAGGAAGATTTTTAAATTTTAAATAAGTGTAATAATTTATAGAAACCAATCACATTTTCTCAAAAAAAAAAAAAATCGTTTTCAATTCTATCCAATATTCTTTCAACAAGACGAGTATCAATAGCCTTTTACCATCCTTGGTCGTTTCTGAGTGTTAGTAAAGCAATTTAATGAATTATGAAACAGTGCCAGTGACGTAGATCAAAAAATATAAATAGGGTTTATTTAAAAATACCGTTTCAGATTCTTAAATATTTAATAATATAAATTATTTATTATTATTTTCTAATGAATCAAAACTGCACCAAAATCACTTTTCTTATGGCGGGACCGATTTTTTTAAAATTTGGTACACAATTTTTTTGAGTCATATGGATCATTTTTGCTCATTGCACCATGACTAAAAATAGAGGGTGGCTCAAAAAATTAACTTCTAATTAAATTAGTAATTTTCTATTCATAAATTCTTGGCTTAAAGGTATCAACGGCGCGGCGGGACAATATAAAAACGTAACTAGTTTCGGTCATACACCATCATCAGACCATTGTTTTATACTATGTAAAGAAGTTGAAAATATCACACAATGTGAGATCAATTAAGGGTAAGGAAGGATAAAAAGACATATGGTACGTGAAAATATTATATAAAATTAAAACTATTTTTCCAGTTTTCATTATTTTTACTCTTGATTTTCTCTATTTGTCCCTTTTTATGTATTTTGTTATTTTTCCCAATTTTTTCCTATTTTTCTCTATTTTGACTATTTTTCATAAATTTCACTATTTTCCCTGTTTTTTTTTATTTTTCAAAACTATTTTTCCCATATTTTCACTATTTTTCCCGTATTTTCCCTATTTTTGGCTACTTTCCCCATTTTTTTTATTTTTCCTATTTCTTTCTATTTGTTCCAGTTTTCTACGGTTTTATCCTATTTTCTTTATTTTTCCTAATTTTTTCTATTTGTTCCTCTTTTTCCCAAAATTTCCCTATTTTTACTATTTATTCATATTTTTTCTGTTTTTCGATATTTTTCTCCATTTATTTCTATTATTTTTTATTAATTCCTGTTTTTGCTTGCTTTTTCCTGTTTTTTTCCTATTTTCGGTGTTTTCTTTTTTTACCATTTCTTCTTATTTTTCGTTTCTCCATATTTTATCTTGTGTTTCCATATTTTTTTATATTTTTCTATATTTTTCTCGAACTTCCATGTTTTGCCCATTTCCCCGAATTCTTGCTGTTTTTAATTATTTTTTACTGTTTTGTCCCTATTATTATCTGTTTTCCCTATTTTACTACTTTTCCTTATTTTTCCCCATTTTTCACTATTTTCTCATACATTTCCTTATTTTTGTCGTTTTCTGTATTTATCTCTACTTATTTAATCTATCTTTTTCTTATTTTTTCCTATTTTTCCAAATTTGTCCCAACTTTTTGTAAATTTTAGTATTTTTTTCCTATTTTCTCTAATTTGTTTTCCATTATTTTATCCTATTTGTACTAATTTTTCCTCATGTTTCCCCAATTTTTGATATTTTTCGGTATTTTTTCTATTTCTTCATATTCTGTTTTTCATTTCCTGTTTTTCTATATTTATCGCTATTATTTTCTATTATTTAATATATTCCATTTTCACTTACTTTCCCTAATATTGCCTTATTTTTCACTATTTTCCCATTTTCGTATTTTTCATAATTTTGTTTTTTCTTATTTTTCTCTGGTTTTCCCTATTCTTGCCAAATTTCCTTATTTTGTTCAAAATTTCCCATATTCACTATTTTTCCCAAATTTCCCTATTTTGCTCAATTTTTTACAATTTTGCAATATTTGTTCCTATTTTTTCCTGTTTTCCCCAATTTTTGCCTTATTTTTCACTATTTTGCCTTATTTTTCTCTTTTTTCCCATATTTTGCCTATTTTTACAATTGTACTTGTCCTTATTTGTAGTTATTCTCATTAGTTTGTCCCATTTTCCTCATTTATTTCCCAATTTTCCCTACTTTATCCCTCTTTTTAACTATTTTTCACCATTTTTAACAAATTTTTTTCCCTATTTTTAACAAATTTCCCAATTACTAATTAAATTAGGAGAGTAAAAAAGTCATTTTTTGGACCACCCTGTATTTTTAGTCATGGTGCAATAAGCAAAAATGACTCAAAAAAATATGTGTACCAAATTTTGAAAAAAATCGGCTCAGGCCCCAACCTCCATAATAAAGTGCATGGTCTTTTGTCAAACTGATTTTTTTTTTGGAGACAACCTGACATTTTTGTTTTACAGGGAGGCACTACCTATAAAGTTTAATGATATTCTACAACCAAAGTTAATAAATATGTTTGAAACGTTTTTCGTTTTGTAGTTTTTTTAGTTAAAAAAATAAAAGAGAGACTTAGTTGTTCGTGGAATAAACTTACAATTTTAAATTGTTTTTAGGACCCGTGCCAGGTGATTATATAAACGAGGGCCAATCTTCTGCACAATTGAATTGAAATTACAACACGTGCCAGAGTTTGGGTTCTAGTTAAACGTTGTAGAATTTTCATTTATAAACGTAATTGTTTAATAAAAAAAAAAGAAAGGCGAATGGTATTTTATTCTATCTTCGACTACGTCACTGACCAAACATAACTGTTAATGTAAATAGGAATGACTTAATGGCACTAGACGTTCTCTTGTTAGTATATGTTTCAGTCATTCAATTTAAAGTGATGCAGGTCTGAAGACTATTTATACTAATGAATGTGGCCGTGTTCACAGAACTGGAAGATGTCAGTTGGTCCGGAGGATTAATTTAATACAGACAACTTTAATATAATACAATGGAAAATTAATGTTAGTGAAAAAATGTATTTACTTCCTCTTCAGGTGTTAATCCAAAAGTATAGAGCAAGAAAATTATTATATAAACTTCAAAGAATTAAAATAAGTATTAGTAACCGTAGACCAACAAAATTTAGACTTTTATTGGGCTGCTACATGCCCAAAACATAGTAACTAATATGTATGAGTTGTCTGTCATGTTTAAAAATGCTTAGTACCGGCCAATTTTACAATGTAGTGCTAGTAGATAAACTAAGAGAGCACTGGATAATTTACATACATGACCGATAGATGGCGCTAGTGGTGACGCTGCGAACAAAGTTTTAGTATCCACATTAGCGTCCAACTTCAGTTATTAATAGTCAGATTTAAATTAGACAAATGGCCGTTGTGACGTAGAATAAATTCGTAAACAAAAATCATGTGCAGAACCAAATACTACTCGTTCGTACTAAAAACTCTAGAGATAATTCTAGATAGGCATATTAGAGATGGGAACTGCAGGGAAATTCCCCTCAACCCCAGACAATATGCCTACCAGGTCGGCTAATCCACAGATTTGGCGCTAAATAACCTCGTAGGAAAGATAAGCCACTCTTTACAGCATAAAGAGATTGCGCTGACAGCTTTCCTTGACATTGAAGGGGCGTTCAACAATGCCCTTCCTCAATCCCTTTACGCTGCACTTCTGCGAAGGGGAATAAGCAGACTAATCTGCAACTGGATTAAATGCATGCTTGAAAATCGTTTTGTCACATCATCACTGCTGGAAGAGACTGTTAGATTTAGGGCGGCGAAGGGGTGTCCTCAAGGTAGAGTGCTGTCTCCACTTCTTTGGTCACTCTTGGTCGTACCCCTACTGAACAGGCTCTCCCACCTGGGGGGTGGATTTTAAATGCTATGCCGATGACCTTTTAATAATAGTTATGGCTTATTTGAAGAGATTATTTCCAATATCCTTCAGGAAGCTCTTAACATCGTATACAGATGGTGTGAGGAGGAACAGATGTCTGTAAATCCCCACAAAACGGTAGTAGTTCCTTTTACAAAAAGGAGGAAGCTTGATAAGCTACGTCATCCAATTTTGGAAGGCGTAACCATTCAGTTTGCGGAGGAGATAAAATATCTGGGGATTATCCTTGATAGAAAACTTACCTGGAACTCACATCTGGAAAGAACAATCAATAAAGCCAGGGCATCCCTCTGGAATATCAGAAGGGTATGCGGCAAGTCGTGGGGAATGAACCCTAAACAGATTTACTGGATTTATCAAACGGTGATAAAACCAATGGTCTGGTGGACGAAGGGGCTCCAGTCTATGGCGGCGGCTAAATTATCTGGACTACAGAGATTAGCATGTGTGGCTATTACAGGGGCCATGTCATCTACCCCGACAGCGGCAATGGAAAGATTTCTGGGTCTTACTCCTCTCCATATATTACTGGAGCAGGAGGCCAGAATGATCTCCTATAGAGCCATGTCGGTGACTAGTCAAATTGAGGGGGAGAGGTTATGAGATCACTCTGGACTGCTGCGAGAGATGAGTACTCACCACACTCTCGGAATGGTTTCGGATGTGCTCTCCCCTAGAACGCACATACAGAAGTCATTCAACGTCCTTCTTCCGAGAAGAGACGAATAGGAAAAGTTGGAGATCCTCTTTTCAGGGACGGCTTATGTACTGTATACAGATGGTTCAAAAACCCCAAGTGGCGTTGGAGCAGGAGTGTACAGCAGAAAACCGAGAGTTGACATCACAGTAAGCCTCGGCAAGTATGCTACCATCTTTCAGGCGGATGTTTTCGCTCATAGAATTGTATGCAAGAGAGTTGGTAAACCATCATCTTGTCAACAAAAGTATTTACATTTTATCGGATAGCCAGGCAGCTTTAAAAGCACTGAGCTCCAACCGGCTGGACTCGAAGCTGGTATGGAACTGCATCGAATCCCTGGATCGCATTGCTACCAGTTACAGAGTAACCCTACTCTGGGTACCTGGGCATAAAGGGGTGGAGGGCAATGAGAAAGCCGAAACCCTTGCGAAAAGAGGTGCAGAATCAGAGTTCATTGGACCGGAACCATTTTTCGGCATAGCCAAAAGTAGTGCCAAAGACACTATCTGGAAATGGGCCGAGAGGAAAACTCTCCAGCACTGGAAAGATATTCCTGGGTTAGCTCACTCTAAGGCGTTTATAGTCAAACCCTTAGGTAGCACCCTATCGCAGATCCTAGAATGGAGTAGCAGTGATCTACGCATCCTAATTGGACTGCTTACCGGACACTGTCGTCTGCGGTACCATCTGAAGAAGCTAGGTCTGAGTCTATCATCGGACTGTCGCTTCTGCAGTGTGGAAGACGAAACGGCGGAGCATATTTTATGCTCCTGCCCTGCCCTGGAAATGAATAGGCTTCGTACGTTTGCAGCCTACCGACTTCAAGGAAGCTTCACCTAAATCAACGATAGACTTCGTAAGAAGGTGTGGATTGTATGGTGAATTATATCCCATAGGGGTGAGCTACAATAGGCCTCTGTTGGCGCAGTGGAGGGGCGAGCAAACGCTCCACTCACATTGAACCTAACCTAACTACAAAAGGGCATTAAGGTCAAACTTGGTCTGATTTCAAATCTACCGCGTTTTTCCGCTTTCAGTTTGGACCAATATTAACGAAGTTTGTGACCTTAATGCCCTTTAGTCTTTGGTTCAGCGCATGATTTTTGTTTACGTATTTATTCTACGTCACAATTATAATACAACGCCGTTTGTCATATTTAAATCTGACGACTAATAACGATGTTGGACGCTAATGAGTAGTATACTAAAACTTTGTTCGCAGCGCCACCACTAGCGCCATCTAGCGGTCGTTTCTGTAAATTATCCCGTTCTCTCTTAGTTTATCTACTAGTGCTTAAAATCACTTTAGTTAAAGTAAAGTTTGTGATATCACTGAATAGCTAAGAGAATAAAAGATCCTATTTTCCATTTTCCTTGGCAAAATTTTTAATATATTTTTTTATCACAAGTCAGTTAAGATTAGTATTTACATTAATATTTACTAAATGTGCTGAAGTAACTTTAATTTTGATTATGAAAGTGACCGATTATATTTAAAAAAAAAAATCCGAGTTTTCGCATGAAGCAACCGCGCTAAATAAATTTTTACAACCACAACTAATTAGGTCAATTGAAATGGAAGAAATTTTAAGAAAGTTAATAATTAGTTAATCGTTGATGCATATAATAGAAAAACCAAGCATACTTTGATTAATATTACTACAAATACTACAACGTGATCTTCTGATAAACATTGAAAAAAAATTCAAATTTTATGTAACGAAGAAAATTTTTAAAAAATCCCAAGATAAATTATTATTATAGATTTGGCAACCATGTCGCGGATTTTATAAAGTTATAACCTAGTGGGTCAGTCTATATGAAATCAACCCATAGGAAGCTGCTGATAAATGTAAAAAAATTAATATTTTGGAACGACAGATTAAATTCTAAAATATTGGAATGATTTCATATAGATGATCCGAAATTGACATATAATTTATTGCTAGAATTATATCAAAATCACTATAAAATTACGATCCTTATATCTGAAAAAGTTTTTTTTTATATTATTTTACGAAATTTTTACGAATCAGAGGCGTTTCAAGCTTTTAGTTTAAGGGGATTTTAAAAATCAATTAATATATTTTTGAAATAAAATAAATATAATTCATTTTTAATTAAAAATGACGACTTGGCGCGAAATATGTCTTTCAGGTCGAAGAAAGATTTTTTTAAAGAAAAAATGTTTATATATAAGTACTACATACAGGGTGTCCCAAATAAGAGTGATCGATTTTAAATTATTAATTTCTTTAGAAATTGGGTTTATGTTTCTGTTGACCAAAAAGTTTTTTATTAAGTTTGTTTACATTTTTTCCCTTCAATACAGGGTAGGGTGTTTTACTAATTTTGGTTAAAATAAATTGAAAAAATATGTATTATTCTAAACGGAACACCTTGTATATATCGATGAAATTTAAAAGAGCGATTAATTTTCTTTTAAAAAAATGTAAGTTTGATATATTTTGCTTTCCTATCTGGACGTCCGTCTGTATATAAACAATATAACTCTCGAACGAAAGTATTACTTTCGTGATGGCGAAAACATTTCTTACCCCCAAATTTTATCCCGACGTTTCTGAACTCCCATAGCAAGAGTCTAATAAAGTAAAAAATCCCATCTGGACGTCCTTCTGTATGTTAACAATATAACTCACGAACGAAAGCTCCGATCGAGTTCCGGTTGCCACTTTATTAGTTAATTCTCTCCAATGAAGAACCCTATTACATTTGAGCAGATCCGGACCGGCACTTCTAGTACCCGCCACACAGACTAAAGTGTTTTGCATAGGAAAACATTTTTACAGTTAAAATTCTTATAACCTTTTCTTCACATTATGTATTAACCTACATGTGTGTGAGAAGTTTTGCCAGGGTCGCACAAGCCATTCATGCTTGTTTAAAAATTTAATTTTTATTATATTGGAAAACTAGTAATGATGCAGATTACGCTATGGACGGTCATATTCACAACGTGCTCAAGTTATTTTTTTCTATCAAAAAATGAAAGAATTTTTTTCGTTAATTAAACAACTATATCCCAAAATCTAATCAGAAACTAAATGCAAAAATCCTGACGCCTTTATTCAATTTAATTTTTGAGTTATCGTGCGGACTAACTTGCTTGCTTGATTAACAGAAAGTGTTTTTTTTGGCATTTTTCGGAAATGGAATAACCGATTTGCATGCAGTTTTTTTTAAATGATACATAATTACCAGCGCAAACTTTAAAACTAAACATGTATTGGGTAAAAGTAGTTTTCTCGGAAAATTAAAATAGGTGATTTTTCTACAAAAGCAATATATTCGCAAATTGTGAATATGATTAGAGAAATAATTTTAATACATTAAAAAATAATTGAAATAATTTATTACTCTTTTAAGAAGATTAATATTTTATTTAAATAATAGTTAATAAAATTAATTTTGGGACAGGATAAAAAAATATAATCAATAACCTTGTAAAAACCAATATAAAATTGTTATTTTAGTAAATACATTTTTTATTATCTTAGTTTCACCCTATTTTCTTGGAAAAACAATGAAAGGCATTTGCACCTGAATATATGATGAGTTAAAACGTGCCTGAGAAATCTTAAAATGAAAGGGAAAACTCTCAGAATCTTGTAAAAACAAGGAAAACCCATTAGGGTAACATCTTCTCTTTTCTTATAATTATATTTACATGTTCATGGGAATACGTGGATACATAAGATGCTCTTACATATTTTTAACATCAAAGCAAAAATTAAATTATTACATTTATACGTTAATGGTTAGATAAAATATAATTAAAATTTTACATGAATAATTCAATTTGAACAAATCTAGTATGTTAAGAAATTATCAAAAATTATAATTAAAAAAAATAAACAAGGACATAAAAATAAATAATGTGAAAGGTAATTTTAAAATATATAAAAAAATAGGAAATAAACTTCGTTTTTAAGCAAATTAAGAAAATAATAGTAAAATTATATACGTTTCAGTAACTATGTTAGCATCATCAGGAGTTGATGATAAACAGTAAAAACTGAAAATTACTTTTTCAGTTTAACGTATCCATTTCATTGATTGAAGAAGTTGACGTTAAAACTTAAATTTGATTCAGGCGGTAAATCCCTTTGGGACCGGAATAAAAATGATGACATCGGCAACTTTTAGACACTGAACTATCTGGATGGATAATAAGAAGAAATCAATTTCATTTCCACAAGATATTTAATAAAAGATCTTAAAATAGAAAGAAGGAGAAATTTTTTAATTTGAAACTTTTCAAAATTTATATTTGAATCTTGATTTTATTCGGAATTAAAAAAAATATATGAATAAAAAATTTAAGTTTTGAATGTTTTTTTTTATTAAATTTTTGAAGGGCCATGCACTATGCTTATGTAAAATGGTTTCAGGTCAAATTGTCTAATTTTTTGATATACGACTACTCGATTTTACGACAAAAAGTCTCCATTGGACCAAAGTCATCTTATGGCTAGTTTCATGTATGATGAAGTCACAATCTGATAATAATAATAATATTTACAAAAACAAAAAAAAATCCCTGACCTCAATTTTTGATCACCCTGTATAAAATCATTTAGCAGGACCAGGAAATCATTTATTGAGTATAAAGCTAATATTGTAAATCGTTTTGAAGCTTTTGTTACGTAATTGTCCCCTTGTAAATTATTTACTTTAGAAATATTTGATTTACCCCTGTATACTAACTTTTCCGGTGTATTTACATTATCAAATGAGAATCAGTTCCTCAGAACTACATTTCTTCAATGAAATCATTTTTATCAATTTTAGTAGAAAAATTGTATTATTTTAAAAAAATGATGATTCGTGACTTTAACACCCTGTATATCTTAAATTAACCATAAGATGACTTAAAAAAATTAGACAATTTGACCTGGGGCCATTTTGAATAAGCGTTTAAAAAATGATTGTTACAAAAATTGAATATAAAATTAAATTTTTACGTCCAAAATTTAAATTTTTTATTTGAATCTTCATTTGATTCAGAATTCGAAAAAAAAAATGTAAGTTCTAAATGTTTTTTTAATGATTTTTACAAAAATTCAGTATAAAAATTTTTTTTAAACGTTTAAAATTTAATTTTTTTATTTGAATCTTCATTTGATTCAGAATTCGAAAAAAAATAAGTTCTAAATTTTTTTTAATGATACAAATATTCAATATAATATTAAATTTTTAAACGATCAAAATTTAAATTTTTTATTTGAATCTTGATTTGATTTAGAATTCTAAAAAAAAAATGTATGTTCTAAATGTTTTTTTTAATGATACAAAAATTCAATATAAAATTAAATTTTTAAACGTCCGAAATTTAAATTTTTTATTCGAATTTTCATTTGTTTCAGAATTCGAAAAAAACGTAAGTTCTAAATGTTTTTTTAATGATTTTTACAAAAATTCAGTATAAAATAAAATTTTTAAACGTTTAAAATTTAAATTTTTTATTTGAATCTTGATTCAATTCAGAATTCAAAAAAAAATTAAGTTCTAAATGTTTTTCTTAAATGATGGTTACAATTTAAAATGGTCAAAATTTAAATTTTTTATTCGAATCTTGATTTGATTCAGAATTCGAAAAGAAATTAAGTTCTAAATGTTTTTTTTTACTTAAAAAATCATTGTTACCAAAATTTAATATAAAATAAATGGACGACCGAGCTTTGCTTGTTTTTTCCCATTTTTCCCTATTTTTTCCCTATTTTTTCCTAATTTTCACCATTTCTCCTTATTTTTAACTGGTTTTCCCTATCTTTTCCTGTTTTACTCCATTTTTCTTTATTTTTCCATTTTTTTCCCTTTTTTTGTTATTTGTTTGTTTTTCCTAGTTTTCCTTATTTTCCTCTAATTTCCCTATTTCTTCCCATTTTTCTACTTTTTTTTCATTATTTTTTGTTCCTATTGTCCCTATTATTATCTATTTTTTCATGTTTTCCTATTTTTCCCGATCTTTCTCTATGTTTCTCTAATTTACCTATTTCCATAATTTTCCAATTTTCTTTATCTTTTTTAGATTTTTCGCAAATTTCCCTATTTTTTCCTATTTGGCATTTTTTCCTATTTTCCTCAATTTTTCACTATTTTTGATTTCCATTTTATTTTCCCATTTTTTCCTATTTTTTTACTATTGTTTTCCCAAGGTCTTGCCTATTTTTTCATATATATTTTCATTTTTCACTATTTTTTTAATTTTTCCCTATTGTTTTCAAATTTCCCTATTTTTCCCTGTTTTTCGTTTTTTGTATTTTTCCCCATTTTTTTAATTTTTTTCTAAATCTTCACATTTCTTCCATTTTTATCCTGGTTTTCATTATTTTTTTCCATTATTTTTTCATGTTTTTTCATTTTTCCCTATTTTGCTCCATTTTTTTTCTGATTTCAATATTTTTCACGATCGCAATTTTTTTTCCTATTTTTTCTATTTTCCTCTATTTTACATTATTTTTTATGTTTTTCCATATTTTTACCTATTTGCCCTACTTACTTCTATTTTTCCCATTTTTATATATTTGTCCCTATTTGTCCATGTTTTTCTATATTATTTTCTACTTTTTATAATTTTCCCTTTTTTCCCCATTTCTCTATTTTCGTAAATTTTTCTCCATTTTCCATGTTTTTTCATATTTTTTGCTGTTTTTATACAATTATTCCTATTTTACCTATTTTACCCTATTTTTTACTATTCTTATTTTACTTTCCCGACCCACCTCCGAGAAGGGAAAGTATTGTGAACGACCTAAAAAAAAAAATCGAGATAAAGATGGAAATTTCCATTTTGAGGTCACCATTTCCAGATGGAAGTCTGTCTGTCTGTCTGTGTGTATCCTTCTACAATTGAGGCCACACGTTTAATCCGATTGACCTGCAATTTGGTATATGGGTTTGGGTTACCCGTCGGAAGAACCCTTTAGTTTTTGTACGACATCTGTCAAACGGAAGTGTCACTATAAAAAAATGACAGATGCAATATGTCACGGAATTTGACTTGCAATATGTCATTTGAAAGTCCTTGAAAAACTATTCAGAACAGTCAAAATTATTTCTCCCACTGTCACCTGTCAAACAAAAAAATGTCAAAATTCGAAACTTTAACATTAAATATCTGGAAAAGTATTCGTGGATACTCATCGGAAAAGTTTTTGGGCGACACAACCGATTTTTTGAACAGGATCCATAATTTTTTTTTTTATAATTTATATGTAATGTTTATTTTTCTTTAATTTTTCACATAACCTAACCCAAGTTAGAGATTCTAGTAATAGTATATCATTGCAATATGTATGCAAAATTTCATCTAAATCGGTTGAATCAGTTAGACAAACGTAATTCCATAACTGGTAGAAATGAAATTCAAGTAGTTTTTTTTATAGTTTTATTATTACAAAAATTGTGATTTTTTTTAAAAATCGGATAAGAAACATTTAAAATTATATTATGATTTTAAACTAAATTGAATTACTTTTACAATATTAAAGTTATTGAAATGGAATTTTCACCATTCGAAAGATAATATAAAACTCTAAATTTAAAATTTATTTTAGTTTCTTTGAATTTAGAATTGTAATTATTATAGCCAAAATAAAGAATTTTTTTAAATTTTTTGTAATTTCGTTTTATCAATAACTATAAAATAAATGAAAAAAGTAAATAGCATACCCGAAAAGGATCCAAAAGTAATATGTTTGTAAATTATTTCATAATTTTAACATAGTATTTGTAAAAGTTATAGCAGAAAATGTAAAAAGTTAAAACAATTCAACCCATGAATTTTTGACAGAAAATTTGATTTTTTTTTAGTTTTTTAAACTAACTTTATTAGTGAATTTTGATCCAGAAAACCTAAAAAAAGGTCTTATTCCCATTTTGAATAAAACTGAAAGAGATATTAATTATTTATTGATTTGAAAATTTTTCAAAAAAGGTTTAATTTTTTTGTAAGGTTAATATTAATATTAAAATTTTTAAAAAAATACCATTAAATTTGTAGTAAAAAAACTCTATAATTGTGATTTTTTTTAAAATTTTATTCAAAAAATTGTAGAATTCATAATTTTTTTTTGAAATTTTATATGTTAAAAAAATTTTTTTTTATAATTTTTGTAAACTAATTTTATTAGTGTATTTTGATGCAGAAAAACTAAAATAATCGATTAAACAATTATTTTACTATGAGTGTTCGGAAAGTTGGGTGGGATTACCCCCTCATTTTTTATTATGTACTTCCAGTGAAATTATTGTAATAAAACCAACTAAGCTTTTTTTCTACTACCTTACTAAGATTTGTTAATTTAACGTAATTAACTTGTTTTATAATAAAATATATAAATAATTTTTAGCAAACCAAAAAGTTTCTTTCCAGACTTTACCATAAACAAAACTACTAAAAACATAATTAGTGAAATTATTCGTGTATGTACGTAAACAAATTTAGCATAAAGAACCGCCAAAAGCCCTAAAACCCAACTTTCTAGATTAACACATTTTAACGCACAGACGAAATAAGTTTTCACAAAGTTATGAAAAGCCCTCTAAATCCCTCAAAATATGGCTTGTATAAATACAAGTCTGTAAAGTTTATTTAAGATTATTTAAGTAAAATAAAAATCGCTTAAATTTATATTCGTTTTCATTTATATATATTCCCATAAAATTTGCTCCCTTTCAAAATGTCAAGTAGTTGTTTTGAATTGAATAACAAATAAATTCATGAAACAAGAAACACGTCTATAACTCTTAACAGTATACATCTGTCGGTGCTCTATGCGAATTGTGCTTTCTTTTGATGTCTTTATATTATTTTTCTTCCCTTATTCAGAAATATACATTCGGTATCTATGTTTTATATATACATAAAATGTTCATCTCTTTCTGATACAATAAGTCGCTTTATATTTGTTAATAAAACATAGTTACAAAAATGAGGGGGTAATCCCACCCAACTTTCCGAACACTCATAGTAAAGTAATTGTTTAATCGATTATTTTAGTTTTTCTGCATCAAAATACATTAATAACATTAGTTTACAAAAATTAAAAAAAATTTAATTTTTTCTAAAATTTTTTTTAACTTTTTATAATTTTGTATTATTTTAAAATTATGAAATATTTCACACAAAAATAATTTTTTTTAATTTTGTTTAAAAGAATTACAATGTTAAATTCGAAGAGACTAAAATATTTTCTAAATTTAGAGTTTTATGTTACCTATCGAATGGTATAAATCCAATTTTAATATCTTTAATATTTTTAAAGTTATTCAATTTTTTTTTAAATTATATTATATTTCAAAAAAAAAATTATGAATTCTACAATTTTTTGAATAAAATTCTGATAAAAATCACAATTATAGAGTTTTTTACTACAAATTTAATGGTATTTTTTTTTAATTTTTAATATTAATATTAACCTTAAAAAAAATAAAACCTATTTTTGAATAATTTTAAAGTCAATACATAATTAATATCTCATTCAATTATTTTCAAAATGGGAAACAGACCTTTTTTTAAGGTTTTCTGGATCAAAATCCATTAATAAAGTTAGTTTAGAAAACAAAAAAAAATCTAATTTTTTGTCAAAAATTTATGGGTATCCATTGAATTGTTTTAACTTTTTTCATTTTTTGCTGTAACTTTTACAAATGCTATGTTAAAATTATGAAATAATTTACACACATAGTACTTTTCGATCCTTTTCCGATATGCTATTTACTTTTTTCATTTATTTTATACTTATTGATAAAACAAAATTACAAAAAATTAAAAAAAATTCTTAATTTTTTCTATAATAATTACAATTCTAAATTTTAAGAAACTAAAATACATTTTAAATGTAGAGTTTTATATTATCTTTCGAATGGTGAAAATCAAATTTCGATAACTTTAAAATTTTAGAAGTTATTCAATTTAATTTAAAATCGTAATAAAATTTTAAATGTTCCTTAGCCATTTTTTAAAAAATTCCACAATTTTTGTAATAAAATTTTGAAAAAAATATATAATTAGAAAATTAATTATTACAAATTTAGAGATATTTTTTTTTAATTTTTAATATTAAAATTTAACTAAAAATAATAATTTAATAAAGATAAAAATTAAAATAAAAACCAGCGGCGAAACTATGCGTAACTCGAAAAAAAAGTTAAGACAAAATTTGTAGAAAATTTTATGCTTTATAATTTTGATATCATGTAATTTTTCATAAAAATCCATAATTTTGTCTCAAAATCTAAAAAAGTCACAAAAATGTCTATATAAATTTTTTTCATGCCCTCTAGCGGCGAAAATATGAGGAATTCAAAAAACCGGTAATGACAAAATGTGTAGAAAATTTTATGTTCTTCAACTTTGATATCTTGTAATTTTTCACAAAAATTCAATATTTTGGTTATATAAGCAAAATAAGGAAAAAAATTATTTTTGATAAATCTGGCAACAATGGCAAAAGTTTTTGAAAATTTTAATCATCCGAAATTAAACTATAACGTATAAAAAATATATGTGTAAAACTTTATTGCCATCTTGTTTAGTAATGACGTCATCACTTATAGCAACTGTCACTTCCGGTTGTCCGATTAACACCAAAATCTATACAGGTCGTTTCCTTGCTACCCTAAATATGTATATAAAATTTCATTTAAATCGGTTCAGCCGTTTAGACGCTATCGTGTTCACACACACACAGACACACACACATACAGACACACAGACAGACATCATGCTAAAAATGGTATAAATGGATTCAGGTGACCTCAAAACGTAAAGAGGAAAGTAATAAGAATTCCATCTCTAGGTGGAAATTTTTTTATTTGTTTACTAATCCTGATAAGTAAGTCTGATAGATAAAAACAGCTGTAAACAAAATTCATCTCTTAATTTTGATTTATACAGGGCGATCAACTTATACTCCGGAGTTTGATAGCTACGTTGTTTTGAGGAATGCGAAAAAAAGTTTTAAATACAAATTATAAATAAAGTCCAGCTCCACATTTTAAAATTATTTCGTAATATACAGCAGATAAAGCATACCAAAGTTTTTTTTTTTTTTTAATGGAACACCCTATATTTTTTTACATTTTTAGATTCGTCCCGAGAAGCTTAAAAAAAAACATAATTTTGGTATGCTATGAGTTTACGAAACACCCTGTATATTACGAAATAATTTTAAAATGTGAAGCTGGAATCTGCCTGTAATTTGTATTCAAAACTTTTTTTCGCATCTCTCAAAACAACGGAGATATCAAACTCCTGAGTATAAGTTGATCACCCTGTATATTAACTAGCTGAATACCGGTGCTGGCTGACCGAGCTTTTCTTGTTTTTTCCTATTTCTTTCTGTTTTTCATTATTTTTATCGTTTTTTCCTATTTGTCCCTGTTTTTATGTATTTTGTTCTATTTTTCCCTGATTTCCCCTATTTTCACTATTTTTTCCAATTTCGCAATTTTCCCTATTTTACCATCTTTTTTCTCGCTTTTTCACTATTTTTCCTATATATTTCACTATTTTTCCCATTTTCTTTATATTTCGCTACGTTCCCCATTTTTTCCATTTTTCCTATTTGTTCCTGTATTCTATTGTTTTTTCCAATTTTCGTTATTTTTCCTTATTTTTTTCTATTTTTACTTATTTTTTCTTATTTTCCCTATTATTCCTAATTATTCATATTTTGTCTGTTTTCTTTATTTTTCCCAATTTTTCACCCTTTCTTTTTATTTTTTCTTATTTTTCCCAATTTTTGCTATTAATCGCTATTTTACCTTATTTTTCAGAATTTTTCCATCTTTTCCATATTCTATTCTGTTTTTCTCTATTTTTTAATGTTTTCCTTATTTTTCTCTAATTTCCTTGCTTTTCCCATTTCACTAAATTTTGGTTGTTTTTTATTATTTTTTACTGTTTTGTCCCTATTATAATCTGTTTTTTAATATTTCCGTATTTTTCCTTATTTTCTCTTATTTTCACTATTTTCTCATGTGTTTTCCTATTTTTCTACTTTAACTATTTTTACGTCGTTTTCAATATTTTGCCATAAATTTTCCTATTTTTCCTGATTTTTCTAAATATCTGGAATTTTCCTATTTCATTTTTTCTAATTCATTCCAAGTTTTCCCAATTTTTCCCTATTTTTCCATGTTTTTTCCATCTTTCTCTAGTTTTCCCTATTTTTCGCAAATTTTCCTTTTTTCCTATTTCTACTTCTTCCTTGTTTCCATTGTTTTATCCTATTTGTACTTATTTTCCATATTTTTTTCTATTTCTTCATATTTTTCGTGTTTTCGTTTCCTGTTTTTCTTCATTTATGCCTATAATTTTCTATTTTCCATTTTTCTTTATTTTCCCCTATATTTCTCTATTTTCCCATATGTTTCCGTATTTAATCTCTAATTACCTATTTTTTCCGTATTTTTCTCTATTTCTCCGTATTTTCTTACTTTCTCATTATTTTTCCCAAATTTCTATTTCTAACTATTTTGTCCTATTTGTTCCTATTTTCCCCAATTTTTCACTATTTTCCCGTTTGTTTCTATAGTTTTTTTCATATTTTCCCCTATTTTTTACTATCTTCTGTATTTTTCCTATTTTATCTATATCTCTATTTTTTCTGAGTTCGATTAGTTTTTTCTTTTTTCTTCATTTTCCCTGTTTGTCACTATTTGTACTTATTTTTTGCTATTTTGTCCTATTTTCCTCATTTTTCTCAAGGGTTACCCTATTTTATCTATTTTCCCAATTCTTTCATTTTTCCATTTTTACGCATTTTTTCCTATTTTTCCGGTTTATCTTTATTTTATCCTTTTTTTCCCTATTTTAACCAATTTTTAACTATTTTTCACTAATTTTCCAAAAATTTCAATATTTAGCCCTATTTTTCTTATTTTTCCCAATTTTTCATCGGTTTTCTCTATTCTTTTCCCCATTTTCAATACATTTCTAAAATTTCTCTATTTTTCACTATTTTGCCCTATTTGTTCCAGATTTTTCCATTTTTTCCGTTTTTTCACGTTTTGCGATTATTTAGTATTATTTACGAAATTTTACTGCTTTTTACCAGATTTTTACGACTTTTTACGATTTTTTCCATTTGTCGAGATTTTTAAAATTTGTTTCGGGTTTTTACGGTTTATTACGGTTTTCTACGTTTTTTCACGATTTTTTACGATTAGTTTTGATGGTTTACGATTATTTAGCATTATTTACAAAATTTTACTTTTTACCAGTTTTTATGATTTCTTACGGCTTTTTACAACTTTTTACGATTTTTTCCGTTTGTCGAGATTTTTCCAATTTGTTTCGGGTTTTTAAGGTTTATTACGGTTTTCTACGTTTTTTCAAGATTTTTTACGATTAGTTTTGATGGTTTAATATTATTTAGCATTATTTACAAAATTTTACGACTTTTTTCCAGTTTTTATGATTTTTTTACGGCTTTTTACGGCTTTTTACGCCTTTTTACGATTTGTTACGACTTTTTATGATTTTCTATGACTTATCACGATTTTTTACGGGTTTTTCCATTTTTTTTTCTAAATTTCTTAATTTTTTAAAATCCGTAAAAAATCGTAAAAAATCGTAAAAAATCGTAAAAAACAGTAAAAAACCGTAAAAAACCGTAAGAATCGTAAAAATTAGAGAATTCACTTTATAATAATTAAAAAATGAAAAAAGTCTAATGACCTGTTTCGATATTTTTAAAAATGGCGGAGACATAATTTTTTTTATATTTCAACCACCTCCAGTTTCACCCCCGTAGGTCGGATAAAATGTATACAAATTAATTTTATAATAATAATTAGGATATGAATAGAGTGTAAATATGAATATTTTAAAATTTCAACCCCCTCCAGTTCCACCCATGAAGGTCAAATCGAAAAAGTTTTAATCGAATTGATTTTATAATAATTTGGACATGAAAAAAGTCTTATAACCCGTTCCGATATTTTCAAAATGGCGGAGATTTTTTTTGAAATTTCGGACATGAAATTTTTTTTCACCTAATCGTGTTGTGGGTGGCTCAAAACGTCGAGAAAAGTCATTTTAAGCAAAAAAAAATTATTTTATGATTTTAATACTTCCGGTCCGGACCGAAGTAATTAAATTATTAATTGACCTAATTATATATTTTCATTAACTAAATATTTTCTAACTTTTTTAAATATTCATAATTAATTACCAAAAGCATAAAAGTTAACCTAATTAAAACAAAAATAATAAACCATCCCATCCCCTTACCGTAATAAATTTATAAAAAAAAAAACTTTTTCAGATAAAGGCGAATTTTTCACCGGCTTAACTCAGCCATAAAATTTCGTCTGTGGAAAGTAAAGGAGAAAACTTACTTGGTTGGTGTTTAGGAATGTAGGGAGTGAGCAGTCGAGTTCTTTTCTTCTCATATCCTTTTTGTGTGATGTCACCTGAAATAAAAGAAAAATAATCAGTGCGGGGCTGTTAGCTGAACAAATTAAAAAACTTTTCCGACGAACGAAAACTTTCTTTTGAATCAATTATTAAGGAAATAAAAAAGTAATCTTTCTAATTTAATTGCACTCTAATTAATTTCTTTTATAAGTAAGATTAAACTTTATAAAACAATTTTTATTGATCTAATTTTGTAGTTGGAAAATAAATGCAATAAACTGACACAAATTAGAATAAAAATGTGCAAATCAATTCGAAGTTTTCGAAAGTTTTAAAAGTCAAGGATTTTTCTCCCGACTTTATATTTTTATCTAATTACCTAGATTATAAAAGTTATTGTAAGGAAAAAGTTTATAAACTTGTTTAATCAATTATTGACAAAGTTAATATTAAAAGCGTAACTTATTATTCTGTCATATACAGAAGGAAAAAAATTGCTACTCAATTAGATCCAAATGAACAAAAATTAAACTTTTAATTTTGGTATAAAAAATAAAAAAATAATTTTTTTTTATAAATCACATTCTTGACTCGTGTAATTTCCCAATTTACAATTTTTCATTTAAAATACTTCTCATATCTACGTTTAATAATAGTTGGTAACTTAATATTAACAATAATAATAATAAAAAAATCGGTTGTGTCGCCCCAAAACTTTCCCGACGAATACTTTTTCAGATATTTAATGTTAAAGTGTCATTTTTTTATTTTTGACAGGTGACAGTTGGAGAAATAATTTTGACTGTTCTGAATAGAGTTTTTCAAGGGCTTTCAAATGACATATAGCAAGTCTAATTCCGTTGCATCTGTCATTTTTTGATAGTGACACTTCCGATCGACAGATGTCGTACAAAAACTAATGGGTTCTTCCAACTGGTAACCTAAACCCACATAAAAAATTTCAGTTCAATCGGATTAAACGTGTGGCCTCTATCGTGGAAGAATACACACAGACAGACAGACAAACTTACATCGAATTTTTTTTTTAGCTCGTTGCATTCCAAAAAGTTCTAGATTTTGTAGGTTTCAAGAACTGTGATCAAAAATTTCAGGAAATTTTATAAAAATTTAAAAAATTACGATAAAAATCTTTAAATCTTTTAAAAATTTCAATAAAAAATCTAAATTTTAACAATTAAGAACGTTGATAAAAAATTTCAGGAATTTTGAGAAAAATTTTAAAAAATTTCAATCAAAAATGTCTCTAAATATTTCAAAAATTACAAAAATGTGTAAAAATGTCAAAAGTTTTAATAAAAAAGTTCCAGATTTTGTAAAGATTTCAAAAATTTCAAGAAATCAGATCAAAAATTTCAGGAAATTTGATAAAAATTCAAAAAAACTCAATCAAAAATCTCTAAATATTTCAAAAATTTGAATAAAAAAATCTAGATTTCAAAAATTTCAAGAACTGATAAAAAAGTTCAGGTATTTTGACAAAAATTTAAAAAATTTCAATCAAAAATGTGTAAATATTTCAAAAATTTTAAAAATGTAAAAATTTCAAAATTTTGTAAAAATGTCAAAATTTTCAATAAAAAATTTATAATTATTTTAAAAACTTGTAAAAAGTCCCAAATTTTGTAAAGATTTCAAAAATTTCAAGAACGGAGATAAAAAATTTCAGGAAATTTGATAAAAATTCAAAAAAATTCAATCAAAAATCTCTAAATATTTCAAAAATTTCAATAAAAAAATCTAGATTTAAAAATTTGAAGAACGTTGATAAAAAATTTCAGGAATTTTGAGAAAAATTTAAAAAAATTTCAATCAAAAATGTGTAAATATTTCAAAAATTTTAAAAATGTGTAAAAATTTCAAAATTTTGTAAAAATGTCAAAATTTTCAATAAAAAATTTATAATTATTTTAAAAACGTGTAAAAAGACCCAAATTTTGTAAAGATTTCAAAAATTTCAAGAACGGAGATCAAAAATTTCAGGAAATTTGATAAAAATTTAAAACTATTCAATCAAAAATCTCTAAATTTTTCAAAAATTTCAATAAAAATCTAGATTTAAAAATTTGAAGAACGTTGATAAAAAATTTCAGGAATTTTGAGAAAAATTTAAAAAAATTTCAATCAATAATGTGTAAATGTTTCAAAAATTTTAAAAATGTGTAAAAATTTCAAAATTTTGTAAAAATGTCAAAATTTTCAATAAAAAATTTATAATTATTTTAAAAACGTGTAAAAAGACCCAAATTTTGTAAAGATTTCAAAAATTTCAAGAACGGAGATCAAAAATTTCAGGAAATTTGATAAAAATTTAAAACTATTCAATCAAAAATCTCTAAATATATCAAAAATTGCAATAAAAAAACCTAGATTTAAAAATTTGAAGAACTTTGATAAAACATTTCATTAATTTTGACAAAAATTTAAAAAATTTCAATAAAAAATGTCTAAATATTTCAAAAATTTTAAAAATGTGTAAAAATGTCAAAAGTTTCAATAAAAAATCTACAAAGATTTTAAAAACGTGTAAAAAGTTCCAGGTTTTGTAAAGATTTCAAAAATTTCAAAAATGTGTAAAAATTTCAAAATTTTGTAAAAATTTCAAAAGTTTCAATAAAAAATCTATAAAGATTTTAAAAAGTCCCAGATTTTGTACAGATTTCAAAAATTTTTCAAGAACTCAGATCAAAAATTTCAGGAAATTGAACAAAAATTTAATCAAAAATCTCTAAATGTTTTAGAAATTTCAATAAAAAAATATAGATTTCAAAAATTTATTTCAAGAACTGAGATCAAAAATTTCAGGAAATTTGATAAAAATTTAAAAAATTTCAATCAAAAACGTGTAAATATTTCAAAAATTTTAAAAATGTGTAAAAATTTCAAAATTTTGTAAAAATGTCAAAAGTTGTATTAAAAAATCAATAAAAATTTGAAAAAGTGTAAAAAGTCTGAGATTTCGTATAAAGATTTCAAAAAATTTTAAAGAACTGAGATCCAAAATTTCAGGAAATTTGATAAAAATTTCAATAAACAATCAATCTCTAAATCTTTCAAAAATGTCAATAAAAAAATCTAGATTTCAAAAATTTCAAGAACTTTGATCAAAAATTTCAGGAAATTTGATAAAAATTTAAAAATTTTAATGAAAAATGTGTAGATATTTTAAAAAATTTAAAAATGTAAAAATTTCAATGTTTTGTAAAAATTACAAAAGTTTTAATAAAAAATCTATAAAAATTAAAAAAAAAAACCGGTTGTGTCTCCCCAAATCTTTCTTGACGAGTATCCACGTATACTTTTTCATTTATTTAATGTTAAAGTTAAATTTTGGCTTTTTTTTGACAGGTGACTGTTGGAGAAATAATTTTGATTTCCATCTTTATCTAGAATTTTTTTTTGGCTCGTTCACAATACTTTCCCTTCTCGGAGGTGGGTCGGGAGGGTAAAATAAAAAGAAGAAAAGATTAGTAAAAAAGAAAATTTGATAGTTAATCAATGATAATTTGAATCTTATATAATTCCAGTTTTTTCTGCGCACAACAGGGTAGAGCGCCACAAAACATAATTTTTCGTTTGTGGACGAGATCTTGCCTAATATAGCAACTAAAAATATGCGGTTTTTTATCTAGAGAAAAATGTTGATAGTCTTATCACTTTTCCTAAAAAAAAATTAAAAAAGTACCACAGGCAAGATAACATATGGTATTGGGGCCTCTTAAGGTTTATGGTCACTTGGAGCTGTAAAAAAATCAAGTCTCTCAAAGTCAATGCCATAAATAATACTTTTTTTCTTATTCCTCTGTTTTTTGCGAATTTTCGGTTATTCCGTTTTTTTTTTCTCTTATTTTTCTGATTTTTTTTCCGCTACTTTTTGATTTTTTCAAATGCTTTCAGGTTTTTTCTCATTTTTCTCGTATTCTGCTTATTTCACTTTGTACCGATTTTTGTCCAATAACAAGAATAAAAATCTGATGTGGCCAGCACATGACCTCTCTCCATTTTTGAATCAAAAATTTACAGGTTGACACAAAAAAGTATGAAAAAAAATTATTTTTTTGTAAATCTGGCAACAATGGCAAAAGTTTCGAAAATTTTAATGAGATGAAAATTAACTATAGGGTATACAAAATATATGTGTAAAACTTTATTGCCGTTTTGTATAATAATGGCGTCATCACCCATAGCAACTGCCACTTCCGGTTGTGCGATTGGCACCAAAATCTAATCAGATCTAATCTAGGATATCAGAATCCTGTATGCAAAATTTCAATTTTTTTTATTCAGTAGTTTTTGAGTTATCGTTACTACAACATCCATCCAAACACACACACACACACACACTAACACACTAACACACACACACACACACACACACTAACACACACACACACAGACATCATCGCGAAAATATTAAAATCGTATTCTAGGGACCCCAAAACGTGTTTATCAATTGAAAACTCACTACCCAATTTTTAGCATGATTCCTATACCTCTCTTATCTGAAGGGCGAGAGGTAAAAATGGATGATTGACTTTTTGCTAAATTTGACAGCAATGGTCAAACTTTAAAAAATTTTAATCAACAAAAATTCACAATTGCAATACTTATCTGCTGCTGAGTTTGAAGTCAAAATCAGAAAAAAATGGAAAAAAAAATTAGAAAAAATTAGAAAAAAATTCTTTGAGTACTGTTTAACTGGTTTAAGCGTTTTTGGAACTACCCTTTTTTCATTTAAAACATTGACAAACTATATTTCTATCAAAATTTTATTTTTAATTTGTCCAATTATCTAAATATGTACTTAAAGTATTTTTTTCATATTCCAATTTCTTCATATTTTTTCTGTTTTTCATATTTGTCCATATTATTATCCATTTTTATTTTTCTTATTTTCTCCTAGTTTCCAGATTTTTTTCTACTTTTCCTAATTTTTTTCCTATTTTTACATATTTTTCCCTTTTTCCATGTTTTACCCCAGTTTTCAATATTATTCGTATTTTTTATATTTTTCCTGTTTTTCATTATTTTTCTCTGTTTGTTTCTATTTATCCCTATTTTCTTTATTTCCCCGTGTTTGTTCCTATTTTTCACTATTTACCCTATTTTTTCGTATTGTTTTTTTGCTATTTTTTCCTATTTTGTCCTATGTTCCCCTACTTTTCCCTATTGTCAACTATTTTGCTTATGTTTTCCCATTTTTACCCAATTTTATATATTTTCCCAATTTTTACCACTTCTTATTTTTCTTGTTTTTCATTATTTTTTATCGGTTTTTTCATTTATCCCTATTATTTTCTACTTTTTCCTATTTTCTATTTTGTCCTTATTTTCCCTTATATTTCACTATTTTCCCATATGTTTTCCTATTTTTCAATATTTTCACTTTTTTTCCAATTTTTTTCTGAATTTTTCCATATTTTTCCCTATTTTCTCTATTTTTTCTATTTTCATTTGCTTTTTCAAAAAAAAAAAGGTACTTCATTAATTTGCGATTTTTTTTAAATTCTTCTAAGCATGAGATTATAAAATTCAATAACTCATACAAATTAATTCATTACAATATATACAAATATATAAAAATATTTTTACCTATTGACTCAATTGATGCTTGTTTTTTAATCGCAAAAAAAAAAATTGAGCAGAACTGTAAAAATTTGACTATCATTATTTTTCCAAATAACAAGACAATTTGGAACATCTTAATAATTAAAATCAGGCAATCTGTTCTTAATAAGTAATTAAATGATGTTATGTAGGTTATCCATAGGCGAAAAATTCTATTAAAAGTTCAATTAAGGATCAAGTGACTATATTAAAATTTTTGTGGCGAGGTACTAAAAATAAACTACAATAATTGATACTTAAAATGACAATTTATTTAATTTATTATTAGAATTACTAAAGTTTAAAGAAATTCATGCATATTATTAAAATAATAATAATAATAAGTAAAGTGATAAAAAATATGACCTAAATTTTTATAAAACTGTTTTTTTTTGAAAATTAATTTGATTAGTAAAAGCATTGTACGAAAACGATTTAGCAAAATTACATTTACAATAGAAATGGAAAAAGAGAAAAATGAGTGGACATATTTTTACCTTCTATAAAAAAGGTCAATTTTATTTACCGAAAATATATCATAAATCACTAACAAGAAAGAAAATACAGTTACTTCGTCTTTGTCACGATTTTTTTATTTCTATTTGTCAAAATACGATTCGGATGTAGAAAGTTAAGTGAAAGTTTCAAAAGCACTTTTCAAATAGAAGCTAAAATAAATCTGGAATTGATGAAAAGGTAAAAAACGCGTTCATTGTGATTTGAAAAATAGTTTATCGATAGTTATATACAGTAACAAACAAAAAGACATACTAAATTCAGTCGTCAAAAATACTAATTTATATACCGAAAAGAAAATCAGTAAACCTGAAAATTAAAATTAAATTAAAATCTAATCTTTTAATGAGGGGCACCTAATATGTCCTGAAGATGATATGAATATGTCGAAATTTTGTCAATAAAAATAATTCAAGTATAATGAACTGAAAAAAAAATATTAAAAATATTGGGATGATCAAGAGCACATAAAAATAATCTAATTTTTTTACTAAACTAGAAAATTGTTTACAAAAATTTATGAAAAATATATTTAAGAAATATCTAATTTATTTAAAAAATATTTGGTAATACAAAAATATTTCACCCAAGAGAAGAAAAAGACGATAAAGAAGAAAAGATAAATGGAAATGTTATAGAACACAATCCATAACAAATTAAACAAAATTTCCCCTCTTTTCTCTCACAAATTTCCCCTCGTTTCTCTTGAAAAATTCCCGCTTTATTCCTAAAAAAATGGCACTTTTTGTCTTTTTGTTTTTCCATCTTGAAAATTTTAGCACTTTTCGTTCAAAAAATTAAGGAACTTTTTTAGATAATATAGTTTTCAAATTTGGCAATTTTGAATTTTTGTTTTCGTTTTCCAATTTGCATTATTTGGACATTAATTTCCCTTCTTTTCTCTTGAAATTTCCGTCTATTTTTTCTTCAAATATGTGAGTTTTTTCGATAATACTCTCTTCAAATGTTTTGCACTTCTTTAGTACTTATTTCTCCTCTTTTCCCTTTTCCCCCTTTTCTCTTTAAAAAATGTCACTTTTTCCTTTTTTTTTTTCTTAAACATTTGTATTTTTATATATTTTTACTCATTTCACTCAAAAATTTCCCCTCTTTTCTCTTGAAAACTTGCACTTTTTGTCTTTTTTGTATACACGAAAATTTGCATTTTGGACCTAAATTTCTCCTCTTTTCACTCACACATTTCCCCTCTCGAAAAAATGACTATATTTTAGTTCTTCTAAAATTATCAGTTTTTATCTAAATATCCTCTTTTCACTGAAAAATTTCCCCTCTTGAAAAAATTGCAATTTTTGTTCTTTTTTGTTTTCTCGAAATTTGCAGTTTTTTGACCTAAATTACGTTCTTAAAAAATTTCCCTCTTTTCTGAAAAAATTGCACTCTTTTTGTCTTTTCTGTTTTATTGAAAATTTGCATTTTTTTATCTAAATTTACCCCCTTTTCACTCACAAATTTTCTGAAAAAATCGGTTGTGTCGCTCCAAAACTTTCCTGACGAGTATCCATGAATACTTTTTCAGATATTTAATGTTAAAGTTTCAAATTTTGACATTTTTTTATTATTGACAGGTGACAGTTGGAGAAATAATTTGATTGTTCTAAGTAGAGTTTTTCAAGGGCTCAAATGACATATTGCAAGTCAAATTCCGTGACATATTGGATCTGTCATTTTTTTATAGTGCCACTTCCGTCTAACAGATGTCATACAAAAACTAATGGGTTCTTCCCAAACCCATATACCAAATTTCAGCTCAATCACATTAAACATGTGGCCTCTATCGTGGAAGAATACACACAGACAGACAGACATACAAACTTCCATCTGGAAATGGTCTTATTCATCTCAGGTGACCTCAAAATGGATATTTCCATCTTTATCTCGAAATTTTTTTTTGCTCGTTCACAATACTTTCCCTTCTCGGAGGTGGGTCGGGAAAGTAATTAGGCCGAAAATGAGTATAAATATAATAGACAAAGAAATAAAACACAAGATGAAAATAATTTTGAAAAAGATTAACACAAAGAAAGATCAGAAGATAAAGAGGATAATAAAGGAGAATGTAAAGTTAATGAAGGAGAAGGAAAATCAAGGGAAAAAATAATTAAGATGCAAAAAATAAAGAAGAATGAAATTAAAGAAACTAATTAAAAAAGAGTAAACAATAGAATTGGCAACCATTTTAAAATTTTAAGAAATGGAAAAAATATACAAGAATTTTAATTCAGTGATAATCAAGGTTATACGGGTGGGATTAAAAAATAAACATATTATTCGTATATCTCAAAAACTGTACATTTGGCAATGTCGAAAATAGAAAATTTAAAATCGCTGGTCCATACATAACCAAAATTTTGTATCTTATTATCAAAGATATCTTCATATTTCGATACTTTAAGAGCACACTGTATATATTTTTAATTTTTAATATATAAAATTTAAAAAATATAATTATTTTTAGTCTTTCGAATGATGAATAGTTCTTCATTTTCACGCAAGTGTTGTTAGACTCTTCATCCAATTTTTCAAAACTTCCCTAAAAGTAATTTGAACAAAATTATGGCACTTTTTTTTAGAACGTCGCGTCCGGAGTAATTCTGAAAATATTATCGCATAAACTTTTCTATTCTTCTTTGGAAACTTCAACTTAACGACGTCTCGGCAGAGCAAAGCACCAGCAAGCTTTTTATTTGTTCTAGCTATTATTGTTATGTACCCACGGGACGCATTAAGTGTTATCGTATTTCACTCATCCTGTTTTGTTGTTGGTTCTTTTGCTCCAATTGGGATTGCGCGCTACACTAGCAAGCTCGTCTCGTCTTCTCCAGAGATATGAATATCGTTTGGGATTTCGTCGTAATTATTTCAGGTTCTTGAACTTAATATAACAGTAAAAAAATGTAACATTATGCGGACATACTATGAGAATAATAATTATAATTTAGAATATGAAATTTTGTTTCTTTTCTTGTAACTCGCTTAAATATACAATGTGACTCAATTTCGAAATAATATACTGGTGTTTTTGGGTATGGATTATAGATAATGGGTGATATGAATAAAAATTAGCATTTAGTTTATACTTAACAATTTGGAGCAAATGACATAAATAAAAACCAGAAGAAGTAAGTACTCTATGTAAAATTTGTTAAGAGTAAATTCTCACTTTTACTATGGCTGAGTTTATCTTTAATTTGCATTCCAAAAAATATTACAAACCTATAAAAAGTACTTTAAAGCATGGTATAGATTTACTAAAGAAAATATAGAATGGATATCAATTCACTTTTTGGGTGTAGAAACTGAAGAAAAAAGAGGTGGTGCTTTATGTAACTTTGATAAAATGAAAATTTTGAGATTTGTAGGTGATCCTGATTTTCAAAAAAGAGTTGAAGAAGTCAGTTGTCAAAGATCTTTCTAAATTTCAAAGACCAGCCCATATTTATATTACAGGTGCCATGAGGAGTACTCCATGAAAACCATACTAAAGCTCCGCCCACTTGATATTCAGCGGAGGCTGAACAGGTTAAGGAGGTAAAATGTAACCAATCAGAAGTCAGCATTCCGCGATAAACTAATAAAACGCGCAAAAAATCAACAGACCGTGAAACCAGTATAAATAGGTACCAAAACGGTGAAGAGGCCTTACCAAGTGTCCACGTTCAAAAAAACAAGAATTTTCCGAGAAAAAGACTTGGCAAAAAACTGAGAAGAAAATGGCTTGCAATTGTACAAGTTTTACTTTTTGCGAAAATTGAAAAAGAAGCGACTCCAGAAAAAAAACAAAAAATGTGGGAGTGTGAGCACTTCAGAGCATTTCAGAAAACGAAGCAATTTTCAAGTAATATATAATCGTTTAAGAATGATGCTAAAAAAACATTCGTTGGGAAGTTTTAACCTGCAAAATTTGTTTTATAACATATTAGACTTCCAAAAAATATGCAAGGAACGGAGAAATTGTCTGATCTAGTTCAAAATGTAATAAGACAAAACATTGAAAAAATGAAGCTAGAACTAGAATCCGACAATAATCCCTTCCCTGTATTTGGAAACAAGGAAGAAAATGAAAAAGTGAATCCTATGGACTTCCATGAAGCAGGTTTTGAAATGATTGAAAGTTTTTCTTGCCCAAGATGCACTATGACCACCACCTGGGTAGGTTCGCGAAGTATGGTAAAACCTGTCGCGGATTAAAGTCGGTGAGCGGGAAGCCTGACTTGCTTATCTTATACAGATAGCAGACAAACACAACCTGGACAGGCCACGAATATTCTTAAGGGTAGAAGCATCTATCAACAATTTAGTCACCTTAAGATAGATCAAAGGCCACGCGGCATCAAAAGGTAACCGTGCGGCCAAGAAATCAGCCAATCAAAAAATATATGGATCTGATTCCTTCATTGGACTAACGACATCGGTCGTGATGAACCTAATTAAGGTTTACTCCCTTCAATTCAAGGAAAAATTGGATAAAACAAGAAAATGCACAGTTGATAATGATCTCGTAAGTTACCCTAATAACATAACAGCTAATAAATACTTGTCCTTGACTAGGCAGAATCTGTGAATTTTAATAGGTATTCTGACTGGTCACTGTTCAGTACGAAAATACCTCAATAACATGGGAATGACAGAATCTGCACTGTTAAAATCACTTTAACTTTTGAAACTCTGCTACGCCACTGTTTAGTTCCCTTTTTTCTCAACAACGGTTCCCGCCAAGGTGAGCACCGTGACAACCCTCTCTTCCACTTCAACCGTCCAGCAGTTAACATGTAAATTAATATAGTGCTTCGTTTTCTACCTGTGTATGGTTTTAAACCTAAATTATAATGTCTAATGTGTGGAATTTAAGGTAACAGATCTTTTCCATTTTATTACAAATATGCAAAGACCACGGGTCTATTTTATAATTAATCAATCATATGGATCATCGTGCATGAGAGCGGTGTTGCCAAAACTAACAGACCAATTTAGAATTCCTTAGGACACGGTCCAGGATATATCAAGGGAGAGCTCCTCTTATGGACACCTTTTTTCTGTAATTATATCTTTTTTATATGCGCTGTTGTTAAATGTATTGTACTATATTCGGAACTATTTAAGTCTTGTTCTTACTTTCATTTAAAAGTACTGTATCAAACATTACCTATTTAATTGTTGTCGTTTACCAGTAGAATTTAATTGTTGTTTACTAGTAGATGAATTTCTGTTTAATTGTTGTTGTTTACTATTAGCTGAACTTCTATTGTTGTTTACTATTAGATAAACATTGTTTAATTATTGTAAATTTATGTGTTAACATTTAACGTTTAAAACTTGCTGATTAAATCTTATCAGAAAGCAGGACGATATGTTTTATTGTCCCACGTTCCCTAAACGTATAATAATTATAGGGTGGTCCTTCGAAATCTTTATTCGACCACGCGATAGCTTATGTGTGATTTTTTGAACCAAACTTCTATTACTACAAGTCCACAAATCTACTAAATCCATTCACTCTGATTCACACATGCACTATGCAGGTTGTGTGAATAAGAAAACGAGACAATCGAGCACATCACCTATGATTGTCTGACACTCTCGTCAATTAGGAAGATTGTGTTAGGCGAGTATTTTCCTACACCGACCAATATAAGAGCGACACCTCTTAGCGACGTTGTCAACTACATAAAAACTGTAGCCTGGCTGACGGGCTAAGTAATACACTTACTGAGGATGATGCACAATGGGTCTAATTAGGCATACTGTGGGTCAAGCCCACCCTTCCCACCTTATAGATATGTTTTCTTCGCTGTAGTGTTGGAATTTTTAGGTCTCCCTCCCATGATCATTACATTGTCCTTAGGTTTATCTATTCTTGCTGTATTTTTCATTTTTTATACTTTGTTATTAATTTTAATGTCTCTTTTCTACTACCAGGACTAATCTGGATGGGACCTACAGCTTATCGTGGGCTCCAAACCACGGTCCTCAATCACCCTAAACCCAGGACTATGCCTTTGTTGTTCAGGTGATCTACCGACTAGCAAGTGGGTAATTGTACCACCAACTCGTATCAGGTTCACGAGATATCCGATCACAAATACCTTTTTCACTTGTCCAAAGTTATATCTGATTTTAATTACACTTGAGGTTCACGGGAATCGAACCCACGACCCGAACAATGACCAAGTATAAAGGCCGATGCCCTAACCTACCTATCCACGGTGTCCTGTTATATTTTTCTTTCTGTATTCCAATCTCATGCAATCTAGTTGTTACTTTTTCCTTCTATTTGTTTCTGTTATTTCTAAGATTTTAAAACTTATCTTGCTTTTCTCTTGATATTTTCTTATTGTTCTTATAGTTCTTTCTTTTCTTGTGTCTTTTAATCTTTATTCGGTTCAGTTTCCATTAGTCATCCGCTTGTAAAATATGTGATATTAGTTTTTTTCATACTAAGGTTTTTATTTGGTATATTTAGTGTATTATTTTCCATACCTAATTTCCATAGCGCATTGTTGTTATATTATTTCCATTATCAAAATATGATGTTATTTTCTTGTTTCTTTCTATTGTGGTTCTTTCTTTAATTTTGTCTTTCTTCTTATTCCTTACTTTTTGAAGTTTATTTTTGTTTTGAATTATATTTCCCTTTCCAGGTTAAATTTAATTGTCATGCATAGAATTTTTTAAAAAAATGAAACAAATACATTTTTGACAATTTAATTATACCATATTTAAAAAACCGTTATGGACCATGCTTTAACTTTTAAACCGGTTAATAGATTTATTTCAAATATTGGTCAAATATTTTGGAATTTTTTTAAATAAAATCAAATATGGCCGATATCCAATTTTACCGGAAATAAAATGAAAATTCGAAATTCTCTAATTCTAAGCTAAGAGAATCAAACCTGGACCAACTAGTTTTATTATAGCATTATTTTATATATGGTTTTGTTATCTCAATCCTTGAACCAATATGATTATAAATGTTCGGAAAAGTTACTGTGGCAGTCGACTAATTATCGAAGGACCAAACAGCGGCAACGATGTTAAATTATTATGGAACTGCGTTTCAAGCAGTTATGTAAGGGTTATTTTTACACACATTTATTATATTATAAAACATTGTCACTCACTATTCACTGTATAACTAAATACAATACTGTTGTGAAATTTTAGAAAATGTTTGTAATGAAGGAACATGAACAAATATGATTACAGCAGAAAATAGTTGCTTAGTCAGTGATCGCGACTGATCTCTCTGAGAGTTAATAAAACAGTGATAATTGTGGCTGGTTAGCTTTTTCACCCAACCCATAAAAGCCAGGCGAACGATGCGTAACAAGTTGACCTAATGTCATTGGTTGAATGTTATTTTATGTAACGGTTTTTTAAGTCAAACAGCACATATGAAATAAAATATAAGACAATATTTCTTATATAAGAGAAACCGAGAGGGAAGATTTCTAATGAATACAGAGATGTTGCTGGATCTTTCTAGGAATTTGAATGACGTAGATATGCAATCTATGACTTGAAGAAAAGTATTAGGAGTTTAGAACACGTTATTGCAAAATAATACATATTTTGGATAAATCTTCCAATATTTATTATTAAATGTGATTTAAAGAACACATTTATCCAATCCTTTTATTGGGGGCAGTTTTATTTATTTTTATTATTTTTTTGAAACGTATACGATACGTATACAAAAAAATTGATCGGTTTAAAAACTGATAAAGTAATCCTCAAGACTAATATGAATCCGTAATTTCTTCAGGCGAAAGGATTAGTGTGGACCAGCAGACAGTTCGTTCACATTTTCGGAACACACCTGCCAAATAATTCACAGGGTTTCCCGGTACCTGAAAAGTCCATTATCCTGTCTGTCTCCGTGTCGGAAATCAACCCCGTTTCCGATTTATTAGTCAGCTCTCAATCTAGCCCCTTTTTTTTGAATAAAGAATCGTTGCAGATTTATTTTAATGGGGCACGTTTATGTGCCGTTTGATATATTATTTTTTTATTGTTGTAGCGATGCGGGATTATTTAATAGGGAATAAATAAAATCGTTGCATACAGGATCGTTTTTATAAGCATTTTTTATCGCTTAAAAGAAATTTATTTATAAAATATATGGGATTTTTTATTAAAACACATTGATGTTTGCCAATTAAAAAACGGCAGTTATCGCTTTAAACGAGATATTAATATTGTGTGCATTTAAGCGGTAAATTTTTTTTCCACCATTTATAGCAAAGTTATAATAATAAATAATGTTTAAATCAAGTTTAAAGGCTAATAGGCTATTAATTACTGGCGACATCCGAGTTGCTTCCAAAAATTTAATTTTTACCTAACGAAGAAAAGGTACCATCCGAATTGCATCCCCTCTCAAAAAAGGGTATTTCCGATTATTAAAAATATTTTAGGTAAACTCCGTAGCAACGTTGTCACTTTGTTCTAAAATTCTTGACTGTTTAAGAAATTTAAGATATAGATTACCCTAGCATAATGAATTATGAAACGTAAACATTTTAAATCAGTTTGCACTTAATTACATGATTTTTTTTAATCTTTTAGTTTTTAGGTGAAGACGATCCCTCACTAAGGTATGATATACCTTAATACGTACCAATTAAAAGTTTAGTTATTTACGTTTAATATTTAGCAACTAATGAATTTCTTAATAAATAAATAATAAATCGGCTATATCGTCCCAGAACTTTCCCGGCTCAGGTGTGAAGAATGAGATTATTTTAATAACAAAATACAAAATTTCTGGATGGAAAAGTAAAACGTTGTAAAAATGAAATAAATTGCTGGAAAAAATGGGTAAATATTGCAAAAATATACAAAAATTAATTAAAACGAAAAACGACAAAAATTACTCAATAAAAAATTAATATAAATACCAACAAGATAATGAATTATTTAAAAAAAATGGCAAAAAAATTGTTAAAAATGATAAAGAATTGCTAAGGCAAAAAATGCAAAAAACCGGACAAAAAAAGGAAAAGGGGGAAAAAATTAACAAAAAGTCCAAAGTAAATAGAAAAAATGCAAAATACGCCCAAAAAGTAAAAAATAGCAAAAAACTAAGACAAGTTTTAAAAAACTAAAAAAAAGGTGGCAAAAAGGGATAAAAAAAGCAAGAAAAAAAGGCAAAATAGAAGCAAATAAAGGCAAAAAAAAAGTCAAAAAAAGCTCAAAAACCAAAAGCAAAATACGCCAAAAAAGTTCAAAAAAATAAAAAAAAAGCAAAATAGAGGAAAAATGGCAAAAAAGGGAAAAGGGACAAAATCATCAAAAAGTCCAAAAAAAGGCCAAATAAGACAAAGTTAAGGGAAAAAGGAACATACTCCAAAAAAGAAAAAAAACATACAAAAAAGGTAAAAAAAAAGCAGAATAGAGGAAAAAAAGGCAAAAAAACAAAAAAAAGTTTTCAAAAAGTCCAAAAAATATGCCAAATAAAGAGAAAAACCAAAATACGCCAAAAAAGTAAAAAAAAAAAAGCAAAATAGTATGAAAATAAAGGAAAAAAGGCAAAAAGGACAAAAAAAGGGTTAAAAAAAACAACAAAATGGCAAAAAGTTCATCAAAAAAAGTTTTAAAAAGGGGAAAAGGCCAAAAAAAGGAAAAAATTGTCAAAACAAAATCAAAAATACCCAAAAAAGTAAAAATAGGGGTAAAAGGGCAAAAAACTCCAAAATAGTAAAAAAAAGCAAAATAATATGAAAAAAAAGTAAAAATGGCTAACAATTCAAAAAAAGGCACAAAAGGGGTAAAAAAGCAACAAAAAAGGTGAAAAAAGCAACAAAAACACAAAAAGGTCAAAAAAGTGAAAAAAAAATTTAAAACAGGGCGAAAATTCGCAACAAGGCCAAAAAAAGGAAAAAAGGTAAAAAAAAAACAAAATAAAGCCAAAATAAAGAGAGGCAAAAAAAGGAAAAATGGTAAGAAAGGCAAAAAAAAGTAAAAAAAGGGCTAAAAAGGTGTAAAAAAGCAACAAAAAAAAGCCAAAAAAGGGTTAAAACGTATAAAAAAAAGTTAACCAAAAAAGATTTAAAAACAGGGCAAAGAAGTTTAAAAAACAGGAAAAAAGGGTCAAAACAAAAACAAAACAATTGGTTGTGTCACCCCAAAACTTTCCCGACGAGTATCCACGAATCCTTTTTCAGATATTTAATGTTAAATTTTCAAATTTTGACGTTTTTTAAATTATTGACAGATGACAGTTGGAGAAATAATTTTGACTGTTCTGAATAGAGTTTTTCAAGTGCTTTCAAATGATATATTGTAAGTCAAATTCTGTCACATATTACATATGTAATTTTCTGATAGTGACACTTCAGTTTGACAGATGTCGTACAAAAACTAATGGGTTTTTCCGACGGGTAACCCAAACCTATATACCAAATTTCCCTAGTTTTAAATGCATTCTAAAAATTTTTAAAAGAAACTAAAATAAATAATATACATTAATATACAGCATAATTTGTAACCCACTTCAAACGTCATTAAAATTTCTTAATTTTCTTCTTGATTTCCCACACAGTACGTCATCAATATATTATACTTTATAAATTCTTAACATATTTTTTATTTTTTATACAGGAATTTTATATTTCTAAGAATTACTGTTTTAGTCCAGTTTACAATATTCCAATTTAGTATTAGGTAAACGTAACAACGCTGTCGGTTATTATCACAAAAACATCAATTTTTCTGCCAAAATTAAATTGGTCAATGGGATGCAACTCGGTTGATAAAAAATCTACCTGTTTCACTAGGGATGCAATTCGGACGCTCCGTAATTACTACAATACTGCAGTATATTCGGTATAAATTAGTTTATGGCGACCATCGAGAAACGGTAACGATAAAGTTTTTATTACTATTATTAATTTTCTAAATGAGTAAACTGGGAATAAAATTTAAAAAAAAAATAAAACAATCTCGTACTAAAATTATTTTCGATGACCATATCTTTCATTTCTAGAAGTTATAAATTTTGTAAAATATATATCCAATTAATTACGACCTAAATTGCGCTATTATTTTACAACCGGCTATAAACCGGGAACAAATAAAATTCCTGTTATCCACCAGCGATAATTTTTCGTAGAAGAATAGCTCTTTGTCTTTTTGTTAATTTTATAGACTCAATATTTTCAAGAAAAGTATTACGACGTCGATATTTTTGTAATATTAGAAAATTAGTTCAGTAATAATATTTTCAAGTACAAAATCATATTTTACTACTTGAAATAACTTAAAAAAATGTGCTAATATAATTTAATTATTTTAAATAATAATCTTTTTAATTATAATATATAAGTGCTGTTTTAACTTAACTAAAATAGGAATTAAATATGATGGAATCACTGAAATTTCGGAACAACGCAAGGATCTTTATACGATGTAACAATAGAAGCAAGGCCACAACAATATCCCATCTATTGTAGAGGTAATTACCTCATAGAGAAGCGTTTTAAATATTGCAGGTACAATTATTTTTAGCAATGTGGGCACACCGATACTTAAAATTAGATAATGTTTTTTTGTTGCAACATCGGTTAATTGTAGAAAATTAAAAATAGATTTATTAATGTTGATATAAGTAACGATTTTCGTACGATTTTCAATCATTTATGAAGAGCCCGATATTTCGGAATATGGTATTAAAATATTAGGGCTTTGTACGAGACGTGATAAGGAGAGAATTTCAAAAATATCGTCTCGGTCTCGTTAGTTGAGAAAAAAATAAGTCTAGTTTCAGTCTCGGTCTCGTAACCGTTTGTTTCGTCTCGTCTCATCAAATCTCGTTATTGCTAGTTATTTTTTATATTGGAGATAACTGAACGTCTAACCAGATACCGTTTTAAAAAAAATTACTGGAGAGCATACTAATGTTGATTTCGTTACTCATATTTTCAATAGAATTGAAAATTTTATTTAAAATGTTTTATTCTGCACACATACCTTCAACCTTTCACAACAACTGTAGTTTCTAGGTACCCTTGCCCAAGTCTTAGGTACCCAAAGGGTACCTAGAAACTACAGTTGTTGTGAAAGGTTGAAGGTGGGCATATCCCAAAAGAGCACAATTTTCAGGTTAAATTTATAATCCTTTTTAACAACCTTTTTCCATAGCCGGAAAGAGCACAAGCTAAGATGAATTAAGAAATTTATATCAAATTAGGAAGATTGCTTTTTAATCTCCTGTTCGGATATAATGGCTGCATCCGAGGTGCGTCCGGTGGTCAGTAAAATGACTCTTTACCTGCCCAGGTGCGTCCCGCGGTCGGAACGGTAAGGCCGAAGAATAGCCTAGGTGCGTCCGTCATCTGTTTGTCTAACGTCGTATAAAAATGAACAATTGGACATTGAAATAAAACACTTTCAATATAAAAGATATACTTATAATTATCAAAGTAGTAGGTTTCAAATTATCAAAAAACAGACAGGATAAAGTTTACCTACCTAACAATAACAAAATAAGATGTATACATAGATTAATGTGCATAACTAGAAACTAAAAATAAATGTACTATTTTAACTACAAAAAATGTATCGATGTAAATAAAAAAATTAATGAATTATAAACTATTTTTTGGTAAAAATTTTTGTGATACATTTTTCACAAACTGAAATCTATTTAGTGTGCCATTTTTGTATAAAATCATTTTCTCCTGTAGAAACTGCTCCTTTTCCAAGACAAGTTTTAATGAGAATCACAACCATGATCCAGAAGACCAAAGGATGTTGCAAAGAAAAATAGTATCTGCCTCAGTGAAGATAAAGGCTACATCTGATTTGTTGGAAAAACCAGCGAAAATAATAAGACAACATTTAAAAAAATTAGAAAGTAATGATGAAATTACTCTGACAAGAAATGACATTAAATGTATAAGGAAGAATATTTATTACTCTCGTCGAAAAACATTGCCTACTCTGCCGAAGACAATTAAAGAAGCCCACCAAGCCTTAAATGTTTTGAAAGCAAAAACGGGTAAAAATGAAGATTTTTTACTAATAAATGATGAAAATAAAAATTTAGTAATATTTTCATGCATTAATAATTTAAAAGTTTTATGCCAGTCTGATATTGTCTATATGGATGGCAGTTTTTACAATTGTACGAAACACTTCAAGCGACTTTTCACTTTACATGGTTTTTTGTTTACTTAAGGATAAAAGTGAAAAGACTTATACTGTGTGTATAGCAAATATTAAAGACTGTTGTGTAGCAAATAATTTAATTTTTTCACCGAAGGAAATTGTAATTGATTTCGAGATATCCATACATAACTCAGTTGTACAAAGGAATTCCATAAAAATTATTGGATGCAGATTCCACTTAACACAATCGTGGTATAGGCAAATACAAAAATTAGGTTTAGCAAAAATGTACAGGAATAAAGATTCACCAATAGGAAAATGGCTTCGTTATTGCTTTGGGTTACTATTTTTAAACCCACTTGACGTGGAGGATTTATATTTCTTTGAGCTGTATGAAATAAAACCCCAAAACGATACTTTGGAAAAGTTTTCAGATTATCTCCTGCAAAATTATTTAATAAATGAATCCAAATTTCCTCGTCATATTTGGGCAAGTGCATCTGCAGCCCTTAATAGAACGACAAATTCTTGTGAGTCATTTCACTTACATTTTAATAGATCAACCTCACCCTTCATTATTTATTTTTGTAGGCATTACTTCAAAAAAAAGACATGACTTTGTTATTTCTAAGATTCAAGATTATAAGGATAACAAAGTTAATAAGTTAGAATATGTTAAAATTTTATCGCATTAATTTGCCTATAATAAATAAGTATATAGTGTATTTGTGTAAATATTTTTCCTTATTATACTATGTATTCTTGCGTTATTTCTATTTGTAAAAATTAATATCTATAGTTCGTATATATGTATATACAAATATCTTTAGGTAATCTAAATTGTAACTTACAAGTATTTCTATATCATACTATAAAAAAAATATGTTACCATTTTTTTATTCATTAAAGTTACAAATTTTACTAAAATCGTTTTTATTTTATTAAAATTAAATCAATACCTTTCTAACAGATTTTGGTCTGTATTAAATTTCCTACCTGAAAAGCGTGTGCGTTTTTGGGTTATGAAATAGGTCGGTACCTGTTAGTTGTGCTCAAATGGGAATACCCCTAAGACTTATCTGGATCATAAAATTTTATTACCCTCAAACTGTTTGGATGTCCAAAAAAATTCAAAACACATTGAGGGTGTCATTTTATATAGAATAAAATATTTCACATCATTGTCATTATTAATAAATTCATGAATTACTTTATTATTTTTAAATTAAACGTTTTAAGTAATTAATGTAATATATACTGGCGCATGGTCTGGCGACAAGAACTCGTTTCTATATGGATGAGTAAAACGTGTCATCACTTGGGATCCTTTTAAATAAAATATGATGGAAAAGACCGATTTAATGACCTCCTTTCACCTAGATTTAGAGCGAAGGGGCTTTATAGGAAAAGTTATTAGGATAATGAAACTGTCCCTTATTTTATCACATACAGGATCTCATTTATATGGTTATATAAGTAAAACAAAATATTTAAAAATAGAAAAACTATTAGTAAATGTTTGTTTACTGGAAAACGATGATAAGTTGATTGTGGTGCCACATATTTAATTTACAATTATTAATACCTTGAAAAATGATCGCATTAACCTTAGGACTGTTGACCCTTCTGATGTCATGATTCCCATATTATTTTTGTTTACTTTTTATGTAGAACTTTGTGCACTGTTGGAGGAGTAGTCATTTTTTTTATTTTCTATACCTCTTTTATTAACCTGAAATACACAAATGCAACCTAATAACCACTGTGAAGTTGGCCACACTTTTCCAGCCACGGTTTCTGACGCGTAGACTGTCGACCGCTAGATGGCTTGTTTTTACTCACAGTGTTGCCAGATTTATCGAAATTATATAAATTCAACAATTTCTGCTTGAAAATGTCCAATACATCTTTTAAACTCTATGGATTTATCCCTAAAGATAACCATGGATTTAATTTCAACCTTGTGCATTAACAAAAGACAATTATCTATGAAAGAGTCGGAAAGCAGAAAACACCATCTTTTGGGAAAGCTGATTAAAAGAGTAAAAAATATTAACATTAATTCTAGTACTATAAAAAGTCAAGTAGCTCTGGCACGAAATTAAAAATACCAAATACAATATAGAACAGGTTAAAATTCTTTGCACGGTCGGTAATGAGAAACATAAAAAATAAAATAATTTCTCGGGCAATAAAAATTCAATTCTCTTATTACCGACCGTCCAAAGAATTTCATTACCCGTTCTATATAGTATTTGATTCCCCCTTTCCAATGGTATTTTTAGTTTTATGGCAGCGCTACTATTTCTTGGATTTTTATTGCCCGAGAAGTTGTTTTATTTTTTATTTCTCTTATTACCAAAAGTCCAAAGAATTTCATTACTCGTTCTATATAGTATTTGATCCCCTCTTTCCAGTGGTGTTTTTATTTTTGTGGTACCGCTACTATTTATTGGATTTTTATTGCCCGAGAAGTTATTTTATTTTTTATTTCTCTTATTACCCATAGTCCAAAGAATTTCATTACCCGTTCTATATAGTATTTGATCCCCTCTTTCCAGTGGTATTTTTATTTTTGTGGTACCGCTACTATTTATTGGATTTTTATTGCCCGAGAAGTTATTTTATTTTTTATTTCTCTTATTACCAATAGTCCAAAGAATTTCATTACCCGTTCTATATAGTATTTGATCCCCTCTTTCCAGTGGTATTTTTATTTTTGTGGTACCGCTACTATTTATTGGATTTTTATTGCCCGAGAAGTTATTTTATTTTTTATTTCTCTTATTACCCATAGTCCAAAGAATTTCATTACCCGTTCTATATAGTATTTGATCCCCTCTTTCCAGTGGTATTTTTATTTTTGTGGTACCGCTACTATTTATTGGATTTTTATTGCCCGAGAAGTTATTTTATTTTTTATTTCTCTTATTACCAATAGTCCAAAGAATTTCATTACCCGTTCTATATAGTATTTGATCCCCTCTTTCCAGTGGTATTTTTATTTTTGTGGTACCGCTACTATTTATTGGATTTTTATTGCCCGAGAAGTTATTTTATTTTTTATTTCTCTTATTACCAATAGTCCAAAGAATTTCATTACCCGTTCTATATAGTATTTGATCCCCTCTTTCCAGTGGTATTTTTATTTTTGTGGTACCGCTACTATTTATTGGATTTTTATTGCCCGAGAAGTTATTTTATTTTTTATTTCTCTTATTACCAATAGTCCAAAGAATTTCATTACCCGTTCTATATAGTATTTGATCCCCTCTTTCCAGTGGTATTTTTATTTTTGTGGTACCGCTACTATTTATTGGATTTTTATTGCCCGAGAAGTTATTTTATTTTTTATTTCTCTTATTACCAATAGTCCAAAGAATTTCATTACCCGTAGTATTTGATCCCCTCTTTCCAGTGGTGCTTTTATTTTTGTGGTACCGCTACTATTTATTGGATTTTTATTGCCCGAGAAGTTATTTTATTTTTTATTTCTCTTATTACCCATAGTCCAAAGAATTTCATTACCCGTTCTATATAGTATTTGATCCCCTCTTTCCAGTGGTATTTTTATTTTTGTGGTACCGCTACTATTTATTGGATTTTTATTGCCCGAGAAGTTATTTAATTTTTTATTTCTCTTATTACCAATAGTCCAAAGAATTTCATTACCCATTCTATATAGTATTTGATCCCCTCTTTCCAGTGGTGTTTTTATTTTTGTGGTACCTCTACTATTTATTGGATTTTTATTGCCCGAGAAGTTATTTTATTTTTTATTTCTCTTATTACCCATAGTCCAAAGAATTTCATTACCCGTTCTATATAGTATTTGATCCCCTCTTTCCAGTGGTGTTTTTATTTTTGTGGTACCGCTACTATTTCTTGGATTTTTATTGCCCGAGAAATTATTTTTATTTTTGTGGCAGCGGTACTATTTATTTAATTTTAATTATCCGAGAAGTTATTTTATTTTTTATACGTCTTATTAGCGACCGTACACAGAATTTTAACCTGTTCTATATAGTATAGTATTTGGTATTTTTATTTCGTGGCAGAGCTACTGCTTCTTGACTTTTTACAGTACTAGATTTAATGTTTATATTTTTTACTCTTTTGTTAATAATGCACAAGGTTGAAATTAAATCCATGGTTATCTTTAGGGATAAATCCATAGAGTTTAAAAGATGCATTCGACATTTTCAAGCAGAAATTGTTGAATTGATATGATTTCGATAAATCTGGCAACAATGTGACTAAAAACAAGCCATCTAGCGGTCGACAGTCTACACGTCAAAAACCGTGGCTGGAAAAGTGTAGCTAACTTCACACAAACAATAACCACTTAATTCATAAAATAAAATTGATGATGATTTTATATTATTTATTCTACATAAGTATAATAAATACAAAAATTTACCATAATGCTTCGGATTAAGGCCACAATTAATAATAGCAAAATTTTTGTTACTGTATATGACTTTTAATTTGTGTATTGTATTCGAGTATAATGAAAAACATTATTAACTAAATCTTACTGCGTACCGGTTTCTGGTCAGTTTCTGTTCTCAAGAATTTTTTTTATCATTGTGTGCTACGTTCAAATATTCATCGTTAGCGTTTTTCTTTTTCCGAAAGTAATTTGTAACCATGAAGTTCTGACAGTCAAAAAAACAACAAAATAAATTATCAGTTCCGTTTAACACTGTAGAAGAATAATGTGAGAAACACTTCTATTCATTTCCGTGTAGGTTTTTTTGATTTAAACTGTAAAACCAACCGTATTATTTCGTTGATAATATCTTTAAAAAATTATTACTTTACAATTAAAAACTCAAAATACTTGATTTAATTAAAAATAAATAAATTTAATACTGATGTAATATTCTGGGAATCTTTTAAATTGTCTATCGTTGAAATAACAACAGGCAGGTTCGACATTTTTGTTTTTTAACCGAAATCGAGAGATTTTGTTATTTAAAAACGATCAAAAAAATTTGATTCACGTGATTCGCTTAAACAATAAGTTTGAACAAACGTAAGTATGAGCTCTAGTAGCAGCGTGGAATAGTGCTGGTTAGTAGTGCGATAGGTCCGGGATCGAATCCCGCACACAGCATATCTTTTTTTTTCTTTTTATCAACAGTAAAAACAGCTTTTTTTTTATTGAATAAATTTCTCTTTGTAACGAAAAATTTTGCCAATCAGCAATTTTACGAGAAAAACTGACATGGAAAAATCGCGAGACCGGAGAAGTCTTCACTACCTACACTATCCTGTGTATTAAAAAAATATTTAATAACGTTTAAAAGTAAAATATAACGATAAAATCCTGTGTGCGGGATTCGATCCCGTACCTATCGCACCACTAACCAGCAACCAGCATTATTCCACGCTGCTACTAGAGCTCATACTTACGTTTGTCAAACTGTAAAATGGAAAAAATTAGAAAGAATTGATAAATTCAAAAAAAAAAAATTGGGAACTATTGGAAAAACATTGTGCAAAATAAGAAAAAATGGTGAAAAATTGGAAAAAATTAAAAAAACCTAAAAAACTGTAAACAATTCGAAAAAATTGGGAGAAATTAGAAAAAATTCGAAAATATTGTTAATAATTAAAAAAAATGAAAAAAGTTTAAAAAGTTGAACAAAATTGGAAAAAAGATAAAGAATTGTAAATAAATTGTAAAAAATTGGAAAAAAATGAAAAATTTTTAGCACCAATTCGAAAAAAATGGAAAAGAAAATTGGGAACAATTGGAAAATATTGTACAAAATGAGAAAAAATTGTAAAAAATAGGTAAAATTGCCAAAAATTGGAAAAATTGGTAACAATTGGAAAAAGTTGGGAAACATTTTGTACAAAATATAAATGAGAAAAATGGGAAAAAAATTGAAAAAACTAAATAAAATTGAAAACAATTCGAAACAATTTTCAACAATTGGAAAAAATTGGAAAGAATTAATTAAAATTAAAAAAAAATATTGGGAACAATTGGAAAAATATTGTGCAAAATGAGAAAAAATGGGGAAAAATAAGAAAAAAATTGTAATCAAATTTTAAGAAATTGTAATAAATTTAAAACCAATTGGAAAAAAAATTATTAAAAAAAAATGAAATAAATTGGGAACAATTGAAAAAACTGGAAGAAATTGGAAAAAACTGAAAGAAATTGGAAAAAATTAAAAAATACAATTGGGAACAATTGGAAAATATTGTACAAAATTGTAAAATTGGAATAAATGAGTAAAATTGCCAAAAATTGGAAAAATAGGTAAAATTGCCAAAAATTGTAACGAGATTGGAAAAATCGGAAAAAATGGAAGGAATTGATAAAAATTCTAAAAAATTCAAAAAAACTGGGAACAAATGGAAAAAATTGGGATAAATTTTGTACAAAATAGAAATGAGAAAAAATGGGAAAAAAATTGGAAAAACTAAATAGAATTGAAAACAATTAGAAACAATTTTTAACAATTAGAAAAAATGGAAAAAATTGGGAAGAAATGATAAAAATTAAAAATAAAGAAAATATTGGAAAAATCGGAAAAAATTGAAATGTATTGTGCAAAATAAGAAAAAACGGGGAAAAAATTGGAAAAAACTGGGAGAAATTAGAAAAAATTCGAAAATATTGTTAACAATTGAAAAAAAATGAAAAAGTGGAACAAGTTGAAAAAAATTGGAAAAAAAGAGAAAAAATTGTAATCAAATTGTAAAAAATTGGAAAAAAATTACTAAAAAAATGAAATAAATTGTGAACAATTGAAAAAACTGGAAAAAATAAAAAAAATTGTGAACAATTGGAATATATTGTACAAAATAGGAAAATATTGTACAAAATAGGAAAATATTGTACAAAATAGGAAAAAATTGGAAAATTGGAAAACATTTAAAAAAGTGGTAAAATTGCCAAAAATTGGAACAAGATTGGAAAACTCGGAAAAAATGGGAAAAAATTGAAAAAAATTTGGCACCAAAAAAAAAAAAATTACTAAAAAGTAAGAAATAAATTGGGAACAATTGAAAAACTGGAAAAAATTGGAAAAAAATGGGAACAATTGGAAAAAAATTGGTAAAATTATTGGTAAAATTGCAAAAAATTGGAACGAGATTGGAAAGAAATATAGAAATTCAAAAAAATTGGGAACAATTGGTAAAAATTTTGTACAAAATATGAGAAAATGGGAAAAAAATTGAAAAACCTAAATAAAATTGAAAACAATTAATTATTTAAGAGAATCAAATGTCACGTTTGGATGATACAAAATATTTTTTCTGACACTCATCTTAAATATTCCATAGACAGATAGCGATAAAATATTGTTTTAAATTCAAATCTAAAAAATCTACAGCGGACGTAAATATTAATTTTTTTTATCGTGTTTTAATAAAAAAATATATCGATTTCAGTTAAAAAAAAATGTCAAACCTGCCTATTAGCAATTCTACTAAAATTCTACCAAACACCCTCATTTTTCTTAAAAATCCACTAATTTAGTAGGAAATTTACTAAAAACGGTAACCCTGTAACATGTGTTTGCATCGTGCATACAGCGCAGCAGCGGGTAAGGGGCGAAGCGTTCATGGCTACTGACGTCACACGGTCCAGTCTCATGCAGAGGTACGTTTTCCAGCCTCTCACCGATCATTGATTTTAAAATGCTTACAGCGGACGTAAATATTAATTTTTTGAGCTCAATTTTTTTTTGATCGTTTTTAAACAACAAAAAACCTCTCGATTTAAGTTCAAATAAAAAAAAATAAGAACCTGCCTTTTTCAAATTGTGCTTAAATAATAAAAAAAATTAAATTGTGAATAAATAACCGTTTAAAACGCAATTTCAAAAAACTGGATAAAACTGTCACAAAGCATTTTTGCACAAACCTGAACAAGTCGGCAACACGTAAAACTCGACGCGAAACATGCAGTCAGTTCGCCTCTTTATTGCATCGAGTGCATCGAGTCATGCAACCCCGTTTTTAACCCCCTTGAAAGTCTGTACATTACACGCCTCGTGCTCTAATTTGAATTTTCATTCTGTTGCTGGTTATCCTGAACTTGACATAAAGCCACTTGTGTAAAGTCTCTTTTCCGGCGATGTTTAAATACCTTAAATGCGGTGGAATTTATATTCTTGCAAAAACGATTTTTCTTATGGGTTAGAAGATTACTAAGATAAAATAATAGATATAATCTGACAGATTTTAAATCTTATAATAAATAACACAGTGGAGGCAATAATATAATATAAAATATAGATCATTTTGGCGAGGATCCAGATACATTAAATTCCATATTACAATTATTAAAGTCATAAAATTGACAGATATATTTTTTACACAAAACATTGTTTAAATCACACGGAAATAATTAATTTCTTTAGGTTTAGCTTTGAAACATTTAATACATGATCTAAGAATTTTTTTACAGTCAGTTCTAGCAGAAAAATGCCAAAATCGCTCTCGAAGAGCACATAATTACATTTATGACAATATAAAGTTAGTTAATAAGTGGATTTTGGTAAAAAAAATTTGGTGCTTCTTTTCAAAACTAATATTAGATTTTTTTTAATCTCCCGTCTATGCGTAACAGTTCTTGAAATAAAAGTGGCTTTAATGACAAAAATTTGCTTTTATAAGGTAGCTCTTTGTTCTTTAATAAACATTCATGCTTGTCAGAAAAACATGACATCTGGACAGATTTTACAAGAAGTAACAAAGCCTTTTCTAATTCATCAGGTTTTTAAGGGTTCCGCATTTTTTATTACTTTCCCGAAACTCCTCCTAGAAGGGAAAGTATTGTGAACGAGCTAAAAAAAAATTCGAGATAAAAACAGAAATATCCATTTTCGGGTCCCCTGAGACGATTAAGACCATTTCCAGATGGAAGTCTGTCTGTCGGTCTGTGTGTGTGTATTCTTCCACGATAGAGGCCACACGTTTAATCCGGTTGAGCTGAAATTTTGTATAGGCGTTTGGGTTACCCGTCGGAAGAACCCATTAGTTTTTGTACGATATCTGTCAAACGGAAGTACTACTATCAAAAAATGACAGATGCAATATGTCACGGAATTGGACATGCAATATGTCGTTTGAAAGCCCTTGAAAAACTCTATTCAGAAGAGTCAAAATTATTTCTCCAACTGTCACCTGTCAAAAGTTGAAACTTTAACAATAAATATCTGATAAAGCATTCGTGGATACTCGTCGGGAAAGTTTTGGGGCGACACAACCGATTTTTTTTATTCTGTTTATTATTTGTAAAAAGTAGTAACAAGGAGCTAGTTCAGACAATGCCACCATAAATTTGAACCACTGATTTCTTGGGCAGAATTTTCATTTGAACATATACATGAAACCATTCATTAAAATTCGTTAAACTTTGGACCTCACTTACTCTATTCACAAACGTATTTCCAGTTGCTTGGCTCTACCTTTAACCAAGCAAGCGTTATCATTGAATCTGTCCAAAAATATATCCTTAATGACAGGATTGACTAATAATACAGTGCCACAAATATGGGTCAAAATCCGGCTCGAAGAACCATATGTTGATATTAAAGTTTAATATTAAACAATTAGCTTTGATCGTCCAATAAAGTATGTAATAAAACATTGTAATTTTAATTTATTAAAATATGACAATTTATGTTCTTAAATAAAAATCTAGTAAAATCCAACAAAAAGAGGTTAATCTGGAACAATACTTTAATTTCAGCATAATAAATCTTTTATATACTCAAACAAGATACAGAAGCCATAAAAGACGATATATATCAAAGGGATTTAACGCTTAAATGAAAAATGGCATGAAGGATTAAGAACACCGCAATAGCAGCGAAAATTTAATTGATATATCGGATTTTTTGATTATAAAATATCAACTACCACAATTAAATTGTCTATAGAAAAAATAAATTAAACTAAATCCAACCCATCAATATTGCGAAAGGATGTTCAAAAATAACGCTTCCATGTAGGTTACTTAATTACCCACACCTAAAAGGTCAAAGTTCTCATATACATTATATTCCCTAAAGGTCAGTTTTAACACGATGTTATAACCTATTAATTAATTAAGTGGGATTTAATAGAAACAAACACACTTTGCACTTTCAGACAGAATGGATCAATAAAATGGCTCGGACTCTGATTTAGAATCTTTCATAAAGTAATATATAAGTTAGTAAATAACAAAAATCTGAAACTTTTAAAATAACCCATAAATCTTGAAAAAAGTTCCAAAGCGTGAGAGTAAGTGACGCAAATAGAATTTTAGAAAAGAAGATCAATAAAGGACTTAATTCTATATACCATAAGAATAATTAAAGCATGATTAGATCACTTAAAAAAAAGTTCTTTACTAAATTTTATAAGTACCCCATTGAATTTTAAAATTTTGATTTGAAATATGGATTTAGAATAAAAAGAATACAGAAAAAAAATTGTGACCATTAACGGTAGTTTAATTCCCCATATGAAGAAACGAGTTAACTTGAAACCATTTAGAAGGACCACTCAGTTATTTGATGAATTGAGACTATTATGTTTAAATGAATGTACTAATATTTTAATTCTGAAGAGCTTTTATTCATGTTAAAAACATCCATTATTACATTTACATATCGGCACCCCTAATCGAATAAGGTTGTCAGTCATTAGTAGAATATCTATATCATTACTATAAGCAATTCAATGTGTTAGAGAGAGAGAGAGAGGTATACTAAATTCAGCGTGTCAGAAAGAGAGAGCGCTATGACGTCACACCCACCATCACGTCGATGCACAGATGCGTTACGATGATAACGAACTCGCCAATCCGAGCGCAATATTAAATATTAAGCCAAAATGGCATTAGTTAATATTTTCGTTATTATTGGTCCAATTTTTATGAAAAAAATTACGTAGAGAAAAATCATGCACAGAACGAAAACCAAAAGGGCATTAGTTAATATCTTCGTTACTAGTGGTCCGATTTAAACGCGGGAAACGGCGATATATTTGAAATATGACTTGAAATAATTACGTAAAGAAAAAACATGCGCAGAACGAAAACCAAAAGGGCATTAGCTTATATCTCCGTTACTATTGGTCCGATTTAAACGCGAGAAATGGCGATATATTTGAAATGTGACGTAAATACGTATAGAAAAACCCTGCGCAAAAGAAACGCCAAAAGGACCTTAGCTTACATCTCCGTTACACATAATGTGAAAAAAATTCTTTCAAATGAATTTTCTTTTTTAATGATTAAATTTCATATGTTTATATTACTGTTTTTAAAAACTAGTACGTGTTTGGTGTTGAATGCATCTATTTAATGGATTAAATTGTAGCGAATTACAACCCTGTATCTTTATGTATTTTTTCATACAACAAGGTTGTAAATCGTAAATACGTCCTTTTTACAAATATAAAACAATTTTATATCCTGAAGTAACTCGTATCACGTCTTTTTTACACACATTTAAAATAATTTTTAGTGTAATAGGATATTTTTATTTTAATGCCAGATAAGTTAAAAATTATTATCAGTAGAAGGAAAGAAACTTGAGTACATACACCCCGATTTTTCCGCAGATCTAGGAAAATTTAGAGTAAATCTGGCAACAGCGCACCGTATATATGCTCGAAAAGTCACATTTTACGACGTTTACGAAGATTTGAAGAACGTTTTTTCACGCTTCAAAATACTGGACGTTAAGAAACATTGAAAACGTCGTAAAATGTGACGTTTGGAACGTTTCTTCACGCTTCAAAATACGAACGTTAAAAAACATTGAAAACGTCGTAAAATGTGACGTTTGGAACGTTTTTTCACGCTTCAAAATTCTGAACGTTAAAAAGCGTTGAAAACATCGTAAAATGTGACGTTTGGAACTTTTTTTATGCTTCAAAATTCTGAACGTTAATAAACGTTGAAAACCTCGTAAAATGTGACGTTTTGTGCATATATATACGATGCGCTGTTGCCAGATTTACTCTAAATTTCCGCAGATCTGGGGAAAAATCGGGGTGTGTGTACTCAAGTGTCTTTCCTTCTACTGTTATCCGTAATATAAAAGAGTTTTACTACAATCTGTAGATAAAAAATATTCGGCGCACAAAGTTGTATGTCAATTTCAAAATTACCTATTATAAATTACTTCCATTTTAATGTTAAGTAAAAAAATAAAGTTGAGATACTTCTTTGTTGGATTACGTAGCTCCTAAACTTAGACCAAAAAAGATTTAATATTATTTACAACCTTATTCGATGATTGAGCATTGATTTAATTTGAGCACATCTCTGAATATTGATGAACTGAACCGTTGAAACTGTCTGGATATATGCAACTTAATTTGATTGGCTGACAAAAAGTGATCTGATATGTTTTAGAGGCGCCAGTTAGTTTAAGCTTCGTAATATGAATAATTTTCGATATAATGTTGTAGCATACAAAAGGGAAAGAGAAAATCGTGTTAATAGAGATAGAATATATTGCGTAATCGTCAGCTCGACTTTTCTAGAAATTTTGCAATGACGTTGCAATTTCTGTTCGTAACAAGTCAACATATTTAGACAGTTTTTTTCACAAATTTTACCAGAAATTTATCCAAAGGGTCTGGAATTTTAGAATATGTGAATTTTTTTTTCTTAATTATGTAAAATTTAAAATTCTAATTTCAGATGTGGAATCAACATAAAAATTAAAAATTTTTTTATTAAAACTGTGCATATTAAGAAAAAACAGTTATGGAGATCTGAAGTTTTATGTGATTTTTTTTGTCGCACATTTAAAATTCTAATTTCAGATTTGTATTCAGAATTACGAAAAGTTTGTGCCTATTAAGCCAAAAAAATTATAGAGGTCTGAAGTTTAAAAAAAAATTATTTATGTAAAATTAAAAATTCTGATTGTTGATTTAGTTTCAACATTGCTAAAAAGGTTCCAAATTCCCAATTTAAGTTTGTACTTATTAATGAAAAAATGTTATAGGACCTGAATTTTAAAATTTTAGAGAAAAAAAAACGTCCTGGCTTGCGCATTCTCGCAGCTGTTTTTTTTTTGATAATTCATAAACTTTTTACAACTTAAAAATATTCAATTTTATCACTGATCTTCCTTAAAAGGATATGAGAATTTTTTTACCTTTTAAAATAAACAAACATTGAGGTTGAGGACTTGAAATAAATTTTTAGCACTTTCTCCGAATATTCGTAGGTGGTGCCATTTAATGTTCTACCAAATTTGGCGAGAATAATGATGTTAGTGTAGTTATATTTTTTTTCATGGCTCAAGTTTGTTTAACAAGGTCGTTGGCTCGATTGTCTTTTCGGAGGGTCAGTCGTTAATTATGTTAATTTTGAGAGTAGGCGTCTATTTATATAAGTATATGGTGTAATAATTACTTTTTTTGGAATGTAAGTTATAAAATAAAACGTTTATTTTAATATATTATGGGAATGATTACAGTAATGGTTTTTTTTTAATTACTAAATTTTTTTTTCCACATTTTGCAAGTATTTGTCAATTTCTGTTCGTAACACACACAAGTGAATACAAATAAAAAAACACCTACGAAAAAATATAATCCTGTTCATTATAATAAGAAATGTAAAATCCTTATAATTATAAAAATTTTACCTAATTTACAGTCTGTAAGAATGATAGATAGTCACGAAATCTAACCGGACAACCCGCTTAGTCGGATAAAATCCAATAAAAGTGACTAACCAAGTACAACTTGGTGCCGGTAGATTGTGGAATCCATTTTTACAGTACATAGAAATATTTGGAGTATACAGAGTAGGTTTTTGAAATTAAACATACCGACAAAGTACCACTGATGATTCCTATAAGGATGAAACATGTATGGTAATGGTCGGAGTGTATAGTTTATAAAACTTACTCTCTCTGTTTTTAGTAATTTACAATCAGTTGAAACTAAAAAAAGTAATAAAAAAGTGACAAATTTAAGTTAGAAAAGAGGGGAAATGTGAGACGAAAAAGTGACAAAAATGAGAGAAAAATGGGCAATTTATTGATAAAAGGGGTAATTTTAGAAAAGAGGGGGTAATTTAAGTGAAAAAATGACAAAATTGAGAGAAATGAGGGGATATTTGAGACGAAAAAGTGTCAAAATTAAGAAAGAAAATAGGGGATATTTTAGAAAGGAAAAAAAAGACTTTTTTGAGAGAAAAGATGGGAAATTTGAGATAAAAAAGTGACAAAATTAAGAGCGAAAAGAGGAGTAATTTTGGAGAAAAAAAATTTCGAGACAAAAAAGTGACAAAATAAAAGATAAAATAATAAGAAAAAGTGACACTTTTCAGAAAAAATAGGGGAAATTTGAGACGAAAAAGTGGCAAAAATGAGAGAAAAGGGGGTAATTTCAAGAAAAAGGAATAATTTTAGAAAAGAGGGAGTACCTTAAGCGAAAAAAATGATAACATTGAAAAGAGGGGGCATTTGAGTTAAAAAAGAGCCAAAATTAAGAGAGAACAGAGAAGACATTTTGGAAAAAAATGACTTTTTTGAAAGAAAAGATGGAAAATTTGAGATGAGAAAGTGACAAAATTAAGAGAGAAAATAGGGGTAATACTGGGGAGAAAAAATTTCTAGACAAAAAGTGACAAATTAAAAGGCGAAATTATGGAGAAAAAAAAATTAAGAAAAAAGTGACATTTTTGAGAAAAAAGAGGGGAAATTCTAGTCAAAAAGTGACAAAAATGGAAAAAAATGCGTAATTGTGGTGAAAAAAGTGACAAAAGCGAAAAGAGTGGAAATTTCTGAAAAAAGATTGTAAATTTTGGAGAAAAAATTTGACACAAAAAAGTAACAAATTTGAGACAGAAAAGAGGAAATATTTGAGACGAAATATTGACAAAATGATAAAAAAGGGTAATTTTACTGAAAAAATCGGTAATTTTACAATAGAAGGGGTAATTTATATGAAAACACTGTCAAAATTTAAAAGAGGGGAACTTATTGAAAGAAAAGAGGGGAAATTTCAGACAAAAAAAATGACAAAATTAGTAGAGAAAATACGAGAAAAAGTAACAAAAATAGGAAAAAAGAGTGAGGGTAATTTTAAGAGAGAAAAATGACAAAATTAAGAAGGAGAAGTAGGGAAAAAAGTAATAAAACAGTGTTAAATTAACAGAAAAAAATTTGGAAAATATTTGAGAAAAAAAATGACAAATTTAAGAGACAAATGAAAAGAAATTTGGTACCAAAAAGTGACAAAATGAAGAGAAAAGTGGAAATTTTCGATAGAAAAAAGTGTACAAAAAAGAGACAAATTTAAGAGAGAAAATAGGAGAAAAAAGTACTTAAAACGTAACAAAAATACGAAAAAAGACTAAGGATAATTTTAAGACAGAAAAGTGACAAAATTAAGAAAGAAAAGTAGGAAATAGTAATAAAAAAGTGTTATATTAAGAGAAAAATTTGAGAAAAAAAGTGAAAAATTTAAGGGAGAAATGAAGAGAAGTTTGGGACAAAATGAAGAAAAAAAGGGCAAATTTTGGAGAGAAAAAAGAGTGCAAAAAGGTGACAAATTTAAGAGAGGAGAAAAAATTTCTTAAAAAGTGACAAAAATTCGAAAAAGGAGTGAGGGTAATTTTAAGACAGAAAAGTGACAAAATTAAGAAGGAAAAGTTGGGAAAAAAGTAATAAAAAAGTGTTATATTAAGAAAAAACAATTTGGAGAAAATATTCGAGACAAAAAAGTGACAAATTTAAGAAAGAAATAAAAAGAAATTTGGAACAAAATGAAGAAAAAAAGGGCAAATTTTGGAGAGAAAAAAGAGAGCAAAAAAGTGACAAATTTAAGAGAGAAAAGAGGAGAAAAATTACAAAAAAGTGTCAAAAAAAGAAAAAAGATTGAGGTAATTTTAAGAGGAAAAAAAGTGCTAAAAAGAGAAAAAAATTGGAGACAAAGAAGCGACAAATTTAAGAAAGAAATGAGGGGTAATTTTGGAGACTTAAAAAAGTGTGAAAAATGGACAAAATAATGAGAGGAAAGGGGAAATTTTGAAGAAAAAATATTTGATAAAAAAAGTGACAAATCGAGGAAAAGTGAGATAAAAAAATCGCCCTTAAAATGTGACAAAATTGGAATTAAAAAAAGAGGTAATTTATGAATAAAATTTAAAAAAAAGGGGTAACTTATAAATAAAATTGAGAAAAAGGGGATAATTAAGACAGTTACTGAAAAAAGATAAAAAAAAGAAGGGAAAACACGTGAAAAAGGGGTTAATTAAGCTAGTCTTAAAAAGATAAAAAAGTAACACAAAAACACGTAAAGAACCTCGCTTCGCTTGGATACTTGGTCAAAAAGAACACAAAAAGGGATGAAAATGTGTTAATTGCCTGTCTCTAGACAACTTGTCGAACGCACTGCTTGCAAGTGGCGCCATCTTGTATTTAGTAGAATGTAATGATCGCTGTTAGGATCTATTTCCTTCTCCGTCTTGAACAAGAAAAACGTGCAATAGAAGGAATCGACATAGTATTATTATTTTTGCAGAAATTAAAGAAACTCGCTTCGCTCAACGATTTTAAGCTTGTGCACGGCTTGTCTTTGGTGAAAAAAAACTCATGTAAGTAATAGTTGTTATTGTGATTATCTATAATAATAATACTCTACCTACATTTCACCCTCTTACGAATAAAACTCAGAACCCAAAGGCTTGTGCGTGGAAGGGACGGCTATTATTATTTTACCGTGGCACTCTCTATATATTCACTAATTGTCTACTATTCAATCTATTAATACTATTATTTCACGAATAAATATCACAAAAACAACAATTAATTTAAACAAATTATTACAAAAATTACAATTTCAAGGAGACCACAGTAAACCCCATTTAGAAGATTATATTATTTAGTCGGAAATGTAAGGAATTATGATGATGAAACAATAAGGGCCTTGGACAAGATTACTTGAATGGCGCTTAAATCAATGGGTGTTGATAGTTTTAGGTATCTGAGACGCCATTAAGAGGCAAAAGGAAAATATATACATTCATATAGAATCAATGCCAATGGGCACATATGTTGAAAATTATTCGAATAAAGAAGTTTTTTTAATATCCCACAGTATCGTTTACCGTTTATAAACACCTACTTTATCTCTAAATTAACAAAGTTTGAATTTAAATACAAATTGGAATAATTTATACCCAAAATAATCATATCTGAAGACCTTATTTTATATTTATCTTTACCACGAAAGTTTATCATACGGGCGAACATATAATATTTACTCTGTCCAGAAATAACATTCAGATATATTAGAATCGAAATTTATATTTAAAACCGAATATTATATAGGAGGTTATTTAACAAATAAACTAAACTAGGTTTAGAAGTGTTTTTTTTTTGTTTATTAATAACTTTTCTTTTTTAAATAATGCTGCATCATTAAAATTTGAATAGAAAACGACAAGTTCGCCAAAATCAGACCCAGTTGAAGACGACCTCGCTTGATTTATATCGAAAATGCAAATGGCATCCATTTAAGCACTCACCATCTTCAACATAATCATCCTCGATTGTAAATTAAAATAGAAATTCACATCGGGACAGTAAATTATCTATCTCAGGGCAGTTTGCCATCGTTTTGTTCCACATCGAGTACATCAGTGCTAGATGTTATCGATGAATGCGTTGGTACATTTGTTGAATAAATAGAATTTGAATGGATGAATGATGCAATAATTCATTTCAAAAACGAATGTGAATTCAGTTGTATGAAAGGAAAGAACAGAAACAACGTTGGAATTTTTTTTTTGTCGGATTTCGATACAAATGTAAATAGGGACATGCGTTTTAACATACAAGGTGGCAAGTTTAATTGAATACTTTTGGAATTTCGTAAACCGGTATAGATACAAAGTTGTTTAAATGGGAAAAAGATGTATATTTTTAAAAAGAATTGAATGTTTTTTCAAAACTAAAATATCAAGTCCGGTTTCTAAGATAAAAATTATTGAAAAAATCTTGAAAAATCTTTGAACAACCATTAACAATTTTTGAAAAATCCTAATTAATTGAAACCCTAAAAAAAACATTGAAGAAAGATCGTTGAAAAATCCAAAGATCGTTGAAAAGTCCTTAAATTTTTGAAAAATCTTGAATACTGTTGGAAAAACAACCCTGGACAATTTTTGAGAAATCCTAAAGAAACATTGAAAGATCCTTCAAAAAATTTTGAAAAATCCTTGATACTGCTTGAAATAAAACCTTTGGCAATTTTTAATAAATTCTCAATAATTGAAATCCTACCAAAACGTTGAAAGATCCTTGAAAATTTCTTGAAAAACCTTGAAAAATCTTTGTAAAAACCTTGAAAACTACTTGAAGAATCATAGAAAAAACTTGAATGAATAACCATTTAATAATGGTTGAAAAACAATTTTTGAAAATGCTTAAAAGTTGAAATTCTAAAGAAACCTTGAAAAATTCTTTACAAAACATTAAAAACTCTTTGAAAACCACGTGAAAAATCGTTGAAAAAACTTAAAATCCTTGAATAATCCTTGAAAAACAACATTTGAAAATTTTTAAAAAATCTTCTAATATTGAATTCTTAAAAAAAATTGAACTAATATTGAATTCTTGAACAAAAATTCTTGAAAAAACATTGCAAAATCTTTAAAAAACACTTGAAAATTCATTGAAAACCTTAAAACTTTTTGAATAATCCTTTAATACGGCTTGGAAAATATCTTTACAATTTTGGAAAAATCGTAAAAAATTAAAATCCTAAGGAAACCTTGAAAGATCTTTGAAATATACTTGCAAAGTTCTTGAAATAACCTTGAGAAATCTTTCCTAAATTCTTGAAAAACACATGAAAGATCGTTGAAACAAACTTAAAAATCCTTGAATAGTCCTTGAATACAACTTGAAAAACAACCCTTGATAATTTTTGAAAAATCCCCAATAATTAAAATCCTATTAAAACATTGAAAGATCCCTGAAACATTTTTAAAAAATTCTTGAAAGAAATCTTGAAAAATCCTTGAAAACACTTGAAAAATCATTGAACAATCCTTGAATTGTGGTTGATAGCGATAGTAAAAGTTCTATATCAAAAAAATGTTACCGAAAATGGGGAAATCATTTACAACTTTAAAATTCCTATCTCTGACATATTTAAGATAAATAAACAAAAATTAATGGAAAATTGGCAACAACACTATAATCAAGGGCGTAGATATGGGGAGGGTAAAGCGGGTAATTACCCCTCCCTCCCGGGATACAAAAAAATAGCATGAAAAGAAGAAATAAAATATATGAAATGTAGAAACGGACAAACATATTTGTATAAAAGTTTGATTACCTCCCATCCAGGAAAAATAGTTTTCTACGCCCTTGTATACAGCGTGTTTCACAAGAGGGTTTAATCGCAATGGCTATAGGAGAAAATAATCAGATAATCATTCTCTCAAATGAAAGTTTAGATAGAGTTATCACAGTTGGAACAGATCCGGAAATAAGTGAAGGAAAATTCACGGAAAACTCCAGAAAATTAAAGAAATAATCGCCGTTAAGTATTTTTCCGCAGAAAATCAGCAGGGAAAAATGATATAGAAATGCCCACAGTTCTATGGAGAACTTTTTTCGTAAAATTCTTCCAATAAAAACGAAAGTAAGGAAAAAACACATATAAAGTGCAAATTTTTACAAAAATAAATAATTTTTTCAGGAAAGTTTGGACAAAACTCCAAATGGCCTAGAAAAAATCACATATGAAATGAGAAAAAGCATGAATACATTTTCCACACTCGAATTTGAAAAAAGACGCAGAAATGCATTTTCCACAGTTGCATTTAAAAAAAAAGAAGCAAAAATGCATTTCATTTAAATTTTTAGTTCAATGGTTTTTTATCCTCAAAATTTAGTTTTTTTTTATAAATTATTTTCACTTTTATCAAATACTTTCGGTTACCTTCACTGAAAAACACTGTTTAGTTTATATCTTCCTTCTTCATCGGATGTTTCGTTCTCTGGAAGATTCTCGACTATTATTTGTAGATGATGTTCAAGTTTTGTCTTCTGGTCCGTGGATTGATTTTAATTCACTTTTTATTAACTCTACAAATTTAATTTTTTTTTAAAGAGATATTTGTTTACACTAATTTACTTATTATTTTATTTCAATTATTTTATCATTAATAAAAAATCATTTTCTTTTTAGCAAGAAATTTTTAACTATTTTTCTCCAAAATCTCAATTCAACAACCTCTTAGTTACCCCCTCGCAACCGAAAAAAAAGCAAAGTTGTCTGATGAAAAATTATTTCAATGGACCGATAAAAATAATTTGTTATAAAATGTCTGAAAATTTTAATTTTAAAACATTTAAATTGAATTTATATGGTAGTTTATTAAAATTTTGTATAGAATTTACTTCCTGGTATTATTTTAAAATTTCTAAACAAATTTTTATTCCAAATGCTCCATTAACAGGTAAGTTTTTTCATTTTTAATTATCACCAATCATGATACTTCAATTTTGATAGTACTGAATTTGAATCAATTATTAAGGTGGCAATTTAGTATTAATTTAGGGTGATTTGTATAGAGGGTGTTATTTTCATAACGATTAACAAAAAAAAATTATCTTAATGAATTTTAATGCTATTTAAATTTTATATGAACAAATTTTGATTCTTTGTTTAAATTCTATATCAATATGTCTTTCATAGGTAACATTCTTCTAAATATCTATTCTTGTCGTCTTCAGCGTCAATTTGTAAATTTTGATAACCCTGTCACCTACACAATTTAGTAGTAGCACTGCTTTGTATTCATTATCTTTCCTGAACCAACATTAAATGGTCCGAAAAACCACTCTCATTTTCCCTTCGTCGTTCGAAAGTTTCGTGGATAAGAAGTCAAAAAACGCAAAAAATAAAAAGATCGGCGGAGCCGTTATCAAAAAAACCCCGATTTTAGGATTTTTTTTCAAAAAAATAGACAATTCGATTTTTTCCAATTTTTTATCCTATTTTATATTGGTGTTCTTTTTACACGAACTAGATGCGATTAGGGAAACAAGAACTTGTAAGGAGCAGAATTGAATACATTTGAATTCGCAGGTGCAAGTCACTATGTGTTAGTGACTGTGTCTACACGCATGCGCATTACTGTGTGCAATCAATTGTGGACACTGCACGGACATTGCTCTGTTTATGTTCGCGTGCGTCTTTACATCTACCTGTGTGTCTTGGATACTCTACAATGTCTTATTCAAATAATTGTTGCTAGTAATTAGTCTGGATCTTAGACCATTTACTATTAGACATCAATTTTCCATCCTTCTCTTGAAATCGATATCTAAGCATAGCAGGTTGTGATATGACAGTTTGTTTGTATACAAACACGTAAACAAACAGTATCGCAAGTAACTCATCGAGGGTTTAAATAAATGTCCGAGCCATTTTCTAAAGTTTTATTGTGTTATTTAAATTGTAAACGATACTTGTGGTAAGTTCCATGGGCGTACGCCACTTTTATTGATGTTTGTAAACACTTCCCCGCACACACCGGATCAAACGCACCATGAGAAAAGTCATAGAAACAGACACGATGTATCGACTTCAAAATATTGTATATAAAAATGTAAACAAGGCATGTCTAATAGTAAATGATCTAAGGTCTGGATCAAACAACGATCGGATACATTCTTTGTGTTAACTGTATACGAAGTATTCGAAATGCCAAGAAAGACGAAAGATCACGCGCGAAGTCACGAAGAGAACCGAGCTATAATCTGTTTTTTTTGTTTAAGAAAAACAGACAAAATGTAGAATATTGTGAGTTTGTTGATGAAGAAAATAGAAAATATTGCAAATATCAACTTGGATGACAGTCGATATCCATCATTGCGATACGTGTAAAATTGTGAGACTTCGCCCACAGAACATAGAACTTGGCAAAATGAAGTGTAAAAATTGCGGAGGGGAATTGGACCAAAAGAATTTCTGCACTTCGTCAAAATGCTGATCAAGTCTAACTGAGTTAATTTCAACCAATTTATCGATCAAGAACAAGGAAAAATTAGCTTCGTCATTATTGAAAGATATTCTAGTTGCGCCAGAAAACTCGGGAACACAGGGACAGTTGTGTTTATCACAGAAAAGAGGAAAAAAAACTACCAGTATCAGTAAATTCAAAAAAATCGGTTGTGTCGCCCCAAAACTTTCCCGACGAGTAGCCACAAACACTTTTTCAGATATTTAATGTTAAAGTTTCAATTTTTGACATTTTTTATTTTTGACAGGTGACAGTTGGAGAAATAGTTTTGACTGTTCTGAATAGAGTTTTTCAAGGGCTTTCAAACGACATATTGCATGTCCAATTCCGTGACATATTGCATCTGTCATATTTTGATAGTGATACTTCCGTTGGACAGATCTCGTACAAAAACTAATGGGTTCTTCCGACAGATAACCCAAACCCATATACCAAATTACAGCTCAATCGGATTAATACTTCTTCAGATATTTAATGCTGAAGTTTCAAATTTTGAATTTTTTTTATTTTTGACAGGTGACAGTTAGAAATAATTTTGACTGTTCTGAATAGAGTTTTTCTAGGGCTTTCAAATGACATATTGCATGTCCAATTCCGTGACATAATACATCTGTCATTTTTTGATAGTGGTACTTCCGTTTGACAGAAGTCGTACAAAAACGAATGGGTTCTTCCGACGGGTAACCCAAACCTCTATACCAGATTTCAGCTCAATCGGATTAAACGTGTGGCCTCTATCGTGGAAGAATACACACACACAGACCGACAGACAGACTTCCATCTGGAAATGGTCTTAATCGTCTCAGGGGACCCGAAAATGGATATTTCTGTTTTTATCTCGAATTTTTTTTTAGCTCGTTCACAATACTTTCCCTTCTAGGAGGTGGGTCGGGAAAGTAAAATGGCGCCAGCAGTTCAGGAACGCAAACAATTGCAGTAACTGATATATTTAAAAACAGCACAGATTTGGGCTTATCCATAAGAAAAACGAATTCTCTAACTTCTACTTTACGAGTTAGGGCTAGAAAGGGAAACATTTTCGAACCTAACTTGAAGCAGGACTTGGCTTTATTAAATCATCAACTTTATTCGTTTTTTAATTCCCGTGTTTGCGAGGTAGTAAATACCAAAAATTGTCGCGTTACAAATAGGTCCGAATGTTTTGTGTACTGCAATGATGTGCAAGGATTGGTCCAATATATACAAGAAAAACGGAAGTTGTACGAAGTTGTTTTGAAGTTGATTCATTAAATCGCCACTAGAGGGAACTAACGATAACTTTGATCTCAAGCGCACAAGGCAGCACTATCGTGAGGGAATACAAGCCAGTAAATTCAAAGATTCAGGTGTTAAAAAACTATTCATTCTTGGTATTATTTCTGACATTCAAGAAAATTATATGAATGTTCGTACAAAACTTCAGAAAATATTATTTCAATATGTATTTTCCAAAACAGTTGATAACAAAAAAAATATGTCTAAAAAAGGGTAACTCACCACCTGAAAACTACCCTTAGTGAATTCGAAGAATCAAGAAAAAATACGTAAATAGCGTATCTTAGTACCCTTAGGTCCAACCTAAAATTTGAATATTGTATGGTACCTCTTTCGAAAGATATTCATTAAAAACCAATAATGGTTAAGCCCATTCTAGGGGTTGTTGCACCCTTAATAAGCGGTTTTCGACATAGGTTCATTAGACAAACATTACTTATTTTTAGGTGTTCTATCACCCCTAGAAGTATTGCTCAACAATTTTGGTCCACCTTGTATATTTGAGTAAATTTGATGCATGCTTCTAATGCTAAAAGATAAAAATCTGCTAATATCTATGTAGTTGTGTTGACTGAAATGTCGTTTTTAATGAAAATGATAAACCATGTTTCATTTGTTTTACATGATTCTTAAACACAAGTAAAAAGCTGGTACGCTCTTTTTTTTGATAATTGCATCTAGTTCGTGTAAAAAGAACAAACATAAGAAATTGGAAAAAAAATTTTTTTTTTATTTTTAAAAAAAAAAAATGTTGAACTTCTTACCCAAGAGCCTCTCGATCGCAGAAGGGAAACCGAGAGTGGTTTTTGTAAAAATAATTCCCAGTTTTTTGCCACATTCCTCGTTAGGCTCATTTCCAGGAGAAACACTGTTATATTTGTGTTATCAGACATGACTTGAATTTCACGTAAGCTCAGTTACCGGACTGCGCCATTTTTAGGTTATTCTTATAAATACGATTGTTAGTTTATTATAACCTAAAACATTAAACATGCGACCCGTGTCTTACAAGTTACAATTGCCTTAACTTCTAATTGTCATCTGTCCGATCACCAGAGTTGCCAACCCAGGACTACCAACCCTGATAGAGTTTTGCTATTGTTTTGTATCTATAGGCTTAATGTTGGTAGGTGACCGGAACTCAGTACCTTTCCAAATAAAAATTAAATTGTTGTGGTACCTGAATTTGTACTTTATTTTTTGTTATTATTATAACACTAGTTAAAAACCGACTAAAATAAAAATAATAAAATGATGACTCCGGGACAGCGAACTTCTAGGAATTATCGATCGATACTGATATAATTCTGCCCAATAATTGGTGAAAAAATAAAGAGAAATAAAATAATTAATAATATATAAAACCTACAATTTAATTTCTTACTATAGATTTTGAAATTATATTCACATTGTAGAACATATATTGATTCAGATTAAAACTTTTTTTGAAATCTTTGTATAATTATTTTCCAGCAACGTTTATTGTTTAATAAATAAAAAACAAACCATACTTAACCGTTATATTGGTTAATTAATATTAATTAATTTCGTTGAATACGATGCGATTTCCGCTATAAAATGCGCTTAATATTTTCAAGAATTTAATAAGTATGCAGTTGGCAGCCACATGATTCACTCGTTTTATTAGTTCAATGAACAAAAATTAAAATTATATTTTAAGTTCACTAAAGGAGCTATTGGAAAAGCAATTTAAATAGTTTTTAATAGAAACTAATTTGTCAAAAGAATTAGTACTTTTGAAGTTAAAAAAATCTTTAATTTTTTATACCTTACTTATTCCTCTAGTCAAATTTTTTTTAACTTGTTATATTTTTTATAGGTCCAAGCTTTTTACAAGAACATTTGAATTTTTATTTTTTTTTTCTATTTTTAGTCGCTTCACCCACAAATATTTTAATATGGTTGATAAAAATTAATGTTAGTATTTTTCTTTATTAGATTTTTATTTTAAATTATCAAGACATAATATCAGAAATTAGTATTCTTTTAATGTATGGAAAACTAAAATTTGATTGGATACATAACATTATATACAGGGCGGCGCAAATTAAATTAAAACACTATTACTTAAATAGGAAAAAAGATGCGTATTTTTATGACGAATTGATTGGTTTTTTCAAAATTAAAATATCAAGGCTGGTTCCAGAGATATTTTGGAAAAACCGAAATTGACGTTTTTCCTCAATTATTTGTTTTTAAATACGGATCTGTACTTTTTATTTCATCTTTATATATCATTTTATCTTTAGTATCTGTCACTGTGTTTTTTCAAGAATTTACTATACTGGGTGATTTGATTTTAACGATTTTTTATTTTATTTTTTTTTTTGTTAAGAAATCTTGCTATACACTACGAGAAGTGATTTTTAAATTTAATGTTGAATTACTTTTTGTGGTGCATTTAAAATTTTAAGTTATGTCACAATCAATAGTAAGAGTCAAGTAACTGATTGGTGGAAGTTCGAAAATGCTAAGAAGTTGGCGACATATTTTAGACACCATAGAAACCAAAAAAATAAAAAAAAAACAAAATATGATCCATACTCAAATGTGGTAAATTATTCAATAAAGAATAAAACAACTGGAAGTCATACCACAAAATTATTTAATAATGACGAAACGTCTAAAAGGCAAAAAGCGACATGTTTCGGTCTACACGACCATCATCAGACCTATAAAAAAATTATTAAAAAAAATTGACAATGTGAAGAGACAATTTGTTAAAGTCCACATTGTCAATTTTTTTCATTAAATAATTTTGTGGTATGACTTCGAGTTGTTTAATTCTTTATTAAATAATAAAAAACAAACTTGTTAATTGACTTTATAAAATTATTAACTGTCTTGAACCTTTATTAAATCAAAGCATTATTTTGAATTTAATATTAAAAAATGTTTATTTAAAAATATCCTGTCAGTAGCGTAGATAGGTGAATGTAGATTTCTGTTGTCTAAACTTGAGATTTTTCAACCTTCCCTACCCCACGATATGGTCGGAATGAAAAAATTTAAAGAAAATTATTTTATAATAATTACTACATGAAAAAAGTTTAAGTTTAATGATCTCTTTGAATATTTTTAAAAATGGCAGATAAACGATTTTTTTTAAAATTTCAACCCCTTCCAGTTTCTATCCCCTTAGAGATAGAATTCTCATTTGCAATACGCCATGACTTACTGATCCAAAGAATTTTTGTACCAAATTTGGTGTCGATTGGACAAAAATTTTGACCTCTATCAACGGAATGTCTACACACATATGCAATACATATATACAGGGTGTTTCAAAAATCTGGAAACGGTTTTACCATTATATTTACTTTTAAAATAATTCAAAATGGCCTCCTGTAGCAAAAACAAATGAATTTTTTGAATTTTAAGGACTTAAAAAGCGAAAAAAGACATCCTTACTATAATTCCCGAATTTGGACAATTTATCGTTAGTGGTTTTTGAATTCCAAGACCGCTCCCAGACTTTCGATAGACCCTGTATATTGATATTGTATTTGTGACTTTATTACAATTTTTGATCACACAATTTTATTTTAATGATTAAAATTTTTATTTTCATTTATTTTACTTTATTTATTTTAGAGCATGAGGGAGTTCATAAAAAATATTTTTGTAAAGTTATTTCAGATTCTATTTATGTATTACCAATTTGATAATTTTTTTTAATCTCCCAAAATTTTTACCACCATCATTGTAAATAAATTCCCGTCAACAACTCCCTAGTTTCATCCTAACAACCAACTAATATCTGACTTGATATTTTTACTTTGGACGAATTTACTTTATGATTTTAATGTCATAAATTAAATTTTTATTTCAAGAGAAAGAATTTATTTGGATTACTTTATTACTTTAATTATAAGAACTTAGATCTGGATATTTATAAAAGTTTTTGTATGCCTTTTAATTTAACAAACTTTTATTACTAGGCAAGTTTTCTGAATTTTAGTTTTTCATCAATCTTGATATTTTAGTAGTCTGACATTTAATTTTATTTCTCAATTTTCTACTGTCAGATTGATTTAATGTTTAATTTACATTTATACAGAGTGATACCTTTTATTTTAGAACAGTAATGTTCAATATTTTTTTATTAAGTTTTAAAATACTGAGTTTTATTATTTTATTTAAATTAACAAATTGCAAATTGATTTGATAATAAAAAAAAAACTATAGCTATAAGAACAAAATCAATGAAGGTTAGTAGTGGAGTGAAACAGCAATTATTAAAATACATGAAATTTTTTAAGAGCATTCGGAAACTTTATTCAATTATTTCCATCATCAGGGAACTACAACTAATAGTTTATAAGTTGAGAATTTATATGATTTTGGTGATAGCGTTTCCTCATTACATTTTAGAACATAATTATGGTAGTGAACAATTATAAAATTTATTTAAAACTTATTTAAAAATTTTAACAATTAACGTTTGTTACACAATACAAATTTTCTTGTATACTCACACTTTTGTTAGGAATTTAAAATTTGAAAATTCTCATTAAGACACGTGGTCTGAAAAGTCAATCAAATTTTTGTTGTAATTTGTAAATTGTCAATCAAATGCCAACCTAGAAATTAATCTTTTTTCTTCTTTTAAGTTGACATTTGATTGACAATTTACATATGAAGTAATTGTAACAAAAATTTCAGACGTGTCTTAATACCTAATAAAAGTATTTCCTTCAAGAAAAGTTTTATTGTGTAACTAACAGTAATTGTTAAGGTTTTTAAATTTGTTTTAAATAAGTTTAATAATTTTTCACTACCATAATTGTGTTTTAAACTGTAATGAGGAAACGCCACCACCTTCTACTTAACATCATATAAGTCTCAACTAAGATGTAAGTATATTAAGAGTAGAAGGAAATCTGTTATTCTAGATATCTATTTTTAATATGAACTATTGTTTGTAGCTCTCTAATGATGGAATTAATTGAATAAAGTTTCCAAATACTTAAAATTTCTTTAAAGAGTTCAGGTCTTTTAATCATTGCTGTTTCATCCCACTACTAAACTTCCAAATTTTTTTTGCTGATTCTTATTCTCCAGGTTATAAACGGTGTAGCGCCCCTATTTCCGGGTCTGGATCCCGCCATTGAATCGATTACAATAGGTAGATTCCTTATATGGAAATCTACCTAAAAACACATAGATAAACGTCCACTACATTATTATTACTTATTGCTCTTTCTATTATACAAAAATACTAGCATGAAATTATTTTAAAATGGATGTCATAATTTTTACAAGAATTTTAATTAGTTCTATTAGTTTTAAAAAAATATTTTTTAGATTGTAATAATTGTTTCATTAGTCATCACTGCAGTATATACCAAACCGTATCGTTGATTGAATAATAAACAAAATATATTATAATGGTGAATCATTCAAGTAAAAATTGGCGTCAATGCGGTTACAAAGGTAACAAAGGAGGAATTTGAAGAATATTTTGAAATTTTTTCATTATAATATGCATAAAAAAGAAAATTTTGCCAAAGTTGAAACTTAATCTCGTTTTTAGGTATGGAGATATCAGTTAGTATTTCATGATATCTCGATAATCAAAAATGTTAGAATTAAAAAAAATCGTCAAAAAAACTATCAAAAAATGGGTTGTGTCGCCCCAAAACTTTCCCAACGAGTATCCAATAATAATTTTTCAGATATTTAATCTTAAAGTTTCAAATTTTGACATTTTTATTTTTGACAGGTGACAGTTGGAGAAATAATTTTGACTGTTTTGAATAGAGTTTTTCAAGGTCTTTCAATTGACATATTGCATGTCCAATTCCGTGACATATTGCATCTGTCATTTTTTGATAGTGACAATTTCGTTTGACAGATATCATACAAAAACTAATGAGTTCTTCCGACGGGTAACCCAAACCCATATACCAAATTTCAGCACAATCGGATTAATACTTTTTCAGATATTTAACGCTAAAGTTTCAAATTTTGACATTTTCTTATTCTTGACAGGTGACAGTTGGAGAAATAGTTTTGACTGCTCTGAAAAGAGTTTTTCAAGAGCTTTCAAATAACATATTGCATGTTAAATTCCATGAGATATTGCATCTGTCATTTTTTGATAGTGACACTTTCGTTTGACAGATGTCATACAAAACTAATGAGTTCTTTCGACCAGTAACCCAAACCCATATACCAAATTTCAGCTTAATCGGATTCATACTTTTTCAGATATTTAATGCTAAAGTTTCAAATTTTGACATTTTTTTATTTTTGGCAGGTGACAGCTGGAGAAATAATTTTGACTGTTTTAAATAGAGTTTTTCATGGGCTTTCAAATGACATATTGCAAGTCAAATTCCGTGAGATATTGGATCTGTCATTTTTTGATAGTGACATTTCCGTTTGACAGATGTCGTACAAAAACTAATGGGTTCTTCCGACGGCTAACCCAAACCCCTATACCAAATTTCAGCTCAATCGGATTAAACGTGTGGCCTCTATCGTGGAAGAATACACACACACAGACAGACAGACAGACTTCCATCTGGAAATGGTCTTAATGGTCTCAGGGGACCCGAAAATAGATATTTCCGATTTTATTTCTAATTTTTTTTAGCTTGTTCACAATACTTTCCCTTCTAGGAGGTGGGTCGGGAAAGTAAATCTTATAAACAAATGTGTAAATTTTCAAAAAAAATCCTGTTTTTTAGTTTCCAAGAAAATTAAATTATTTTTCTAAGAATTAGGAAATCATCATTAAGTTTAGCTCCAACCAGTGAATTATCACATCTCTTAACTCTTCGTCTGACGCAGACCAAACAAAGCATGATATGAACAGAGCCGGAAGACTTGATGTGATCTTTCGTTGCTTCTAGAATCCTACCCCAATACACACTACACATGTAAACACTACCGAAAATTGCCGTACTTTACAGATAAAAATGTGTGAAAAACTAAACCAAACTCTTTAGAAAATTAGTAATAAAGTAATAAACAATAAGTATTTAAAAAAAAAAACGTATTTTCATTAATTATGGATACGTTAATAAGGGCAAAATCCCCACTATATTTTACCACACATCTTCCTAATACCCTAAAACAAAAATTTAAATTAATATCGAAATTTAAATCGATACTAAAATTACGTTATTTGATTAAAGTCAAGCTTAAACCAAATCATAAGACAAAATCCCAACTTTACCATTAATATTATAGTATCAAATACTTAATTAACATGCAAATCTTAAGAATCCATCCCCGAAATTACCCATGTCTCTCTCCCTATCTTATTCGCTAATCCTCTATACCTACAACATATTTAACTACCTACCGTTTCTAAACTGATACGGGGGCGGAGGTCGAGGAGCGGGCGGAGGATCCTCAAATTGCTGGAGCCACTCGTAGAGCTGCTCTAAGTCCCTCAAACTTTGCTGTCTCTCGGCCTCTTCCCTGGCGATTACGTCTTCGAGGCTTTCCATAACGCACTCACTTAATATAACGATAAAACGGAGCAAAGGCTCATTTTTTTTTAAACAATCTATGTTATTTTTGTTGCTATTCGAACTACGTGGTTTATACTGAAATTAATTTTTGTTGTTAAATAATAATAATAGTAAACAATTCCAATTGTATACGTATTAGAAACATTTTCATAATTATATTAGTACTTTCAATGGATATAAAACTATTTCGGATTTCTATAAATTTTTTATGTTTACGAACTGTCGAAGTAACTTATAAAAGCTTATAGTGTTTATTTTTAATCTAAAAGCGATTATAGCATCACGTTTTTCATAAATTCTGTCAAAATATTTGAGAAAACATGTGTTTCTCAAATTCCTATATTTATAACAAGAAAAAAAAATGAATGAAACTTTAACCAATTAATATTTATCGCTGAGAATATGTTTAACATTTTAAAATTAATAGCACAAGGATCTTTCCTAGATACAAAAATTGGCTAATAATGGATTTATTTTGATTTTCGCGCTAAGCTATTAAAGTGTAATATTTCACGTAACATATTGAGCAAAATCGGAAAAAATAGATTTATTTATTTATTTATTTTAACAAAAAATGTTACTATTAGGCAATCCGAATGTACGAGGTTTATTCAAGAAAACAGATGACTGTTCAAATTTCGCGGGCTACGTACATTCGATTCTCCATTATTTTGTTTCTTTATGTTGGTACAAATGTTCCCAATATATGTTGACGATGTACGATTGTTTTTCAAGCAAACAGATGACTGTTCAAATTTCGCGGGCTACGTACATTCGATTCTCGATTATTTTGTTTCTTTATGTTGGTATAAATGTTCCCAATATATGTTGACGATGTACGAATGTTTTTCAAGAAAACAGGTGACTGTTCAAATTTCGCAGGCTACGTACATTCGATTCTCGATTATTTTGTTTCTTTATGTTGGTACAAATGTTCCCAATATATGTTGACAATGTACGATTGATTTTCAAGAAAACAGGTGACTGTTCAAATTTCGCGGGCTACGTACATTCGATTCTCGATTATTTTGTTTCTTTATGTTGGTACAAATGTTCCCAATATATGTTGACGATGTACGATTGTTTTTCAAGAAAACAGGTGACTGTTCAAATTTCGCGGGCTACGTACATTCGATTCTCGACTATTTTGTTATTTGTTATTTTTTGCTATCGTAAAAATGTATCATAGTATCTTATCACTGATAGAATGTTAGAGGGAAAGAAGTTGGTTAGAGTAAAGAAGGGGAAGATTATGAATTTAAGGGTAGATGTTTTATTAAAAATATGTTAGAAAAAAAACGAATAAACAGCAAATAGTAACAGATGAACACAATTTTTAAATATTTAATTCAAAAAAAAATATTTTAAATTTTTGTTTCTATTTAAAAAAATTGATATCTTGTGAAGTATTATATATAAAATTTATTTCAATGTTTGTATTTTAAGTGAAACAGAACATAGAATAAATTTTTTAGAAATATATTGATTATAACCTTGTTTCCCTGATAACGTAAAAGGGAAAGTATTTGGATTTCATGAGAAGCAAGAGAAGAAAGAGAAACCACCCCAAGAACTGCGAGTAAGAGGATTTGCATTTGAAAAGCGTTTAATTCTGTATTGATGTACTTACTTGCAAGAAGGAATCAACAAAACGATATATGAAACGAAAAGAGCAACCAACCCAAGGATTATTCGTTTATTTTACATCATTAAAATATACAGGGTGCGGCAAATAAACCATCGGTTAGAAAGATCTCGAGAAGTTACGTTATTTGAAAACTGAAAATTGGAATATATACCGGAAATTGGTGTCAACTTCGTGTTTTTTAATGGGATACCCCGTATATTTTGCAATTTTAGGAATAATTACATAATTATGAACAAAGTTTGTTAATACTTCGCTATACTCACCTTAAACTGTTTTTGAGTCATACAATTTTTTTCATTAAAACTGCACTTTTTCAACATTAATAAAAAATTAAATTTCTTCTAAATGTACTTGGATAAAAGCTTAAATTTTTTACAAAGAGTAAACGATACAACTTTCTGTCGTTTGTCTTATGAAATTATTATTTTTATTATACAGGGTGCTGTCAAAGTTAGACTAAAATTCTAACGCAAAAAATTCACATATTCTATTTTTTAATTTTTACACCCGGTATTTGATCTTCTATTCTTCTGTTCCGTGGTCACTTTATTCGTATAATTTACTTTTTTGTCCTTCTGCTTTCGTTTCTTTTATTCAAGTTTAGTTTGGGCTACCATCCTTCTTTTTTAATCTCATCTAGCTACTTTTATCAGAAGGATGTCTGGATGATAATTTTAACAAGTCTTCCGTTTATTTTCTCTTCCTCTTACTTTTTTTAATCTTTTGTATTTTTCATCAATTTATTTCTATTTTTTTCATGCTCTTTCATATTGCATCTCTGTCTTTTGAATTTATGCTATTTTTATTCACATCAATAAAAGATTTGTATAAAGTTTCCCCTTGCTTTATTTGTCTCTCTTTTTTCAATATCTATTGTTATGATTTACTTATTTCTCAGATGGGTTCTATTAAATTGAGAAAAAAATGATAAAGATTACAAATTTTTTATAAAATTTTAGTATCCTGCTATTTCAATGTTTCTCTTCTAAATCCTGTACCACTTTCACTTATTGATCTTGATCTGCTTAATCTGCTATTTCTTCACACTCTCTTTTAACTTGATCCACTGCTTTCCATAGTCTGATTTCTATTAGCTCTATAATCTTCCTTAATTGCCCTTATTTTTTAATATTTTTTGCAATTTTTCTTATATTTTGATTAATTATAAAATTATGACATTAGTTTTTTAATATAAATTTATTTTATCTTTTCAAAATAAGTACATTTCTATTTATAATAGTATTTTTATAAAATTGACATTCTACCAAAAACATTATTACTTAAATTTTTTTTTATTTTCATAATAATAATAATAATGAAATAATGATGTGCTCAAAAAAATTAAAATAAAACTCTGTATATTTATAATTTCCGATTTAGAATAACTTATATCAATTACTATCAATAAATTCTTGAAACTCAAACTTTTTTTAACAATAAACTATGTTTATAAAATTCAAACAAAACTCATAAAAAGTATTTTATTACAATACATGCATTTTCTTTTTACCCCTTTCATTAAAATTTCCAATTTGTGTCTAATATTTTGTGACATTTATAGGGTCGATCTTCTTTATTAATATAAACCATTAAATTCAGCCATAACAAGTTAATGAGAATGAATTGGATCGTAGTATAAGGTACTATTTGCTGCGTGTGCCAAGCCTTGTCTACTTCTGTTCAATAATTCCCTTTTTAGTTTATTTCCGAATTATTCTCAGTTTTAGATATTTTTTCTTCTTTTTTATAAATATTGTTACAATATTATTTATGATGTTATTTTCAAAATATTTTTATTAATTTTTTTGGTAATGTACAAATATTAAATCCATAAAATAATCATAAAATAATTTATTATTTTAAAATTTCCAAAGAAAACTGTTACTCATATATATATTATAGATATATTAAATTGTAGTTATTTCTTTGTCTAATATTTTGTGACATTTATAGGGTCTTCTTTATTAATATCAACCATTAAATTCAGTCGTAACAAGCATAAAATATAAACACATAAAGCTTCGAACATCGCAATTTCAATTTGAGAAGTTCGCAAAGAGATTATCAACACTCTTTCTCAGATTCATTTTCCCCATCGAAGAAATTCGTAAACTTCTCTTTCCCGACAAACAAAACTTTCACGGATGTGTTTTTGTCGTGGGAAAAACAAAATCTAGGACAACTACGAAACCTTGTACGAAGGAGATAACACTTCTGTCGAATGTTGTTGAAATCTCATTATTAATTTCTGCCCGAAATTAAAGTTGAGATTGACACCGTTCTGATCTTAAAGTTCAAAAAAGTTTTCTAATAAAAAATTGTTGCGAAGAAAATTCGACAAAATAAGAGAAACTTTACAATTGGGACAACAAAGATAAAAATATATTATTATAATTATAATTAAAATCTGTTCATAATACAGTATGTCCCAAATAAGAGTGATCGATTTTAAATGTAAATTAATTGGTCTAAATAAATCATGTTTTCACTAATTGTTTTCGTTTACCAAAAAGTATTTTATGCTAATTTTGGTAAAAATAAGTGAAAAAAATATGTATTATTTTAAATGAAACATCCTGTATATTTTGATGGCATTCAAAAGGGCGATTCAACTCCTTTTAAATAATATGCATATGGGCATTGAAGAAGAGTGTGCACATACAGCACTTATTGTAATTTTTACATTTTTTTGTACTACATTTTTATTTAATGTCAGTTATTTAATGTCACTCTTATTTGGGACACCCTGTATTCAAACTAATTTTGACCTAAACTAGGTAAACATGTTTAAGTTAACTTTGGCTAAAACTGGTGCTCTGTGCTATTATAAATATAATTTATAACTCAATCCAGTCCTGTATAGTTCTCTGTAAAAATTTTCATTGTTGCCATGTTTCTAACCGTCAGTAGGTAAAGTAGAAACTTACTTTTTCATTTTAATTAACTAATATTATTTATTACCGACTAATCTATTATTTGTTCATTATACGTGAATACTAGTGAATAATGATTTTATTATTCACTGGATTTACTTATTTCTAGATCCGTTATTCACTAGTGAATAATGATTATTCACTGGATTAAATAAAGGTTTACATTAGTTTTAGCAAAAATTCATTGAATTTTAAAGTTTATGTATCTATTTTTTTTATAGTTTTCTTTGTTTTTGTTTTTTTCCCACATTTTGTACTATTTTTATTGTTTTCTTTTATTTTCCACATTTTCCTATTTTTGCACATATTTTTCTCTACTTATTCCTTAAATTTTTTCATGTTTTTTTTCTATGTTTTTATATTTTTGCATATTATTATTTTTCCCTATTTTCCTATTTTTGTCCATTTTTTCTGTTTTTTCAATTTTTTTTGAGTATTCATATTTTTCCATTTTTTTTCGTTTTTTTCTCTATTTCTTTCTTTTTTTTTATGATTTTTTTCCTATTCCTCTGATTTTTTTGGATTTATTTCAATTCTTCTGAATATTTTCATTCTTTTTTTAACTTTTTAGGTTGTTTTTTGCGATTTTTTACCATTTTTTTTCGTTTCTTTTTGCGATTTTTATGCAATTTTTTTCCGATTTTTGGCGCATTTGTATTTGCAATTTTTTGTGATTTTTTTTTGCGATTTTTTAAAAGAAAATTTGCTATTTTTTGCGATATCCTTTGCGATTTTTTTGGGATTTTGTTTTGATTTTCTTTGCTTTTTGGCTGTTTTTGTTTGATATTTATTTGTAATTATTTGTGATTTATTTCAAATCTTTCAAAATTTTTCATTTTTTTTAATTATTTCCGATTTTTTCGGGTTTTTTGCTATTTTTTACGATTTTTTATCGTTTTTTGCAATTTTTGCATTTGTTTTTCGGTTTTTTATAATTTTGATGATTTACTGGTTTTTTTCGTATTTTACAATTTTGTTTTTCATTTTCTTTTCAAATATTTTCTGATTTTTTCAATGTTTTAATTTTCGTTTTCGATTTATTTCAATTCTTTCCATTTTTTATTTTTTTTTTATTTTTTTGATGGTTGCTTTTGCGATTTTTTTCGATTTTTTGCCATTTTTTATTTTTTTCGAATATTTGCATTTGCAATTTTTTGTGATTTTTTTTTCGATTTTTTTTGTATTTTCTGCAATTTCTTGCGTTTTTTGGCATTTGTGAGATATTTTTTTGGGATTTTGTTTCCATTTTTTTGCGTTTTTAACGATTTTTTTTTTAATCTTTTTGCTATATTTTTCGATTTTTTGTTTTTTTTTGCGATTTTCTCACTTTTTTCTATATTTTTTCTGATTTTTATATTTTTTCATAGTTGCTTTTTTCCCGGTTTTTCGTATATTTTTGTTTTTTCTGTTTTTCCCATTTTTCTTTTTGTGTCTATATTTCCCATTTTGCCCATTTTTTCTGTGCTTTCTTATTATATTTTCCTGTTTTTTTTCCTATTTTTCACTATTTATTCATGTTTTTTCCATTTTATCCATTTTTCCCATTTTTGCTATTTTACTATTTTTCTCTATTTTTTCCTAACTTTCTCTGTATTTCCTATTTTTCTCTATTTTTTCTATTATCACTATTTTTTCCTATTTATCCAATTTTTTCCTGTGTTCTCCTATTTTCCCAGTTTTTCTCTATTTTATCGTATTTTTCTTATTTCTCCCCTTTTTTCCCTTTTTTATATTTTTTCTTATATTTCTTATTTTTATCTATATTTTTCTTTCTATTTTTTGCTAATTTTCCCTATTTTTTCCTGTTTTTATTATTTTCTTACTTTTTCTATTTTTGCTATTTTTTCTGGTTTTTCCGATTTTTTTTTTGTTCCTATTTTTACCATTTATTTATGTTTTTCCCAGTTTTGCCTATTTTTCTTGTTTTTCATATTTCTCCCTATTTCTTCCTATTTTTTATATTTTCACCATTTTTTCCTATTTTGTACCTATCCAAAAATCGTCCAACGCGCCAAAAGTTTTCACTTCAAAAATAACCATTGAATATTTTATTAATTAATAGTGCAAAAACCAGTGTCAAAATTACACATGGTGATCGTTTAAATATTATTAAATTGATTTTCTTATTAATTTCTTTGTGAAAATTTATTACACAATAACAGGTCTAACAAAATTATAAAAAAAAAACCTATTTCTGCATTTTTATTTTATACTTCAAGCAAGACATAAATCTCTCATTACTTTCGCTGAATCAGTCGGAAATCCTTTCCCGTTTCCCACTTTTATAAAACGATCGGGTAGCGATGCTGGTTTTGATGTCTTTTTTTCGTTTGGACAAAATTCAAGCTATAAAATCAGAAATTTTCGTCGAAGGTGACAGCGATTGAAACATTCTAAAAACGTGACGTCGTTTGGAAAAACCGTTAAAGAGAACGTTTTGCGGTTTAAAGAAAATCGTTTTTGTGTGCAGGAACTGGAATATAATTAAATGATTAAATTAATATTTATATGAATGTGTTTTATATTATTCATTATAATAATTTTATCAAAACACGGAAATGACATTAGTAAAATATCCATTTAATTTTAATGAATATTGCCAATCACAGCCATCCAATTACGTATTATCCGAACCAAACAAATATTTAACCATTGTATTGTGATTACTGGATCAAAGCATAATTAACGTATTTTAAATTAAACCTCATTAATTTTTGCCATTTCGTATCATCATCTTTTTCCTTTTAAAAATAAAAATAAAATAATCATATATGCTACATCTCTTTTTGGGTTTCCTAATTAATTTGTTTAAATTTTTATTAAAAAAAAAAATCAATAAGTATATTTTCCAATTTTTATAATTTAAATCTTTAATGGTAGCAACTCTTGACCTAAATTTCTTTTCTTAAAGCCGAGAGAAAAAAATACCCTTTTAAGTTCGTTCAAAAGTGGCAGATAATCTGGAAAGGCTATAAAAAAACATCATTTTTAATTTAGATTCTCGAAAGGCGATTTAACCATGAGGGAGTTGGATCATCTCTCCGCAATCACATTTGACAGTCAAAACACGGTTAACCTAAATGTTTTTGTCCAGGATTGGAATAAGTATACTTCAAATATTGCTAAATTTAATAAGTTAAACTATTTTTTAATTTTTATCTGGGAAGGTCACAAATATGTAAATGTACATAATTTTTCATTGAACATTTTGTTTTCCATTAAAATTTTAACTTTTTACTTCAAATTAATTTTCTCTTTATTCTAGACAATGTTTTAAAATTTTTATACTTGGTTATATAGAGTTTTTTCCTTATATACTGATCATTCTTCTATCCTCTTCCAATTACTAATCCTTATATCCTGGCCACTCTTTTTTCTTCTTCCAATTACTAATCCTTATACCCTGACCACTCTTCTTTCCTCTTCCAATTACTACCATTAAAATTAAATTTCCCAACACGATTTTCTTCTTCTATAAATTTCCTGTCATCCAGTTACAACCTCTAAACAATTTTGACCATTCAGTTATCTTCTTATGATTACACTTATTCCAATCCTGACCACTCTTCTATCCTCTTCCAATTACTAATCTTTATATCCTGACCACTCTTCTTTCCTCTTACCATTCAAATTAAATTTCCATTGATTTTCCTGTCATCCAGTTACAACCTCTAAACAATTTTGACCATTCAGTTATCTTCTTATGATTACACTTATTCCAATCCTGACCACTCTTCTATCCTCTTCCAATTACTAATCTTTATATCCTGACCACTCTTCTTTCCTCTTACCATTCAAATTAAATTTCCATTGATTTTCTTCTTCTATAAATTTCCTATCATCCAGTTACAATTTTCACCAACTAGTTATCTTCTTATGATTACCCCTATTCCATCCTGACTACTCTTCTATCCTCTTCCAATTACTAATCCTTATAAACTGACCACTCTTCTTTCCTCTTCCAATTACTACCATTCAAATTGAATTTCCATTGATTTTCTTCTTCTATAAATTTCCTATCATCCAGTTACAATTTTCACCAACTAGTTATCTTCTTATGATTACCCCTATTATATCCTGACTACTCTTCTATCCTCTTCCAATTACTAATCCTTATAAACTGAAAACTCTTCTTTCCTCTGCTAGTTATCACCATTCAAATTAAATTTCCAAAGTTGATTTTCTTCTTCTATAATTTTCCTATCATCCAGTTATAGCTTCTATACAATTTTTACCATCCAGTTCTCTTCTTATGATTACCCCTATTCCATCCTGACCACTCTTCTATCATCTTCCTTATATCCTGACAATTCTTCTTTCCTCTTCCAGTTACTACTATTCCAATTGAATTTCCAAAGTTGATTTTCTTCTTCTATAAATTTCCTATCATCCAGTTACAGCCTCTATACAATTTTCACCATCCAGTTATCTTCTTATGATTACCCCTATTCCATATGTGTTCCTTTATATTTAAAAATTTATTAGTTTACTTTTGCCAAAATAAAAATTTATGTTATTTTCAATTATAATGATGTCGTTTTAATTATAATAATTTTAATTATTCTGTATACATTTTTTATAAAAAAAATATACCTGACATTATAAAATTTCTTATATCCCTCTTGTTTATTTTTTTTTTGATTTTTATAGAACCCACCCAATTTTGAAATTATTTGTTTAAAAGTATATCATTACAAAATGTCGCCCAACGTGGGGCTTTGTAAAATTTAATCGTTAGTGAAAAACAGGGAAATTAAGAAAAAATAAGGAAAATAGTGAAAAATAGTAAAAAAAATTGGGAAAAGTAGGAAAAAATAGGGATAAAAGTGAAAATACGGAAATTAGAGAAAATTAGGGAAATATGGGGAAATATATGTAAAAATAATGGAAATAGGGATAAATTAGGAAAAAACGGAAAACAGAAAAAAATTGAGAATTACACGGACACATACGGACAAATAGAGTAAAAAATAGGTAAAATAGTTAAAAATAGGGAAAAGTAGGAAAAATGAGTAAAATGAGGAAAATAGACCGAAATAGGAAAAATCAATTACAATTAGGGAAATATAAGCAAAAATAAATAAAACAGGAAAAATAATGGAAACAGGAAAGAAATGGGAAAAATTGAAAAAAAAAAGGAAAAATAGAAAAAATAGTGGAAAATGAAGAAAATAGAGAAAAATAGGAAAACTTGAGAAAAATAGTGAAAATAGAAAAAAATAGAAAAAAAAATGAAAAATAGGGGAAAATGGGGAAAAAACAGAGAAAAATCGGGAAAATAGTGACAAATAGGAAACTTTGGGAAAAATAGTGAAAAATAAAAAAAATAGCGGACAATAGGGAAAATTGGGAAAATAGAGCAAAACTGTGAAAAATATTAAAATTTAGGAAAAATAGTGAACAACATTTAAAAATAAGGGAATATATGAAAAAACTAGAGAAAAACGGGGAAAGTAGTGAAAAATTTTGAAAAGTAGAAAATGAGAAAATTTGTAAAAAAAAAATAAGAAAAAAATAGGGCAAAACAGAGGAAATTGGAAAATTTGGTAAAAATATTAAAGACGGGAAAAACTTTGGAAAAAATAGGAATAAAATCGGGTAAAATAAGGAAAAAAATAAAAGAAAATAGAAAATAATAGGGATGAATGGGGAAAAACAGAAGAAAATAATGAAAAACAGGAAAATATGAAAATATTAAAAATTCGGGACTAATGGGCAAAATAGACAAAAACAGATAAAAATGGGAAAAATGGTTAAAAATATAAAAAAAAGGTGGGGACATGGGAAATACCTGGGAAAAATAGAGAAAATCGGACAAAACATAGAAAAATAGATACAAATAGTAACAAATAGTAAAAAATAGGAAACACTAGGCAAATTAGAGTAAAATAGGGAAATGTATGGGTAAGTAGCGGAAAATAATGGAAAAAGAGAAAGCAGAAAAAAATACGGTTAAATAGGAAAAAACAGGAAAAATATAATGGAAAAAAGAAGAAGAGCAGGTACAAGGAAAACAAAAGGAACAAGAAAATGGATAACAAATTTTAAGAAAATAATAAAAAAATGAGGGGGTAATCCCACCCAACTTTCCAAACACTCATACTAAATTAATTGTTTAATCGATTATTTTTGTAATAAAATTTTGAAAAAAAATATATTTATAAAATTAATTATTACAAATTTAAAGATATATTTTTTTAAATTTTTAATGTTAAAATTTAACTAAAAAATAAAAGATAAAAATTGCTTAAAAATTAAAACAAAAACTAGCGTCGAAATTCGAAAAAAAAATAACGACAAAATTTGTAGAAAATTTTAAGTTCTACAATTTTGATTTTCTGTAATTTTTCATAAAAATCCATAATTTAGTCTCAAAATCTAAAAAAAATCGCAAATGTCTATATAAATTTTTTTCACGCCCTCTAGCGGCGAAAAATGGTTGAAAATGGTAAGAAGTTAGAGAAAGTAATGCAAGATAGAAAGAAAGACAAAGACGAATGCCGAAAAGAAGTGCAAGAAATGCAAAAAGATATTAAGCACAATATTAAGCAAAAAATTAAAAAAAATAAAATTGAAATGATACAGAAAATTAAACAGTTGAGTGTATACATACTGATAAAAAAATTATTTTGCCTTTATTTTGTCTTTATTTTGATTTTATTTTGCTTCTTTTTTTTAACTTTTTTGGCCTTTTTTGCCTTGCTTCTTTTTACTTTTGTTTTATTTGACATTTTTTAAGTCTTGTTGATTTTTTTACGATTTTTTCCTTTTTTTTGCCTATATAAAGACTTTTTTCCCTTTTTTTGCTCTATTTTACCTTTTTTCTGTTGTTACCTTTTTGATTTTTTTTCCAATTTGTATAAATTATATTAAGATTCTTGTCCTATTTTTGATTTTTATTATAGTTTTAATTTTTGCTGAAGTTCAGCAATTCTTTTCATTTTTACCAATTTTTTTGTGAAAATTCAAGGAATTTTTAAGGAAATTTTGTGGATTTTGAAAGGATTTTACAAGTTTTGTGGATTTTGTAAGGATTTTTCAACATATTTTGAGTCTTTGTGTATTTTAAGTATTTTTCAAGCATTTTTTAATAATTTTCAAGGACTTTATAAGGAATTTTTTAAGAATGTTTCAAGGAATTTTCAAGTTAAGGATTTTTCAACATATTTTGAGTTTTTATGTATTTTAAGTATTTTTCAAGTATTTTTTAACGATTTTCAAGCAATTTTCAAGGACTTTATGGAAAATTTTTCAAGAATTTTATAGGAATTTTTCAGGAATTTTATAAGAATTGTTCAATAATTTTCTAAGGATTCTAACAGGATTTTTCACGAATTTTTAAAAGGAATTTTCACGAGTTTTTTTTTTAAATTAAAGAATTTTTAAAGATTTTTGTAAGGTAATTTTTTGGTTTTGCAAAGATTTTACAACGATTTTTCAACATTTACAACATTTTAAGGATTCTTTAAGAATTTTTCAAGTTTTGTGGATTTTGTAAGGATTTTTCAACATATTTTGAGTTTTTAAGTATTTTTCAAATATTTTTTTAACGATTTTCAAGCAATTTTTAAGGACATTAAAAGAAATTTATAAGTAGTACCTGACTTGGTACTTTATTTCTTGAGAACTATTTGTAATAACTTGTTGCCATTTTTAGTATAGTTCTTCCATTCTCAGTTTGAGGACACGTGCCACTATAAAAGTCACAAATGATTGTGGGCGGCATGCCGACAACGGGCGTGCATATAAAATTTATATAGGGAGAAAAATGAAGTAATAAAATAAAATCATTCCTCATACAAAAAAATTGTACAGTTTCTTATAAGACAAATAATAATTTAGAAATACATTAAAAATAATAAAACAAACTCAAATAATTCAAAATTCAGGTATTTATATAAACTAAATTGTGCATATTGTCCTAAAAACATTCATCGGGAGAACGAATGGAAATTTCAAAACTCGTATTTCACAATAAAACAGATTCTAGTTATTCCAATCATTTAATAGAAAAAAATCACTCGTTTGATCCAAACTTTGAAATTTTACATGCAGAAAGAAAGGGGCTGAAATTAAATTATTTAGAAGCATAGAAAACGAAAAAAACTCCAACAATTTGCACAAAACACCATTCTGATTATACAAACCTTAATAAACTAGTATTAACACACACTACCCCTATAATACCCGACTTGAGGGTGACACTGTTCGTAGAAAAGTTATGGTCAATTTTTCCAAGAAGTGGATTTACGATAGCAACAAACCCTTAGAAGCCACTGTTTAAAAGATTTATAACCCATTGTATTTATCCGCAAAGATCGGCTGTTGCCAAGTTACCAAAATTTTCATGCATAAGGCGAATTTTTATTTTTAACGTGAATTTTATCATTGGTGGAACTAATTATAATATAACACTAATACACTTATATTTACAAAAAAATACACTATCTGTCTAACAGCGTCACTAACTAAAATTTTACTGGAATAATGAGAACATTTTTATAGTAAGGCTAAGAAAGAATTTTAGAAAATAAATGTGACAACCTCGATTGATTTCAGCCTCTTCAAACTGAGAATGGAAAAACTATAACTTTTTTATTTTAATTAATTTAGGTGTATATTTGTAATGTTTACCCTTTATTTGGACCAACTCAAGAGTAACAATGTCAAATGCTTTAGCTAAATCCAAGAATATACATAATAAAGAAGTACTTGCCCTACTAATTATGAAATGAAATTTCCCTCCTTAAATCGTTATGGATAATCCTTAATACGTTTTTTTATGTCCTCATTTGCCTTAAATAAGCTCGTGCTTAGAACTAAATATTTACCGTTTCTTGATGTAAATTTTTATCGACTCTTGTCCTGCTATTCGTTATCGGAATTCGTAACAATTTGCCATTTAAAAAACACTCGTTTCTAGACGATTTCAAGAAGCGAGTATCGAATTTATCCAAAGCTCGGTAAAACTCATCGTTGCGAAAACCAAAACTAGATTATTCCGTAATTGTTTTCTGAATTATCTTCCCGAGGAGACTTCGTGAAATTAGACAATAACTCTGATGTCGCTGGAGGGGCAATTATGTGTCTCTGAAGGAGTTAGAAATGGAGACTATCAGTGGAAACTTTTTAACTATATTCTAGTCGTCGAATGAATTCTGAAAAGTTAAGCGTTGTTTTTTTTTTCTAATTTGTAATGTTTTTTGAAAATCTAATTGACTAAACTCTGAAAATTTTGTAGACTTTTTATAATAACAGAAATCCAAGTGATTTAAATCTGGAAAAGTTAAAGGTCATATGGAAAATCTAATAGGCTGAAGTCAGGAAATTTTTTGCACTATTTAAAATAACAGAATTTCAAGTGATTTAAGTCAGGAAATTATGAAGGTCATAATCTAATAGAGACTTAAGACTATAAATTTTTTGGACTATTTAAAATCAAAGAAATTCAAGTAATTGAAATCAGGAAATATTGAAAGTCATAATCTAATAAAGACTTAAGACTTTAAATTTTTTGGATTATTTAAAATCAGAGAAATTCAAGTCATCTAAGTGAGGAAATCTTGAAAATCATAATAAAATAGAGACTTAAGACTGGGAATTTTTTGGACTATTTAAAATCAGAGAAATTTAAGTGATTTAAATCAGGAAATCTTGAAAGTCATAATAAAATAGAGACTTAAGACTGGGAATTTTTTGGACTATTTAAAATAAGAGAAACTCAAGTTATTTAAGTCAGGAAATCATGAAGGTCACAATCTGATAAAGACTTAAGACTGTAAATTTTTTGGACTATTTAAAATCAGAGAAATTCAAGTGATTTAAGTCAGGAAATCTTAAAGGTCATAATCTAATAGAGACTTAAGACTATAAATTTTTTGGACTATTTAAAATCAGAGAAATTCAAGTGATGTAAGTCAGGAAATCTTAAAGTTCACAATCTAATAGAGACTTAAGACTGGGAATTTTTTGGACTATTCAAAATCATAGAAATTCAAGTGATTTAAGTCAGGAAATCTTGAAGGTCATAATCTAATAGAGACTTAAGACTGTAAATTTTTTGGACTATTCAAAATCAGAGAAATTCAAGTGATTTAAATCAGGAAATCTTGAAGGTCATAATCTAATAGAGACTTAAGACTATACACTTTTTGGATTTGATAAAATTATAGAAATTCAAGTGATTTAAATCAGGAAATCTTGAAGGTCATAATCTAATAGAGGCTTAAGACTGTAATTTTTTTGGACTATTTAAAATCAGAGAAATTCAAGTGATTTAAATCAGGAAATCTTGAAGGTCATAATCTAATAGAGGCTTAAGACTGTAATTTTTTTGGACTATTTAAAATCAGAGAAATTCAAGTGATTTAAATTAGGAAATCTTGAAGGTCATAATCTAATAGAGACTTAAGACTGTAAATTTTTTGGACTATTTAAAATCAGAGAAATTCAAGTGATTTAAGTCAGGAAATCTTGAAGGCCATAATCTAATAGAGGCTTAAGACTGTAAATTTTTTGGACTATTTAAAATCAGAGAAATTCAAGTGATTTAAATTAGGAAATCTTGAAGGTCATAATCTAATAGAGACTTAAGACTGTAAATTTTTTGGACTATTTAAAATCAGAGAAATTCAAGTGATTTAAATCAGGAAATTTTGAAGGTCATAATCCAATAGAATACTGGATATTTTTTGGGCTATTTAAAATAACAGAAATTAGAGTGATTTAAATCGGGAAATCTTGCAATTTATATTGAAAATCAATAGGCTAAAGTCCGGACATTTTGCAAACTATTTAAAACAACCAAAAATTTAAATCGGGAAAACTTGCAGGTTATATTGAAAATCAATAGACTAATGTCTGGAAATTTTACAAAACTATATTTGAAATAATAGAAATTCAATTGATAAAATTAGGACATCTTTCAGGTTGTATGAAAAATTAAAGTCTGAAAATTTTGTAGACTAATTGTAATAATAGAAATCCAAGTGATTTAAATCGGGAAATCTTTCAGGTTGTATGGAAAATCTAACAGACTAAAGTCTAAAAAATTTTGTAGGATATTAAAAATAACAGAAATCCAAGTGATTTATATCGAGAAATCTTGCAGGTTATATTGATAATAAATGAATTAATGGAAATAAAAGGAAATTTTGCAAAACTATTCAAAATTACAGAAATCCAAGTGATTCAAATCGGGAAATATTTCAGATTGTATGAAAAATATAATAGACCAAAGTTGGAAAATTTTGTAGACTAATTATAATAATATATTCAAGTCATTTAAATCGGGAAATCTCGAGGGTTATATGGAAAATATAGTAAGTAGTCTTAAGTCTTGCAGGTTATATTGAAAATCAATAGACTAAAGTATGGAAATTTTGCAAATTAAAATAACACAAATCCAAGTGATTCAAATCTGGAAATCTTTGTATAGAAAATCTAATAGACTAAAATCTGAAGATTTGTAGACTAATTGTAAAAATTTAATAGACTTAAGTCCGGAAATTTTTGGACTATTTAAAATAGAAATTCAAGTGATTTAAATCTGGAAATATTTCAGGTTGTATGGAAAATCTAATAAGACTAAACTCCGGATATTTTGTAACTATCTAAAGAGAAATAAAATCGGGAAATTAAGCAGGCTGTATGGAAAATCTAAAGTTTTAAAATTTTCTAGACTATGCGAAGGAAAGTTTCAAAAAACTTTATATACAGGGTAAACATTTTTAAGGAGGTCCTAAAAACGGACCTGTAATTATTAGATTTTTTTGTCGGTTTTAAATTAATTACTTGATATATAAAATTTAAGAGAAGTTTTGGTTAAATTTCATTTAATAATTAAACATAACGATTTTCGAATTCAACAAATTCTTGCAATTATTATTTTGATGCTAAGAGACCTGATTTTTAAATATTTAAAAGAATTGCAAATTGGATGCTAGATTTTCTCGGTATACATTTTAATCAACTATAATATAGAAATCGATAACTTTATTGTACCAATGTATGTTCCACTCTTTTCTTTTATTGTGTTTTCAATTGGAGTTGATTATAACTTGATTTCACCTAAACGATATGGTTATGTACCATCGGTATATTAATGTATTAAGGCATTTTCTTCCTCATGTACGATGTAACATATTCCAGAGTAAACGCATAAATTACAAGTAATGTTACCTTGTTGAAAACGTAACAATAGGGTCTTATTATTGTACTTTGTAATATGCTTCCGTGGAGATTATGCAAAATGTAATATTTTCCATTATATAACTTCCGTTGTAGAATAAACTTTCTTTAATAAAATATACATAAAAGTGGATAACAAGCAAAGGAAAATACATATATACATTTTTTTAAAGGTTTACATTCACCTTTTAGGTGAGCAATATATTAAATTTTTTTATATAAAAATATTATCGAAAAGCAAAGTAATAAAATACCTAAGAAAAAATAGAAGCGACAATGAAAATGTGGCAGAATAATTTTTTGTCTATAAACATTATTGAAAGTAGATTTTATTACAATTTATATATCGAATTATTTTTTTTAATTTAACGTTTTTTGAAATGATATTATTATTTACAAAAAATTACAAACTATTTGGCAATACTTCAAATATTGTTTTTCTACTTGGAAATTATGTGCGGTTTTTTTTCATGTTATTTAAAATATTTATGAGTAGACGCGTCTGTGCTACATTTTTTAAATTTGTGTAGAGAAAAAAGTTGATAGTCGTATCACTTTAAAAAAAATAATTTTAAAAATAGTGCCACAGACGCGCTCTAATGAATTAACTACAGATTCTATTGCTGAAAACCGTAGCTTCCTATCTTTAATATTAACGGAGCGCTCGTCCAAAAACGATTTCAGGCAAAATAACATATAGTATTGGCGCCTCTTAAACTTGGATTTTAGAAAAATTTGTTTGTTGCGAGACATAAATATATCAAATATTAAATAAAAAACAAACATGGATACGTGATTGCCTAAAAAGGGAGCGAGCCGAAGAAAACATGGGAAAAAACAGAAAAATAATTGTATTTTTCTATTTTTTCTGTTATCCACTGTTTTTCCTACTTTTATATTTTTTCCTATTTTTCGTATTTTCTCTTATTTTTTTCGATTTATATCTGTTCTTTCCTATTTTTTCCTATTTTCTCCTATTTTTTCATGTTTTTCGCTATTTTTTTATTTTTCCCATTTTTCCATACTTTTCTTAATTTTTCCTCTTTTATCCCATTTTTTACATTCTCCCTATTTTTCTTTATTTTCCTGTTTTGTTCTATTTTTTCCAATGTTTTTGTATATTTTGCAATTTTTAATATTTTTTCCTGTTTTTTTCCCATTTCCCTCATATTTTTAGCTGTTTTTTCTTTTTTTTTCATTATTATCACTATTTTCCACATTTTACCTTAATTTTCTTTATTTTATTCAATTTTTTCCCATTTCTTTATATTTTTTTCCATTTTTTTCTATTTTTTTTCTTATTTTTTTCTATTTTAGCCTATTTTTTCTATTTTACCCTATTTTTTCTTATTTTTCGAATTTTCTCCTATTTCTTCCTATTTTTACTATTTTTTCTATTTTTCCCATTTTTCTTTATTTGTCTATATTTTTCCTGTTCTATTTTTTCCTATGTTTTTTTTATATTTTGCCATTTTTCGTATTTTTTCCCATTTCTTCATATTTTTAGCTGTTTTTTCCATTTTTCATTATTTTCACTTTTTTCCACACTTTCCCCAAATTTTCTTTATTTTTCCAGGTTATTCTCTTTTTTTCCCATTTCTTCATATGTTTTTCTGATTTTCTTCTATTTTTTTCTTATTTTTTTCTATTTGTCCTATTTTACAATATGTTTTGCTACTATTTCATATTTTTCCAATTTTCTCGTATTTCTTCCTATTTTGACCTATTTTTCCCATTATCCTATATTTTTTCCTATTTTTCCATCAAACGTGGCGTTCAGATTCATTACATTGTCATCAATATTTGTCATTCGTTTTCGTTTTTTTTGGGCATCGCCTGATGTGTTTTTGGTGTCCCTGAGTCAAAAGGGGTCGAAGCTACGCCCATTTACACTCAAAATGAACCGATTCTGCATGGTGTTTTTTACTATTTTGTGGGAGTGGACCTTCCCCCTTTCAACCTTGATTTACCAAAATTTACACGTCGCTAAAGCCCATATAACAAACACATAAAAAAAGCCCGAGAGCAATCGGTCAACTCGACAACTACAGACGGACGGACGGACACACCAATACAATCTTATAAAGGAAGCTCGCTTCGCTCGCTCCGTAATAATACAATAACTTAATAATTATTCAACTAAAGACAAAAACACAATAAGATTTATTACATGGTTGGTCGAAATAACGAAATAATTAAATGAAAATATAAATAAAAATCTTGTTATCACTTTAACGTAATTAGATAAAAAAATATAAATGAAACAATTAGACCTGGTTTAAAGAGAATTTAGGACTAGTATTTATTTATGTTAAAATAAAATTGTAGAAAAAGAAAAGAAAAGTCCATTGTGCGACAGAAGTAATTCAAATCAGCGTTACTTGGAATGGGTAAAAACAGAGATGGGAAATAACATATAAAAAAAATCTTTGAAACACTGAGAAAAAAAATTCACGTTATAAACCATTAAATTAAATAAAAACATGGATCGTGGCTAGTGCTAACATTTTTACAATGGAAATTAGGAAAATAAAACCTTTCAGAAAATGTTACCTGTGGCTGTGACTCAATAAATTAAATTTCAAGCTCTAGGACTAAATTAATTTCCGTTGCTTCTCCATGGTCTTGTATTGTTTACGAGAACTATACATGAAGTACATTGGATGATATTTTACATTGTTCTTCATTGATTTTTAATGTTTTACCCCTATACGTTGAAATATATATGTGGTACATTGATAGTGGGAAAGTAAAACATTTGGATGTATGTTTAACGAAAATCTGAGAAATTCACACACTGAAGCCAGGTTATGTAAAAATATTTCGGCATTTTGTCTCTTAAGCTATATGTAGCTGGTGCTCTTTTGTCAAAGCTACTTACTCCGTCTGTTTAAATTTCTATAGTACGATCCCGGCTACATAAAATGATCTTTTTTTATCACAAATGTCAAAGTCAGTATTCTTGTTTTTATATAGTTTAGTATAGGTGTCAAAATTCGAATGTCAACCATTTTTTTTTATTTTTGATCAGTCACAGCCAAATTTTTTTATCTCATTTTTTTGTTAGATTGTACAATTTTTTCCTTTTAATATTTCATTTTTTCTAAATAAATTCCGCTTAAAATCTCATTGAAGTATTTTAATTTCTTCCAACCAAGGGGGGAACAGAAAGGGGGAACGTAAGGGCTCAGAAGCCCGCTAAAAGAATCAATAAAATTTTTGAATAAGTAACTGATATTAACGTTTTACAAGAAAACCTTCCTCATCTCCGAACCCTGTCTGTAAGGTGAAGACTATTGAACACCGCGAGAGCACGAACTGCCCTTTCGTCTGAAAAGTGGCCGTTACGTACCCAGAGAGTTCAGCAAGGGAACATTTTTCCATAACCTTGGCTAACGCTCAAGGCCGTAACCTTTTTCTCTCCTAGGAGAGTGGTGACAGTAGCGCTGCCGTCACAGATTTGTTATAGGTTAAAGTCAAACCTTGTGGGTTATTACACTTTTAATAAAGCTGCTGCGCATGCTTTTTGCTTATGTATTTAATGTCCGTCATATTTGAAATAAAAAGCCGTTTAGCGAGTTTAAATCCGACCACAATAACGAAGTAAATGCCCTTTTAACATTTCTACCGCTCATGCGCGATTATTTTTTGCTCATTTATTATTTTTCCAGTTTAATAAAAATCGCGTCTTCCATATATAAAAGGAACAAATAAATAAGATTAAACTAATTTTTATAACTCGAAATACGAATTCCAGATTCGTTTTTGCAATTAGTCTTGCGATTAATGATGTTTGCCCGTGATATAGTTGATCCGACACTAGCGGTCGGTGTGACAAAGACGACAAACGACGCTGTTCAAACAAAACCGAATATTGGTTAACAATGTGATCAAAGCTTTGCATACAACAATTCAACAATCTCAATTATTCTAGCTGAGCTACACGAATAAATGGAAATTTTTTTATTCGATACCTTTTAAAATTAGGTTATGTAAAAAATCAAAAACCAATGTTTTATTGTGTATCAGATGATATTTGGTATATAATATTATGAACTTTTACATATTTAGTTTTATTTGACTAATTTTCGGTTTTTCCTGTGGAATAATATCAATAGTGAACTTAAGTCGATATTAGAATAAAATTATGTTGCACCACTGTAGTCGAAAATAGCTTAAGTTAAAATTTTAACCCAAATGTCAATTTCAATCAAAGATGCCATACAGAATATAAAATGGAAAATAACCCTCGGCTACTTTTATAACCTAGGGTTAATTTTAACCAAATTTTTACTGAATAGACCCCTAAGAGGGTTATAGTTACGACCGCATCGGGGGGTCCTAGGGAGCCGATTAGGTCCCCCTAACAGTCTCGGATACTAGTGCCCACTGCTTTCACCAATGGTCCAACACCTCGTACGGTGGCCCTAGATACTGTGAAACATTCCAGGTCGGATACTAGTTTCCAATGTATTCGGGTCACTTTGACGCCTTGGTCCAGGTTTCGAATTGCCTCGGGCGCCACCTTCCGTTTATAGTGCGAAGGCCACTTGCACGGGTAGCGTCAGTGGAGAAAGAAATACTCCAGGGGTCATATGGTATTGACAAGATCCTTAGCGGCTAGAAGGGCGGTCTTTACTTGCCCTAATGGGTTGAGTACCTGGGTATTAGCTGCAAAATCCTAAAGAGAGAAAGGTGTGTAATATGGTTCTGTCTCAAGCGGTACAGGCACGTATTCCGGGCTGGCTTGGTGTGGTTGGATGACGGTTCCTGACTCCGGTACAATAGGAATTAGCTTCGCTCCCCTCAATTGTGACGGCCACAGCAAGTCTGACTTCGGGCTGCCACTGCAACTAAGACTCATAGAGAGTGTCTCCATCTGTCGTGCGGAGGTTTCACTGGTACGACTGACCTTATATTCGAAGCTTCTCTCATAATTTTACAGTGTCGTGCACGATTTATATATTTTAATTATTACGGAAAAAAGTAACTTTGTTACGAACGGGTCCGACACCTTAAGCGACTTATAAAGTTCAATCCCCAGGACGGCACGGTACCCAGTTACAGCACTTACCCATTTGCAGTATTTCAACCCTGCAGGGCCCTCAGTGAATAATGGCCTGGTATTGTGACGGAGTCGAAATGGTCGGGTCTGTTGTTTCCGGCCACTATAACTTGCATTTATAGAATTTACCGGCCTATGAGCGGACCGGTCACCCAACCAAGCTCATAAGGCTACTTAAACGTTGACTGACCGGCTGGATTAGGTTTCCCCTTATCCGACTTGACTACGCAGGGACCAATCCGGAGGTCGGGGTAATCCCGACACCTATCAAGGCTTTCGTGCACGCAGTACAGACTACTGAGAAAAGCCCAGGGGATCATGACCTCCATTCCCTGGCGTCGATTTTCGGTCTTGGGCGACTGTCCAGCTAGGAATTGTATACCACTACGAGTCCGTCCTCAAACAGACGCGTCGCCACCTTGCGTAAGGCTCCCCACTATGCTCGTAGTTCCAGAACTGTTAGGCCGAAGCCAACCGAGACTGGTCGCGGTTCGTGCGTACTTGGTGTAGGCCAAGATTGCACTATGGGTTTGACGACTATCATCGCCCCTTCCGTTCCACCAGCACGAGGCTAACTGGAATTGGATTGCTTTTAAATATTTCTGTCCAACATGCCACTCTTACATCCGCATTAAGGTGTACTTGTATGGCTTCTTACAGCTTCCTCCCAAAACTAGCATGGGCGTCATACGCTCAGATACGCTAAACTCGACACCTCTGACGACTGCTCACGCTAGTTTCGGATACTAGGTTAGGTACGCCTGCTCCCACTACTCCCACTAGGCTCGGATACTAGACCCACCGAAGCGTACCCTTACGCATGTACCTACCCGTTTGTACCAATTGTCGGCGGAACTTTTCAACCGCGCCCACGGAATCAGTAGACCGACAAAGGGCGTCGGGAGCTGCCAGGTGGTCCTAACAACTCCCTAATAAAAATTTGACGTTTGTACGCTTAGATCATATATGCTGGGCTAGATACGGCATCATTGGGTAGGGGAAGGGTAATGTCTACAGCGTACTATGAATCGGATACTGATTTCTCATTGGTCAAACTACGTCGATAATGATTTCTCATTGGTCAAACAATGTTGAAATTTGAAAACGACCAATTACGGACTGAGTACGCTACTCCCCCCCCCCCGTATCTAGCGTAGCGTATATTATCCAAGTTTGTATGTCATCAATCATATAAAATTCGTCTTTATAAGGAATCTCAGCTTTCTTTTTACCGTGTTTTAATATCAGCATGTTTGAAATTAAAGATGTAGATGCTGTAGACAGTAAATGTAGTGGATGACAATATGACAAATTCCGAGTGAGAAAAGGTTTTTTGTACAATATCTAATATTATTTATTTATAAAAATAAGTCCGCTAAACCAATTACTTCGATTTTATGCTACTGGTGGGCATTTGATGAGTATCTGAGATTGTATTCAGGCTGACTACAAAGTAACAAGTATCAAGGATGACAAACGACAAGTGACAATACACACATATCCCACTATCTTTTAGCATCCAATCAAATACATTCATTCAAATTACCGCCTAAAGGTGGCAAATGTTACCGGATAAATTTCACTGCAAAACAAAACATATTTCTTTTAAAATTATTATTTGCGTTAGAGACGTGTGCAAAAGTACACCTTATAAAAAAATAATTCACCACATCCGTCTGTTACTAAGGACACTTGTCTCTCTCTAAGCTCTATAATATTAATAAGAGCGACAAGTGCAGATGTAACTCTGATCACCGGACGAGTCGATTTTCATACTAGAAAGAAAATAAAACCATTACAACCCCCACTTACAAATAATCTTTTGGCGCAAGAAAAAGCTACAGACCACATCATTATCTTATCATCTTTTGCAGAGTTGAAATAAAATGTCTCGGCATTATAAAAAGCGGTTGATCGCATCCTAAAATAATAACAGTATATTTTCTGAAGATTTAAATGTATTAAATATTATTTTTATAGTGATAGTGAGTGTAGTAAGAAATGTAAAGAATTAATGATTTTGTTTAATAATAAACGGGTGAATAAATAGCCCTTTCTTAAATGATTTATTTGTGTTAAGATAATAAATCCTGATATGTTGTAATCAGGTTGGTCCTTCGATCTGATGATGGTTGATGTCAAAACATCGACCGCCTAATAATTATTCTTATACCGATTTTTACTTATATTTGATCTTAGCTAATACTTCAAATTTTTATTGTGGTGCAACAGAATTTTGATTTAAGCTCATTGTCCTTTTAAGTCGATATTTCATAATATTTATATTAAGTTCCACTGGAGAAACTGGACACAAGTTGTTGTTAATTATGTAATCGTTTAGCTTTAAATATACATTAATCATCTGATTAAGTTGGTGGTTACATGTTTTAATTTGAAGTATTCTTAATTGTCTCCTTAATACATAAAAGTCTGTAACTTCGCAGACAGTTTCAAACAATTTCAACCTCTCGTCATTATCATTTGGCGCGACTTTAATAAAGTGGTGTTTAACTTTCGAAAACTTTAATTAAGTATTATATAGCATAAGTCTTAAGTTTGTAACAGAAAAATTACTCTATTTTTTGCTTAATTCAAGCATAAAAAGATATAACAAGAAATTATTTCCTTGGTAGGATCCTGTTTTTAGTTATTTTTAATTTAGTGAGAATTTACCTACTAGTCTGGAAGAAAACTAACAATGCGGAAAATATTAGACCCTTAAACAAGTGACCTACTCATCCATACATTGTTAATTTTAGAATATCCTTTATATAAATTTAGAATATGTATCACTCGAACACTATTTCCTTTATATTAAGCCAAACAAAACAAAATATTTAAGTTATGTAATTTATATTATAAATAAAATTGATTGACATAAATGCAGTAGTAAAACTTAATTATTTGCTATGGCTGCGCGAAAGTAAAAATATTGATTCAAACATATAAATCTTGTAATAAATATTTCTTGAATCGTTAAGATTGACATTTTAAGGATATGTAATATTTTATTGGTCTCTTTTGTTAACTTTATATAATAATAAAGCTTTGTGATTTTAGTAGCTCAGCAGGTAGAGCCAAGTTAATAACTTCATGTTGAATAAAAATTTCTGATCGGGATAAATAATATAAATAAAAATCCAAAACGGCCAACAAATAAATGAAAGTAAAAATTGATTTTCTTAAAGATTTAAGTACCTAAATATGAGTGGAATAAAAATAAATCACTGAAGATGGTAAAAGTACTAGTAATAAAACTGAACAGACGAAACTTTGTAAAAAAAATTTAATAATTGGTTTTGTAAAAGTTTCATTCATTTAAAAAAATATATTATTTGAACGCCACTGTTAGTATTGTCAAGCTTAAATATTAAGTTTTTATTAACTTTTTACCATTTCAAGTTTTTCTTTATTTATAATAGTTTTTAACAGTTTCTGACAATTTTTAGCCTATTTTGAAAGTATTTTTTTAACTTTTTTACCATTTCAAGTTTTTTTTTTGTAGATTTTAGCAGATTTTGACAATTTTTTAGAAGATTTAATAGTTTCTGAAATTTTCTAACAATTTTTAGTAAATTTTGAACGTTTTTTTATTTTTTTACCATTTCAAGTTTTTCTTTAGTTTTTAGTAAATTTTGACAATTTTTTTAGAGTTTATAAAAATTTTTAGCAAATTTTCAAGGTTTTTTTACTTTTTACCATTTCAATTTTTTCTTAATTTTTTAGAAGTTTTAAGTAGATTTTGACAATTTTTGACAGTTTCCAACAATTTTTAGCAAATTTTCAACGTTTTCTTTCATTTATTAAATATTCAACGTTTTTTATTATTTTTTAGTAAATGGTTTTCCACAATTTTTGACAATTTCTAACAATTTTTAGCAAACTTTGAATGTTTTTTTATTTTTTACTATTTCAAGTTTTTTCTTTGGTAGTTTTCAGTAAATTTTGACAATTTTTTAAAGTTTATAACAATTTTTAGAAAATTTTCAACGTTTTCTTTACTTTTTTAGCATTTTCAACATTTTTCTTTATGTTTTAGTGGCTTATAAGAATTTTTGACAGTTTGGAACAATTTTTAGCAAATTTTCAATGCTTTTTTACTTTTTACCATTTCAATTTTTTCTTAAGTTTTTAGTACATTTTGACAATTTTTACAGGTTCTAATGATTTTTAGCAAATTATTTAGCATTTTCAACATTTTTTCAACGTTTTTCTTTAATTTTTAGAAGCTTTTAATTGCTTTTGACAATTTCTTACAATTTATAGCAAATTTTCAACGTTTCGACAATTTTTGACAGTTTCTGATAACTTTTAGCAAATTTGGAACGTTTTTTTTTACTTTTTTACCATTTCAATTTTTTCTTTAATTTTTTAGAAGATTTTAGTAATTTTTGACAATTTTTTAGTTTTTAACAATTTTTAGCAAATTTTCAACGTTTTCTTTCATTTTTTAAAATTTACATCGTTTTTCTTTATTTTTTAGAAGCTTTTAATAGTTTTTGACAGTTTCTACACGTTTTTCTCAAATTTTTAACGTTTTCTTTACTTTTTTAGAATTTTCGACGGTTTTCTTCATTTTTTAGAAGCTTTTAATAGTTTTCGACAATTTTTAACAAATTTTTATCTTTTTAACGTTTTCGTTACTTTTTTAGCATTTTTGACGTTTTTATTTATTTTTTAGAAGCATTTAATAGTTTTTGACAATTTTTTACGTTTTTAATAATTTTTAGCAAATTTTCAACGTTTTCTTTCATTTTTTAGAATTTTCAACGTTTTTATTTATTTTTTAGAAGCTTTTAATGGTTTTTGACAATTTCTTATAATTTTTAGCAAATTTTCAACGTTTCGACAGTTTCTGATAACTTTTAGCAAATTTTCAAGGTTTTTTTTCCTTTTTTACCATTTCAATTTTTTCTTAATTTTTTAGAAGTTTTTAGTAGATTTTGACAATTTTTGACAGTTTCTAACAATTTTCAGCAAATTTTCAACGTTTACTTTTTTAGCATGTTCAACCTTTTTCTTTATTTTTTAGAGGCTTTTAATAGTTTTTATAAATTTTTGACAGTTTGGAACAATTTTTAGCAAATTTTTAATGTTTTTTTAATTTTTACCATTTTAATTTTTTCTAAATTTTTTGGAAGCTTTTAATGGTTTTTGACAACTTTTAGCAAATTTTCAACGTTTCGGCAATTTTTGACAGTTTCTGATAACTTTTAGCAAATTTGGAACGTTTTTTTTACTTTTTTACCATTTCAATTTTTTCTTTAATTTTTTAGAAGATTTTAGTAATTTTTGACAATTTTTTAGTTTCTAACAATTTTTAGCAAATTTTCAACGTTTTCTTTCATTTTTTAAAATTTACATCGTTTTTCTTTATTTTTTAGAAGATATTAATAGTTTTTGACAGTTTCTACACGTTTTTATCAAATTTTTAACGTTTTCTTTACTTTTTTAGCATTTTCGACGTTTTTCTTCATTTTTTAGAAGCTTTTAATAGTTTTCGACAATTTTTAACAAATTTTTATCTTTTTAACGTTTTCGTTACTTTTTTAGCATTTTTGACGTTTTTATTTATTTTTTAGAAGCATTTAATAGTTTTTGACAATTTTTTACGTTTTTAATAATTTTTAGCAAATTTTCAACGTTTTCCTTTCTTTATTTTTAATAGTTTTTGACAATTTTTGACAGTTTTCAAAAAATTACATCTTACAATTGTAATAATGGTCGCTTTGACGAAGTCATCCTTAAAAATATTTCTGACCTCAAATTATTTAATTTCTTTTATTATTTGGTAATTTCACAATAAAATAAATGCTTTGATATGTTCTTCTTACCAGTAAACCCCAGAAACCAAAAGCTTGTTATTATTTGCCTTGGCACTTCAGGACGACTTACTGATGATTGAGGGCGTCATTTAGCTATAAATATAGGACACCCAAAAAGCCTCATCACAATCAAGTGACGACGTTAAAATTTATCGATATTTTTTGTTTACCGTATTATATTTAATACAAAAAAAAATCAGTTTTATTTTTAGTGTAAATTTCTTCTTTTTCATGTAGCTCCTATCTTTTTGAAAAAAATATATAAATAATAAAAAAACTTTAAAGTTTTTCTTGTGAATTTCTTCTTTTTCCTGGATTTTACTTTTTTTAAATAAAAAACTAAAATATGATATTATTGAATATAACAAACTTATTATTTTTTTATGTAAATTTCTTCTTTTTCTAATGATTTTTTCTTTTTCATGCAGTTTTCTTCTTTTTGAAAAACAAAACAATACATTATATTGGTGTTCTTGAATGTAATAAACTTTCTCGTTTTTCGTGTGAATTTCTTCTTTTTCATGTATTTTTGTTCGTTTTGAAATAAAAAATTATAAATTATATTGGTCTTCTTGAATATAACAGAATTCCTAGTTTTTGGTGTGAATTTCTTCTTTTTCATGTAATTTTTCTTCTTATTGAAAAACGAAATTATTAATTGGGTTCTTGAATACAACAACTTTCTAGTTTTTCTGGCGAATTTTTTCTTTTTCACGTAGTTTTCTGCGTTTTGAAATAAAAAATTATAAATTATATTGGTCTCTTGAATATAACAGAATTCCTAGTTTTTCGTGTGAATTTCTTCTTTTTCATGTAGTTTTCTTTTATAAAAATATTGATGTTCTGGGATAACAAACTTCGTAGTTTTTCTTGTAAATTTTAGTTTCTTCTTTTTGAAACACAAAACTACAAATTATATTAGTGTTTTCCTATATAATAAACTTCCTTTCATACATACATGGGTTGGCAATGTTTTATTGCTTTAATACTCTCTAATACATAAAAATAAATTATAACTAAATTATGTCTGTTAAAACTTCCAAAATATCAATAATTATAATTAATTTAGTGACAAACTGTATATATGTCCATTTTCTACGGTTAAATTTAATTAAAGATACCTTTTTCCTTTTCCCTGGATTGCGGAAAAGACCATTTCCTCAGTACGCCAAATATTCTAAATTATTAATCACCCCTAAATGCGTTACGAAATTCAAGCGCCATCTGGGTATCTCCCATAATTATTAATATTATTAATTACATCAAAGACCCTTCCTGCTGCGTCAATTTATAAAATTTTAGAAGTCCCTAAGTCAGAATTAAAGGCGAAAATTTGTTATTTATGAACATAATAATTATAGTAATTGGAAAATATATAATAACTAGAGAGAAATTTTGTCGTTGCGAAGGAACTTTTAAAATGAGTACTTTTTTAATTGTAAGAAAAAATAAGGAACATGATTATATAAAACATGATTATGAAAATGTTTCTTTATATTTACCTAAACACACGTATAGTTTATTATTATTATATATTGTTTAAATAAACATTTTGTACAATTGGAATTGATAGTTGTTGTACAATAGATTACAGGAAAACGGAGTATATTTTTATTCATTTTTATCTATTAAAAACAATATTTAATATACTCATATTTCTAGAAAATTAAGGCGAATAACCTGAACAAAAAAAATATTGATAATTTAATATTTAATAAATATAAACATAATTAGTACATGAACAAAAGTGATTTCTCTTTAAATAATAATTTTTTTGATGTATTTAAATGTATATGGATTATCAAATCAAAAATTGTTATCCCATATTCAAAAAAAAATCTTCATAAAAACAATAATGAAAATAAAATTTGACCTTCAATAAAAAAACCTTATATTGTTTTTTCTATCTTTAAAAATTAAGGTGTTAATTAAATAAAACATAAATCGTTAATTTCTTTTTCCTCAAATATCTCTGAAACCGGTTCTGATATTTTAATGTTGAAAAAATCATTAAATTTATCTTGAAAATACGCATTTTTCCCATTTAACCAACGGTTTACGAAATCCTAGTGGTGTTCAATTAAATTTGCGCCACCCTGTATATTTTGTAACTATTGTTTGTATTCTTGGAAAAAAATACTCTATTTTGTAACTCAATATTAGAAAAAAATTAATTACTATTAGGTTACCATTTTTGGATAAAAAAACAAAAAAAAATACTTTGCCATCTATGCGGGTGTCCCAGAATTTTTTGACCCATTCAAACTACAAATATGTCGGAACTCAGAAACTATAGAAAAATTCGGTTTTCGATGAATAATTTCTTTTTTATAAAGTTTTTTATCGGTATAGCTTATTTAGTAATTTTTTTTTCTTCTTTTTATTGCTGATTTTTCAAATTTGACATAAAATTTTTGTGCAGGTCAATTTTTTGAAAAAAAAAAATGAAATTTCATATAACATAAAATTCAAAAAAAAGTAAAAACCTGTATGCATAGCTAAGAAAATGTTTTTTCTTTCAATTTTTTAAGCGAGTTTCAAAATACCGGTTGTCCCAGAAGTTTCTTTTTATATAAAGTTTTTTCAGTATAAATGTGTATTTAGTAAAATCTTATATAGGGTGTTTTAAAAAAATTATGTTTTTTGAATGCAAATGTCGTCGATTTTTTTTATCGAAACACCCTATATATTAAAATTAAACAAATTATACGTAAAGGGAAAGAGTTCAGCTTTCAGATGGAATAAAAAAATACCGGATGTCCCAGAAGTTTCTTTATATAAAAAGTTTTTTCAGTATAAATGTATATTTAGTAAAATCTTATATAGGGTGTTTTAAAAAAAATTTGTTTTTTAAATGCAAATATCGTCAATTTTTTTTATCGAAACACTCTATATATTAAAATTAAACAAATTATACGTAAAGGGGAAGAGTTCAGCTTTCAGATGGAATAAAAAAATACCGGATGTCCCAGAAATTTCTTTATATAAAAAGTTTTTTCAGTATAAATGTCTATTTAGTAAAATCTTATATAGGGTGAAGAAATTTGCATTTAAAAAATACATTTTTTTTTTAATACACGCTATATAAGATTTTACTAAATAAACATTTATACTGAAAAAAATTTATATAAAAAGAAACTTCTGGGACACCCAATATTTTGCAACTCACTAAAAAAATTGAAGAAAAAATTTTTTCTTAGCTATGCAAACAGGTTTTCATATTTTGCAACACTTTTTTTGTATTTTAAATTTTATGACATTTAATTTTTTTTTAGTGACCTGCACAAACATTTTATGTTAAAATCGGTAAAACAGCAACATTTTTAAACAATAAAAAAATTTTCCTTAACTGGTGGAAGGCGACATAACGTTATAAAATAAATTGTGAAGAATAATTTGGTGATAGTTGCAAAAAGTCATAAACTTAGGACCCTTGGGACCTAACGTCTCTACTGTCGGATCCAGGAAATTTGTAGAAGAAACTTGGAAGACAAGCCAAAAATCAAGCTAAGTTGCCTTTCCAGAAAAAAAAGAAAAAGTATAAAACAAATATAACGTTTAATTTCCTTAAACCCACAAAAAGAAAGCAAGGAGTTTTTTTGTCAAGTGTTTCTAAATACACCAAAAAATCAATTAGACTGGTGCCCAAATTTTTTTTTGTTTAATATTTTACTTTTTGACATATTTCAAATTCTATTCGTGGAACGAACCCATATTAAAAAGAATTGAGCTTAAATCACATTTACTACTAGTTATCGACAAATTAAAATATAGTTTCAAAATTTGTAAAGAATATGACCTACTTTTCCAGTTCCACAAATATTTGAAAAACGTCTTGATCATATGTAAACATTTTGACCTGTATAACAAATTAAGAAACATTTTTTTATTACAAAATCGGATAGTTCTGAAACGATTTCTATATTTAAATAAATTCTTGCCAAGTAAAATATAAAACGAGTAATAACCGAAAAGTTGCCAAAATAAGCATGTGACGCTTATGAAGTTTGACATTGACAATATCACTAAATCAGGCCATTTTTTAGCGACAACCAGGTCACATGGGAGACAATTATTTCTGAAGTCACTGTAGGTCTAAATGTGGCATAAAAATTAGTTTGTTTGGTAATAAAGGGAGAAAAAGTTACCCGACAATTAGTTGATTTAAATACGCAAATTACATTTGACAGAATTGACAGATACCTCTTTACATGTAAATATCCATAGGGGAGTCTTGGGTAATAGGATATACGAACTGTTTATTGCTAAATAACTAATATAATGAATAAATAAACCAAAATAGTCAAAAGAAAGGTAAATAAATGAAGAAATGTAAGTTCGTTGAAAATTTTTAAACATATTTGTCTAGATATAAATGAGAAAAGTCTAATCTAATAAGTTTTAATAACGTCAACCCTCACACGAAAAAGTCAACCGTTAAGACTATTTAAAAAATAAAAAATACCTGATTTCCGAGGAATACTAGAAATAGTTTATACTGGGTAAATTGATCCATATATCATAGCCCAATAAAAGAGCGAAGAAGAAGTAGATATGAACAATGACTAGATCAAAAAATTAAAACTCCTTTAAAAAGGGATTCAGTGGAACATTTTGGTGAGTCTCACCTCACTTTGCTTTTACCCGCACGAATCAAACAACATGTACAGAATAATACGTCTAGTGAAGCGTTAATTGCTTAAGAGAATAATCAATGAGGTAAAGTTGAACGAAATTAACCAATAGGACCAAATAAACTAGGCGGTCATAAATTTCCCAAAACAAGGCCGCCAATCAAGAAGCTTTTATTTAAAATATGAATATTTAAAAAAAATTAATTTAAAAGAAATCAGATTTGCGCATTTAACTGTAATCTTAAAAAGAGTGACTATTATCTTATCTACACCAATGTATTTAGAACAATAAAAAAAACTGAAATTAGTAAAAAAATTGTTTGATTTGATTGCTCCGAACCTCGCTGCGCTCGGCTCGGAGTGAATGGTGGGGAAATTCTTTTACTAATTTCTTTGTTTCGAAGAGCTTTATTTATTTAATAGTCAGTCAAGTTTTGTTTTTTTTAACATTTCAATTTTTAGTGGTTAAACTTTAAAATTTTCAGCTTCAACACATCCTGATTTATGTGGTCAGATAACTACAGTAAAATTTTCATTGTTATAGAATCACTCAAAGCAGTTTTCAATCTGAGTCACGACAAAGAAAGCTCACCTTCGGTTCGCTTTGATGAAGTAAAATAACATAAGGAGGTGAACGTGCTTTAAAATGTGTGAAAATAAAATTGTAAATTTTATATTTTTTTTTGTAAGAGACAGCCAAGTTTTTTTTTAACATTTTCGTGTTCCTTGACTCCAAATTAATCTACAAAAAAAATGTCACGTTTGCCAAATTCCTTTGGATGGTAAATATACTCCGTTTTCCGTAATAATAATATAAATAAATTTACATTACCTATTTAAATATTGTGATAAATGAGAATCCAGTAGGCGATTTGTTACCTTACCGAATCAAAATGTTTTAACTACCCTATTTTAGAATACTGCTTTGTTGCTATTATTTTATTCGTAGCGTAGATAAAAATTTTATATCCGAAAACAAACTTAACACACACAGTCAGTAATGTCTATAAACATTAACTCAAAATAAACTCGGTATATCCGGTTAACGATACAATAAAAGCACTATTTTAAAATACAACAATAACAATTAGAGATCTAAAATCAGCAACACCATCAACAAACTTTTGTTTTTTTTTTTAGTAATAAAATACAGTACAAATCCAACAATAATCAATCACATGTTTACCAATTCCTTTTTGTACCAAAAATTTATATTTTCGTAATTAACAAATTCTCACTCTTCCGAAAATCTTATCGCGTGAAAACTTTTCGGGAATCACATGTTACCGATGATCCCTTTGACTCGCGACGTCGTATGACAATGGCAATGGTAATAAAGCCGTACTTGGACCGATCATATCTCGGGTTGACTGTTGACGCTGAGTCTGTTGTACGAGCTACGACACATGTCCACCAATGGAACATGATAAACATGTGTCATGTAGTGTCGATGAGCCGTCGCGACACGAGTAATCGGTGGCGATGACGACGACAAAGCGACGAGCCTCTCTCAACGCTGAGATCAGACAGAGCGTCTCGACGACTGATTTTCTCTCAGCTGCGAGTGGAAAGTTCGCCGGCCTAGGTTTGTGCGGTGTTGTCGGATGCGGCGGATGGAACAAATTTTATGGACATTTTTATTTTGTATCAGAAGGAATAAATTTTTTTATCAAATAAAACTTATTCTTGAAAATAAAGTAAAATCTAATAAAAACTAACATCAATCAATCAAGAAAGCGCTTGCTAATAATAATGTGACTTGTCTTAATGAACAGCTCTATCCCACCGAAAATTATTTATTTTTAAATTTACTCTTCTAATGTTTTGTTTAATCTATGTTACAATACTTATGTTAATTCTTTTCATTAATTTCAATCAGCAGGCGGATTCTCTTTGGTATCGTATCGTCCGATACGAATCGTTTACGCCATTTTTCCGAGATGGTGCGATTCTCATTCCTATCGAATCGAATTAGAAGTCACGTGATTTCGTCTAGAACTGTCTAGAGGTCTCGTTTTCACCATTTTTTATCTATTGATCCTTTTTTAACACACTGATGGCTATTTTTATTAAGATTTATAGCTGCCATGATGCATTCTGTATTTTATTTTATTCTAATATAATTGGTGACGCCATGGAAGGAACACGATTTTAATATTAAATACTTTATTTTCTGGACATACTCAGATAAAGAAATATATTCAGTAACAAAACAAAACGTTAAAGAACTAAATAGTGCTCGTTTTGTCTATTTTTCAATAGTGAGTGCGCTGGTGCCACTTTTGACACAATTGTGCTACATGTGACAACCCTGAAAAACAGTACGGCCAAAATGGCGTCAAGGTTAAATTTCTGTGCCTAAAAAGATCAAACGGACCGCCTGAGAGTCGCCATACTGATAGAATATATGTACTGTGTCTGATACTTCGTCCTTGTGGTTTTTTGGTTCAATGTGTCAAATTCAATCTGTCATTTGTCAACAGAATATTGTCATTCTTTCTCTTCAGCCATTTGCCGCATGGTGTAGCACTAAGTATGTAGTTAATTTAAATTTGTAATTTTTGATAATTAGTGCACTTTGAGGTATCTGTAATAATGTACCTCCAATATGGACATGTAACACTGTAACATTATGGTTGTTAAACTTCATTCAATTTTTAATTATTTATAAAAAAAAAAATTATTGTTTTTAACAATTTGTCAATGTCATACCATTTTATAAGTATCCAGTTTTATTCCGCTTGAGAAACAAATAACTTCTATTAAGTGTTATATTTGTTTTATGGCCTGATGATGGCCATCGTTTGGTCGAAACATGTTGCCGCTCCTTGGTAATTTTTATAACAACAAACTTACCATGTAAAGTCAATAAAATTGTATGGAGGAGGCAGATACATGAAACGTAAATGGTTAAAACTTTAAATAATTGAGAAAAAAAAAAAAAAAAAAAAAAAAAAAAAAAAAAAAAAAAAAAAAAAAAAAAAATAACGGAGTAATTTGGAGTCCAAGGAAAGTGCCTCCTCTTAGAAACATAACCCCAATGGGGATATGAACGAACCCATGACCATTATGGTGAAGATAGTAATGACTTTAAACCAGTCACAAACTGGTTTTATAAAAAAGGTGGAAAGGATATTGTAACTATTTGGGAGTAACACCTGTGGCGTTCAATAGAATTTACCAGAATTCTGTAAGATGGCGCTGTTTAGAATTGTTCGAGTCCTCGCTGAGTTTGTCACATTTTGTGTGGATAGTGTAAAGCTACATATTCGAAAATTCGTCTGTATTCGGTACCAGATTATAAATACACCCTGTGTGACCTGTGATTACAGTTTACTCTGAGCGATATATGCGCCATCTGAAATTTCTAATGTGAAACTCTAGTAATCAAGTTGGTAGAGATCCCCAGTTTGACCCAAACTTTTTCAGGTATAAGTGGAAGCACCAGTGTTTTTAGACATCTTAGTATAAGGCAGCCGGAGTCGATCAGTTGGTTGCAGTGGCCGTCCCAATTGGAGTAGCAGTGGTAGTCTGAGAACGAGTCCAAAATCAGCCAGCGACCTTTAGAGATGGTTCAAGCTGAAAAAAGTGAAGCCAAGATGTACGCACCATAACCGTCAGTCTGATTGTCAACGCCAACCGTCTGACAGCCACGATATAGTTACACACTTTCCTTCGGATTTAGTAATTTGGTTTCCGAATAAAGAATTATTTCTATTTTTTGTTTTTAATTATTGGTGAGTTTTAACATCCCAGTAGCTGAATACCTAGGTACTTACCCCAGTAGAGCAAGTAAAAACTGCCCTACTCGCAGCCAGTGATTTGGTCGATACCATAACGACTCCTGGAGTATTTCTTCTCCACTGAAGCTGCCCGTGCAAGTTTCCTTCACACTATAAACGGAAGGTGACGCCCTAATACCGCTCGACAACGCAAAGAGCGTTTAAATATGAAAATATAATCAGACACCAAGCAATACGGTAAGAATGGCACAAATCTACTGAGAGTTGAAAAAATGGAAAGTGACTACTTAAATGGATTGGAAGTCAAAAAGATAGGCGAGGAAATAAAGTACAAAAAGGGCAAAAATCTCCGAGAATTAACCTCAAAGTCGGATTGAGATGGGCTTTTTTGTATCATGTTTTTTTTTGGAAATTTCATTTGTGCAGTGCCAAATACATTCCAAAAAATGCATTTTCTTAAGACCCTTATAGAAAAATTCATAACTTGGTTAAGAATATCTAGAATGGACTAAAATCAGGTTCCCGGGGGATTTCGAGGTCACTGATCCCTAATATGACCACCAAATTTGTCCATCGCCGACATGGATCTTAGGATTGCTGATGATCTACCAGGCTTCACCTGAAATTCACCCACAAATGAAACCAGACTTCTGACCCGGGGGTTTCTTGGGTCGTTGATTCCAAATCATAGACGTCATCCCTGGGAGTTTTCCAGTAACATTCACGTAAACGATCCGAAAATCATCAGGGAAGTTTTTTGGGCTGCTCTTCTCGAATCTGGCATCGGCGACCACCCCCGGGTACCTGGTGCACCGGAACCTGGACATCGACGCCATCCTCAGAACGGTTTCAAATTTTGGATTTCTGTTTTCAGCAATCAATAAATGGTTACCTTACTTATTGAGTTTACAATGTGCGTCCGTCTGTCTGTCTGTCTGTCCGGCTGTCACAGCGATAACTCGAGAACGGTTGCGAATTTTGGAACTCTATTTTTAGAATATAACATAGTACTGAACAAAGTAGCTGAGCTACTTGGATACTATATTAGCTAATTCTTTTTGATCAAATTAAGTTCGGAACAGAAAGCAGAACAAGAAAGAGAGACGGAAAATAATCTAAACAGAAAACTATTGAAAAGAACTAATTTGTGAGTAAAAATTAATTAATGTATCTTTAGTATTATTTAAAATATAATACATAATTTTTAAATTGAGGTGATTAATTTGATATAGGGTCCTAATCTTGTCATCTGTGGGAAAACCCTTTTCCCTTGTCACAAATATGTACATTTGGAATGTTTGTTATTTCTTTACATTTCACGTAGACAGTTGATATATTTATCCCAAAACCAACTTTTGCAATGGTGATGACAGTATATGTTTAGCTTTATTATTTTGTTTTGTCTCTTCATTTTATATTCAGTCTAGTTTTCTTTTTCTTTATATTTTCTGGCGTTTCTTTATGCTATTATAATTTTAAATTTTTTGGTTTTTTTATATGCTGTAAGAGGACAAATTTCAGCCGATAGTCACCACTATTTATTGTTTAAAATCTTATTAATTTTTTATGATCAAAATGCTGAAAATGTGCCTTAAACTAAAGTTCAAAAAAAAATATTTTAACAATAATTAAATTAAAACTAAAACTAAACTAAAAAATATTTGATAATGGTAAAATTATACTATAATATAATTGAATCTACAATTCTTTCCAGCACAATACTTCTCGGACAACTCTTCCGGATAATTCTTCTCAGTAACAATTCTTCTCCACGACAATCCTTTCCTACGAAAATCCTTCCCTGCGTCAATACTTCCCCAGGATAAAATATATTATCGGAATAATTGTAGGTAAGTTGTCTTAGGGAAGGATTGTTTGGGGAAGGACTATCCGGGAAGGATTGTCGTGGGAAAAGATTGTCGTGGGAAAAGATTGTCGTGGGAAGATTGTCGTGGGAAAGGATTGTCATATTTTTTTATGTCATCAAAATTATATTAAAAATTTTCTATTTCGAAATTCAAAATTATAAATATTTTGAGGATTAGCCTTTGTATTTTGATCTCAGTAACAAAATAATTTCTAAACCTAATTATTTTTGGTTTTCAAGATAACATCTCTCAAACAATATTATTAATAATTTAAAAATACATGATACTAGTTTTTTAGCAACCCAGATTACTTTTATGTAAGATCCGGTATATAGTTTTTATGTAGAAGAATCGAGTTTGATTCCCGATGCACGCCAAAAATTAAGAAAATAAATATCAATTTTTATATTTCTGAACTGATAATTCCCGTGGCATACATATATTATAGTGATTCAAAAAACTTTGAATAGTAAATGTATTTTAATTTTTCTGTACTGTTAAATACAGTAGCTCATTTAATTTGTTGTATAACTTACAAGCATTAAAACCTAATAATTAACCGATTCAAATTTTTCTAGGTGAATGTTTCAAGTATTCTTAGGAAATTTTAAGAACTTTTTAATGTTTTATAATTAATTTTTTAAGGACTACTCCAGGATTTGTGAAAGGATTTTTTTAAATGAGTGTTAAGGATCTTTAGAAATTTTTAAGTTGTTGACAAATTGTTTTAATTTTAAAAAATGTTTCAACGATTTTCAAGGATTTTGCAAGGATTTCAAAGAGTTTTAAAGGACTGTACAGGAATTTTTCAATTATTGTTCACGGATTTTTTAAGGAGTTTTTAATTGTTTTTTCAAGAAATTTTCATTAATTTACGCCAAAATTTTTTTCATGAGTTTTTCAAATTTTTTAATACTTGTTAAAGAACTTTCAAGCGTTTCCATGGAATTGAAAACTTATTTATATAGATTTATTCAAAACTTTCATAAATGTTTTTTGGACTTTCAGATGATTTTTTATTGGCTTATTTTAAGAATTTTCATAAGATTTTAAAGTTTTTGGGAGGAATTTCCATAAACTTTTCAACTAAGTTTCAAGGATGTTCAAGAGTTTTAAGAATTTTTCAAATATTTTTGGAGTATTTTTCAAAATATTTTTAAATACTTTTCAAGGATTTGTGAATGGATTTTCATGAATTTTTAATCTACATTTCAAGGATTCTTAGGAAATTTTAAGAATTTTTTTAAAGAATTTTCGATAATTTTTTAAAGGTTTTTAAAGTTTAATAAAAAATTTATTAAGGGTTTTGCGAAGTGGTTTTCATGTACTTTTCAACTGAATTACAAGGATTTTTAGAGATTTTAAAAAAAAAATTAAGGACTCATTTTTTTAAAGGTTTAAGTTTTACGAAAACATTTTTAATGATTTTTCAAGGATTTTTGGAGGAATTTTCATAGACTTTTCAAGGAGTTTTAAGGATTTTTAAGAAGATATTTAGGAACTTTTCAAGATTTTTTAAGAATTTTTCATTGTCTTTTAACTAAATTTCAAAGGATGTTCAGGAGTTTTGAGAATTTTTCAAATACTTTTCTATTATTTTTTTTAGGGTTTTTTCAATGAATTTTTTAAGAACTTTTCAAGGATTCTTGGGAAATTTTAGAATTTTTTAAGGACTTTTCGATAATTTTTTAAAGGTTTTTAAAGTTTAATAAAAAATTTATTAAGGGTTTTCGAAGTGGTTTTCATGAATTTTTCAACTGAATTTCAAGGATTTTTAGGGATTTTTAAAAAAAATAAGGACTTTGATTTTTTTAAAAGATTTTTAAGTTTTACGAAAACATTTTTAATGATTTTTCAAGGATTTTTGGAGGAATTTTCATAGACTTTTCAAGGAGTTTTAAGGATTTTTAAGAAGATATTTAGGAACTTTTCAAGATTTTTTTTAAGAATTTCTCATTGTTTTTTAACTAATTTTCAAAGTATGTTCAGGAGTTTTAAGAATTTTTCAAATACTTTTCGAGTATTTTTTTAGGGTTTTTTTCAAGAATTTTTTAAGGACTTTTCAAGGTTTGTAAAGGGATTTTCATGAATTTTTAATCTTTTCAAGGATTCTTAGGAAATTTTAAGAATTTTTAAGGACTTTTCGATAATTTTTTAAAGGTTTTATAAAAAAATTATTAAGGATTTTTGAAGGATTTGCTAAGGGGTATTTATGAAATTTTCAACTGAGTTTTAAGGATTTTTATGGATTTAAAAAAAAATTAAGGACTTTTAGATTTTTTTTAAAGGCTTTTAAGTTTTTATGAAAAAATTTTTAACAACTTTTTAAGGATTTTTGAATGAATATTCATGGACATTTCAAGGAATTTTAAGGATCTTTAAGATAGGTAGTTAGGAACTTTAAGAATTTTTAATGGTGGTTTAAGGATTTTTTAAAATTTAATAATTTTAGAAATCTTCAATGAACTTTCAAAGACTTTTCCAAATTTTTGAAAGAGTTTTTAAAGTTTTTTCAAATATTTGTACGGATGTTTCAATGATAATGACTATTCTGGAATTTTTCAATAATTTTCAGTGACGAACATTATTATTTTAATTTATATACAAGTTTAGAGTCATTATAAAGTATTTTACTTTGCACTTGACTAATTAATTTCTAATTTTGTAATTATAGTATTATTATTTGAATATTATAATTTATATTTATTTTAAGTAAATTTATTTACCCTGTAAGTTATAACAAAAATGACATTAAGATGGACCAGTTTTTTATATAAATGAGATAATGAATATCTTTAATCTTACAAATCAAACAAATTTCTACTAAATAGAAAATATCTTAATTATTTTTTAGTTCTACTTCATTTATCTTATCTATTGTATTTTATCTCGCATCCTGTATATATGCTTGAATACAATTTCCAGAAACGCAGTACTGCCCGTATAACTTAATTACGCGTTAGAGATAAATTCACTAGATGCTTCCAGGATGTGTGGGTATTGTTAAAACACAATACAACGCTTTCCTAGAAAAAAGAGATATATTTTTACAATAAAATAACTTTCCAAACAAATACTATCAAATACATTTTCTTTATGGAATTTTTAATAAATATGTATTAGCTTTATACAGTGTGTTTCATAAACAACTTTAAATAGTATGAAAATATTTAGAGTGGTGACGAATATACTACGAAAATAGTTGAGGGTGGTCCTTCGAATTAAGACGAAACATTGTTTTCAAAAATTGGATAAGCTATTTTAAGCCTCTAATAAAATATTTATTTATGCAACAAGTGTGTAAAATGATACTTTTTTCACGAATGTGAATTTTGTCGCATGAGTAAAAAGCGAGTGCAACAATCGCATGAGTGAAAAATACAATTTACACGCTAGTTTCATACAATATTTTTTCTACTACCAAAAAATATAAAGTTATTAAGTAAAAAATAAGCAATCTACTTTACGCACAACAAAGTATGTGTAAATTTGGTAATTTACACACGGTAGTAGAAAAAAAATATTTGGGTGCTTTTAATAGAACATCAATAGCTTTTTGCATTTTAAAGCAATATTTTGCTTTTTTTAGTTTATATTAATATTTTAAAGCGATAGAACAATCGGTTGACGTTCAAACGGTGTTGTGAGATTGTTAATTGTAAAGTGTTTTTGAAGTGCGATTTTATTGTCTGGTAAAATATTGAATTAACTGATATGGTTCTGGTGAATCGTCCTACAGGTGAAAACTTTAATCAAGCAAGACATTTATATCGGAAATTATTTTCTAATCGAAATTTTACTGGCAAGTCTTTAATTAGTATTAACTATTATACCCACTGATAATTTATCTGATAACCTCGTATTCAATGTTTTGTTATGAAGTATTTCACACGTCATATTTGACTTTATATTCCTTCCTATTTTTTTTGATATTACCTTTTAGGATTTCAAAACAATATTGTACTTTTTTCTAGAATTTTTTGTTATTTAATAGTTTATAGCATTTCATATATTTTTAATATAATTTAGTATTTGTGGTATTCTGTTATTTTTTGTTAAAGCATTTAACATTATATTTAGCAGATTCTAACAATGTAAAACGAGATTTACTAGCGGTCGCGGTGGCGGACGCGGTGTCGACGCGGTCACATGTCGAACATACAAATGCGCACACCAACGCGTTAAATATTAGTATTTAAAATTAGTTCAGGTCAGAATTTTTTAAGGATGGATACAGAAGAAGCAGCTTTACTCCTCGCATACAATGTATATATATATTTTTTAGGAAAAAACGAAGAGTTTGGGTTCACGATATTTTTTAACGGATGATTGTTCATTTATGTATCTAAATGCTACCAGAATTTTTTCATTACTTATAATTAAAAAACAAATACGAAAGGTGGCAACGTAATTTTTAATTTTTATTATTTTGAATTATTTTCTCCTTGAAGTCCACAATTAATTTTTTTAAAAATGTTTTTAGTCTTTGAATAAATCTCACTAATTTTTATTTTATTGACATTTATAATATTTTCTATTTCTTTGGACTAATTTTAATCTGGTTTAATGTGAAAATTGTTGACTTTTGGAAAATTTCAAAAACCTCAAAATCCACATATCTGCAAACAGTAAATTCAATCAGTTTCCATATTTTCCGGAAAATAAACTTTTCGTTATTAAAATGGTTCGACGTATTCGATAAATTCCCATATACTTATATTTTTCCAATGAAATTCCTGTTCCTCAATCCGGATCAAAATTAAAATTCCCAAAGTAAACTTAAATCGTTTCAAGTAATTTAGGTTTTTTTTATCATTTTAACAATTTCAAACCATATTTAACATTTATCAATAATATTTACCATTTTAAAACAATATTTAACATTTTCAAGCGAAATTTAGGTTTTATAGCAAATTTTAACATTTTCAAATGATATTTAACATTTTGAAACAATATTTAACATTTTCTAGCGAAATTTAGGTTTTATAGCATATTTTAACATTTCCAAATAATATTTAACATTTAAAGGAATATTTAACATTTTAAAGCAATATTTAGCATTTATAGCATATTTTAACATTTTAAAAATATATTTAGCATTTTCAAATCATACTTAACATTTTAAGCAATTTATAGCATATCAAACAATATTTCACATTTTCAAGAAATTTTTAGCCCTTTTAGGTAGATTTTTCCTGAAGGAAAAAAACCACTGATGATACGGTTCTGTCCATCTGTCCGTATCTATTTCTCAGGAACAGATAGGTAGTGAAAAACGATCAACGCAATGGCGTAGACATGGGGATGGTAAAGGGGGTAATTACCCACCATAGGATACCAAAAAATATATTTGTTTAAAAATTTGATTACCTCCCCCAGGAAAAAATTACCACCGCCCACAGGAAAAAAGTGATCTACGCCCTTGCATACAGCGTGTTTCACAAGAGGGTTTCATCGCGAGGGTTAAGAGAAAATAATCAATTAGATAATTACTTTCGCAAATGAAAGTTTAGATACAATTATAGAATCACAATTGGAACAGATCCGGAAAAAAGCGGAGGTTAATTCACGGACAAACTCCAAAAAATCAAAGGAATAAACCCCGAAAAGTATTTTTCCGCAGAAAATCTGGGAAAATGATATAGGAATGCACACAGTTTTCAATGGGAAAGTTTTTTCCTAAAGTTCCTCCAATGAAAACGAAAGTATGAAAAAAACACATATAAAGTGCAAATTTTTACAAAAATAAATAATTTTTTCACGAAAGTTAGGAGTAAATTGTAAAAAGGCCTAGAAAAATCACAAATGAATTGGAAAAAAAGCAAAAATACATTTTTCCATATTTTAATTTGAATAAAAATAAGCAAGAATGCATTTTTCCAGTTAAATGTGAAAAAAAAAACAGGAATGCATTTTTCCACAGTTAAATTTTAAAAAAGAAGCAAGACTGTATTTTTCTACTATTAATTTGAAAAAAAAAGGTCCACAGAACGCATTTGTCTACACTCAAATTTGAAAAAAGAAGCAAGAATGCATTTTCCATAGTTAAATTTGAATATAATGAGAAAAATGCATTTTTCCCTACAAAAAAATTGGAAAACACAACAAAAATGCATTTTTCACACAAAATTAAAAAAAAAACGGAAGCAATAATCCATTTTTCCCATAGAAATTTATAAAACAAAGCAACAATGCATTTTTCCCCACAGGAAACTGAAAAACAAAACAAAAAACATTTTTCATATAAAAATTTGAAATTCAAAGCAAAAGTGCATTTTTCCACAAAGAAAATTGAAAAACAATGCAACAATGCATTTATTCATATAAAAATTTGAAATTCAAAGCAAGAATGCATTTTTCCACACAGGTGATTAAAAAACAGAGCAACAATTTATATTTTTTGAACAAGAATTTGAAATACGTACCAAGAATGCATTTTTCCATACAGGATATTGAAAAACAAAGCAACAATGCACTTTTCTACATCTTGGACAAAAGAGAAATCACTTCCCGGATAATCTGCTTCTGGAGGATCATCCTCAACCAATTCCTTGGATACCAAAAAATAGCACGAAAAGAAGAAATAAAATATATGAAATGCAGAAATGGACAAACATATTTGTCTAAAAGTTTGATTACTCCCCCCCCCAGGAAAAAAGTTCCCTCCCCCAGGAACAAGTCCTTCTCCTAGGAAAAAAGTACCCCCCTCCCCAGAAAAAAAGTTATCTACGCCCTTGGATGAAAGGCTATAAATACGGCATATCTTGAATGTGTGCATAGGCGAGTTTCAAGTTTCTACGACTTCCGGTTTTACACACTTATACCGGAAGAGATACTTCCGGTTTTAAAAATAGCCATTTCGGCGTTAAATTTAACGCTAAATCCATTGACGTATTCAGATTTGCGCCATCTCTTATACTATTTGAGATAATCGTAAATGTAATGGGTCAAAAGTTGCCCATGACAATACTTACTATTTTTTGGTCGGGAGTCAAGAGAACGTGAGTAAAAAAGCTGATTAACGGGAAAAACTACCCCATTAGTTTAATGCAAACAGTCGACTTGTTTCTTAAAATTTTCAAACAATATTTTAATAGTTTCTAGCATATTAACATAATAATTAGTATTTTATATAAAAATATAAAAAATTTAATTGTACATTTGTCCTTTTTTTCTACGCCGTTTTTATATTTTGTTTAATTTATAATAAATAAAAATTTGTAAGATCCGGCAACGCCGAACTGACCTGCGTCGCCGTGTACATTCAATAATTGTTAGCTGTTGAGTTTCGTTTCCCTATGGTTCGTTCTTTGAAAATGGACTACTGTGCACTTTTCTCCGCTTTGTCTATATGGTTGTAACCGAAATGACACCAATAGAGAAAGAAGTTTGCCAGAAATGTGTTTTTCGTATGCCGTTTCGTCGAGCAAAACGTACATTTCGGAACAAATATTCATTTATCCGAACAGATAAAAAAAAGCTGTAATAACTTTGTGGTTTCATATGAATGTTTTTTTATGATGTCGATAAAAGAAAAGTTGAACGCAATTTAAAAAAAAATCTTGTCATTAAATATTTTACAAGTAAACTAATTTTTTGTTAAAATACAAGTTCGAATATTTTATTATTATTTCTCCTCTTATATTTTTGACTTCTGGAAGTTTAATTTTACTATTGTAACTTCTTTTTGTTTTTGTGAAAATTGTATCCAAAACAAATATTGATTGAATTTTGAAATATTTGTTTTTATAATATCACAATGCGATAATGGTTTCGATATAAACAAAACCAACGGTATAATGACCGCATAAAAATTAATAATAAACAAATTGTAATTAAATAAGATATGAAGTTTTAATAAAAAAATCTTGGATAAACTGCTTATTCGTCATTAAATGACTAACACGGCGATGCATTGGAAAAACAGGATTTATATCACAATAAATATATTTGCTGATTAAGTTAATTAAAGATAATTATAAATTAATTTAGATAAATATATAAAAGTGCAATAAAATTATGTTGATATAAAAAAATGATACATAATACACTACGTTGTTTTCAAAAAAAAAAAAATTATGCATTAAATTCACAATTAGGTCATAACAAAAAAATAATATAAAATCCTTTAAAATTAATTAAAATAAATACTGATTGGTTATGGAATAACAAACTTCATATTAATCATTTTAGGGTTAACCCTCTTAAATTAAGTAACTTGTGGTTATTAAAACAATTTATTGTTTATTCCCTATATTAAATCATATTAAACAATATAAAATATAAATAATAAATAAAAGTTTCCTTTTTACACAAAGATTTTTAAACTTTTATCCCCATTTTTACCCCTCCAAGTGGAGTTACTTTATTAAGTGTTATATCAAATGAAAGGACATTGTTGGCAAATTTTAAAACAATGTTTTTTATAATCTTATTTTTTTTATAATTTTATGTTACCTACTTTTATACTTATGGCGAAGTTTTCCGGCTAGAAGTAATTAAATCATCCCGATAGATATTTATCTATATTTTAAAGGAAAAATAAAATTATGTATCCGAATTAAAAAAAAATATATGTGGACCATTTTGATTATAAAATGAAGTTGTTACTAAATGTTTTAATAAAAACTGCAAAATCAAAAAAAAAAATACCGTGCTCGTCTCAACTCCTGAAGAAGCTGCGAATAATGGAAACGAAACGTGATATCAAAGTTTATTGACCAATTTTTATAATAAAATACCGGGTGAACCAGAAATATTTATTATTATGGTAAAAAAATATAATGATATTTTTTAACTGCATTTATTGTCGATTTTTTTAATAGAACACTTTGTATATCTCTACTCAATGAAAGATAACCCTTAGAAATCAAATTATGTAATCATTTTTTAATTAAACTACAACTAATTATACATTTTCGGTAAGAAGAAGAATTAACCTTTCAGATAGTATCAAAGTATACAGGGTGTTTTTTTTATACAGTTATTTTTTTAAGTACCATAAATAACTTTTTTCTCATTTTTTCTTAATAATGATATTTTTTATTTTTCTTAATTTTTATATTTTCTGGTTTTTTGATTTTTTCTTAATTCTTTTAATGTTATCTATTTTTTTTATTTTTTCTTAATTCTTCTATATTTTTTTTCACTTCTATTTTTTTCAAAATTCTTTCTGATATTTTCTGTTTTTTTTAATTCTCCCTGATTTATGACAAATAAGTCGCACCGAAGAATCATATTATAGTAATTTAATTTCTGCTGCATTCACGAAATAACTCGCACAGTAATATAAAAAAATATAAAAAAATCCCGAAACACGTTTTATCTTATTTCTTTAGGAGAATCTACGTACCAATTTTCAAGCGTCTATAATTTATAGTTTTCGAGATATTCAATATTTGTTGCTGACCTTTGGCCCCTATTTTGAACCCTTTATAGTGCGAATTTTCTAAATTCCTTTCTTAGTGCTCCCTTACACTGCCAATCACTCAGGTTTAGGCTTAAAAAAATCATAAAAATTTACAAAATTCAAAATACTAATAAAATTTTTAGTTATTGTTTATTTATGTAAATTTCCACTTCTTTTCAGTCTCTGACTTAGTTACCTACACTTATTTAGAATTAATCCTGGTTTTATGTTTTTATTGTTGTTCCTCTTCTTCCATATACTTTTTTATAACCATTATCTCCAAAAACTTTATTTCTTTTTACCCAATTTTTTCTTTAGATCCCAATAGTATAAAATTTTATTTATTTAAAACAATTTTTATTAAAATTGTAAATGTTTGTTTATTTCTTCATTATCCTCTTCTATATAACAAATTTCCAAATCTATATTTTTATTTGACAAAAGTCCAAAAATAATTCAATCTTATATGACTTTTTTTCGTATCTAATTAAATTCGCCTTTCTTTTTTTCATCCCATAAAATCATTACTTTATCGTAAATCTTATTCCAAATCTTTTATACTGAATGATTTTTAAATTTTTTTAAATTACTATGAACAAATTTCATGTCTACTAAAATTTCATAAGACCTCCTTTACATATTCAAAATTGTTGATTAAAAAAAAATTGTTTCTGTATAAAAACCTTTCAAATATAATTTTTACGAAATGATTTTATTATAACATATTTTTATTTAAGCCGAGCAAGGTGCATGTGAGTTCTAGTAAAATTATAACCGTTGACAATTAATTATAGAAATCTGGGATTTAGTAAAGTTACAAATCGTTATAGAAAGATATGAAATTTACCTAACTTTGATTCTAAAATAAATAATGGAACCAGAATTGGCATTCAAACATATTTATCACTAATCATTAGTTATCGAAGTTAATTATTAATAGTAAATCAAATTTTTGGACTTTTCGAACTAATTTATTAGCTAGAGATAAATATTTATAAAATGAATATAAGAGTAAATACCAAAAATAAATATGAGAGGGCATTCAATAATAATAGTCTGGAAAATTAAATATTGTTAAAAAAGGTCTAATATCGACAACTACAAAGCATTAAAAATTAATCGAACGAAAGTAAAAATGTTTTAAATTTCTCTTCTCCACATTTACTATATAGAATCGAAAAATTGGTTTTTAGCGAAATGTCATTGTTTATATGAGAAAAACTGTCAAAAAACACTTGCTAAAGTCTATACATAACATATGTTGACCTAATTTATCAAATTAGTCGACATGTGCTTTTTGGGTCAAACTTTTGTCTCCGTCTTCGAAAAATATGAACGAGGTGTCATTCGATTCGGAATAGCGTGTAGATGTTTTTTTAAAAAAATCAAGAGCCGCTTGCAAAAATTGCAAAAGTTATAAACAATTAACTCGGAAAAAAATGAGGTTTGTTTTTTTCCAAATATCTAAAAAACTATTTGACATTTTTCAAATTTGAAAAAAGATTCAAAAAGAGGAGGAAATTTACAAAAAAAATCAACCTTCAGGAACTGTAGGACCAATATTTATAATTTTCCCAGATTGTTGAAAATACGACCGAAAACGGGGACTCCATCTTGCGTAAACGCTGCCCACTTTGGACCTTTAATGAATAAATATTATTTAAACTTATTAAATATGAAAATTAAAAATTGAGAAAATTTAGTCATCTAGTAGATAGATTTATGAACAATAATCCGCGGTCAAAAAATTTTTATGGCGATTTTTCTATTAATTATGCATTAGTTAATTAACAAATTTTCTTACTTGAACATGAACATTGTAAGTGCGAAATTGTGAAATAACAAACATGATTTTTTTTTCTGGACCTATTTTTGAAAGGTCTGCGAAGAGATTCCCGTTGAAAAAATGAAAAAATTGTTATTTTCACTTTGTTAGTAACAATTTACTTAAGTAGGTTAAAAATTAAAAAGTTTGATTAATCGTTGAGAAATTTTTTTTTTTTTCATATTATTATTAATCCATTTTTTTATTGTCAGAAGTCATATGAAAATGTTTTTAAAACTTTTTATTTTATATTGTTTACAAAATTGTTATAAACAAATGCGTTGTTTATAAGGTAATTTCAATAAAAAATTGGAAACAATCTTTTATGCAAATTATGATTTTTTTTAAAAAAATCGTTCCTTAAAAATTTTTTTTTTATTGCTTAAAAACGTTTTACTTAATTAACAATTTTTTTTCTATCATCTGTAATTATTATTGAGGAACCATCTTTTTTTAAATCGTAATTTATCTTGTTCTTTTATAACTAAAAAAAATGTTTTTATTTAAATATTCTTTGTTTATTTAATAAACAATTTGTTATAAACAATTATTTTTTTCTATTTATTTTTTTTCTTTTTCTACATAATGAAACAAAAACAACCATGTGTTATTTTTTGAGAAAAATTAATTAAATGGTAGAAAAAAATTGTTAATTAACAAATACGTTTTTCAGTAATAAAAAATTTTTTTTAAGGAACGATTTTTTTTAAAAAAAAAATCATAATTTGCATAAAAGATTGTTTCCAAAATTTTTTTGAAATTACCTTATAAACAACGCATTTGTTTATAACAATTTTGTAAAAAAGTTTTAAAAACATTTTCATGTGACTTCTGACAATAAAAAAATGGATCAATAATAATATGAAAAAAAAATTTTTTTCTCAACGATTAATCAAACTTTTTAATTTTTAACCTACTTAAGTAAATTGCTACTAACAAAGTGAAAAATAACAATTTTTTCATTTTTTCAAAGGGAATCTCTTCGAAGAGCTTTCAAAAATGGGTCCAGAAAAGGAAAACAAAAACATGTTTTTTATTTCACAATTATCGCACTTACAATGTTCATGTTCAAGTAGGAAAAAATTATTAATTAACCACCTATTTTCAACAGTCTGGGAAAATTATAAATATTGGTCCTACAGTTCCGGGAGGTATAGTTTTCTTTTGGTAAATTTTCTCTTCTTGAATCTTTTTTCAAATTTGAAAAATGTCAAATATATACACGCTATTCCAAAATTGAATGACACCTCGATCATATTTTTCGGAGGCGGAGGAAAAAAGTTTGAACCAAAAAGCACTTGTTTGACTAGACTATTTATTTCTCTATCAATAGAAAAATCCCATCAAAATTTTTTTTTTACAAAAATACAAAAATCAGGTCTCGAGGATTAAGGCGAAATTTTAAGTAGAGTAAAAATATATATTTTTTATGTAAAAAAAGTACTCGTTAAAAACGGTATTTTAATTTTTTTATTTATTTAAAAAGTATAACAGTAGAAAAATGGAACTGTGTAAATGCTCCTTTCACCTTATAAAATTTGGCTCGTACGATTAAAAAACGTATGATTTTATATCGCGTGTATTGTGGTTTCACATTATACGATTTTTTGCCGTACGATTTTTGTGAATTTTGGGAAAATTAGCTGAAGCTGAATTTTTCATGTTTAAATATTAATTTATTACACGTGCGAAAACACTCGCTTCATTTGCCACATTCAGCCATCGACTCCGGTCGTAAACTTCCTGCGCTCGAGGAAAAGTATCACTTTCCGCACTTGTTAAACTACTATATTAACTTTAATAAATATTTCTGTTTATTTCCTAGTTTTATTTATTTCATAAATAATAAATGTAACCTTTACAAGAGTCCATCCCTGTTAAATTACCTAACTCGATTAATTTAATTTGAAATTTGAAATTAAACCGGAGCAGCAGGAATCCGACGCTAGCAAATTGCTGACTGGATCATTTCCAAGCAAATGTTTGCGAAACTTGTTATTTTCTAATGATTTAAATCGTCGAATGACATCGGCAAACTCTATGCGAGAGTTTATTTCAGCTTTTTATTGCCCCTCTTTTCGGGCTGGCTCTCTTTGTGTGTGATGAACGGCCAGACGATGAAAAAGCATTGAACGAAAAATTTGTCGAAACGCACTTGTCTGTGTTTTTTAATATTTGGGAATATTTAAGTGGAATCCAACCAAGAAAATCACTTGAACCTAAAAAGGCGTATTCAAATTATCTATAAGTGTCTTATAATCTAGAATTTAAATTAATTAATAATCGTTTTTTAGTCACAAACTTTTAATTTTAATGTATTTTGTTCTGTTTATGTTTAAAATATTTTTTACCAAACATGTATGACTAATTAATATTATTTTGACAAAAATTATTAATGTACAATTACAGATTCGCTTTTAACAAAACATTAAACAAATTAACAATTTCTTTTAACGGTTATATAAATTTTTTTTATGTACGTTCTTGTGTCTTTAGCAGCAAAATACTTTTTAAAAATGTTACTTTTTTATTGGCAATAACCTAACCGTTAATTCACAATTACTGTTATCGACTTGTTTCATATTTCGTCGACAATCCGTTGGTAACGTTAAGTTTTAAGAAAGATTAAACACGATGGAACAAATGTTTTCATTTAATCAAACACCGACATTTCCTTTTAACCGACAAACGTAAAGGTATACGTAGTCTTAAAAATTGAAACAATTGAAAGGCACGACCAAGTTAGTAATGAGTTAGGATTATTAAATCCCGTTACTTTAGATTAAATCCCGCTACCGAGTAAACAACGAAAACGACAAGGCCTTTTAGATAAGCCAAAGGTACCCATAGTAATAAGGGGATGTTTGTCAACTGCACTCAATATTAGGAAAACTATAAAACTATTTAATTAACCAATTATAAAAAAATCTTGACGGCTACATTGACTATTTGACCAAATGCAATTATTATATCAAAAGTATCAAGAATGTTGGCGGTAGAGTATGTTAATATAAATACAGAGTGATTCACGGAGAAATACGTTTATCGTAAAGTTACATCAAGAAGGTCAATTAGTGTTATAGTGTAGTTTACATATTTTTTGTGTCTAGTTCTATTTGTTTAACTTAATTAATTTTTTTGCAACGTCATTGTTACTTAAAATAAATTTATGATTTTCTTGGAATGGACATTTTTCTCATTTTATTATTTTTCTAAAATGTAGGGCAATGAACAAATGTTAAGATAATTTTTTACATATACAAGGTGATTGAAAGTTAGTCCTCTCGTTTTACATTAAGATTAGGATCCAGAAATTAAGATAATTCGAAATAGTTGATGGTTATATTGATTAGAGCTGAAAAATTATCATTTAGGAAAGAAAACGAATTTTTTTTTAAGTGCCACCACCTTCTTTTCGAAACATCTAGATTTAATAAGTAACAATTTACAAAAATATGTAGGGTGATTCGTAAGTTATGATTAATTAAACCCCATCTACCCTTACTGTATACGCATTTCCCAATGAATCACCCTTTTATAAGGAACATAAATCAGACGTTCAATATCCAGCATGAACCAGATTTTTTAATTAAAATAAATTAAATGTATATTTAAAAAAAATATATTGGATATGATCCCTGGACTCTAACTAAGTTAAATGCCCAGTTGAGATTAATGAAGAAGTGAAATATACATTCAGATATAAAATGAATTTTAACTCAATTGTGTACTATCAGTTATCGTAATACTGTACACAAATTTAAAATTATGAAAATTTCATACCTAACATTTTCGACCAATTAAAAGCCTGTATTTTGTATCGTTACCTTGGCAACTAAAAAAATTTCCGGAAATTTTTCTCCTACTTGGAGTAAAGGTGCACAAAATTACGCAAGAAATTTTTTGACGTTTATAGTAAAATGATATTTACATTTACCATCAAAAACCGTCATTGTCCTAGTATTTTTTTTAATATTTCGGTGTGAAATTTTCTTACTGAATCCTTCACGTGCTTGAATTAATTGCGGGAAATTTGTCTCGTATATGGATTTTTAAAGAAAATTCATGTACTCAAAAAATTTCCGACAATAATTCATGCTCCAGGGAGATTATAAGTGATTATTTTTTAAAGAAATAAAACACCAATATCTAGTCTATAATGGCTCCTTTTATACTGGTTCTAATTTAGCCAGTTTTAAATTTACCTATGTTTAATATCATATAATTTTCCTGTACTACATTTAACTCCCAAGTTTTCTTTTCTTTTCTCACCCCTATTAATTTTAAGTGTACTTTTTGTAACCATATTATTGTATAACTTTAATATAATTTCCACAACCCATGTAATTCTTGTTGGCATGATGATGGCAGATTTGTGCCGAAACTAGTTGCCAGTTTCTCCTAAATCTACTGTTAAATTATTCAGTAGTACTAGACTTTGGTGGACCACATTTGAGATTATGGATAACCTTCTCCAATGATTATTTTTTAGTTCGATCGAAAATTATTTCGAAATTATCAGTTTTCTTGGTACAAAGGTAATGTTTTAAACGATTATAAAGGCGAAAAATTAAATGTTTTGGAGAGCATTACATTGGTCGAAAAAATCTGCAGGGACGCTCGCCTTTCTTTAGTTATATGGGGAAAACTAAAAATGCTATTTTTTGTTTCTTACACATAAAGTTGTATTTAAAAAAAATATCAAAAATACTAAACAAATGTTTTAATGTATCTAAAGTTTGCTATTTTACTGTTCTAATAATCTTTCGATTCGACATTTCGTGTCTTACCGTCCACCATCCTTCTTTTTAATTAGGACCTGCCTTTTTTAGGGTCAATGACAAATCGCCGAAAGAACAAATCGCCGAAAAGGGTGGCCAAAACGCCGAAACTAGTCTTTGGACAAATCGCTGAACGTGGACAAATTGCCGAATCGTGTAAAACGACGCTGCATAGCTCGGGTTTGTGGCCACAATTTTGCTTAAGATACCGACTAGATACTCTGATCAAAACATTCAACGTGGCTAAAACGAAGAAACTACTATTTTGAATAATCGCCGAACGTAGACAAATTGCCGAAACTAATCCTTGGACAAATCATCGAATGGACAAGGCTGATTAAAAGGCTGAAATCCAGAAACTGGGAGTGAATAGTTATGTTTATTGATTGCATATTATATTAAAAATGTATTTGTCCACTTTAGTTTCTTGTTAGTTAAAAACGTCACTTTCTAAATTTTCTACAGACTTTGAGATTGCCATTTTTCAAAAATAAGGAAACACGTTTTTCATTTGAGAGGGTGGTTCTTTCAGTTTTTTATTTTTTTCCCAACATTCCTTAATTTATTTTATGTTTTCTTTTCTGGAGTGAAATGCAAACCTACCTCTATGTGGTTGACCCTGGCCAATGTAAAACCAGAGCTGTAGCAACATTTTTGGCGTCCTTGGAAAATACCTAAATGCATTGCTACTTGCTCTGTTGCCAATTCATTTTCGGTATTGCAGCCAAATGGTTTAACATTTTTCTTTCTTTATTTTATTAAATGCCCATCCACTATCATTCTGAAGCGATTATAGAAATATCCAGAAATTACTTTTTAGCTACGTCAATAGACAACATAAATAAGCAGAAACATTTTTAGTACAAATAAGCAATTTACTGGTATAATTTTAAAAAGACTCCGTAGAACGGGTATTTAGCTAGTATGATGTACAATCAATAAACATAACTAGTAACTCTCAGTTCCTGGATTCCAAAGCATATCTCCATTTTTCAAATATCTCATTTAAGTCATCTACATTTCATAAAATACTATGCAAAATAATTTCTACGAAACACTCCTATTTTCTGCCTTTTGACCATGTTCGACTATTTGTCCAAAAAGTAATTTCGGCAATTTGTCCAAACAGTAGTTTCAGTGTTTTGACCACGTTGAATGTTTTGATCAGAGTACCCAGTCGGCTTCTTAAGCAAAATGGTGACTTCAACTACGACGTTACAAACCCGAGCTATGCAACATCGCTTTACACGATTCGGCAATTGGTCCACGTTCGGCGATTTGTCCAAAGACTAGTTTCGGCGTTTTCACACTTGTAATTTTTTTCGACCAATGTAATGCTCTCTAAAAAAATTAAGTCCAATCAGTTATCCAGATTTCAAATGTGGTCAAATTTTTCAAGAAATAAAGTCAAATACGCCTGGTTTTATTATTTTGAAGGAGAGCGGCTAGTTTCGGTTAAAAACCATCATCAGGCCATTATTAAGTACCAGGGGAGAGAATAATTAACACAAAATTATGGATAGAAGAAAACATTTAAAATAAAAACAAAATTAATTAAATAACTTAAGGTTAACTAATAATAAAAACGTTTCACATTTGTTGCGAAAGTATAAAAAAAATTGGAAAATTTGAAAATTAATAAATAAAAATTTTGCCTGGGTTTAAGTTGAATTAATCCACGCATACATTGTCAAAAAGGCGTTTTGGCTTAATCCTCCTTTAAGAGTACAATTTTTTCAACCTGTATTTCTTAACACAAATTTAATTTTTATTTATTACCATATATTTTTTAAAATCAGCATCAAAGAACATTAATAAATAAAAATTAATTTTTCTGATCTAGATATTATCAATCTGTTTATTTTAAATAGAATATGATGTCAACTCCTCCCTAATAGTATATACAACAGGCATAAGAACGATAGGGTGGCAAAAGCGCTGCCACTTAATATATTTAACACTTTTGAACGGTTTTTTGCTTCTCTTAAGGCTAAAAAATTCCTCTTAGATGCATTAACCAACCAACAAAAGGATTTACATTGAAATTAAAGAATATTTTACAATTTTTGGTTATGCACTGAGCAATATTCTTTAGCTTAAAAATAAATTTTGTAACAATATTTATAAATTAATTTACTAAACTATTTGTATTAATGATCAAACCAAATTTATTAGTCAAGTAAGATGGTTTTTTATACATCCTGCTTTTTTGTCAAATATTTACAATGTTAAGTTATCGTGGATCATAAAATTTTTTTTTCTCTTTTTTCTGTCCCCTAGTACTTTTTTATCTCCATTAGTACTTAATAATGACCTCATGATGAAACTAGTCGCCTTACTTCAAAAGTCAAAAGCCAACTGTGCCGATCGGCATAAGTCTGGACGCGACTTTATGATTTAGAATATAGCAATGTTAAGAGATAAAAGAAACGCACTGTATATATTTACAATTAATTTTAAATCAATAAAAGCACGAATTTGGTTTCAATAGAATAGTGACTGTAAGTGATTATTTAGATGATTAAAAATAAGTGAATTGAGAGATTTTATACTTATCACTGGTCAGTAAGATCACCTGATTTTATCACCTAGATTTTTTTATGGGACTATCTTAAGAGGCTTATTAGGAGAATGAATTTTTTTTGAAGAAATTTTTGTTATAAATTTGACACTATTTTATTGATATTTACAAATTTTTACAACTCATTAACGAACGTTATGAAAGGTGTGCTTAACATCACAATGTTAAGGGTATTTTTTATTGAAAAATGAACGAAAAAAGATTATGAAAATCGGGAACTTTTTTTCAAACACCTGTCAATTTTCAAATTTTTTACTCGTAATTAGGATCATATTCTCCTAAAACATGAGAAATTTTGCTTTTAGTAGCCTCTATATTTCTTACAAACAACGAACTCGGCCAGCGACTTTCATTTTTGCCAAAAATGAGTTGTAAAAATTTGTTTCTCCCATCACTAACATGAACTTGATTTTGTTGATAATCTTAATATAAACTGTCTATGTAGAATACAAAATAACAGATTAAAATTTATTTAGTTACCGAGTGCAATTGGCATTCTTTCTATTTTGCAATGGCACAAAACCTGATACCGATTCCATTTCTAGTTCATTAGGTAGATTCCTGTAGTTGTGGTGGTTTATTTTTCATTGTATTTACCCAGAAATGGCGAACAATGGAAGTAAATTAACTTGAGACATTTCTAGTCATAACAATAATAATTTAAAATGAACGATAATGTTCCGAAACTTTAATTTAAATGTTTAGTTTTTTGCTAATATAGATTGTTATCATTATTTTCGGAATGAAATACATCATTTAAATGGAAATGAAACATAAAAAACGATATATTTTATGTATGGTTGCGAACCTTAACGCCTTTTCACGTATGTCTGCACACGCAGACATCTCCCAACAATTTATCAAATTTTTTTTAGTATAAAGCAGTCGTATATTCATTTTAGTAAAAAAAAGAGTCGGGTAACTCGTATATGCAAATCAAACATTTTGTAAAAAAATAAACCTAATAGTCTGGGGATGTTAAATATATTTTTTTTTGAAATTGCTATAAAAAAATACAAGTTTTAAGTTACTTACTTTTAACGCAAATTTTCTCAATCCAAAAATCATTTTACGTACCTGAAACAAAAAAAAAGAAATTAATTTTATGGCATTAAATTCGGAATATCCAGTAATTTTATTTATCTATTTAATCATATAATCATTAAAACTTTAATTAAATTTATATCCCAATATTTGTATACTAGCTTAATAAAATGTTAATATTTGTATATGAAATAAAATAAGCTAATAATATATTATTTAGATTTATTAAAAGTGGGGTTTTACGAATCTGGATTTTTTTTTGCTTTGTTTCAAATTTCTAGCTTGGGGACGTTTAACGTCCCTAATCATGATTTTTGACTAAATTAAAAAAACTAAGGCTGTTTTTGACTAAATTAAAAAAATTAAGAATGATCCAATCGTGATTAAATGGCGAAAAAAATGTATTATACGATTATTTTTTGGGGTGAACCCAAACGTAGTAGACTGCATTTAACGGTAAATTCAGTATTCCAGCATCTCTTTCTCTTGAAAAGTAATTAATCAACTTCAAAATTATACTTTGCTCGTTCTCATTATACTGGGAAGGGATTTTGACTATAAAAAATTAATTGATCTTTCCATAAGGGATTAATTTTATTACAAAATCGCTCAACAAAGATCGGATGTTCAAAAAATAATATTCTTACTGTGGCATATTTAGATTTCATAAATATATTAAACTAGCTGAATGTGCTTTGCTACGGAGTCTCTTTAGTACTTGGATGACCGAGATTTGCTTGTTTTTTGTATTCCTTCCTTGTTTTCCTGTTTTCCATTATTTTTTCTGATTTTTGTCCCTATTATTATTATCTATTTTGTTCTATTTTCCCTTTTTGTCCTATATTTCCCATATGTTTGCCTATTTATTCTCTAATTTCCTTATTATTCCTTATTTTTTATTTTTCCCAAATTTCCTTTTTTTCCAAATTTTAGTATTTTTCCCACTTTTTCACTGGTTTTCCCATATTCTTCCCCTATTTTCTCTATTTTTTCCATTTATCCTATTTCTTTCTTTTTTTTGTCGTGTTTTATATAATTTTATCCTATTTTCCTTATTTTTCCGGTACTTATTGTGTACTTATTTTTCTCCAATTTTCCCTATTTTTCTATTTATTGATATTTTTCCTGTTTTTAATTTTTCATTTCTCTAATTGCAATGTTTTTCCTATTTCTTCCATTTTTTGCTGATTTTCATTACTTTTTCCTGTTTATCCCTTTTTATAATGTTTTCCTATTATTCCCAATTTTTCCCTATTTTTCTACCTGTTTTTAGTTTTTCCCTGTTTTTCGCAAATTTTCTTATTTTCTCTATTTTCACTATTTTTCCTTATTTTATCTATTTTTCCTATTTCATTGTATTTTTTCCTATTTTCCATTATTTGTTCCCATTTGTACTTATTTTTCTCCAACTTTCACTATTTTTCCCTATTTTTTCTATTACTTCATATTTTCCTGTTTTTCATTATTATTTTTATCCCCATTATTTTCTATTATTTCCTTTTTTCCATTTCAGTATTTTTCCACGTTTTTTTATCAAATTTTCCTATTTTGCCCGAAGTTTCCTAATTTTTCCCAAACTTGCTATTTTGCTCATTTTTTTCTAATTATTCCCAATGTTTCCCAATTGTTCCCTGTTTTTCTCTATTTTTTCCCTATTTTGTCCCGTTTGTTCATATTTTTCCTGTTTCCCCAATTTTTCACTATTTTCCAATATTTTTCTCTTTTTTCTATAGTTTCCAATATTTTTCACTATTTTCCTTATTTTTCCTCATTTTTCCCTACTGTTTCCCAATTTTTGACTATTTTTTCTAAATTTCCCACTTTTTTCTATTTTCGTCAATTTTCTCTATTTTTCCTAAATTTCCCACTTTTGCCCTATTTTCCCCAATTTTTTTATATTTTTTCCAAATTTTCCTACTCATGTTTTTTCATATTTTGCCCTTTTTCTATATTTGTCCCTATTGTTTTTCTTTATTTTTCTATAATATTACTTATTTATTATAATTTTCTCTTTTTCTCCTATTTTTCCATTTTTTCTTTTTTCTCCATTGTCCTACATTTTTCTTCATTTTTTTCGCAATTTTTCCCTACTTTCCCTATTTTTTCCTATTTTCAATTATAATTTATCAGAAGAGGGCGTCTGTGCTACTTTTTTCAAATTTATCTAGAGAAAAAAGTTGATGGTCGTATCACTTCTACTAAAAAAAAATTAAAAAAAGTGCCACAGACTCGCTCTTAAGAATTAAATACAGAATTGATTGGCGAAAACCGCAGTTTCCTATCTTTAATTTTAACGGAGCGCCCGTCCAAATACGATTTCAGGCAAGATAACTATAATTAATTAGAAATTTAGTTAGTTCTCAGTAAACTTTTAATTTTTTGTATAATTAAAATAAAATTAATAATCATAAACTTTTGTAATTTATCATAACTAATTTGAAGTTACTTTAATTAAATTGTTAAATCTGGTTTTTATTTTTCTTATCGAGAAAATATTGATTTGAGTTATAGCAATGAAAGTTCTTTTTTTATATTTATGTTTCTAAAGTAACCAAATAATTGGCACCCCATTTATTTCTATTTAAATCTATAAATTTTTAGTCATATATTCAGGTTTCTTTGTGATAAAACGACCACCAAGAAGAAATAAATCGAGCAAAGTTTTGATTTTATAAAAAATAAAAAATAATTACGATTATAAAAGTTTTGGCATTACTATCACTTTTAAACATCTGTAATAAAATAAATGGACCATACTCGGTCATAAATATCTGTTAAGGTTGTATTTAATTTATTTACTATTGTTGAACTTTACATACGTAATTTTTAAAACTTATTATGTAAACAGTATGAAAATCACAGTAGTGGAACCGAACGTCCGATTCACTTTGCGTGCACGTATCCAAACGACCGCACAAGGACGTAACACGCCGGTCTAATGTTTACAATGTTGAGAAATTTTCGCACGAGTTCTTCCGTTCAGACATGTTATAATATGCATTAATTAATACATAATAACACATGATTTCAGTGACAGAGTAACATTTATGTAGTAAAATCTAAAATTTCCTAGAGAAAATATCGTCATCTACGGACATGTACCAAAATCAGGTGCACCCATTAATATATTATTATGATATAAAATTTACCAAAATCTCATTTGGGGTGGTTTCTAGACAAAAATAATAATAAACATTACAAAAATAGTCATCAAAAAAAATAAATTTATGTGTATCTTGTTATATTCCTCTTCTTGCTTTTTCTTATGTATAATTCGTCTTCCCCTCCAATCTCCCTCTGTTCATCAAAACTTCTTTCTTCTTATCTGTTTAATTCTATAAAATTGTCTGATTTTTCTTTTCTTCAATAGAAGAATCTCTTGACTTAATTATTTTTTCCATGAATTGTTCTTGATAAGTTTTTTTTTGTTTTTATAATTCCACCAGGTTTAGATTTTTCTAACTTTCTTCTTAATTGACTTCTTTAAAATTTTTATTTATTTTTTTAATTTTCTTTTAAAAATTTTATCTCATCGGTATAAGTTTTATTTTCATACGTATAACTTACAAACTTAAATATCTATTATTCAAAAGAACTTTTCAATTCAATATTTTAAATTATAAATTTCTGGACCTTACCAAAAAACTAACTGTCTTATTGATTTGTCTATTATTTTTTTCTTTTAACTGTCTATCACCCAAAAATCGAACGAAATCGCAGAAATCGAACAAAATCGAACTAAATCGCACAAAATCGAACGAAATCGAATGAAATCGCACCAAATCGAACGAAATCGCAGAAACCGCACAAAATCGAACGAAATCGAACAAAATCGCACAAAATCGAACTAAATCGAACGAAATCGAACTAAATCGAACGAAATCGAATGAAATCGCACCAAATCGAACGAAATCGCACAAAATCGAACGAAATCGAACAAAATCGAACTAAATCGAACTAAATCGAACTAAATCGAACTAAATCGAACTAAATCGCACAAAATCGAACTAAATCGAACGAAATCGAACTAAATCGCACAAAATCGAACTAAATCGAACGAAATCGAATGAAATCGCACCAAATCGAACGAAATCGCACAAAATCGAACGAAATCGAACGAAATCGAATTAAATCGAACGAAATCGAACCAAATCATCGAACGAAATTTTTTGTTACTTGATTAACGAATATTTTTTTTCTTTTAATCACTTTTGATTATCTTGCATTTACTTTTTTATTATACAGGGTCCGGCAAACCTCTCTCATAGTTCTATAACTCTTCTTCTGCAAAACTTACAGATTTATGTGAAAGGTATTTATTAATGGTGGTTAAAAGCAAATATTTTAAAATTATTTTCATGTATACAGGATAGTCCATTAGTAACCTAGGCAAATGACTTAATTTTTTTCAAATGGAATGCCATACTTTTTTTACATTTTTAAAATCGACATAGTTAGTACTACTCACCCCTAAATTTTTGTTGTAAAACTCACAGTCATCTCGGAGAAAACAACCTTTTTACCAAAAATATTTGAAGTTCACAACCCTTTTTAAAACTTTTTCAGATTTTCGAGCTCGCGGTTTGAGTTATATTTGCCAAACTGTACAGGGGATGTAAATATTAATATATTATGCTCAATTTTTTTTTCATCGTTACTTGATTTCAGTTACAAAAAAAATGTCGAACCTGCCTATTGTGCTAGATTTGACAACACTGACGGTGTCCGGCTACCAGGCGTGTTCGATATTGGTCCCTTTTTTTCAGAAGTCGAATACGCCCACTTTTTAAACTTGAATTAATCAAAAAGAACAAATTTTTAATGATACATTAAGAGTACATTTTTTTCTATGAAAGGTTATTTTAATGTTTATTTCCCAAAAAAAGTTAATACCAAAAAATATCTAAAAAAGAGTAACTCATCGCTTGAAAATAAATAAATAAAGTATCTTAGTACCTTAAATGTTGTCTTTGTTGCTTGGACAAATTTCACTTAAATATCTTGAATTTATAAACTAATTTCTATTTCTTTTAAAATTAATATGATTCTCATTTCGGTTCATACTTTTGATCATTAGTGTACCATTTATCATTCTAAAATCTAAAAATAGATTCCAAATCAACACATTTCATCAAAAATTTGTCTATGTCACTTATCGCATGATGTAAAACGGTACAGCTATACCAAAATAATTATTTCTGAATAAAATCGTTGAAACTAACACTCACCTCTTTCTATATATCACTCTCATAGAAAGCGACTAGCGCAGTTGCATCCGAATATGATATAGTCCATCACAAATTAAAATCAGTTGCAACACCGCTTAAAAAGATTCTTATAGAGCGCAAAATGCGTCTACAGATCATTTTTTACATTAGCCATGAGCTTCTAGATCGTTGAGGAGAATAGTTGTCTCTCGGCGAGAGCTTTTCACCTTAAAATGCGAGTCAAGACCGCACCCTAATATTGATAACATTCTGAGATTTCAAATTAGTAACAAGTGTTAATAATGTTTATTTAAGTTTACTGAAGTTAGAGCTATGCTCTACATATTGTGTTGTTAAAAAAGGGTAAATGGAATTTATATTTGCATTCAATAAATGGGTGAGAAAATAACCCTTAAAAATAAATCAACTCGATTCATTTGTGTTAGACACTGGTCCTTCGAACTGAAGAGGGTTGATGCCGAAACGTCACCCAACTAGTAAAACATATTCCAAATGGATAGAAGTTCCTAATTCATATTTATTCATTCCTCATATCGAAAGATATTCATGAAAAATCAGTTCACGTTAACCCTTTTTTAGCTGTACCTGTATACAAAGGTTTATTGGACAAACACTACTTATTTTTAGATATTATTTTATATTTGGAAGTTATTGCTTATATATTTGTCTATTCTTATTGTAATAAATTATTAATTCCGACACTGTTCCAGTCTTTTTGATAAGAATCAATCGTCGCTCCAGCTGGATATTTCGAACTTACTAGAACAAACAGGAACCTTTCAAATGATTCAGCCGCCTAACGAGATTATTTGAGTTGTAAAAAGCTGTTTAATATAAATATAAGAATTCCGTTTTATGTAAAATACATTAGTTATAGTTATACTGAGAGTTTAAATTCAAGCGAACCCAAATATAAAAATATTACATTATGTACAAATATTTTGAAATAAAACTGATAAAAATTGGGCAAAATTTTTATAGCGAACACTTGATTAATCATTACTAAAAATCTAAAACTAATTTTATAAAAGAATGAATTTTTTCAGTTTTTTTAGATAAAATTTTAGGCATATCTTTTAGTTAGTTTTTATAATCCTATCTGGCATAAAATTCCTGTTGTATTCTTATGGATCGACATTTTATTTTAAACACATAATAATAGGTTACACGCTGAATTAAAATTCCGGTAATTTATCCATTGTTAATTAATTAGTAAGTTCATTGAATAAGTTTAATTACCATTTTTTTTAATTGTTGTTGGTCCTATGACAGTGTGCATGATCATCAGTCAATACAAAAGCACAATCCCATTCAAATTGTTAAACGGGTTTAGTTAACAAATTTTCAATCATCAACAATAGGTAAACGAGAACTGAGCAATTGAAACCTTGTTAGCCAGTACGAAAATCACGAAATACCATAATGGCGAAAAGACATGGGAGTATCCAGAATTTGTTACAAAAAGGAACAAATATATTTAGTAAGAAAATATTACACACCAACAAATTATGATGTTACCATTAAATTATTTTTCAGTTACTTTTAAATAAAAAAAATTATATTATCTGCGGCTACAAAACCTAACAATTTCTTAAATTCTAACAATACTTTTTTATCAGGGTTCCATAAATGTTTGTTTTATTGATACAAAAGGTAGTGAATAAATTTCTCGTAAAATTTACCCAGAGTTCTTATTCAAATGTAAATTAAATAATTCGAACATAACTTGATTTGTATATTACTACGTCATTATAAAATTTCTAGAAAGATGCAATATTTTCTATCTCGATCTTAACACGATTTTCTCTTTCCCTTTTGTACGCTGCAACAAATATTATATCGAAAATTGTGCATATAACGAGACGTCCTCTCAAATATGTCACACCACTTTTTGTTAGCCAATCAAATTAAGTTTTTCTTTTCTAGAAGTGGCGGTTAAAATAAAAGTCCGTTGAAAAGTTCAGTTGATCATTAACTCTCAAAGATAAATATGATTTAATGGGAAATAAATGCGCAGGTACTGATATAAATTTTCCAAGGTTTATAAAAATATAAATTGTGCAAAAGTTATTCCTTTTAATAATTGTAGTAGAAATTAGGATCAAAGTGAGAATGAAAGTAAATTCGCCTTATTTTCCAGTCATGTAATTGAGATCAACATTTATAACATTTTGTAAACTTAATAAACGTTTTATTATCAAGAAATGAGCATGTAAAAGCTCTCTAAAATTAAAATCATTTGTATTTTCATTTTGAAACAAGTTTCAGTTATCTAAAAACTGCGTGGTCCTTCGCAAGTTTTTGAGATTAACTAACTCGTTTTTATGGCTGTGTAATACTGGAGAAAACTAGGTAGATTATCGATAAATTATATTTCTAATTTCCGCAACAAGATTTTCCTACAATGGTTTCACCGGAATTTATTTTGCCAATTAAGAGCTGAGATTTTTTTCGTGACGTATCAAGCGGCTATTTCATCTTTGCTTAAACAAATTTTTATTTTAGATAATGCTCTCTAAATTACAAGTTTCAGGTTTATTGGCTCTCGCGAATGTAAATTAAAATCTAGTACCAGTTTTCAAAAATGTCAATCAAAACTAGATTAAAATTTAATACGTTAAATTCGCATTAATAGTCCTTTCAAGACTTCGTCTTTAATTTCGAAATATACGACCTGCATTCAATTATGTCATATTATGCAAATCTGTCAGTTAGCCTCCACTACAATTAAATTTAAACTGTCAAAAATACAGCAAATAATAATACCGTGGCCCATTGGTAGATGGCGTTAGTTGTCTACCTGAGAACAACATCCTTCTAACTCAGCCTTGTACTGGTGTATTTCGAGTTGAGAATTTGATTTCTATGCGTCTGGGCACATTGCCGCTGATGAGTCCTTAAGGGACGAAACAGCTGTCCGGTATACGGCCTGGATGCATAGGAATCAAATTCTCATAATCTACAAGTATTTTTAATAATAATAATAGCCGTCTTGTCGCCGCACAAGCCTTGGTTTCTGAAGATATAAGGAGAATATTATTATTATTATTATTACTTCCAATAATTTCTAAGGTAGGCAATCCATTCTGGATGATAATCGTGTATGTAGACATACCTTGTGATGTGGGATAGTAAGGTAGCCATGTAGAATACCTCAATATTGGGAAGATAAACAGTAGATACTTTCAACAAATTTATTCACTGGTACATGCGTACTATAATATAATAAATCAATAACGAACCAAAAATGACCACTCTCAAAGAGATAACAGCCTATATATACAAAGTCAACAATAAACATTTCCTGATCTGGGCAACGGCCGGCATTCAACCTGTCGGCGTTGCCTTGCTATATCACGTTACGTATAACTATCTCAATATTTATATTGTTTAAATTATAAATAGTTTAATGAACTACGATATATTATTATTTAAGGTTATTCTGCATGGCACAAAAGGCATCACAACCTCAAAAACATCCCATAAACGATCCCAAAACAACGGTTATCCCGCTACTTAAATCATATATACTGCAGGAAAATAAGAAGAAAATGTCCTAATTTGGAATTATTTTTCACCTTAAAATATTACAAATCAGAAATCTGGCTAGTGATCAAAAATTATAGAAGAAATTTACATTGTTCAACTTTAATGCTCAGAACTGAATAATAAAACTAAATTGGTTAAATAAGAAGAAAATCCTAACTGGAATATATTTTTTTTATCGAAAAATATTACAAATCAGAAATCTAGCAAGAAATAAAAAATTGTCGATGAATTTTATACTTTGCAAAAACACACTTCAACTTTTATACTCAGAACTGAATATTGAAAATCAATAAAAATATACAGTTTTCACCAGTAAAATAGAGAAAATTTCCTGCTTTGACAATTTTTTTCAAAATTAATTAATGTAGCACAAAATAAACTTGAATTTTGATAGATAACTTTTCGAATTACAGGTAATACCTCCCTGGCTACTAATTTTGAATTGCACAGGTACGTATTCAGCAGGCCGTTTCATAGTGTAAAAACGCACCGTCACAATGTTTTAGGAAAGAGAAAGCTAAAAATCCCTTTCAGGAAATATCGAAGTTGGCGTTGCAAGAGTAGGTTACACTTAGTGGAAAATTTTGTTAGATGACATTTTTAACTTCTGAACTAGTTGAACTTACTTATTTAAAATACATCTTTTAATCAATTATTGGTCTAATTTTTAATTTGGATTTATAGGTAGCACTATAGCAATTAAACATTTGCTAGTTTATTGTAGTTTAACTTGAAAATTTGGATAATTTTTTGTAAGATGGTTTTCATGAAAAAGGTTCGGTTTCGATTCCTGATTGCGGACATTTTTTATTTAAATAAATACAAAAAATATTTAAAAAATTTCATGATTGAATATTTTTTTAATAAAATCAAATGTGGTTCAAGTATTTTTCAAAAATAAAACAAGAAGTCAGTACCACCATGTAATATACCAAAAAGGATAATAATAGACAACTAGTTTCGGCTAAATAGCCATCATCAGGCCAAACAAAAATTTTTTTGAAGTTATAAATAAAATTATTAAGAAACAACAATTACATTTTACTAATTTTTAAGTTTAATAGTTTGTTTCTAATGTACCACTATATTTTATAATGTTGACTTAACAATCGCGCGGTTGTGATTGTTTCTTTATACTTTCATTCGTAACTTCAAAAAAATTTTTGTTTGGCCTGATGATGGCTATTTAGCAGAAACTAGTTGCCTGTTATCTGCCTGGTCGAATCTGCAGTCTGTGCCCCTAAAAATGCTTTATTATTATTTTTCTCTTTATTATTATTACAAAATAATTTATTGAATTTGATATTTTTTTACGTCTAACTCATGGTATGACAATTATTTACCGATATATGTTTTTATATTTTTCTTTTAATATTGTTATTAGTAATGATAATTTTTTAGCTTTTTAAAAATATATAAAAATAGCTGTTTTGAATTGTTCAGTAAAATATTTTTTAAGGCTGTGCCAAAACTTAATAAAAATTAAAGAAAATTACGAAGTTCAACATAAAACAAAGCAGAATCTGGCAACATAGAAATATTCAATAGTTAAGGTGTTGCCTCTAGATCTGACTATATTTTTTACAATTATTGTCCAATAAATTAATTAGAAAAAGATCAATGTTTTATTCATTAATAATAATTAAACAAAAAAAACAGTTGGTTTAAGGATTTTTTTGTTGTATTTTTTTTGTTTTTTGTTTTTTTTTTCTATTTTTTACATTTATTTTATTTTAGAGTTTTCGAAGAAAGAAAACTCTCATAAAACGGTTTTTTCTGTCCGTTCGTCTGTTTGACCGATTCAACTTGAGAATAGTGAGAGATAGAGACAAACAGACAACTGGAATCAATTCAGCATTGTTAAAAACCCCGAAAATGATATTAATTATTGACCTATTTTTACTTTCCCGCTACTTATATCATATATGAGGTATACACCTATTTTATTTTCGTTTTTCACTTGACTTTTTTTAAGGATTAGTGTAATTAAATTGTAAGAAATAATGAACACTTTTCCTACGAATTGGAAATTTTTTGTATCGAGAGATTTGTATCAAAACTTTTTCCTATATCTTTATGGTAATTAATATCAAATTTAAAACAACTTCAGTTTAATCGACAATGAAAAATTAAATACCTAGAGTTCTTTTGTCAGAAGGAACATTTATAGACCATCTTTTCATCTGTGTATTGTGTGTATCCAAATAATATTTTTTTCTGATATTCTGCTATTCTTTTTAATCACTCTTATCAATATTTTATAAATCTTAAATCTCACCTGTTTGGACCATTCATTACAATTTAGTAGAGTGATAATGAGAACATTTGTTAATAAATTTGTTTCTTTCTGGTATTAGAAATTTTTGAAAATACGCATATCAGAAGATAAGCTATGGGTGTTCTGGGCTACTCGCCAAGGTCCCTTCTGTTAATTTTGTTCACGTTCAAGGTCACTCGTGACATCATCAGCCCCCACTAGAAGAGTCTCATTTGCGCCATCCGGTTCCGATCCTCACCAGACCAAGACAGCTTTTAACAGGTCTCGAACAGCTTTTATTCAGGTTTGATCAGCTTCTCATCAGGTTTGATCGGAATCGGATCTACAGCGGATTGAGACACGTCCAGTGGGGAATGATGACGTCACGAGTGACCTTGAACGTGAACAAAATTAACAGAAGGGACCTTAGCGATTTCCCACATTATTTTCTATAAGGAGTGGCCCAGAACACCCATAGCTTATCTACTCATACCATTTGGACATCTTTACACATACATATGTTGTTTTCTCTGGGCAAAAATTTGTAGATATAATTAAGTTCTATAAAATAACTATTAAAGCAATAAATTTCATTGAGACTTAAACTGTATTTTTTTTATATATACATTACACGCACAATATGAATTCCTGTGTTTTAGTAATACTGAAAAAATGTATGTACTTTCTAATATATTACTTATGAGATACCTACACCTTTATTAAATAATTTTGGCTGAGTATTTTACGTACGCTCGTGGAGTTCTTGTTAGTCGGTTCGAAATCACGAAATACTATAATGGTGAACAAGCAACGAGCGGGATCGCTGCCGCGTGCCTCCTCATCCTCATCTAGGTTAACGGGTTCCAAGCATAAATGAAATATATCGTTTTAATTAAGACCATATCCTCTCGCTGACGTTTCTATAGCATCCAGCCATCGAACATCAGGCCCCGAGTAATGTCTTCATTTTCAAAATGCCCTTTTGTACTTTGCCTTTATTACGCTGGCCACCATTTTCGTTTATATACTTTTATCCATTGGAAAATACGTACGTTATCAGTGGCGTTTCAAGAAAAACTTATTAAATGCAGTAATTTTCACTATTTGGTATTATTTAAATGTAATTTAATTTTACACATCCTTGCAAAAAAAATACTATTATAGTCCAGTAACACGAATTATTTTTATACTATTTATTTCAATTTGTATATTGGATACTTAAGCTGTAAGCTATTGTTAATTGTGTTCATTAAACCAATTTGTAATATCTTAATGGGCATAGCCCATAAATAAAAAAAAAACTGTATATGCAGAATGCCTCAAGGAAACATTTGGAGAGAAAGTGAAAACAAATCTGATCTTAATCTTCAATCATAACATAACTGGTTGCATTCATTCTATTAATGTATTTCCTTTTAACAAATATTTTTTTGCAACATGATTTAAATACGTTTTTTTATTGTATAGATCTTATCACGTCAACTCGCCCACAATGATTAAAATATAGTTAAGAACACGGAAAATTTGATTTTATAGGGGCGCCACGTATAAAAAAGCAAAGATGTTAAAATACGTTTTACTAAAATCATAACAGTAGGGGAGGCCACGATGCTAAATGGGAATATACTCGAGGCGTCGTAAAGACCTATTAGATTTCGAAGCTTAGATGATAAAAAGAAAAAAATGTTATATAATGTCTTATTAGTCGAGTGTGTCAGATATTTTAAGGGGTGGCAAGTATACCCAAAGAAAGTTCTCATTTAATATTCTGTCGATTTGGACGTGACGCAAACTCTCGGTGATTTTTGAAAAATACAGAAAAAAATTGTTATTTTAAAATAATCAAGCGCATCAGATTAAGATATTTACGGCTCATCTTAGTGTCCTAGATGTGCTGACCAATAATCTGACGATTATTCGGAGAAATTTTATAAATCTGACGATTAAAAAAATGTTTTTCCATTGGGGGTAGAGTAAATTTTCAAAAATGGAAAAAAAAAATGGTCACAAAAACATACTAGAGCGTGCCAGACAATAATGGGGTATACGCCCTACTTGTTTATATATAGTAACGGAGAGACAATAATCTGCCAGCTTGATAGTTGGGGGTGGCCGTACGAAGGGGTAGAAATATTATAACTCATTGTCGTAGTTCATGTAAAACTTATTCTTTTTAATTCATTAAACTTTTTTAAAACACAATAAACAAATCAAAGCGTTGTACATATACGAACACGAACGCGTTTTTTTGATCAGCTGGGATGGCATCATGGCGACAAAAAGTAGTGTGGGGAGTGTGCGAAAGAGTGAGAGATAGAAAAGAGTGAGAAGGTAAGAGAGGTACGGAGTGGAAAATACATAATTCTCAGCAGCTGCACACACCACACTTTATTGATGAATTTAAGTACTCCGGCTTGAGGAAATCGGCAGATTATATTATTTTCGTGATCCTTAAATTATTTCCTTCAATATTAAAAAAAAATTAACCGCGCTCGAGTATTTTAAAGTGACGGTTTTTTTTTACTTTGTATCTCCCCCACTTCCTAGCGTCACACTGAAATCGTAAGATTATTGGAATGTACACCTTTTAGGATGTAATTAACTCACCTTACCTTAATCTGACGCGCTCCAGAATTTTTAATGATCAACTTTTTTTTACTTTTCTGATCCTTTATCCTAGACGGGCGGCTTTATATTAAGAGCTCAACTTTTTTATTTATCGGTCGATCTTAATAAAATTTTAGGTGAATATATTAGACATAAATTCAGATTCAAAATACATACCATTCAATGTAATCTGTAAAATAGTTTAAAACTGAAATAGGAGTTCACAAAAAGTGTTACTTTCTTTAAAGATCAGCTGTGGCCTAATTTACACCAATTTTATCTATACTGAGAAAAGAGAATAACAAAAATTTTAATTTTGAGTTTTTTTTTTAATTTAAAAATGTATGTATAGCAGAAAGTGGGCACATAGGAAATCAATTTATTCGTCTCAAAATGGGCTTTAAAAAAGTCCAGGTGATCCAAGGAGGTGTCATTTAAAAAAAATGACTTTAGTGTTGCTATTTTGGTAAAATTGCTATAAATTAGGCGACAGCTGATATTTAAAGAAAGTAACATTTTTAAACGATTTTACAGATTTATAGCACAGTACACTGAAAAAATTAAAAAAAAAATCTAATTTCCTGTCAAAGTTACATTTGACAATTGGATGGTATGTATTTTATCCCGTAGAATCCGAATTTATCAAAATATACAGAGTGTTGCATTTAAAAATAAAAATTTGAACCCATTTCCGGCGAAACTGAAAATTAGCCATTTTGATCGTGTACGTCAAAAAATATGAAATTACATCTAATACATTGAGTTAAAATTTCAGTAAGATTGACCCATAACTAAAAAAGTTATAGGGGTGATCCATGTCCCTGTATCACCCGGTATATATTAATCTGCCGCTTTCCCTACTATAAGAACTGGATCTTAAAATTCAGTTAAACTTAGTATTTTTTTCACCATCTACGAGAAAATAGCATAAATTTATTCACACTTGCAAATTACTTCCTCTAATTCTTGTGAATCCTTAATTAATATTATCGCAAGTGATAGATCGAGCCGTAACATGCGTTTTTTCTTGATATTGCTAAAGCATTTGACACTGTGAGCCATACACACATCAAAACAATTATTTGCAGATATAGCCTCTGAAAATTTATTACGCCCAAAAAGTTGAAAACTGGTTAAGTGAAAACCAACTTAGTACGGTTTTACCGTATGTTGTTTTTGCAATTGAAGTACCATCAAAAACTTTTAAAAAAACTGGCTTGGTACCCTTCAATCGGTATATCTTCAGAGGTTAGGATTTTTGAATTCATGCATCCATAGCATCAACACAACCATTAACAAAAAATGTAACTCCAGTACAAGATCCAATATTAGCGCAAAATCTAGAAGAACCCCATCACCTCCGAAAGCAAAAGAAAGACCACGGAGTTAACTGCAGTACAAAGAAGATATTTCCTTGCAACCTACAAGTCAAGATGTTGTTCCAAAAAATGTTGGTATCTGTCCCATTCCAGTACATAAAAGAACTCAACAAAGAAAATATTGTGAAAAAGCTGAACTTCCTATAAAGAAGAGCTGTTAGAAAGTATAAAGAAAAAAAGAAGCGAGACAGAATATAGCTATAGGAGTGAAAAAAGATATTGGTAAAATAGATAAGAAAATCAAAAGAACGATTAATCGAGGAAGAGGTGGTGACAGGAAAAAAAGAAATGAAAAAGAATAAAGCCAACCGTACATTATCATGATCCAGTTCTGATTCTTGCAGCAAAAAGCCTGTTTTGAAAGACTCATCATCGATGAAAGTGGCGGCAGTGAAGCTGAATGGATATTTTGTACAGACATATATTCAGAAAACAAAAAATGTTAAAAATGGGCTAAATGTGTCAAATGTTTGAGATGGGCCCATGAGGATTGTGGAGACTATATTTAAAAATACTTAAGTTTTGAGAATTTGATTCCTACGAATCCAGGCCGTAGAACGGACAGCTGTTTCGTCCCTTAAGGACTCATCAGCCGCAATATGCCCAGACGCATAGAAATCAAATTCTCAACTCGAAATACACCTGAGTTAAAAGGATGTTTTAGGCAGTTAACGCCATCTACCAATGGGAACGGTACTTATTACTTGGGAAAAAGATTCCACCTATTTAATAAGCGCCAGTACAAACTGGATCCGACAGAGTGCCCATATCTTTTAAAAGTTGTTAAGGGTTTCATTACCCTTTAAGAGATATGGGCCCTCTGTCGGTTCCAGTTTCTACTGGCGCTTATTACATAGGTGGAATCTTTTTCCCAAGTAATAAGAAGTGATACCGTATCCCGTTGGTAGATGGCGTTAGCTGTCTGCCTTAGTAAAACATCCTTTAGTTCTATATTTTCCTGTTCTTTTTGAGAGGGAAAATGATTTTTTGAGTGATGTACTAAATTAGGACCTTATTCCAAATTTGGAAACCAGACTGTATCAAGTTAGGCACCTTAATTTAAACTCTTTTATTTCTTATATAAGTTTAATTTTTTTTTAATTTTTCCTAAGCTTAAATTTAGTTATAGTGACTATTAAACCTTTTTAGTGATGTACTGAGTTCATAATAGTTATTGTTTTAAAATAATTTATATTTTATTTTCATTTTACAAAAGAAGTATCTCAAATTTGGTTCCTTTCGTCTACACAGTAAAAGAATAGACTTGGAGTACTATTATGTGTAAAAGTAAAGACAATTTAGTAAAATTGCTTTCAATAAGAGTAGGCTTAGCGCACAGCCTTTGTGACGAAAGCTCTGAAGATGGTCGTTGACCAAAAGCGCTTTTAGTAAAATTGCTTTCAATAAGATTTGCCTTAGCGCACAGCCTTTGTGACGAAAGCTCTGAAGATGGTCGTTGACCAAAAGCGCAAAGCTGAATCTTATTGAAAGCAATTTTACTAAATTGTCTTGACTTTTACACATAGCAGTACTACTACTTTCCAAATTTTATCAATGTTTATAACACAAAACTTGCCCAAAAACTGCCAAGGGAACCATCTTGTATCGCCAATAGAACTTTAAATATGTTTTAATAACTAAACAGATTCTTGTTCTTTGTTTTGACAAGTCAATTGTATTTGTTACTCATAAAAATGGTCACATTTACATAATATATTTTACTGGGTGTGTTTTTACTCTGTTACAGTATAACCTACTCATTTAGTTCTCCTACATTAAATATATATCTTTACTAATAATCAAAATAGCAACAATTGGACATAATTGTGAGCACGCCACTGGCGTCAACACAACCACACTATACACAGCCGTTAAGCAGTTGTTTTATTTTTATAAGGTGTTTTCGTGGTCCGCAGTTCCGGAAAAATACTCAATAGTCAGCAAAAAAATAATACTGCAAATGAAAATTTGCTGGATACGGTAAGTTGAATTATTTAAAATGGTTTTTAGCACTTCCATGCATAAAATGAAATTAAATTTAATTTTACAAAATTGTTTCCTTTCTCTATAGAACTGAAAACTGAAAGATTTATATTTATATATTCTTTTGTCTATTTATTTATATGTTTGTTTTGTTGTTATAAATTTAAAATCGAATTTTCTTCCGAGAACATGAGGAAAACTCCTTTTGTAAAATCCTTTTCTCCCAAGAAAATTTCAACGACATTCTGACACAATTCGCACGCTCAGCTCAACCATCAACACAATGGCAATATTATGCCAGTACGTATGCTAATACGTAACACCGGTAGCCGCTTGCTTCGTTTCTCGTGAAATTGCTTCTTGCTAAGATCACAGAAACTAGTAAGAAAAATATCAAAGGAAAATATTATTTTAAACAATAGTTTCTACTTACATGTATGTACGCATAAATAAGATAAAGGATGGTGTGATTTTTATATATAAATATATCGTAAACTAGTTGATAATACGATTTGTTGAAGAATATCGTCACCACTAACCAAAACTACACTTTTTTAAAACACTCTATATACGTACGTTTCGCTAACTATGTTACCATCATCAGGAGTTGATGATAAACTAAACTTCAAATACGAATTGGGTAGTTTTAATTTAATTTTTACTTTTATTTTAAATTTTTAAAGTACCCTCGTATATATTTTTCTTATTTTTATTGAATTTAAATTTAAATTTTTAATATTTTGTTTATAAATATATCGTAAACGGGTAGAGAAAAATGGTTGGTTTTAAATTAATTTTGATCTTTGTTTTAAATTTTTAAAATACCCTCGTATGTATTTCTCTTATTTTTATTGAATTAAAATTTAAATTTTTAATATTTTTTTATAAACCCTAATCCCAGGTAAGAATCATTATTTGTTTTTATTAATTTTGTTATTTTTTATATGGTATGTTCAATCTCAAATTTTACTATTACTCTAAATTAAGAAAAAGACCATTATTTTAAAATATTATCGATATTTAATTTTTGAATTTTTCAATTTTCAAATTTTTGAGGTCTTGAATTTTTCAATTTTTCAATTTTTGAAATTTTGAATTTTTCAAAGTTTTTGAGATTCTATGACAATTCTTGAGAATTGATGAGAATTTTTGAGAACTTTTGAGAATTTCTGAGAATTTTTAAAAATTTTTAAGAACTTTTGACAATTTTTAAGAATTTTTGAGAATATTTGAGAATTCTTGAATTGTTATGTCAAATTCGTAATCAACGGGGTAAAAAACACCAGTAAGCCTATTTATGTCCACATTATAAATTTTGACCAGTTTTTTTAGTTAAAAAAAATAATTTTTAAGATTTATTTGAAATTTTTTTAAATTTTTTGAGAATTTTTGAATTTTTATGTCAAATTCGTAATCAACGCAGTAAAAAGCATCAGAACGCCAATTTTATCCACATTATGAATTTTGATCTGGTTTTTTCAGTTTCAAAAAAAGGAGTTTTTGATCATTTTTGAAAACTTTTGAGAATTTATGAGAATTTTAAGAATTTTTAAACATTTTTGAAAATTTTTAATAATTTTTGAGAATTTTGTCCACATTATGAATTTTGATCAGCTTTTTTCAGTTAAAAAAAAATGAGATTTTGAACATTTTTAAGAATTTTAAGAAAAATTTTTGATAATTTTCGAGAATTTTGTACACATTATGAATTTTCAGTTAAAAAAAGGCGTTTTTTTGAATTCTTTAGAATTTTTAAGAATTTTTAAGAATTTTTAAGAATTTTTAAGAATTTTTAAGAATTTTTAAGAATTTTTAAGAATTTTTAAGAATTTTTAAGAATTTTTAAGAATTTTTAAGAATTTTTAAGAATTTTTAAGAATTTTTACGAATTTTTAAGAATTTTTAAGAATTTTTAAGAATTTTTAAGAATTTTTAAGAATTTTTAAGAATTTTTAAGAATTTTTAAGAATTTTTAAGAATTTTTAAGAATTTTTAAGAATTTTTAAGAATTTTTAAGAATTTTTAAGAATTTTTAAGAATTTTTAAGAATTTTTAAGAATTTTTAAGAATTTTTAAGAATTTTTAAGAATTTTTAAGAATTTTTAAGAATTTTTAAGAATTTTTAAGAATTTTTAAGAATTTTTAAGAATTTTTAAGAATTTTTAAGAATTTTTAAGAATTTTTAAGAATTTTTAAGAATTTTTAAGAATTTTTAAGAATTTTTAAGAATTTTTAAGAATTTTTAAGAATTTTTAAGAATTTTTAAGAATTTTTAAGAATTTTTAAGAATTTTTAAGAATTTTTAAGAATTTTTAAGAATTTTTACGAATTTTTAAGAATTTTAGAGAATTTTTAAGAATTTTTATGAATTTTTGACACTTTTTGAGAATTTTTAAATATTTAGAAATTTTGACCAGATTTTTTCATGTGTGTCTGTCTGGATATCTGTAGCTTTTCCCTACTGAAATTTTTAACATTCTTGTAAAGCATCGACATCTAAGCAAGATTTATTTTAATTATTTCTTTCTAGCTTATACAAGATCCAAATGTCCCCCAAAATTTTTTATATATAAAACAAAAATAAGAATTTCGATTTTATATTCATAAAATAAATAAAAAATAAACCAGCAGTATAGTCAAAATTATTTATCTTGCGATTTATTAATAATTATAAATTCTCAGTCATTACAAAAACTGTAAATAATTTATTAGTTTTAGTCCAGTATCACGTACACTAAAGAGAGTAAAAAAAATCATAGAAATGAACAGAAAACAGACGAAATAATAAAAATGCAGAAATGAAAGAAAAATAAACTGTTTAGTACTAATTACTAAAAATCCTTGTAATCCCCTCTTAATAAAACCATCACAATTGACGATTGGCAAAAGTGTTACATAAAAAAAAAGAATCGCTGAGTGAAAATACGAAGACGCCCCTAATGAAAGCAAAAAATAAATGTGGCACTTTAACTCTATTTCATTTGGCGTTATTCTTTTCGCTTGATGGGTTATTCTGAAGTAAAAGTAATTTGTAACGATATTAAATAACGAAAAGATAGCTGTAGTAACGTTTGAAAAGGTTACGATATTCGGGTCCAGAAATGTTTAGGGAAAATGATTTGTTGGATTTAATGTTAACAAAAATGTTATGGATATTGTCAATCGTTAATGTAAATGGAATATGTATTCTCATTATTGTATTTTATATTTTGTAATGAAATACTTTATGAGTTTTTAATTAAGCTAATTGTTAAAAAACTTTTTTTTTTGATATTTTAAAGATTTTATTTATATAAAATATGAAAGGATATCAAATTAATAATTGTTGATTATTATGAAATCTTATCTCTTTGTTATTATTATTATAATACAATTTTGGAAATTTAAAAAAAATTATATTTTAAATTAATCAAGTAAGAAGTTGGTTTGGGGAATAAAAAAAAGACAGGAGAGAAAATTATGTTTACATTTTTACATATTATATAGGAAAAGGTTTATTGAATATATAATAATATAGGTAAAGATGGAATTTAACTTAAAATAAAAAAAAATTATAATGAAGAAAAGGAAGACTTTTTAATGAAAAATTTTTATGACAATTAAATAAATTGAACTGAGAGGAGATTAAGATATGGTAAACACACAATAGTCAATTTATAGAAGGTAAGAAAAATAATGAAACTGGATAGGAAAAATAAAGAACCTGAGCCAAATAAGTTTTTCCTTTGAAATTTAAAATTATTACAAAATGGGTAAAATATTTCTATTATTATTAAATAAAATTTAGCACTATATTGATGAAATAAATATCCCAAAATATATTGAAATGAAACACACTGTATAATTTAGACCTCAATTTTTTAAATATGAAATTACTTTTTTATTATAAATATAGAATTTTATAGACTTTTTTATAAACTATTTCGTTTTTACAATTTCTATAATTTTTATTAAAAAATTTGGTGAAAATTTTATATTTTAATATTTATTAATTCAAAAGTCAATTTTAAATTGAGAGATATATTTTCTGAACTTTAACCATTTTTCAAAAAATAATCAAAATTTTTAATTTGCATTGCTTCGTTAATTATAAATATATTAAAAAAAATAACAGGTGTAAATATAGAATTTTACATTCTTGGAATCCATCATTTGCATTAAAATATTTGGTAAAAAGTTTTATTTTTTGATATTTATTTATTTAATAGTTATTACAATTTTAATTTGAAAAACGCTCCCACCATTTAAATAAAATAAAAAATTTTTAATTTGTAAATAGTTTCACTACTTTAAAAGATAATTGAAATTACTAGGTGTAAATATTGAATTTTTTGGACTTCTAATAAAATTACAAATTCCATCATTAATAAAATATTTGGTAAAAAGTCTTATTTTTTAATATTTATTTATTTATTAAATGATAAAATAATTTTGCGCTCCCACCATTTTTTAAAATCAAAATAATGATAATAGCGATACTTAAAAAAATTAAACAGGTGTAAATAAAGAATTTTATGGACTTTCTTAGCAACTGTTACATTTCTACAATTTCCATCATTTGTATTAAAATATTTTGTAATAATAAGTTTTTTTTATATGTATTTTATTTACAAGATATATATGCGCTCCCACCATATTTTTAAATTCAAAATAATGATAATAACGATACTTAAAAAAATTTAACAGGTGTAAATAGAGAATTTTATGGAATTTCTTGGTAACTGAATCATTTCTACAATCTCCATCATTTGTATTAAAACAATTGGTAAAAAGGTTCATTTTTTAAATATGTATTTAAAAGATAAAAAAATTGCGCTTCCACCATTTCTTTAAATTCAAAATAACGATAGTTAAAAAAATTAACAGGTGTAATTAGAGAATTTTATGGACTTTCTTAGTAATTGTATCATTTCTACAATTTCCATCATTTGTATTAAAATATTTGGTAAAGTTTTATTTTTTAATATGTATTTAAAAGATAAAATAATTTTACGCTCCCACCATTTTTTTAAATTCAAAATTACGATAATTAAAAAAATTAACAGGTGTAAATAGAGAATTTTATAAAATTTCTTGGTAACTGTATCATTTCTACAATTTCCATCATTTCTATGAAAATATTTGGTAAAAAGTTTTATTTTTAATAATAATAAAAAATTAACGCTCCCACCATTTTTTTAAATTCAAAATTACGGTAATTAAAAAAATTAACAGGTGTAAATAGAGAATTGTATGGATTTTCTTGGTAACTGTATCATTTATACAATTCCCATCATTTGTATCAAAATATTTGGTAAAAAGTTTCATTTTTTAATTCAAACAATTTTAAATCATTTGTGTTAAAATCTTTGATAAAAAGTTTAATTTTTTTAATATGTATTTATTAAATTTTAACTTGCAAAATACAGCACTTGCTCTTCCACAATTTTTAAAAAAAAAAAGTCAAAAATTTTAATATGCAATTCATCGTTAATTATAAAAATAATTAAAAAATAGAAATCGGTGTAAATATGTAATTTTATGGACTATTACATTCTTGAAATTTTCATCATTTCTGTGAAAAAATTTAGTGACCAATTCAATTTTTTTAATATATTACTTGCGCTCCCACCACATTAAAAATTTTAATATGCAATTACTTTGGTAATTAAAAAAAAATAACAGGTGTAAACAGAGAATTTTATGGACTTTCTTATAAATTATTACTCTCGTGTATTTACTATCATTTTTATTAAACTATTTTGTGAAGCTTAATTTTTTAATATTTATTTATTCAAAACTTTTTATATGCATTTACTTCATTAATTAAAAAAAATAACAAATGTAAATTTAGAATTTTATGGACTTTTCTATTCTAGCAATTTTCATCATTTATATTAAAATTTAATCTAAAAACAAGTAGCTAAGCGCCACAGTGTGGCGTATTCGTAGACTTGTAAACAATTCAAGTATTTTAATGTTTTGAATTTAGTTTATTTCTGAACCGGAAGTCAAATTACCATCGGAAGTATGTTATTAGTTTTTTGATAAGCTTTCTGAAAATAAAACTTTTTTTACTGTAGATAGTGGACCAGGTAGAATATTTCTGCCTGGCCATCAAAATCTATGTTTTAATGAATTTTTGATAATTCACATCTATTATTATTACCTAAATGAAACAAAAATTGTAGTTAGAATTTTTATTTATAATTTAACCATTATAGAATTTAATATGTTAATAAGCATGTAGTTAACAAGGATTTCACTGGCCATATTTTTCATATAATGATTTTTACCTTAGAGTTGTGTAACAATGAGAATATTTGTGATTTATTATTCTAAACAGATCTTTTCCATGGATTAACAAACAATAGATTAAATAGGAAATATTTTTTTCCCATGATAAAACAGTATAGTTGCAATTGTGATGTAATATGTTAAGTTGTTAAAAACATTCTTATTTTTTTAATTATAAAAATATTTTCTTTAAACCGTCTCTGTACTTAAAAGTTTTAAAGTGGAAAATCTTATTTACATATTTTTTAAAACCAACAACTCACTGTCTTAAACTTAATAACAACGTTTTGCATTTTAACACAATTCTCGGTTTATTCTTTTCGTATTACAAATGGTTCAGGCGACGCAAGATGCGGTATCCCTCAAGATATTGTTAACGACGCTCCATAACAACATTGTGTGTGCTGGTGAAAATGATATCCCATTAAAGTAGCAATAGCGATAACTGTAAATCAAAACTAGAGGGTAATAAAGAATAATCAGTGCCTTATGACCTTAGGGAACGGTTTCGATAAGCCATCTGCAGACGCTAATTTATTACAAGAAAGTATATTTCGATAAAAAAAGATAGCAATTTTTTTCTAAATGAAAGTATTGTTCAAAAAAAAATTATTACAAATTTCATTACATATTATATATTTGATGACCCTCACGTAATAATTGACAAAAAATGATAATTTAATTATTTTTATTTGTAACAATGTGCATCTACTGACAAACTGAATATCCATTAATTTCTTTTTAATTTTGTCTTTAGGGTTCTAGTCGCACTATAAATATTAAAAAATATTTGTTTTACATGCACACTCCCGAGCAGAAGGCCACCTCCAAAACTCCCAACTTCAATACCAGATTCCAGAATGATACCCATATCCTCCTCCAAAACATCCTTCTCACCCCAAACCTATATCCTTGACAAATGTTCTAGGTAAGCACTTTGAAACATTACTGAAACTTTCTGGCTGAAAGGGAAACGATCCTCCAATTCCAACATGGGCTTAGACCTAAATACTCCACCCAAGATGCACTCGTGATTCTCCACACCCCAGTCACCAAGTCCCTCAACCTCGGTCACTGAGCATCGGCTATCCTGTTTGATGTCCAGAGGGCTTTCGACCAGGTCTGGTACGCTTGACTCGTTCGGAATCTTTCTAACATCGGACTCCCCCATCTCTCTCTTAAAACTCATCCACTCCTACCTCAGAAACCGCTCGATCCGGGTCAAAGTCAGAAACTCCCTGTCAGATCCTTTCACTCCTCTCGCGGGAGTTCCCTAAGGCTTAGTACTGGCCCCCATGCTGTATGTCATCTACAACGCACGATATCCCACATCCTCCATCTCCTACCCAAGAACTCTAGCTTTACGCTGATGACACCCGAATATCCGCCACTGCACCTTCCACGAGAGCCCTGAACACCAAAATCCAGCAGCTCCTTAACGATTTCTCCCAATGGTGTAGCGACTGGGGGATTACACTCAACCCACAAAAATCCCAACTGATCATCTTCAAACATCCCAAGCTAAACAATCCCTCAATGAGATCAACCTCAGGCTCTGTGGAAAGAGACTCGTTACCTTGGACAAGGTCGCCTACCTGGGAGTGTGCTTCACGCGTATCCTCAATTGGTCGACTAAAGTCCTAAGAACTCTGGACAGAGTAAGGTAGCGAACCGCTCTCATCGGAGCTCTGGTGGGTCAAATTAGCAGATGTAATCTTCAAACGTTGCTACACACATACAAGACCTATATCTGTCCCCTAGTCGATTACAGAGCCCTCGACTTCTCTACCCTTCCACTTCCTCTCTTGCTCCTACCTCCCCTGGCGATTGCCCTCAGACCAAATCCACAACCTCACTAATATTTGAACAATTGTTTCCAGGTTAAAAACGCTACAGGGAAAGCACGTCAGGAGAAGACTGGACAGCTCCAACACCCACGCCCAGGCCACCCTAACAAAATGGACATTTGAAATGAATAGAAGAGCCTTCTCCTAGAAACCCAAGAAGACATTTCCTCAACCGAATCTAACGATTATGAACGAAGCGAAGGATCTTCCGGACGAGCTCCAAGATCTCCTCGAGGAACCCCTCTAGACATCAGATGAGCTGGTCCCCACCACTGACGTCCACTGCTCGCGCTGAGCCTCTCATCCCGGGAGGCTCGTAAGTATCCAAATCAATTATTTACATTAAAATATCTTAGTACTAATAATTTTTATTTCCAGCATAACATCCGCCCAAGTATCCCTTAAAAGGAGTAATCACTCCTACAGCAGGGTACAAGGAACAGGACAACACCAGGACAAATAACCGAGAAGGGTTTAGCAGGTATGCCCCTGACTCTGCTTGCAGAGGGATCAGGTGTGAGTCCGGTATTATCGCACGCATAGAAACTAGCGTGAGGTGTCTTTAAAAGATTCCCTCCTCCATAACTCAGGACAATAGTTGTAATACAAAAAAAAATGTTTTACATATCAAAATTACTTACACTCCCCTAACCTGAAAATGTGTTCTGTCCTTTAGGATATAGTAGGTGCAAAAATTCATCAAAATCCTGTTCCATTAACCTCCAAAAAAATACGATTCTAGCAACTAGATTTTACAGTTAATCCAAAACACGAAACCAAGTAATTTAGCTTTTCTTTTTACTAAGGCCCAAAAAAACCTCAGGATTAATTTAGTTTCTTTCTCACATTTTTTATTACTTTTCTCAACGTTTTCAAGCTTGGAAAATGCAAAAAAAACTCCTGTCTGTCTGCGGATGTAAACACTATAACTCTCGTACGAAACCTCCGATCTGGTTTAGGTTTTCACTTTACAAGTTAGTTTTCTCCAGGGTAGAATCCTATTGAATTTGAGCAGGATCGGACCGGCCTTTCCAGTACCCACCATACAAATTAGATGTTTTGCATCAGAAAACTTTTTTGTCAAATCATGTGACAAGTTTTCCAGGATTGCACTAGCCTTTCCGATACCCGATTGATCAAAGTTTCAGCGTCCCTAGATTTTGCTTTTTGTTCATTCCCTACTTTTTTGTTTTTCTCTTTGTGTTCTTGAAGTTCAGGACCAACTTGATCGGTATTGGGAACTACCCTGGAGAACGAACCCTTCTTTCCTTGGAAAAAAATGTTTGTGAGCGCAATTTCTCTCATAAGTGAGCTACAGATGGGCGTTTCATTGTTAGCATCCCATTAAGAAATCCGGCTCGAAGGACCATAAATGTTTTGTCTTATGTATGCTTATTATGTACTTTTTCTTTATATGGCAAGTGTTTCAGAAAGACTATCTTTATTGCCCTCAGTTACAAAGCCAACTGCCTGATGTCAGGTCAGGGAGCTAGGAGGGTGAATACATAAGCGGAGTTAACACTCTGTATTGTGGTAAATTAATATAACTGTCATTGATAACACACAATAGTACATTGTGTATTAATTAGGCAAGGAAATAAAACACTTAACCTAAAAAAGTTGACCTTAAGTCGGATTGAAATGGGGTTTTTTGGATTCGCTGTCTAAAATCATCTGAAAAAAGGACCTATTTTGTACCCTGTTTTTGTTCGAAATTGGATTTGTGCAGTTCAAAATGCATTCGGAAAAATTCATTTTATTAAGACACTTAATTTAGATCTTGGTTAAGAACACCTGGAATGGACTAAAATCAGGTTTCCGAGGGTTTTCGAGGTTCCTAATCCCGAATATGACCTCTAAATTTATCCAGCGCCGACCTGGAGCTTAGGATGAACATCATCTCCGAGGCTTCTCCTGAAATTCACTCTCAAATGAAACGAGACTTTTCAACCGGGGTTTTTTCAGGTCACTGATTCCAAATCTGGCATCATAGACCACCCCCGGGTACCTGGTGCACTGGAACTTGGGCATCGACATCATTCTCTGGAGTTTTCCTGTAACATTCGCGCAAACGCACCGAAAATTATCTTATAATATAGATGATGAAGAAAATACTAATACATGATGAGAATAATATTTAGCACAATATTTTCAAATTTAAGTTAAACGCTGATTAGATTCGGTTAAATTTGAGTTAGGTTATATTTAAGTTAATTTAAATTGAAGTTAAGAGTTAAGTAGGTTAGAAATGGAAATTGAGTTGGAAATATATGATTTTATTTTGTTTTCGAAACAGCTCCGAGTGGAGTAGTTTCAGAAAAAATGTTTTTTATGCAATTTTAAGTTTAAGATGTTTAAGAAATTTTTCTAAATTGTGGATGATCATCTAAAACTAAAAAATTTCGTGTCTTCATTTCAATTTTTCTTTTTCAAAAACATCAAAATATTGAACTTTTAATTTTCGAAAAATTCCAATATTTCGATTATCGTAAAAATTTTACTTCCAGTCATAATTTAAATCTTTTTTTAAAAAAAAATTGGATTTTGGAATGTCAAATTTTCCTAAATTCAATTTTTTTAAAATTTAAATTAGTTTATGTATTTTTTTAGTTTTTGGTTTTTCTCCAATTTGTGATATTTTTTAATTTTATTTCCGTTAATTCAATATGGTAAAAATTTTAATTTTAAATTTGAATTTTATGAAATTTATAAAATTTATTTAAATTTTTTTTATTTAATTTCCCGCTACAAATACCATAAATATACTGGTACAATAGTAAGGAGAAAGTATTATGATCGGGTAAAAAATTTTGATTTCTTTTTACGTTTTCAGGTTTACTAAATTCAAAAAACCAAATTAAAAAAAATATTTATACAGATTGTTTCAGAAGTATAGGATCAAACTTCTAGGGATTATTCAATGCCACAAAAGAAGAGATTTGAGTATAAGAACAATGTCTTTCTTCCTAAGAATCCTTATGTACAAAAATGTGTTATATCGATTTAATAAATTTTATTTTAATTTGTTCGTTAAAATAACAGTATATTAATTGTTCAAAATATCATCTTTGAACTTCAATACTGTTGTTTAAACGTCGTTTTAAATTTAAATTTCATAAACCATAAACTTTATATGTCCCCATAGAAAAAAATCTAAAGGTGTTAGATCGAGTGACTTGAGTGGACACGGAACTAGATTACCTCTACAATCTAATGTTGTACGAAATGACAGGATCAGACCGGCACTTCTGGTACCCACCATACAAATTAGGTGATTTGCATTAAAAACATTTTTCTGGTTTAAATTTTTAGAACTTTTTTAAAGTCACACAAGTTTGGCCAAAATCGCACTAGCCATCTTGGTAACCTATGCAGACCGTTTTTTTATTATGAAGTAATTAAATGTTTATACTGCTTGCTTATTAATTTTTCTCGGAAATTCAGGAAAAAATTCTGAAGAAATACGAACGAGACCAGAAACGATACTCTCGGGTGTCGCCGGTTTTACGAGACAAAACAAGACGAGACGAGAAAAGAATTGTTCTCATGTGAAGCCCTAGTGTATTGGTAGATTTTTAGAAATTAAATATTTAATATGGTCAGTATGTTACTTGCTGCTTCCTCCAGAAAATATAATGATGAATCAACTCTAAATTAATTCACATTTTCAACATCTACTGTACCCATACCAATTTTAGCGTATATTGCTCGTTAAATAACCAGTTCCTATTACAAGAAACGAAAAAGAATTAAATTAAAATTGAATTAAAAAGATAGATCATTAAATGAATGACCGTGACCGGATCGGTTCCCAAATAACTGTCGCTACGGTGTAAATGCCTCAAATCCTTATCCAAAAGTTTATCTACATTCATTAAACGAAGATATATTCTACATCATTGGATGAGAATATTACTGACTCACTGTAAGTAATTTTTTTATATGATTGAGTTACAATGTTGTCGAATTTTTTATTATTTTAAAATAAGAAATAAAAATGTTAAAACATTTTTTAATTGCTAAGGAAAAGGTTCCAAATTCCCAATTCAAGTTAACAAAAAAATGAAGATATTTTCACATTTCTCAATAATTTACGTCCACCTTGTATAAAAAAATCATCTTTCGTTTCTTTACTTCTCCAATACGACGAACTCACCCTTATACCCTTTATTATATTTCGAATATTATTCTCGTTACCGTATAAATAATAATTATTAGGATTACGTTTCCTGTGGCCTGCTGAACTTGGTTTTCATTTAAGTAACCCGAAGCGTACTTCATCTCAAATCAGGTTAACGTCAATATGTTTTGATGGGGTCACTAGATTTCCAAAGCACTCCTTTGTTATCTTCGAATTGGCCGAAGGAGCCTGAAGCGCTTTCAAGGCCGCTTGGCTGTCGGCTGTCAGAAGGATGTGGGAATCTACTTTTGCGGATAAAATTATCCAGAATACATGTCGTGAGTGCACGTATTTCTGCATGAAATTGTACGTGTAGATATTTGTTTCGTAATTGGTAGGATTTTTTTTTATTTGACTAATACAGCATGAAATATTTTGTTGTTTTTTAAAATAATTTTTGTGATTTTTTAATTAATCAATAGAAAATTTAATGCGCCATCAAAATACCTGTTTTTTAATAACTCAAACATTCTTTGATTGACTGCAGAAAAATAAAAGATAATAAATTTAATATCTAAAAAACAGATAATATTGTAGATATTAAAAAAAAAAATATTAACATAAAAAAGGACGATACCAAACACTGAATTTGTAAATTTGATTTCCTTCAAAGTTCAAAGTCCTAGTAGTTTTTTTCTGGCTGGGATGTTTGGTCCAGGAAAGATTCGAAGTGATTAGGACTATCCAACTCTGACTGATTCCTAAACTAAAATGAATTTTAAACTTATAATATGCTAGTATTCATTCAGCAACAATTAAACGAAATTAAGACATGCGCATTACGTTCGATCACATGTCAAAACTGTTAATCTGTGATTAGAAAACACAACGTACGTGCCTAAACCCTAACCTAAAATTGTAGATATTTTGTTTATAAAAGAAATATAAAAACAATTACCAGGAGGAAAAAGCGTGGTTTAGTGGTCAGACTTCTAAGTGCATTAGAGTGACGAGAGTCTCTTGTATATCTAAAATAAAACCCCTAACCTATAAAAATAAATCAGCTGTGTATGTTTTGATTCTTTTGGGCGGCAAGCTGATATTTGACAGTTTGACGCATGCGCTGTTTTGAATTATGGAAGAAATTAATTTCTTAGTTGAATGTTGGCTATCTTAGTTTTAATTTATGCTTGCATGATTCCACCTTAATTCCTGATTTCAAAATTTGAGTCACAAGGTTTTTTTAAAACATTCACCGGTTCACGTGCTCTGTACCTTCTACAAACATTATAAATCGTTCACAATATTTAGAGGTATGAGAAAAAAAAACAAATATGTAAACAAAATATTGTAAAAAAATTTTTAAATTATAGATCAATTTAATTAAACAGTTCAAAAAATTGGGTCAAACGATAACAAGATTTAAATAGAAATAACACTTTCTCTCGTTTATTAACGGTTAAAAAAAATATTTATATAAATATAACAAAATGTAAGTATGTTTTAGATAAAGCCTAAACCAGTCGAATTATTTGGTTAAAGTCGTTGCCAACTTAATTAAAAAACTGATAAGGCTTCCAAAGTTCAATCCAATAATTTAATATATTAAATTTAATACTAGTAATTAGTAACTAATATGATTTATTAAAAAAAATTTATTATGTGAAACATTTTTTAAATAATTTAATCAGCAAATTGGAGAAATTTGTGATATTTAGACGAATTCCTACTTTATTTTGATGAATTCATGATGAATTCTGGTGATATTATGAGAAATTTGTGAATTTCAACGAATTCCTGTGATATTTTAAGGAACTTACGTTAGATATTGAAGAATTATGTTTATTTTTGAGAAATCAAGTAATTTTTTTATGAATTCCTCTCTTATTTTAAGAAATTCATGAATGACTGAGAAATCGTGTGATTTTTAATGAATTCATCTGAATTAACGAATTCATCTGATATTTTAAAGAATTTCATTTTAGTTAATGTGAGATTTTCGTAAGACCTGTGATTTTTTGACGAATTCTTCTAATATTATGACATTCATTTGATATATTCATAAATTCCTCTGATATTTTAAGAAATTCATGTATGACTGAGAAATCTTGTGATTCTTAATGAATTCATCTAATTCAAGAATTCATATGATATTTTAACGAATTCAATTTTAGTTAATGTTGGATAACGAAGAAATAAATGTGGGATTTTAATAAATCCTGTGATTTTTTGACGAATTCTTCTAATATTTTGACATTCGTTTGACATATTGACAAATCCCTCTGATATTTTAAGAACTTCATATATGACTAAGAAATCTTGTGATTCTTAATGAATTCATCTAATTCAAGAATTCATCTGATATATTAACGAATTTAATTTTAGATAATAATTAAGAAATAATGTGAGATTTTAATAATTCCTGTGATGAATTCCTCAATATTTTGATATTCGTTTAATATATCGACAAATTCCTCTCCTATTTATAAAAATTATGTATTATGTATTATAAATTTGTGATATTTAGACGAATTCCTCTTTTATTTTGACGAATTCATGAGGAACTCTGATGATATTTTGAGAAATTTGTGATTTAAGATGAATTCCTGTGATATTTAAAAGTTGGATATTGAAGAATTCATATTTAATTTTAAGCAATCAGGTAATTTTTTTATGAATTCTTCTCTTATTTTAAGAAATTCACGTACGATTGAGAAATCTTATGATTTTTATCAAATTCATCTGATTTAACGAATTCATCTAATATTTTAATGAATTTAGTTAATGTGAAATTTTCATAAGACCTCTGATTTTTTGACGAATTCTTCTAATATTTTGACATTCGTTTCTTATATTGACAAATTCCTCTGGTATTTTAAGAAATTCGTGTATGACTGAGAAATCTCGTGAATCTTAATGAATTCATCTAATTCAAGAGTTCATCTGATATTTTAACGAATTTAATTTTAGTTAATGTTAAATAATAAAGAAATAATGTGGGATTTTAATAATTCCTGTGATTTTTTGATGAATTCCTCAATATTTTGACATTCGTTTAAAATATTGACAAATTCCTCTCCTATTTAAAAAAATTATGTATTATACATTTGTGATATTTAGACGAATTCCTACTTTATTTTGACGAATTCATGAGGAATTCTGGTGATATTTTGAGAAATTTGTGATTTTAGATGAATTCCTTTGATATTTTAATGTTGGATATTAAAGAATTCATGTTTAATATAAGAAATCAGGTAATTTTTTTTATGAATTCCTCTTATTTGAAGAAATTCATGAATGACTGAGAAATCTTATGATTTTTAATGAATTCATCTGATTTAACGAATTTATCTGATATTTTAATTACTTTCATAAGACCTGTTATTTTTTGACGAATTCTTCTAATATTTTGACATTCGTCTGAAATATTGACAAATCCCTCTGATATTTTAAGAAATTCATATATGACTGAGAAATGTGGTGATTTTTAATGAATTATTTTGATATTTTAACGAATTTAATTTTAGTAAATGTTAGATAACGAATAAATAATGTGGGATTTTAATAAATTCTGTAATTTTTTGACGAATTCTTCTAATATTATGACATTCGTTTAATATATTGACAAATTTTTCATATTTGAAGAAATTTATGTATGACTGAGAAATAAAGTGATTTTTAATGAATTCATCTGATATTTTAACGAATTTAATTTTAGTTAATGTTAGATAATGAAGAAATAAATAATGTGAGATTTTAATATATCCTGCGATTTTTTGACAAATTTCATCTATATTTAATAGCAGCTATTAAAGAATTCCCTTATTTACTTACGATTATTTATCTTAAATATTGAAAATATTAAACTAGATTTTATTAAAGCCAGTAAAATTTCGACGAATTCCTTTCATATCTTGAAATTCGTTTGATATATTAACGCATTTATCTGATAATTTAAGGCATTTATTTTATTAATTTATATGACTTCTTTTATGTATATTTCTGATATTTTGATCAATTAATGTGAGATTTTGATGTGTTTTTTATGATATTTTAAAGAATTTGAGATGTTGAGCAATTTATATGATATTTAATTTAAACAAGTAAAAAAAAATAAGATTACCAGACTTATCAAAACTGGTAAACTATACTTTGAAAATAATTGTGTTAAAAGATTCAATTTATACAATTTGTTATCAGTTATTTTATGGTAGAGGTGGGAACTAACGAGGTATATAAATAACTTGAAATAACGGTTTCTAACAAAATATTAAGAAAATATAAAGACATGTAATATTTTTTTTTTCTATAAATAACTTCTAATATAAAATTCGTTGAATATATTCTTCTTGAGGAAAATTTAATATTTATTTTAGGAATTTATATGAATATTTAAGAACTCTATTTAAATCATCTCTTCGTTGTATGATATTTTTTCTAATTAAAGGAAATAAAATGAAAATAACGAATAACAACAACAACATAAAAATAGCAAGTTAGAGATTTTTCATAAACCCGACAACACCGTCGAACGAAAACAAAACCTCTTGTGTGTAAGTTCAACGTGAAGGTCTTCGACAGTCCATTGGTCTTTGCGGTAAAACTATTGATGAACATTCGTGAGTAGACGCGATTGAATACTAATTTCTGTATATGATACACCTGCATATAAATTATTAGATGACTTTGGGGATTACCTGTTGATAGGATATTTATGTTAATTAATGAAAATATTGATCTACATGATTTTCAATTAATTTTGGTTTATCATAAATGACAGTAAGTGGAAATAATTATTTCACACCTACATTTTTTAACCAATTAGAAACTCTTTTTTTTTTGGTTACCATGGAAACCCAAAATATTTCTGGAAATATTCATCTTCCAGGGTATTAAGTGGAAATGTCAAATATTTATTTTTAATTTGATCGTTTTACTTAGTGGATCTCTCGCGAACTCGAAAAATTTTTCCGGTAATAATTCAAACTCCAGGGAGATTATAAATGAAAATTTTCTTAAATTAGATTTTTAAAGGAACCCAACTATCAAGTATTAATAACATGGTAGTGTCCTTAGTTTAACTCATTATGTCAGATACAACTTAAGTAGTATTAAAAAGCAATGGTCCCAGAACAGTACCCTGAGGTTTGTTTTTCGCTTAAAAAATCATTGTAATAGACATTTATTTTCTAGAGTGGTTTTTTTCTGCGTAACCGGTTTTAAATTGTTTTATAACTAATTGGAAGTTACAATTTAATTTTTTGTAATAAAACCAGTATTTTATTTCTCCCCTTTCTCATCAATCGCTACAATTTAGATAATGTCTCGAAGCCGGAAACTGTTTCAACAGTTATTCCGGAAAATATTGTGTCTCGGCTACTTTTTTACGAGCGGATTATTCAGTCACAACTGCACCAACTCGGTCGGTAAATCTGCATTATTGAATAATAAAATGGCGGCCTTAAGAGCGCGAATTTGCATCGTTCTCTTGAGATAAAGTTTTAAAAAAATATAGCCGAGGTCTCGAAAGTTCAAGACGTGCAATTTAATAGTGTACGTTGCCACACCTGATGGCATCTTAACATACAGGGTGGGCCCAATGACTATGAGATTCTGTGTGTTATAAGAAAATTAAAATAATCATATTTTATCAATATTAATATAAATTTATAATAATAGAATATGTCGTTAATAAAGTTTGATGCATTACTCTTGTTAGCGACTACCCATAGGGAGTTGCTTTACTACGACCCATATGAAATCGGGAGAAATGATCCCGTCGAATTCTGAACAACTTAATTTTTTTCTGTGGTCTGTATGTCTGTCTGTCTGTATGTCAGGTTGTCGTCCGCAAAGCTTAAAAATGCCATAACTTTTGAATGCTTCAATGTGTCGACGTGAAATTTTCTCCATTTTTTAAGACCCATGAGTATTACATTTTAGTAGAAAATGAGCAGAATCGGAAAATGAATAAACATGATTTTCCGGGTTTTTCTCCACTTTTTTCTAGTTTCACAGGAAACACGCTGCAGGTCGTAATTTTTGAGCTAATCACTTCAGATTTGGAAAAAAATACCTTGAAGTACTGTTACGAAGCCTATTGAAAATCGAAATAATCGTAAAATTTCTTCTCAAGGGTTGTTTTTCCGAAAATGTCGTCATTTTAAAAAATCGATATCTCTGAAACCGTAAAAGATATTCAAAAAATAAAAATACGTAAATGTAGGGCTGAAATGGCTGAACAAGTATTATTTGAAGTATTTTTCCGAAATTTGTTGAGAAAGTTGGGAAAAAAATAAAATAAAAAAAAAAGAAATTATTCGAAATTAAATTCCGAAAATCTCTAAAACGACGGGGAATGACAAAAAATGTCTGGAGTACTTTTTTGCTATACTTGAAAAGATCCTATTAAATGAAAATTAAGAAAAATAGGGAAAAAAATATTGGAAAATAGGAAAAAATGAAAATGGGGACAAAAATATTAAAAAATAGGGAAAAAATATTGGAAAATGGAAAAAAGGAATCAAAAAAGAATTGTTAAAAAAATAATGAAAAAATGAGGAAAAACATATTGAAAAATAAAAAAAATATTGGAAAATAGGAAAAAAATATTGGAAAATAGGTAAAAAAATAAAAAATAATGAAACAAATACTGAAAAATTTGGAAAAAAATAATGAAAAATGGTGAAAAAAAAATAATGAAAAAATTGGGAAAAAACCAATAAAAAAAAATATGGAAAAAATAGGGAAAAAAATATTGGAAAAAAGGAAAAAATAATGAAAAATAGGGAAACAAATAATGAAAAATAAGGAATAAAATAATGAAAAATGGTGAAAAGAATAATGAAAAAAATAGAAAAGAAAATATTGAAAAATCGGAAAAAAAATAATGAAAATTAGGGAAAAAATATTGGAAAATAGGAAAAAAAATTATGAAAAATTCGGAAACAAATTATGAAAAATAACGAAAAATAGTGAAAAAATAGGGGAAAAAATATAAAAAAAATATGAAACAATATTGAAAAATATTGAAAAATAGGGAAATAAATAATGAAAAAGAGTAAAAAAACATTGGAAAATAGGAGACAAAAAAAACGAAAAATAGGAAAAGGAATAATGGAAAATAGAGAATAAAATAATGAAAAATAGTGAAAAAAATAATGAAAAAATGGAGAAAAAATAATAAAGAATAGGAAAAAATAATGAAAATTAGGGAAAAAATATTGGAAAATAGAGAAAAAAATATTGAAACACAGGAAAAAAATTATAAAAGTGTAGAAAAGAACAATAAAAATATGGAAAAAGATATTGGAAAATAGGAAAAAAATAATGAAAAATAGGGAAACAAATAATGAAAAATACGGAATAAAATGGTAAAAAAAATAATGAAAAAATAGAGAAACAATTAATGAAAAATAGGGAAAAAATTATTGGAAAATAGTAAAAAAATATTTGAAATTACGTAAAAAAATATTGGAAAATGGGGAAAAAATTATAAAAATAGGGAAAAGAATAATAAAAAATGTGGAAAAATTTATAGGAAAATAGGAAAAAAATAATGAAAAATATCGAAACAAATAATGAAAAATGTGGAAATATATAATGAAAAGTACTAAAAAAAATAATGAAAAAAAAGAGAAACAAATAATAAAAAATAGGGAAAAATAATAACGGAAAAAATATTGGAAAATTGGGAAAAAATAATCAAAAATTTAAAAACAAATAATGAAAAAGGAAAAAAAAATAAAAAATAGAAAAAAAAATGGAAAACATAATGAAAAATAGGGAAAGAGAGAGAGAGAGAGAGAGGGAGAGATCACGTAAGGAATTTAGTTCTCCCGATCGCACAAACTGTTTTATGTAAGTCTTAAGGAGACGAGTATAGGTGGGTATAAAAAACAGCAAAAATATTAGCATAGAATTTTCCCTACTCGACGAAATTTCAACATGTGTGCAGAATATGTCTATTCGGAAAAAACGAGGCAGGGGGGGGGTTCGTAGTCGTCGCATTTCCTATACCCTTGTGGTTAGTTGCTTGTTTATATTACGACCGGCCCTGATTAGTACCTTTTCCTTACCTTCCCTACCCAAGATCAATTTTTTATAACTTTGGCCGCCATTTTCTCGGTACCAATTCATTCGCCATCAAAACTAAAAACATTTTATTGACAAACTTTTTCACCCTAAACAAGAATCTGAAATTAAATTTGAAATATCTTGATGTTATACACACATACAAAATTATAGATTCCAATACTTCACTCCTTCGAAGTTTGTCAAAATATTAAAAAAATTTTATTTCAAAAACTATCTAAAACCAGAAAGTTGAAAACCATTTTCAAAAATAGTTTTATAATTATACATTTTTATCAATTCCATAAAAAGTTACGGAAAAGTGTATTTTTTCTTCATATTTCATCCTCTACTCGCATCAGTTCTAATTTAATTAAAACTTTAGCAATTTATTAAAAGTGGACAAAACAAATCCTGTTATACCGGTACCATGTGTTTCAACGTACAATAGATCTTCTACAAACAAAATGTTCATCTAAATAAACAATTTCCTTTCGTTATATATATATTTCCGAAAATTCAATTAAACAAATCCCATTTATACGTATATCATTGTTTTCACTAGATGTTATTTATGTTACTTCGTAAAGAAAATGCTAATTAAAGTTCCAGGAGTTTGTCTCCCAAAGGGAGAATTATTTTCGTAGATGTTTATTTCATAAACGCAACTAGAGTAGTAACAATAATAGATAATTTATTTAATAATCTTAAATCTCAAAAAGAGAAGATTATCCATACTCAAATGTGGCTAATTTTCAATGACTAATAAAAAACTTCAAGTCATACCACAAAAATTAAAGTTGTAAAAAATTCAATTTTGTTTTTTTATTCGTATATAATAAAATGCATTGATGCTTTTGTTTTAAATTACATTCTTCTCCTGTACATATCATAAAATGCATGTTTTTATCAATACTTAGTACAAAAATAAGTGAAACCTTTTTTTTTCGTAGAACTAACTACAACTCTCATTTTGCTTTCATAATATCTGTACATACAACTGTTATACAGGGTGAGACCATATATATGTTTTTGAAAAATAAATGTACGGTGGAAATGTTTTGATATTTTGGCGACAGGAAATGACCAAAATTTTATTCAAAATGCTAAATTTTTTTTGGATGGTACTAAAATTTCCTTAAGAGATTAAAGAAAAATCAAAACTACAAAAATGTTAATAAAAATACGAAAATTTCTATAAAAATGCGAATATTTCTTTAGAAATATGAAAATTACTTGGAAATAAAAAAATTCATAAGAATAACAAAAATTTTATTCAAAATGCTAAAATTTCTTAAATTGCACTTAAACCTCCTTAAGAGTTTAAAGCTAAAATCAAAACTATAAAAATGTTTATAAACATGCGAGAATTTGTCAAAAATTACGAAAATTATTTAGAAAATCAAAAAATTTCATTAAAATTGCTAAAATTTTATTGAAAATGCTAAAATTTCTTAAATAGTACTAAAACTTGCTTAGAAGAGATTAAAGAAAAAACGCAAACTACAAAAATGGCAAAATATCTCATTAAAATGGCAAAATTTCTTTAGGATCACGAAAATTATTTAGAAAATCAAAAAATTTCATTAAAATTGCTAAAATTTTATTGAAAATGCTAAAATTTCTTAAATAGTACTAAAATTTGTTTAGAAGAGATTAAAGAAAAAACGCAAACTACAAACATGGCAAAATATCTCTTTAAAATGCCAAAATTTCTTTAGGATCACGAAAATTACTTAGAAAATCAAAAAATTTCATTAAAATGACTAAATTTTATTTTATAATGCTAATTTTCTTAAATGGCACTAACATTTTCTTAAGAGATTAAAGGAAAAATCAGAACCACAAAAATGTTAACGAAAATTTCTCTATAAATTTAAAAATTTCTGGAAAGGTGCCAAAATTTCTTAAAAAAATTACTTAGAAAAATAAAAAAACAATAAGAATGACTAAAAGTTAATTCAAAATGCTAAAATTTCTTAAATTGCATTAAAACCTCCTTAAGAGTTTAAAGCGAAAATCAATACTAGAAAAATATTAATAAAAATGTGAAAATTTCTCAAAAAGTACGAAAATTATTTAGAAAATTAAATCATGTCCTTAAAATAATAAAACTTTTACTGAAAATGATAAATTTTCTTATATTACACTAAAACTTACTTAAAAAAAATCGAAACTGCAAAAATAATAATGCCAAAATTTCTTTGAAAGTGTAAATCTTTAGAATCAGGTAAATTACTTAGAAGATCAAAAATTTTCATTAAAATGACTATATTTTTTTTCAAAATTCTTAATTTTCTTAAATGACACTAGATTTTACTTAATAGATTAGAGAAAAAATCTAAACTACAAATTTGTTTATAAAAATGGGAGGTAATCCCACCCAACTTTTCGCATCAAAATACATTAAAAAGCGAAAATTCCTGTAGAAATTCAAAAATATCTGTAAAAACGAAAAAATGTCTTTAAAAATATGAAAATTATTTAAAAAAATAAAAAAAAATGACTAAAATTTAATTCAAAATGCTAAAATTTCTTAAATTGCATTAAAACCCCCTTAAAGTGAAAATCATAACTAGAAAAATGTTTATAAAAATATGAAAATTATTTAGAATATCAAAGCATTTTATTAAAACAACAAAAATTTTACTCAAAATGCTAAAATTTCACTAAAACCAAAAGAAATGCATTCTGTAATATTTCTGTAAAAAAACAAAATTGATAAAATTTCTTAAATTGCACTAAAACTTACTTAAGAAATTAAAGATAAAATTAAAACTGCAAAAATGCGAACTTTTCCCTATACATACAAAAAATTATGTAAAGATGGTAAGATTTTTTTAAAAATACGAAAATTAATTAAAAAAATAATAAAATTAATAACAATTACTGAAATTTTATTCATAATGTTGAATTTTCTTAAATTGCACTAAACCTCCTAAATCAAAACCACAAAAATATTTATAAAAATGCTAAAATTTTTCTAAAATCGCGAATTTTTTTTCAAAATCACGGAAATTATTTTGATAATCAAAAACTTTGTTTAAAATGACTAAAATTTTATTAAAAACGGTGACAAATAGATATAAATGTACAATCGACTCAATATCATTAAAAACCCTAAAATAATATAATCTTAACCTATTTTTACTTTCCCGCTGCATATGCCAACCACTATTAAGTATATATACAATATCCCACGATTCACAAATATTAATCAAGTTCAGTAGAAAAATTTATAAATATAAAAATCAAGAATACGTATATATTTGTGGTAATATCTCATTCACATCAGCGTATCCAGTATTGTGAATATTGTTTTTGTAAAATATATCCATAATAAAAACAAACATCACGTGCCATTTTAACCACGAATAGTAGATCCTTAACCGCAGAATTGCGCCTCTATGGTTGCAGGAATTATTATCAAAAATAACTGAAAAATCAAATGCTTATAAACAAATAATTGTGTTTTTTAGAGAATATTATTACACAGTGCGGGCAAAATTTTGCCCAAGAGTAAAGTACCCTTATTTTTGACAAATTTATTTAGGAAAGTTGTTTAGAATTAAAAATAGCACTCAGATTTAAAATCACAGCTTCCTACGTAAAAAATCATTTTTTTATATTTTTAGCCTAGCACAAAATAATATCATTTCGGATGTAATACATTTTGGTCTCGGCCTTTTTTTTTTAATTTTTATTATTTTTGGTTTTTTCTGGGTGCAAAGTTTTTATTTCCTTTTTTTTTTCATTTTTATTTTCAAAGCTTTATTTAGTTAATTTTAGCTAGATTTTGTTTTACACGGTTAAAATGAAAAATATTTTTTTGACGTAAATAAGAAATTGTTATTTACATTTGGGCACTAAAATCATTTTCTTTACCAATTTTCTTCAATTAAATCATATTGGTCGTATTTATGTACATGTCTACAGAGTGAAATTTCAACTTTGCACCAAGAAAAAACAAAAAATCATCAAAAATTTAAAAAAAGGCCAAGAATGGTGTGAAAATAACGAAGAAAACCAAATTTTTTTGGTGACTGAAGGAAGGTCTTTAAAGTGCATTCAAAATGAAATTATTTTGAGCTAGGCTAAAAACATAAAAAAATGGTTTTTTTGCATAGGAGGCTGTGATTTTAGATCTGAGTGTAATTTTTAATTTTAAACAAATTTCCTAAAAATTTTTTTTTTTGATTTTGTCAAAAATAAGGGTACTTTACTCGTGGTCAAAATTCCAATTTTTTGCCCGCTCCTGTATACCATTTAGAAAAATGAAAATTTGACGCTCACAATGGCAGTTTTACGTAATGCAAAAACTTTTATCTAGAATAAAATTTTCTGTCAAATGAGTAATAAATTTTTTTTTTCCATATGGTGCAGACTTTTTGAGTCGCACTGTATTTAGCATATAGTAAGTGTTCTGTATGGTTATAACTACCCTTAAAAATTTGTACGTTTTTTGTGCAAAATATTTCAAAATTTAGATAATGTTGTTTCTCAATCCATTGAGACAACTCTTCTTCCTCCTTTTGGTTTTTCCTACTCCAGCAGACAGATATACACCACATATTGGTATACAAAAGACAAAGACAAAGAATAGAATATGAAGATTAAAGATCTATGAAAATACTTGTCTAGGGATAGGAAATAGCTGACTGTCCAACATGCAGCCCCTCGAGAATTCTTAATTTTTGTACCAAATTTTGTTTCAATAAGAGAGAAAATTGTCAAAAAAATGTGAATTCAATTATGAAATGATTATTAACCTCTTAAGGACGGGGATTTTTACGTAGAAATTTTTATACGACATCTGAAAATAAAATCGAAAGATTTGTCACGTCGAGTGCCCGATAAATTTGGTGGTCGAAATTTCGACCAGTCCCGTCCGGAACGGAAAGTCCAATGGTTAAAATTTCATTTGCGGAAAAAACAGTGCATTACTAAGTAATTGGATGCGCTGAATACGAAAAAGATAATAAAAAATGTCCAGGAGACATCTCTGACCTTGAAAATTGCATTTCAAGGTCAAATCCGCTGTCCGAAATGATATCTGTAATTGTTTTTACGTTGAATACAGGAAAATAGTAACGTTTTTTATGTCATTTGCCATTTTTTTCATCAAATGATGGCCCTTTTTTGAAATTGGGCATTATTTTTCAATTGAAAACCACGAGAAATAGGGACCGAATTTAGAAAAATTTTATTAGAAAAAGAAAAAAAAAATTTTTTTTGCTCTTCCCTCTGGTTCCGGGTGGACATCCTTCCCTCAGAGACCCATTATTTCAGTTTTCGCTATCAGCATGACACAGGATCAACAGCGTGGATGTGGCGAAAATTTGATCCCCGACAATTCCCTTTCCGGTATTTCCCGAAAAATGACCATGATGGGTGGGGGGTTGAGTTCGAGCGTCCTTCTACTACAATTTTTCCCGACATTTATCTGGATTTGAAACAAATTTTCCGCTAATTTATAAATTTCAGGTGCCAACGGAGGAGTGGGTGGCGAGGAAGGGCAGGGTGAGTTCGACCTCCTTCCACCACAACTCCTCCCGACATTTATCTACATTTAAAACAATTTTCTAGGAAAATTGGGAATTTCAAGTGGGGGAGGTGGATGTGGCTCAACATTTGTCCAAATTTTAGAGCGATCGGATACATATTTTTTGAATTACAGTGGACCCAGAAGACTTCGCTTCGAAATCACTATTTCAAGGTCAAATATGCATTCTAAAATGGTTATTTTGCTATACGCAGTACTATTGGTTTATTGTTTTATTCAGCCCATCAAAATACATAGGTATACCATTTTACATGTCGAAATTCCAAATTAAAAATTCGACCTTGAAATCACTATTTCAAGGTCAAATATGCTACCTAAAATTGTTACAATATTATTCCCAAAATCACTCAAAAATATTGTGATACTTGAGTGGTCGAAATATCGACTAGTCCCGTCCTTAAAAGGTTAAATTATAAAGTTAAACCTACCCTTTTTTTGTACCAAGATTATAACCCGTTTAGGGGTAAAAACGTTAAGACCTAATTAAAAGTGGTACAGAAAAAAGTATTTTTTTTTAATAAACTTTTATAGTTATTTAGTTTAACTCAATTTTTACCTCTCGCCCTTCAGGTAAGAGAGGTATAGGAATCATGCTAAAAATTGGGTAGTGAGTTTTCAATGAATAAACACGTTTTAGGGTCCCTAGAATACGATTTTAATATTTTCGCGATGATGTCTGTGTGTGTGTGTGTTAGTGTGTGTGTGTGTGTTAGTGTGTGTGTGTGTTAGTGTGTGTGTTTGGATGGATGTTGTAGTAACGATAACTCAAAAACTACTGAATAAAAAAATTTGAAATTTTGCATACAGGATTCTGATACCCTAGATTAGATCTGATTAGATTTTGGTGCCAATCGCACAACCGGAAGTGGCAGTTGCTATGGGTGATGACGCCATTATTATACAAAACGGCAATAAAGTTTGACACATATATTTTGTATACCCTATAGTTTATTTTCATCTCATTAAAATTTTCGAAACTTTTGCCATTGTTGCCAGATTTACAAAAATATAATTTTTTTTCATACTTTTTTGTGTCAACCTGTAAATTTTTGATTCAAAAATGGCGAGAGGTCATGTGCTGGCCACATCAGATTTTTTTGTTTCACTTTCAATGATTTTTTAATTAAAAAAAAATTATCTAACCTAATTTGTTTCATAGAGTATTTGAGCATTTTGCTAGCTTAATCCTACCAATTTTTTGTTTATTTTTGCATTTATTTTATAATTACTTGTATTAAAAATAAAGATAAATAAAAATGAGAAACTCTGTTATATTTTTTGTTAATTGATGAATTATTTCACAAAATAACATTATTATTATTATTGTTCAAGTTGTTATACATCCACCACTGGTCATAAAAATAAAAAGGGAACCAATAAACTCGGTGGCCCTAATTTTTCACAACTTACAAAATAGTAAAAGTGTGGCTCAACAGGTAAACAATAAATTCCCTTTCTTAATTGTATTCATTTATTGATTAATAAATAACTTTCACTCATTGTGCGATAAAATATAAGTTCCGGGTACCCTTTTTAATAACTTTAAGTACTTTATTCAATTATTACTCTTTCAATTACCGGCGCTTCGAGATTGAAATGTATAGAAAATTTTCTCTTCTAGCATAATACGATGATGCAATGAGAAATATTTCTTACTTATATAAAGAGAACGATATTGTAATAAATTGTTTTTTGTTATTTTTTTCTCATTTGCTGAGTATTGCTTCTTCCTCTTTTATCGGTCTTGCTCTGTTGAACAACTAGCCAGCGCATTTGTTTCCAGTTTTTTAAGGGCCACCGATTTTATTGTTTCCCTTTTTGTTTTTATAACCAGTGGTGGATGTGTAACAACTTTAATAATAATAAAAATGTTTAGATATAATTTCTTCAATTAATAAAAAATATATCTCATTTTTAATTAGCTTTACTTTTAATACAAGTAATTGTTGAAAAAATGCAAAAATAAACAAAACATTGGTAGGGTTAAAAAAATGCTCAAAAAATGTATGAATCAAATTAAATTAGGTTAGATTAACGTTTTTTTTTAATTTAAATAATAAAGTTCCAAAAACGTTGAAAACCCATTAAATTAAAAAATTGGGTCTTTATACTAAATAACTATAAATGTATATTTAAAAAAATATTCTTTTTTGTGCCACTTTTAATGGGGTTTTAACGTTTTTTACCCCGAGGGAAAACCTTGGTACAAAAAGTGGGTAGGTGGTCAGATTTAAAAAATTCTAACGGGGATCGATTAAATAGATTTTATTACATAAAAAAAGTGTTTTCAAAGGTTTTTGAATGAACTCGTTCCTCTTTCGAATCAAAGACTCTATTAAGAACATATTAAGTCGTTTTGTATTAAACATCTTTGGATTTAGTTTTATTTTTCATTTTTTCCTAGTAATAATTCAAATTAAATTACTATTGAAAAAAAATTCGAGAAGTTCTGATATATCACAGTAATTTCCTTTTTTGGAACTTGTATATCCCTAAAACGTACCGGAAAGACATCGCATATGTGTAATTTTTGTTGGAAAGTAGGGTCACTGATGCCCAAAAGTATTAATTTCATGATGGTGAAAAAAAAAATTACTACCACTTTTTATCACGTTTCTGAACTCTCAGAGTCCCAAAATGCAAAAAATCCTGCCCGGACAGTTATATATAATTAGCACACCAATGGGGAGTTCAACTAGAAATATTAGTCCATCTTTTTTTGCATTATTTGAGAAAAAAATGAATTTATTTTTATGAAAAAATCGTTTTTTCTGTTTTTTTCTTTAATTTAACATGAAAAAATTGATATTTAAAAATTACTGCATCTATGCAACTTGTAGTGCACCAACGTCACTTATGTGCAATAGCTGCAGCATAATATTAACGTGGGTCAGTTTCTCTAAATAAAATTGACGCTTTCAAATATAGATGACGTTTGCTTATAATGTGTCGTTTGGTCAATATATTTTTAATTGTGTTTACGTTTATCTTTGTTTACGTATCTTTACAGATATAAATAAACACGGAAAATTATCAACATCAACCAGCTCTACAGAGTACAAACTACAACATTGACAGATGTAGTAAACAGACGCGGACGCGACCTTTCACTTAATCAGGAACGCTTGTGCCCAGCACTTATGTACCAAACAGCAAATTATTACCTGATCTTGTTAAAATAGTCGTTTTCTTTAACTATCAGCGAATCTAATATCTATTTATCTCTCTCGATTTTGAATGCGAATTCACAGTGGATAGGTCCAAGTTTTCATATTTATCCAATTATCATATACAACCAAAAAAAAAATGCATTTTTTTACACCCTAATGTAATTTAGAAAAAAAAGCAACAATGCATTTTATCATATAGTTTGATCAGTGACCCCTGACCCTTACGTCACAAAATAACCTAATTTCAAACAATTGGGGTATGTCGGAATGGTTATGTTTTTTTCTTAAACTAGGTTTTTATTACGATGAATTCTTAAGTGAACCAAAAAGAGAAAAATGTTTTTTTATCTATTACGTACCTTAACAGAAACTTATTTATTTATTCTAATTTATATGAAAAATAATTTAATCAATACTAAATACGTAGAGCATCATAAAAACAGATAATAGCTATTATAAAACATTTTCATCTTCCTATTTATGATTTTAATGGTTTCTACTTACCTCAAAAACTGTAGTCAAGGGTAAAAGAATCTTTCCGGCATCTTTTTCACAAACTGCACTCAAGGGCAAAATAATCATTCCGGCATCTTTTTCCTGTTGAAACTAATCAACTAATTTAAATTTCTCGCAATATCGCGACATTTTTTTAAATGTCAAATGTGTCAAAATCAAAACGACATAAAATTTGATCTGATTGTTGAAGTTATTTAAGACATTCACTTTAGATGCAAATTGTCTGTCTCGTCTTGTTTACATATGCTACTAGGACAAGTGATGACGTAGGGGTCAGGGGTCACTGAATTTTTTTTACATATTTTGAAAGTATAAAAATAGTCATTTTGGACACCCTATAAATCAAAAACCGTAAAACTTTGAGCGCAACGAAGATATTTGATCGATAGGTCAAGTTTTACAACTTATCAAAATTTCATCAAATTCGTCAAAACAAAACTTTAATATTTTTATTTATAGATCTACAACTAAATTTTGTATATCTGCAATCAGTTTTAGCTTTATTTTTTTAAAATCCGAAACTGTATCAATTTTACATTATTTTTTTCATTAATTTGTCTTTATATAGTAATTTAAATAATGGTAATTTAAAACAATTTATTTAATTAAATTGATAATAATTTTTTAATGTACCAAACAGTATTCAAGAAAAGCTCTGCTAATCTTACCAAATTTATTAAAAATAAAAGGACCTTCTGGAGTCAAAAACATGTTTCATCCTTATAGGAATCATCAGTGGTACTTTGATTTAATTACGTGGTGCCCGCTTCTCTCTAAGGCATTATGATGTCGGATGGATTCCTTCGCCTACCGGCACCAAGAGGATTTTATACTACTAAGCGATTTTATCGATTGGTACCCATCAACCTACGATAGATGTCGTGACTATCTATCATTTTTATGGACCTTCTAGAGGTTTACTGAAAGAAATTTATAACTAGACGTTGTTAGTATTCCTTCTGATTTTTATTGTAGTCCAAAAGGCTCGTGGTTCGTGCCTTCGCTGAATGTCCGAGAGATCTTATGTATGAGGCAGAGAAATTAATAATAAAAAATAATTTAAAATAGTTATGTTATCACTGCATCTTTTAGTTCCTGAATATCAAATGTGTATTAATAATGAAAAATAAATTTTTACATCGAAAAAAATACATAATCGAAAAAAATTTCACCGAAAAATTGGTAAGGAATATTTTTTTTCATATCAGATGTTATTTTTATATAAATATCATAATTTTTTTGTATCCTATACTGTTAATTTTAAAATTCTGTTATATTCCACTCAACTAGATTTCATTTTTCTCGAAATCTTTATTGTGTCGTGAATTGTGCAATAGATCTGATTACAGTAACAAACGCCGAAGTTATTTACCATTCACCGCAGATAATACACTTAGTATCGCTAATTAGGATATAGTGACAACATCCCTGTATTATTTTTGAAGAATTGTGAGAAAATCTTTGTTGTACGATTTTATGTAATAAGGATTTAACCCAGAAAAATTCGAAACACAATCACGATCGGTATGTAGATCGAAAATCTTTCGCAATGTTAATTAGGTAGGAAAAAAATATAGGTTCATATTAAAAATGAAGAAATTCTTGCTTTGATCTTCTTAATTTAGATTATTGGATTACCAATAACATAAATTAAAATTCATTGTGTAATAATATAAATAATGTTGTAGTTTTCATTCCGAAATTGATTGTATAATATTGAGAAGTAGTCAACAAAAGTTTATTATTATTTTTTAAAGTTGTAGTACAACGGACACTAATTTACTTCAGTCCGGACCGGAAGTATTAAAATCATAAAAAAAAATCGATTTTTTTTTGCTTAAAATTACTTTTCTCGACGTTTTGAGTCACCCACATATCCTAATTATTATTATAAAATTAATTTGTATAAAACATTTTTTTATCCGATCTAAGGCGGTGAAACTGGAGGGGGTTGAAATATCACAAAAATTTTATCTCCAGCCTTTTTAAAAATATCGAAACAGGTCATTAGAATTTTTTCATGTTATAATTTTTATAAAATTACTTCGCTAATGTTTACGATTTTTTATTGATTTTTTAAAAATTGAGAAAGGAAAAAATCGTAAAAAATTGTAAAAAATTGTGAAAACACGTGAAAAATCTTAAAAAATCTGGAAAAAAGTCGTAAAATTTCGTAAATAATTCGTAAGATAAAAAAAAAAAAAAAAAAAAAAAAAAAAAAAAAAAAAAAAAAAAAAAAAAAAAAAACAAAAAAAATTGTAAAAAATGGTAAAAAAAATGGTAAAAAGTCGTAAAATTTCGTAAATAATGCCAAATAATCGTAAAACATAAAAAACCGAAATAAACTGGAAAAATCTGGAACAAATGAAAAAAAGGGAAATTATCGGGAAAGATCGAAAAACTTCAGTCAATTAGAAAAAAATTATAAAATTAATTTGAATAAAACTTTTTAAAAATATCGAAACAGGTCACTAGATTTTTTCATGTTCTAATATTTATAAAATTAATTCGCTAATTTTTACGGATTTTAAAAAAATTGAGAAGGGTAGGAAAAAAATTGTAAAAAATCGTGAAAACTGGTGAAAAATCATACAAAATCGTAAAAAATTGTAAAAAAAAACCGTAAAAATGCGTAAAAAAACTGGCAAGCAAAAAGTCGTAACATTTCATAAATAATTTAAAAAATTGAGAAAGATAGAAAAAATCGTGAAAAATCATAAAACACGTAAAAAAATTGTAAAAAACTGTAAAAATTGGTAAAAAGTCGTAAAAAAAACCGAAATAAATTAGAAAAATCTAGAACAAATAAAAAAAAAGGATAATATCGGGAGAGATCGAAAACCGCGAGTAAATCAGAAAAAAAAAATTATAAAACTAATTTGTATAAAACTTTTTATCTCCTCCCTTTTTAAAAATATCGAAACAGATTATTAGATGTTGTCATGTTCCAATTTTTATAAAATTAAATCGCTTATTTTTACGATTTTTTACGGATTTTTAAAAAAATTTAGAAAGATAGTAAAAAATGGAGAAAATCATAAAAAATAATTGAAAAAAATTGAAAAAGATGAAAAAAATGAAAAAACCGTAAAAAAACTCGGGAAAAATCATAAAAAATCGTAAAAAATGTAAATAATTTTAAAAAACTATAAAAATGGTAAAAAAATCGTAAAAAGCCGTAAAAATTCGTAAATAATGCTGAATAATCGTAAAACATCGTAAAAAACGGAAATAAACTGGAAAAATCTGGAACAAATGAAGAAAAAAAAGGGATAATATCGGGAAAGATCAAAAGAAGCGAGTAAAATAGAAAAAATCGAAATAAATAAACAAAGTAAAATTGAAAAAAATCGTCAAAAAAGACGAAAAAAATGGGAAAATTTTGGAAAAGTTAAAAAAAATAGGAAGAAAAACCTTAAAAAATTTAATTTCAATAAAAATGAGCTACTTTTGACCCATAATATTTACGATTGTCTCAAAAAGTATAAGAAATAGCGCAAATCCGAATAAGTCTATGGATTCAGCGTTCAATTTAACGTCGAAATGGGGTTTGTAAAACCGGAAGTATCTCATCGGGTACTAGTTTCTAAAACCGGTTTTGTAACCGGAAGTCGTAGAAACCTGCAACTAGCCTATGCACACATTCAAGATGTGCCGTATTTATAGCCGTTTACCGTTTGTCACTATCTGTTATAATTCCTGAAAAATTTTAGAAATAATTTTTTATTGTTTTTGGAGGGTTTTACAGTATTTTTAATGGTTTTAAAAGTGTTTTGGGAGATATTAGGAATATTTTGGTAGATTTTAGAAAGATTTAAAAAAACTTTTGATAATTTTCGAAAGTTTTAAAAATTCTGGGACTTCTAAAAAATTACTGACACATTCAAAAAAATACTGGAACTTCTAAACATTTACTGGGACTTTTAAAAATGATGTATCGACTTCCAAAAAATAATTTTGACTTTAAAAAAAATACTGGGACTTCTAAAAATTACTGACACATTCAAAAAATTACTGGAACTTCTAAAAATTTACTGGGACTTCTGAAAAATGATGTATAGACTTCCAAAAAATATCTGGGACTTTAAAAAAATTACTAGGACTTCTAAAAAATTACTGACACATCCAAAAAATTACTGGGACTTCTAACAATTTACTAGGACTTCTAAAAAATGATGTATAGACTTCCAAAAAATAACTGGAACTTTATAAAAATTCTGGGACTTCTAAACATTTACTGGGACTTTTAAAAAATGATGTATCGACTTCCAAAAAATAACTGGGACTTTAAAAAAAATACTGGGAATTCTAAAAATTACTGACACATTCAAAAAATTACTGGAACTTCTAAAAATTTACTGGGACTTCTGAAAAATGATGGATAGACTTCAAAAAAATAACTGGGACTTTTAAAAAAATACTCGGACTTCTAAAAAAATTATGATACATCAACAAATTTACTGGGACTTGTGAAAATGATGTATAGACTTCCAAAAAATTTCTGGGACTTTTAAAAAATGACTAGGACTTCTAAAAAATTACTGACACATCCAAAAAATTACTGGGACTTCTAACAATTTACTGGGACTTCTAAAAACTGATGTATAGACTTCCAAAAAATAACTGTGACTTTATAAAAATACTGGGACTTCTAAAAAATTACTGACACATTCAAAAAATAACTGGGACTTCTAAAAATTTACTGGGACTTTTAAAAAATGATGTATCGACTTCCAAAAAATAACTGGGACTTTTAAAAAAATACTCGGACTTCTAAAAAAATAATGATACATCAACAAATTTACTGGGACTTCTAAAAATTTACTGGGACTTGTGAAAAATGATGTATAGACTTCCAAAAAATATCTGGGACTTTTAAAAAAATACTAGGACTTCTAAAAAATTACTGACACATCCAAAAAATTACTGGGACCTCTAACAATTTACTAGGACTTCTAAAAAATGATGGATAGACTTCCAAAAAATAACTGGGACTCTATAAAAATACTGGAACTTCTAAAAAATTACTGACACATTCAAAAAAATACTGGAACTTCTAAACATTTACTGGGACTTTTAAAAATTGATGTATCGACTTCCAAAAAATAACTGGGACTTTAAAAATTTACTGACACATCCTAAAAATTACTGAGACTTCTAACAATTTACTGGGACTTCTGACAAATGATGGATATACTTCCGAAAATAACTCGGACTTTTAAAAAAATACTGGGACTTCTAAAAAAGTACTGGGACTTCTAAAAATGTACTGGGACTATTAAAAAATGATGTAGACTTCCAAAAAATTACCTTATTAAAAATAAAATCCAGTATAAGTCTTAATTATCAGTCAGTATAATCTTAATTGATAAAAAAATAAAATTCATGACACTACTTGAAAATTTGTTGATTGAATTTTTATAATTATTTAAAAAAACAAAACAAATTTTAATGTTTTTCAAATATATAATTAATTTCTTATTTTTCCGATAGCAATTGATTATAAAATATTTAAGAAGCAAGCTTCGATACTGCCGTTTTTTTTCCCTTTTCACTTAGAGACACAGCAATCTCGTTAACTTTTCTCAACTACAGATAACGCAGGATCCATGATGGACATAATCCAAATTTAATTTCACCTTCCAATTCGAATCAAATCAAATAAAAATCAGATTCGGGACAATACCTTCGGGAACTTGATAAACCGATTTGATACGACTCTGTAAATCTATCGTGATCAGATCTACGACGGTTGAAAATTAAGCATTTCCCGGAGGTCCCAATTGCATTTTCAAGGAAACCCGGGAATATATATTGTTCCCTACGTAATGAATCGAATATTTTAAATGAGCAATAAGATCGTTGCAGTTGTGAATGGTGCCAAACTATTTGATTACGTCTAGGTATTACCAACGATTTATTGTTTGTTACTAAAGACGTAAGTTTTGGAGTGGTTATTAACGTCAGAAAAGCTTAAGAGGTTAGAGAATATTGTAACAGAGTATTAAAGCACTCAGTAAAATATATGTACCATTTTTATTGGTGAGAATGTAATCGACTCGTTTAAACAAAGAACAAAATATGTTAAGTTAGGCAACATTGTAACTCTATTTTCGACACAAGCTGGTTCTCAGCGGGACTTGTCAGTTTTTGTCAGTTTTCTGATATAAACAATAAAGTCCCATCGAAAATCAAATGATGTACTGTTAGTCTTGCTTTTATCAAGAGGGTTGAGGCAACCGCCTGTCACAGAGAAATTATAATTTGGGAACATTTAAGAATGGTTATTTTTTGTTCGGATTAGAGAATAAGTAAGTTACTTTTTTTACCATAAAATATACACTTTCTAGATAACTTTTTGTCCAGAAAATAATGTTTTTCGGTCCCAGATTTTTCCATTTTTCCAATCGCTGTTTAATAATACAGTGTGTGCCTTGGTTTCCTTCCTATGATTCAATTGTCAAGTGACAGTTCGTTGATTTTTAATTTATTGTTTATGTCAAACCTGTTTCGTGAGTTCGCAAATTTGAAAATATGGATTCAGATTTTGAAATGTCCAACATAGAAAATGAAATTCCAGACGAAATTTTGAAAGCAGCAATGAAAGCGAATTACGATAAAAAAGTAAAATAAATAATTAAGTTTACATTGCAAAAATACGCAAAAAACATGAAAAATGGCAAAAGTTGCTAAAAATAACAATAAGTTATAAATAGCAACAAGGTACGAATTGTTTTAAAAAAGGCATAAAAATTGTTAAAAAATGATAAAGAATTGCTTAATTTAGGCAAAACTTAAAACTATAATAAAAAAAAGAAAAAATAGGCAAAAATCAAAAATAGAATATGAATCTTAAAACAATGTGTAAAAATTGGCAAAAATAGGCAAAGAGGCAAAAAAGGGTAAAAAAAATCAAAAAGGCAACGAAAGGAAAAAGGTAAAGCAAAAAAAGGAAAAAAGGCTTAATAACGGCAAACAAGGCAAAAAAATGGGCAAAAAAAGGAAAAATGGTAAAGAGATAAACAAAAAATTTAAAAAAAGTGAAATAACAAAAAGTAAAGGGAAAAGAAAAAAAAAACACCAAAAAAGTAAAAAAAAAATTAAAAAAAACACGAAAAGGCAAAATAAAGGCAGAAAGGGCAAAAATGGTCAAAAAAAGCCAAAAAAAAAATCCAAAAAATGAAAATAGTTATAAAAAAAGCAAAAATGGTCAAAAAAAAGTGCAAAGGCAAAAAAAGGAAAAAAGATAAAAAAAATGGGTAAAAAGGCAAAAAAAGGAATAAAGGTAAAAAAGCCTAAAGGCAAAATAAAGGCAAAAACATCACAAAAAATTCAAAAAGGGTAAAAGGCCAAAAAAGGAATAAGGGTAAAAAGTTAAAAAGGAAAAAACATCATATAAAATTAAAAAATGGTAAAAGTAGGTACAAAAAAGGCAAAAATAAAAAGGTCAAAAAAGGAAAAGGGGTAAAAAAACGAAAAAAGCCCAGAAGAAAAAATAAAGGTAAATTAGGCAAAAAACGCCAAAAAAGTAATAAAAAATTAAAAAAACAAAAAACAAGAAAAGGAAAAATAAAGACAAAAAGGACAAAAAAAGTCCAAAGAATTAAAATCAAAAAGCAAAAAAGGCCAAAACAGTGGTGAAAATGGCCAAAAAAAAGATGAAAAAAATTAAAAAAAGGGTCAAAAGGCCAAAAAAAAAGTAAAAAAAAATGGTAAAAAGGCCAAAAAAAAAAGAATAAAGGGAAAAAACTAAACGACAAAATCAAGGCAAAAACATCACAAAAAATTCAAAAAAGGTAAAAAAGGCCAAGAAAAGGGAATAAAGGTAAAAAAGGCAAAAACGTCACAAAAAATTCAAAAATGGTAAAAAGGGCACAAAAAATGCAAAAATAAAAAAAGCCAAAAAAAGAAAAAAGGATAAAAAACAAAAAAGCCAAAAAAGGTAAATAAGGCAAAAAACAGCAAAAAAGGTTTAGACATAAATTTAAAATAATGACATTTTCGGAAAAACAACATGGTATAACAATATTTTCATTTTTTTTTTTCCTATTTTTCATAATTTTTTCGCAAATTTTTAATTATTTTTTCCATATTTTTAATTATTTTTTTCCATATTTTTTTTTCTTCATTTTTTCCCTATTTTTCATTATTTTTTTGCATCTTTTCCATGATTTTTTCCATATTTTTCATTTCTTTTTCGTTGTTTTTCATTATTTTTTCCATATTTTTCATTATTTTTTTTCCATATTTTTTATTATTTTTTTCGTATTTTTCATTATTTTTCAATATTTTTTTCATATTTTTCATTATTATTTTATATATTTTTCATCTTTTTTTTCATGTTTTTCATTATTTTTTTCCACATTTTTCATTTTTTCCATATTTTTTATTATTTTTTTTCCATATTTTTTATATTTTTTTTCCTATTTTTCATTATTTTTTCCTATTTTCTAATATATTTTTCCCTATTTTTCAATTTTTTTTTTCATTACATATGATCTTTTTAAGTACAGCAAAAATGAACTATTGACCTTTTTCGATATTCCCCCTAGTTTCCGAGATTTTCGGAATTTAATTTCGAAAATTTCTTTCATTTTTTTTCGAAAAAATTCGGAATAATACTTGTTGAGCTATTTAAATCCTATATTTGCTTATTTTTCTTTTTTAAACATCTTTCACGGTTTTAGAGATATCGTTGTTTTAAAATGATGACATTTTCGGAAAAATGATCCGGGAAAACCCGGAAGAAATTTTCCGATTATTGCGATTTTCAATAGGCTTCGTAACAATACTTCAAGGTATCTTTTTCCCAAATATGAAGCGATTTGCTCAACAATTACGACCTTCAGCGTATTTCCTGTAAAACTAGAAAAAAAGTGGGAAAAACCCGGAAAACCTCGTTTATTCATTTTCCGATTTCATTCATTTTTTATTAAAATGTAGTACTCGTGGGTCTTAAAAAATGGTAAAAATTTCAAATCCATACATCAAAGCATTCAAAAGTTATGGCATTTTTAAGCTTTGCTGACGACATACAGACAGACAGACAGACTTACAGACCACAGAAAAAAATTAAGTTCAGAATTCGATGGGGATCATTTCTCCCGAAGATACTATAAGCCCGTTTTCGCTTAATTACGTAGATAAAGAATCTAAATTTCCAAGTAAGTACGTACATTCAAAGGATTTGTGGGACAAACAAAAAATACAAAATATCACATAAATTACTTTGAAAGGATTTGTGAGACAAACAAAAATTAAAAAATATCACATAAATTTAATGGTTTATTTAGTACAAAATACATTATTTGAATCTGCGTATATGTAACTTAACAGTAATTTACCCCCATACTTTTAAAGTTAAAGCAGTTATTCAACGTCAGTTTCCAAAGGGTCTAAATAAATTGCCGACTTGTTTGATTTAGTACAGACCACCGAATAAAATAAACATTCTACCAAATTCCGGGCTTTCGGAATTTTTGGGAATTTATTCATTTCTAGTAGAATGTAAAGCGAATTCATTATTTTTTAATAGGAATTTTAACTAAATTGTTCTATTTTTTTTTTATTAACAATGATTTTTATATTTTATTTAAAGACAAACAAAAGTTGTTTTTAATTAAGATTTGCAAAGGTATGTGGCTTTTAAGCTTTCACTTAACTTTAATCGTGAAAGTTTTTTGGCTAAAACGTAACAACAGAAAGATTTATCTAACTTTGGTATAAAAAAAAGGTGTGGATCGCTGTCTGTTACAAATCCCACCGTCAAAAAAAAGTCTGGCAAGTTATATAGATTGGACGACGAGACATTGGAAGCCTGACTTTTTTTTATTCAATTAATCTGGAACATGTTTTTTTTTTGTTTAATTAATATTCATTTTGGGTTAGTAGTTGTTTATAATATTTACTATTCCATTTCTGGAACTTAGTTCCTTAATGCGACTTGCAGTAGAAAATATTTGGCATAAAATGTAGGCTAACGAAAAAGCGCGGCCAACTTGTTTTTGTATTAATTCATGTTATTCATACCGTGATATTATTGGAAGTAGAAGATGTTGAAAAATTAACTATTTTCTTTAGTAAACTATTATTAATTATTACTAAGCATGGTTATTTTTGCATGATCGGTAAAATCGTACTTTGGACAGACTGGATGAAATTATTGCAATTTTATAATGAATTAGTAAAGAAAATAAGAAAAAATAAAGAAAAATTAGGAAAAATAGAAAAAATACTGAAAATATAGAAAATAGGGACAAATAAAGGAAATTGAGAAAAATTAGCGAAAAATAGGAAAAAATAGTACAAAAGAAAAAAAACAATGAAAAATAAGAAAAAATAGAGAAAAAAAGAGGAAAAATAGAGAAATTAGGGAAATATTGAGGAAAATATGGAAAAAATTGAAAAAATCGGGAAAAAATAGGAATAAATGAAAAATATAGACATTCTAAAAATAAAATCGAATTAATCCAGGAAATAGGAAACAATCGAAAAAAAATTGAGGAATTCGGAAAAAATCGAAAAGATCGTAAAAAATTGGAAAAAATCGAAAAAAAAAATTGGAAAATATTGGAAAAAATTGACAGAAACATGGGTAAATTGGAAATAATTTAAAAAATCGAAGAAATCGAAAAAATTGAGACATTTGAAAAATAAAATCGAATAAATCCAGAAAAAAACAGACCAAATGGAGAAAAAAAAATAATTGAGAAATTCGGAAAAATCGAAAATGGAAAATTTGGAAAAAAATTGGAAAAATGGAGAAATTAAGAAAAAATAGAGAAAATAGGGAAAAATGTGAAAAAAGGGAAAAGTAGGAAAAATATAGACAAATAAAATAAATAGAGAAAAATAAGGGGAAATAGGAAAAAATGGTACAAAATGGGATAAAAAATAATGAAATATAAGAAAAAATAGAAAAAAATAACAACCAGAGAAATTAGGAAAAAAAGGGGAAATATAGGGAAAATCGGATAAAATGGAAAAAATTGGAAAAAAAAACGAAAAAAAAAACGAAAAAATCGAAAAAACCAAGACATTTTAAAAATGAAATCGAATGAATCCAGGAAATTGGAAAAAATCAAAAACAAAAATATAAATTTGGAAAAATCGAAAAAAAAAATGGAAAATAATGGAAAAAAAATTGGAAAAAATTGAGAAAAAGATGGATAAATTAGAAGAAATTGGAAATAATTGAAAAAATCGAAGAAATCCAGACAATTCAAAAATGAAATCGAATGAATCCAGGAAATTGGAAAAAATCAAAAAAAAAAATATAAATTTGGAAAAATCGAAAAAAAAATGGAAAATAATGGAAAAAAAATTGGAAAAAATTGAGAAAAAGATGGATAAATTAGAAGAAATTGGAAATAATTGAAAAAATCGAAGAAATCCAGACAATTCAAAAATGAAATCGAATGAATCCAGGAAATTGGAAAAAATCAAAAAAAAAATATAAATTTGGAAAAATCGAAAAAAAAAATGGAAAATAATGGAAAAAAAATTGGAAAAAATTGAGAAAAAGATGGATAAATTAGAAGAAATTGGAAATAATTGAAAAAATCGAAGAAATCCAGACAATTCAAAAATTAAATCGAATAAATCCAGGAAAAAACGGAATAAATGAAGAAAAATATTGAGAAATTCGTAAAAAATCAAAAACGGAAAAAATTGAAAACAACTGGAAAATTTAAAAAAAAATTGGAAAAATGGAGAAATTAAGAAAAAATAGAATAAAACGGGGAAAATCGGGAAAAAATGGAAAAAATTGAAAATCGAAGATATCGAAAAAATTTAAAATGATAATTGAAAAAATCGAAGAAATCGAGACATTTCCAAAATAAAATCGAATAAATCCAGGAAAAAACGGAATAAATGGAGGACAAAAAAATGAAAAGATGGGAAAAAACCGAAAACGGAAAAAGCCGATAAAAAAAATTCAAAAAAAATTGAAAAATCTGGAAATTTTTGAAAAAAATTGTAAAAGTGGGAAATTCAGAAAAAATGGGGAAGTAGGGAAAAATTGGACAAAAAATGAAAAAAAAAATGAAAAAAAAATGGAGAAAAAAATGGAATAAAATTGAAAAAAATTGTAAAAATCTAAGAAATCGACATTTAAACAAATCGAATAAATTCAAAATCGAAAGGATCGGAAGAAATTTTAAAAAATCGAGAAATTAAAAAAAACTGACGAATCCTGGAAATATCGGAAAAAATAGAAAAAAAATTGGAAAATAATGGAAAAAATTGGAAAAAAATTGAGAAAAAGATGAATAATTTGGAAGAAATCGAAAAAATCGAGAAATCTCAAAAATAAAATCGAATTAATACAGAATAAAACGGTAAATGGAGAAAAAAAAATTGAAAAATTCGAAAAAAATCGAAAACGGAAAAAATCGGAAAAAAAATTGGAAAAAAATTGAAAAAACAGGAAGATTTGGAAAAAAAAAATAGAAAAAGGAAGAAATTTAGAAAAAATAGGGACAAATGGGAAAATAGGGAAACATTAGAAAAAATTGAAAAAAAATATTGGAAAAAATTGGGACAAGATGGAAAAAATTGAACAAAAATTAAAAAAATCGAAGAAATCGAAAAAACGAGACATTTAAAAAAAATCGAATAAATCCATGAGAAATCGGAAAAAATCGAGAGAACAATTTGAAAAATTCGGAAAAAAAATTGGAAAACTCGAAAAGATCGGAAAAAATTTGAAAAAATTGAGAAATAAAAAAAACTGGAAAAAGGAAAACTGGAAAAAGGAAGAAATATTAAATCACGCTCTTTTAAGAACTATTTTAAATATCATGAAAAATCGCAAATTTTTAGTTGCTATATTAGGCGAAATCTCGTCCAAATATGAATAATTATGTTTTTAGGCGCTCTATCATGTTCTTCGCAGAAAAAATTGGACTCGGAAAACCGAATAAATCAAAAGAAACGACTAAAACCGAAAACAATTAATTGTAACCATCAAAAAATTAAAAAAAAAAAATGAAACGATTGAAATAAATCGAAAAAAAATGAGAAAAAAAACCAGAAAGCAAAAGAAAGAACTTGAAAAAAAAACAGAACAACGAGAAAAAAAAGAGAATAAATGAGGAAAAAGAAAAAATAGAAAAAATGAGAAAAATACCAAGAAGGTAAAATCAGAAAATGGAGACAAAAAAAACTTTGCGTACGGCTTTTAATTTATTTACATCAATTTAAATTAATTTTAATCGTGAATGAAAAAAATGCACAAACACTAATATGAATAGCAACCATCAATCAATAGACGCATCAACATTAAGTGATATTTTTCCAATCTGTATCACCGCTGCATTTCCTACAAGACGTATACCATAATTTCTCGCTCAAATGAAGACTACATCTAGTACACACATACTAACCATTAGTTACGGTATATCACGGTTGAAAGAGTCCACTATATTCGAATACAATGAATACGACTGCGTTTATAAGTATTTTATGATTGCTAACAGTTTCTCCATTATGGGTTCACACCCAGATGCTCAACAATTACTAATTTGTCGATGAAAGACGGTATTAAGGGTGGGAAACGGCTCAACGAGCATTAAATTTATGACTAAATATATTAGAAGAGCAATAAAGAAAAGGTCAATGAAATTTATTAATAATCAAAATTCAAGACACACAAGAAAAAGTAAATATTTAACAATACAATTTTTACGTCTAATGAATTCTATATTTTTGTAAAAGAAGATCAATAAAATTAAAATTAGACACAATAAAAATAGATTTTTGCATATCTTCAAATGTAACACCATGAAATATATATAAATTAATTAACACCATTTTTGTAATAATGTGAATATATTTTTAGATCTCGCCCATTATTTTTTTTATGTTAGTATCATCGAAATATCGATTAGTTATGTAAACTATAACATAAATTATAGTCGTAAATTTATAACCGCTTTTTTTTTAACTAAAAATATTGATATCCCAATAAATTAGAACACGGACATAAAATTGGAATGTATTAATTGGCGCATATTTCACAATAGATGTTAGATAAAACTTGTTTGTTCCATTTTTTAAATTACTAGTAGTAGAATTGTAAGTTATAAAAAGTTCGGACTATAAAGAATGTTATAAATTTACAGATTTTTCCAGGTTTTTCATGATCATGATAATAAATCTCGTCCGCCATCTTGGAGTCGCCATTTTAAATTTGTTAATTCTGAGAAAAAATTCATAATCTCCGACCCCAAAAACATGTATATACCAATTTTGAATAGAATCGGTCAATCATCATAGATCTCGCCCGCCATCTTGGAGTCGCCATCTTGAATTTATTAATTTTGACAAAAAATTCATAATCTCCGACCCCGAAAACCTTCAGATACCAATTTTGAATAGAATCGGTCAATAATCATAAATCTCGTCCGCCATCTTGGAGTAGCCAACTTGAATTTAATAATTTTGACAAAAAAATCATAATCTCCAACCCAAAAAACTGCCACATACCAATTTTGAATAGAATCGATAAGTGATAATAAATCTCGTCCGCCATCTTGAAGTCACCATTTTAAATTCGTTAATTTTGAGAAAAAAATCATAATCTCCGACCCCAAAAACATCTATAGACCAATTTTGGCATGTACAGGTTTTTGGGGCCGGAGAATATGAATTTTTTGTCAAAATTAACAAATTCCAGATGGCGGACGAGATATATGATAATAAACGGATTTCATTCAAAATTTCAATGTCGGGATTTTTGGGGCCGGAGATTATGAATTCTTCGTCAAAATGAATAAATTCAAGATGGCGACTACAAGATGGCGGACGACATATGTGATAATGGACGGATTTCATTCAAAATTGGCATGTGGGTTTTTTTGGGGCCGAATATCATGAATTTTTTGTCAAAATTAACAAATTCAAGATGGCGACTACAAGATGGAGGACGAGATATATGATAATGGACGGATTTCATTCAAAATTGCCATGTGTGAGTTTTTGGGGCCGGAGAATATGAATTTTTTGTCAAAATTAACAAATTCCAGATGGCGACTTCAAGATGGCGGACGAGATATATGATAATAAACGGATTTCATTCAAAATTTCAATGTCGGGGTTTTTGCGGCCGGAGATTATGAATTCTTCGTCAAAATGAATAAATTCAAGATGGCGGACGAGATATGTGATAATGGACGGATTTCATTCAAAATTGGGGTCGGAGATTATGAGTTTTATGTCAAAATTAACAAATTCAAGATGGCGGACGACATAACATTATGGACGGATTTCATTCAAAATTGGCATGTGGGGGTTTTTTGGGGTCGAAGATCATGAATTTAAAAACTTAAAAAAATTGTTTTGTTATTGTGTCCAGATGTGCAGGAAACCAATTTTGAATTATTTAACCATATAATATCACATCGCCGTTCGAGCTAGTTTATTTTAATATTTAAATATGAACCAGGTCATTGTCAAAAATTCCAAATAAAAAATATATTTAGTCAAACATAAAAATTTAGATGTTAGTATTTTAATACATTAAAAACATACAGGAATAACACAAATCTACTTATTATTTATTTTATAACCAACTTTGTAAATTTAAAATACAAGTGTGATATAACAACTTTTATTTTTTTTAATTCTCATTATCCCTAAATGCGCAATGTCATTAAACTTGACCGTGAAATCAGAAAATTTAAATTCACTTAATATCGAGTGGGTTGAAAAACCTTAAAATTTAACAGTATATCTGGAAACCCACACTTAAAAAACCAATGTAGCGGACTTATTTACATAAATAACTGAGGAAGGCAAAAACAGGTATATTAATTAGTAATATAATAAAGCTATATAAAAAATAAATAAAAAATTCATTTAAACGTTTTTTGGATGCTAATTAATTATATAATCATTTAATTTAATTCTGCGATTAATACAAAAAAAGCTTCCTTAGTTAAAAATTTTTGTCAAGTCAGAGTCAAAGGAGAAGAAAGAGAAGAATGTATTAGAAAACGGTATTCCTCAAGGGCCTGTTTTAAGCGTTATAATAACCAAAGGAGAAGAAAGAGAAGAATGTATTAGAAAACGGTATTCCTCAAGGGCCTGTTTTAAGCGTTTTAATAATCAAAGGAGAAGAAAGAGAAGAATGTATTAGAAAACGGTATTCCTCAAGGGCCTGCTTTAAGCGTTATAATAATCAAAAGAGAAGAAAGAGAAGAATGTATTAGAAAACGGTGTTTCTCAAGGGCCTGTTTTAAGCGTTATAATAATCGCTATTACTACAAATAGCTTAATAAAAATATATGCAGCAAAAGAGATTTTGTTAGTTTAGCTATATTTCCTACCATATGATTAAATTGATATATGTTCCCAAAAAAATTAAAATAAATACAACTAAAGAAGACAATTTTGAATGACCCTGTATAATAGTAACCTCAGATCACCCAACATTAAAATCAAATGAAATTTACTTATTCTGCAAATCTGATTTAGTTTGTTCAAAGAATTATATATTGTATTATTTATTTTTTAAAGGTAAGTAACAACCCTGTTTAACACCCTGTATGTCAATAACTATCCTTTAGATCTCGTTGTGCCATGAAGACATTAGATCAAGACTTCATAAACTACATTATACTTAATTTTCAGCCAATTCGAACGGGACTATTTTCCCAAAAGAACCGTGAAGGGCTCTTTTCAATTTTTATATTTTTTTTCAAGTGCGTCACGTGCGATACAGCAAGTGACATTTTTCTGATCCCCTGAGATCCATTTCTATTACTTGCTTCATCTTCTTCCTTAACGGGATTGACCACTTCCGCAGCAACGGCGTATATAGGGTCTTTAAGACATCCTCACCCCCCCCCACCTTGGGGCTTGCTACATTGCTTATTTCCATGGAAGGACCGGAAAAAAATTAAAATGAGATTTTCTCCCTCTTTCGTACCTCTTCAGTATAGGCGTCCAGCTGCCAGATTCTATTATATGCTCCCCTCTACCGTTCTATCCGGTTTGCTGTATCTTCTTTTGCTTTCGAGTTTTTTTTTACAGTGGACTCGCGGTCTAAAAGCAAAATTCGACTTGTTTTGGGTATTTACCAGTGGTCGTTTAAATACCCAAAATTAGGGAAACGACGTCAATCATACCACTTGATTTCCTTGCTCACCTCTTGCACCTTCTTTGCGAAGATATTTTAAAATGTAACACCGTGAAATCTTGCATCTCAATTGTTATTAACACAGTGAAAAATATCAAGACTAGCCACATCCTGAAAGCATTTTTAATCGATTTTAATTGGACAACAAGTTTGAAGACAGAATTCCTGAAAATAGGTGGGGAAGCAATTACAAAGTTTACTAGCAAATAAATCTGTGCTTCAAAATCTTGATGTTAGTGAGGAAGATGAACTCTCACCAGAAATGAAAAGGAAGCTACTTAATGATGGAGTGTTTTGGGTGTTCGAGTTCTAAAGCTGTTGAACATCTTTGATCTAATAATTGAACTTATTACTAACTCTGAGTCAAACGCACCCATAATCCACAAAATTTCACAAACTACAAAACACTCGCCAGCAAGAAATTCCAGAATCCTCTCATCAAAAATCTGAAGAGAAAACTGTGCTAGACAAACTGGAGAAACGTGTAAAATTTGGTGTTTCGCCAAATTCATCTGGATGCCGACTTACTGAACCCTTCATCTCCAGGTTCCAATTTGAAACCTGTTGAACTGCTTAATGATTTTTTCCTGAATCGGGCATGGTGGTGCACCGAGGCTCTAGGCCTATTGTGCCCCGCCAGTTTTCATATCAGTCCAGTACTCTTGAATAGTCCTGTACCCCAAAGTGCCATTCCCTTTTCCTGTTCAGGTGACGGCAATAGCATTATACATGAAGAGGAGTTTCGTCCTCCCCCTCACATTTCCTACATAGGGAATCTTCCGATACACCTATGAGGTTCAGGTGTCTTCAGAGCTCGCAGTGCGGTTTTGAGTTTCCATCTTTTTAGGCATAGTAGCAGATTGTCTCTGCTCTTGGGTGGACCTTCAATAAGTGCTTTGGACTGTCTTAGTCCCAGAAGTTCCAACCAGTATTCCCTGTGTTTGTCCCTTAATTGTTCTTCCAGCATACTCTTTATATGTTGGTAGGAAATACCACATGTGAGTTGCGGTCCAATTAAAGGTTTTTCGGCTCCTTTACCAGAAAGGCGGGGTCTGCCTCTTCATTTCCTTCTATGCCCCCATGCCCAGGAAACCATTCAAGAGTTAAATTGTTCGTTTGTACTCTTTACTTTTCGTTTAATGTATATTTTACCTTTTTTTGTTCATTTTGTAACGGAATATCGCATAATACTTTTAGGTCAAATATCTATCGGTCATATCTGAATTCAAGGAAACATTAATATAAAACTTCTATCTAAGTAATAATTAATTATAAATTAAGTAGTTTTTACCGAAATATATTCTCTCCCTTTGGATTTTTTTCTCTTCATTCTTATACCTTTAAATATTAACTTTTTTTATCTTTAACTAATATGACATCCTTTAATATCTTTATATCCTTATTGATGAATATTTGCAATTTTTTTTACCTTTTTAATTAGCTTCCTTAATACGGGTTAATTGAATTTAGTTCATCAGTATCGTAATGAATTGAATTTGTTGTAAAGTTAATAATTATTCATTCATTATTAGTCTGCTGAGCTTCGTCTTTTTACTACCACTTATAGTTAAGTTGGTGTTTGGATATGCGCAGTCCAAACAACCTTTTTGACGAGTAACAAAGTTGTTGCTATTTATCTTATCTTATAATTATTTATAAAAATAATTCAGTTTGAGTATTTAAATATATTCAGTTTATCTTATTAAGAAGAGAATAATTTGTAAATATTTCATTTATCGCTATTTTCTTTTCGCATTAATTTCTTTTAAATTTTATTTTTACACCCATATTTTCTAAAAATAGATATGCGCTTTTCGCGAAATATTGCTTAGAATTTTTTATATTTTTTAGTCTGGCGAATTAGTTTTATGGATGCGTATGAAAATAAATTTATATAGGATGTCTCATTGAATTTAAAAATTATTTCAACAATTAAAATTTTCTTTTAGTACTTACAGTAACGTTTCAGATTTCTAAAAAGTTCAATAGTTTATATACCGGTACCTTTTTTTAAGGTTCAACTTACTGTGACAAAGAATTTTTATTGAAATATGTATCTAAAATATACGGGTATTTACCCAAATTGGGTATTTACCCGATTATATAATCGGGTATTTACCCCGATTTATAAATATCTGAGTATTTTACCTCTCTGCTTGTATCTCAATTAATGCTTTTTACCTCTCGCCCTTCAGATAAGAGAGGTATAGGAATCATGCTAAAAATTGGGTAGTGAGTTTTCAATGGATAAACACGTTTTGGGGTCCCTAGAATACGATTTTAATATTTTCGCGATGATGTCTGTGTGTGTGTGTGTGTTAGTGTGTGTGTGTGTGTGTGTGTGTGTGTGTGTGTTAGTGTGTGTGTGTGTGTGTGTGTGTGTGTGTGTGTGTGTGAGTGTGTTTGGATGGATGTTGTAGTAACGATAACTCAAAAACTACTGAATAAAAAAAATTGAAATTTTGCATACAGGATTCTGATACCCTAACTTAGATCTGATTAGATTTTGGTGAAAATCGGACAACGGGAAGTGGCAGTTGCTATGGGTGATGACGCCATTATTATACAAAACGGCAATAAAGTTTTACACATATATTTTGTATACCCTATAGTTTATTTTCATCTCATTAAAATTTTCTAAACTTTTGCCATTGTTGCCATATTTACAAAAAAATAATTTTTTTTCATACTTTTTTGTGTCAACCTGTAAATTTTTGATTCAAAAATGGCGAGAGGTCATGTGTTGGCCACATCAGATTTTTAATTTCACTAAGGAACATACTTATAATTTCTAACTGACAAACTCACATCAATAAAATTAATATTAATACACTCACCACTTATTTTTGACACTTCGTTTTATTTCCTGTTTTTTGGAATACTAGAAATATTAATATTAATAATAGGGGTAGTATTAATGTTGCAATTTTTTCTCTGCTGTCAAACAACGACTACGAAAATAATTCAGGTCATGATTATTTCGACTCATATTACAGCAAGAATTTCTTTGCCAGAAAAACTAATTGCTCCGTTTCCATCATTGCCTCCGCCACCTGCGTTTAAAAGAATAAAATTTTGGCGCACGATTTCTTTCTCGCAAACTTATTCCTTATTCCTAGTTTTCGTAGTTCGCCAGATCGGACCGGGTCCGGACGTAAAAGAATGTAATGCTGATGTTGAGCCACCCGCAGTGATCGTGATGCTTATTACGAAGAGAGAAGGCACTCGATGCAGACACGCTTAACGTGACCTCGTGATGCCTTCGAGTGTTCTCTACTCTTCGTTGAAGCCCGCAGCCGCTCTTAAATATCTGCTATTTCAACGAGTTGGATTCGATACTTTTAAAGGTCGGACCACATTGTACGATGCGAAAGAATTAGACGATTATGCATAGTTGGCACCTAGTAAATAAAACATCTATTATTTTTATATATTTAGAAAAAATGAGTAAAGCTCTCGGTTTGGTTGATTTTTAAAATCATTTTTTTAAATGAGTAACTACATCACATGACACCTGAGTTGAAAAATTTTAAATTAATGATTTCAACATGTATCATACTAAGAAAAAGTTTTGTCTAGCATGATTGGCCACTGCCAATTGGTCATCGCCAATTAGCCGTGGCCTCAAGATAAAATAAAGCAAATTATTGGAAAACTAACAAATTATAAATCAATTTCATAAATGAGGTCCAAATTTCCAATAAATAAAACACAAAGTCGTATAACACAAGTTTCGGTTAATAAACCATCATCAAGCCACTATTTAAAGAAGTATAAGACGAGACAAAATTGTTATAAAAATGTGAATTAAATTATGGAAAGAGTTATTAATGATAGGTTAAAAAACCATTAAAAGTTATATAGAAACAAATTTGGGTTTAAACCAAATTAATATAAAAGTTGCTAAATTTGTTTAGGGGATGGTTTTAAATAAACATCTCAGAGAAACAAACAAAATTTTATCAACATTTGTATTAATTTAGTTTAAACCCAAATTTTTTCCTGTACCACTTTTAACGGTTTTTTTACTTATTACTAATTACTCTTTCCATATTGTAATAAATATTTTTGCAACAATTTTCTCTCCTTGTACTATAAATAATGACCTGATGATGTTTTTTTTTACCGAAATTAGTCACCTACCTTTTTTTACAAATTATGTTCCATATTTATTAATATTATACTGGGGTGGAAAAAATGGATCTTTATTGCACTCATATGTCATTCTACTACAGCGTTTTGTGATTATGTCAAACATAAACATTTCAATCAATGCCAAGTGCCAAAATATTTTTGGTTATTGCATGAACGTTGAAAAAATATTGTATTCAACTCATGCAAAAAAGTGTTTATTGCACTTACATAAGTAACTATTTACTATTTTTTCCGACAATTTTATTATATTACTTCAAAATGCGTTATTTTCAAACGTTATTTCAAGATTTTTGTAACAATACTTTATTTTGTTGATAATAAATAATTAATGTGATTAAGCTCAAATCTTTATTTTATGGGTTCGTTCCACGAATAGAATTTGAAATATATCAGACGTAAAATATAAAATAAAAAAATTTTTGGACGCCAGTCAAATTGATTTTTTTTTGTAATAGAAACAATTAACAAAAAAAAATATGATATAATTCAAAATCCGTCCTTTCTGTTTTTTCGGGTTAAGAAAAAAATTCAAATTAAACGTTATATTTGTTTATTTTTATTAAAATAGTGTTCCAGAGATTTTTTTTCTTTAAAAAAAAAATCTTCTTGGCCCAGGTAAAACTAACTGACCAGGGAAAAACATTCCAGAGGAAAAAACTGTCCAGAGGAAATAACTGTCCAGAGGAAAAAACTGTCCAGAGGAAAAAAAACTTCTTGGCCCAGGTAAAACTACTGTCCAGAGGAAAAACTTTCCAGAGGGAAAAACTATCCAGAGAAAAAAAACTGTCCACAGGAAAAAAAAACTGTCCAGAGGAAAAAACCCTACAAGATGAGGGGGAGAAAAAAAGAAATCTGCAGTAAGCGTCACAAACGGTATAAAGTCAGTTATTTTGACTAAGTAGGTAAAGAAAAGAAGATTATTAGCATGGGAAAGAAATTTTATAGGAATACCAAGAGAAGAGAGGGACATGACGCGAAGAAATAAGAAGGGGAGTATGAAACTAAAATATATTTAGTAGAGGAATAATGAAAATACAGGGTCCACAAAAAAACGTAACATTTTTTTAATTAATATTTTTTTTTCAGGCGCTTAATTTGATCCTGAGAAATAAACAGAATATGGTTCATCAGCAAAAATACAACCAATTTGCGGTTTTTAATGAATATGTTTTAGTCTGATTTATTTTCCCCCTTTTTTACTCTTCTATATTTGAAAAATTTTGACTTTTGTCCCGAAGATGGCTGATTAATTAGCCGAAAGCGCTTGACATTTTTTCCCTTAATTACATTACACACTTAAAAGAGTACAAATCTGCGTTTCTTTTCTTCATTACGAAGTGTGTACACACATAACTAGTAACTTTTGGCTACCTTCATTATAATAAGAATTCCTGAATTAACTAAAATAAATTTTACCATTTATCGACTGATCACGAAAGGGGTTGCTGTGGATCATTTACAAAATCGAAAAACGTAAAGAAAAAATGAAAACAATTGACAGATCTACGCAAAATCTTGTAAAAAAAGTTACATCAGCAGACCGCCAAGAGCTTTGGAAAAAATGTGTTGAACCGATTATTTATAAACATACATTTTTTTTTAATTATTCTAGTTCTGTTATGATTATTTATCAACATATAAATTAATAAAATGAAGTAACTCCGCCTATGGCTGATCAAACAAAATTGTCGGGAAGGGTCCTGAACGATTTTTTGTACTTTTGTAAAGTAACGCGTTACTTTTTCGTAATAACGCCCCAGCTCTCGATGCAAATTAGATATTGACTAAAGCAGACTTAGAGACAAAAATGGAATATTTACACTGTCTTCGTTGATTACAAAAAGGCATTTGACAGTGTAACTCTGTAGTACAGGTTTACATAGATTATCGCATTTCTTCGAACCACAATTAAATTAAATTAAGTCTTTTAATACAGACGAAATTCGCATTTGAAAATAACTAAGGGGACTCCTTTTAAGCCCATTTTTTTTTGTCTTAATAATTCAGGATATGGGTTCAATATTATATATACCAGTATATTTTTATCACTATCCTTGCAGCTTTTTTGACAGTCTTTTAGAATTCGGTTACACGAAATGGAAGCTAAAACAATTCACCAATCTGCAGTACTTTATATAAGTTAGTCTCATTTTTTAAAAAGCTTCTTGTTTCGTTTTGCCGCTCTAGTTTGTAAGGCCCTTTAGAAATTGTTACAAATCTACTTTCGATCCGCGGCATGTTTTTACCTTGCTTGCACTCTCAAGTATTGGATTTTTTTCTTAAAATACACGGCAGGTAACTAATTGAAGTGTTCCTTTTCTTTCGCGATGAAAGTAATTGCGTCATTTTTCGATCAAAAAAAATGGAAGAATAAAACAAATATATTCTTTAGAATAGAAACTATATAAAAAATGATAATAATAAAAATTACCTTTTATACCTATTTACAAATATACAGCATATTTCATAATATATTATAGTGTTATTTTTAAATTGAACACACTGTATTTTATTTAAAATTTAAATTTCACTCACTTAACAGTATATTATTCACCAAGTAATTTTTCTGAGGCTGAGAAAAATCTTCTCTACCGTGGTTTATATACTATTTTTTCCACTACTAGAACATTTAATCATTTTTACAATGATATTTTTTGGATTTTTTAGGTATAAATTTGAAAAGAATTTAATGGAAAAGAAGCAGTTTGTAAAAACAATTCAATGAGAATATTTAATGAATTAAATTGACATTTCAGTATGTTAATTGCACTGTGAATTTTAAAACTTTTCAAGTAGCGATGAAGACGTGACACTTGAATTTAAAAAAAATATTAAATTGATTTTTGGGTTACTTTTAGAATAGTTATTAATGTATTAATTCCACTAATTAATATCAAAATATTTATTACATAACCTTAAACTATTTCAAACGAAAATATATCTGATAAAGAATTACTTACCTCTATTTTATTTGATTAGGTCGAAAATTCACTTGAAATGATAGGAATTCAAAAGAAAGTGCTTATTTGCTGTCGAATTTTTATAATTTTTAAAAAAAACTATTTTGACAATCGCAATGACAGTTGCGTATAATTATTTTGAAAGATTTCTTAAGATCGCCTAGCTTTGACATAACGATTAGTCTTCAATTGTTTTGATTATCTACTACTAGTCAATAATAAAAAATTATCTACTTGTAGGAAATTTATCTTCCTGACTCGAATACAGCATAAATAATAGCATCTTCTGATACTAGTAGTGGAAAAAATTCATTATTGCACTAATTTTTTCAACTGGATCACTCTGTATTTACAGTTATAGTAAAAAAGTACCCTAATTGTAATTTTATTTGTCTCATAATTATTAGCTTTATTCGCTAGTCCCATTCTGAACCAATTCCGAACTAATTGATAACTGCCTAGTTATGAACCGATTCTGGATTTTATTTTACCGCGAACGGTTTTAGAACCAACGAAAACTTCAAATTGTCAAACGATAACCTAAAACCTAACGTAAATATGTATAACTAATTATAATTTATTAGAGTATTAAAATAGAGTGCTGTTTCCTACACTTTCCTGCACCATACAACACAAAACAAAACAGTTCTATTGCATGCTTGTTCCCGAAGCGAGTTCCTAACTTGTTATGAACATACTGAGTTGCGCAGTATAAAATAATAGATCAGGAGTCTGCGCAGTACAAAATAATGGAAGAGTTAAGTTATAATGCGCAACTCAGTATGTTCGGGAACACACCTTGTATATCGTATGATTTTTTATAATGGACTCATCCAGTGATTTTTTTTTATATTTTTATTTTATAATTTTGGCCTACCATAACACATTGCACCGGGTCCAGCCCTTCTGAGAAAGATCCTGCTCCTGTAATTAATACTTAAAATTTGAATATCGGGGCTATAGTGGCTTGTGACGTAGCCCAATTGAAACTCTCGTTCTCATTTGTTATGATTAAAAGAAGGAAAAAGGTATGTCAATTTTTCCTACAAACGAACAAAGCTAGAATTTTGGCAATGCTGTAGAAAGTAAAAGGTTAATTATTGGTCAAGAAGCAGCGCCACTTTCAAAATATATTAATTACTTTTTATTGATTTTTATTAATTAATGAATATTATAAGAACAATGAAAATCAACATAAGCAACTTAGGTTCTTTAAGCTATTCATTCATTAATATAAAACCAATAAATTCGTTCCTACTGGATAAGTCCATTATATATATTGCACAAAAATCAATGAACAAAAAACAGTTGACAACTAAAATTAAGATCGATATCGATATTGAGCATGAGCAGTCGAACCGAACTTTCAGTATTAACGAAAATCCAAACCGATTCAGAATCAATAATGAACTATTTTAATATGATCCGCGAACGGGGAACTGTTATTAAATTTTTTTTAACCGCGAACACTGCTTGTTAAGGTATTCATTAGAGCAAATATGGGCGCACAAACGATTTACGCGCAAAAATGTGCGTACCGGGCAAAGTACTGCTCGCGAAAGGCCAGAGCATGCACGAATGCGTTCCGACGATTATCGATTGCTGGTAAATATCAAAAAATATTTACGCATAAATGTCTTCAGCGTGGACGATAATTTTAAACTAGTTTGTATTATGTAAATTCAAAATTGTGTTTTGTTCAACATCATCAATAATTATTTATGAATATGAAATGGAATGATGAGCTGTGTTTACAATTAATTAATGAATGTGAAAAATGGCCGATTTTATGGAATCCAAAACATCCGAGTCATTTTTCAAGTAACCAAAAAGTAGATGCCTGAGAATCAATAGCAACAAATTTATGTTGTCCACGATTGCCCATTCTTTTTTATATAGAACGCATTTAAATAAAGGCTGAACTCGCAATGGGGTGCTTGCATGATTTTAGGTTAATGGGCCATTAGAAACCTGACCAATAAATATTTAACCCGTATTTTTTAATTTTTTTTAAAAACCTATATTCGCCCTATAATTCAAAAAAAATTAAAATCTGTGACGACTTAAAGTAGATCAGTTAAAAAAATATGCGAAAGATGGCGCCACTCTGATTTATCTGAATTTAGGTTACATCCGACAGTTTTCTCTCATATACCGGTAATAAACTATTAACTCCATCTCAATACTATAAATCATCGCAATTCTTAAACATTGTGACACAATAATTATAAGAAATTTTGTACTAAAAAATAAGAATATAGTTGAATAAATAACGTCGATTGTAGCGCCATCTTCACAGAAATAGAGAATTCATTAATATAAAAGTAATTACAGGATACTGTTTTCTCTGCTACCTTAAGACGTCACACATATATTTAATATTCTGGTCTATGCTCGTCAACACAGGTAATAAACATACTAAAGTAAAAAAATCAGAAAATATAAATTCTGCAAGCACCCCATTGCTATATTTATTCTTGGCATTATATCAGACACACACACAACAACTGGAGCAAATTTTTACGCACAAAAAAAACGTTAAAAAAGTTTCGTGCGCAAATTGTTCGTGTGCATACATTTGCTCTAATGAATACCCACCTTTAGACTGCGTATGCGAATAATCCCCGAACTGGTTCGGAATTGCACTCGCGAACAAAGCTATTATCATAGATTAGGTTATTTTCAATATGAGTGAAGCGTTAGCAGAGGCCTATTGTGGCTCACCCCTATGGGCTATAATTCACCATAGAATCCACACCTTCTTACGAAGTCTATGGTTGATTCAAGTAAAACTTCCTTGAAATTGGTAGGCTCTAGCTGTACAAAACCAAATATGCGAAGCCTATTCATTTGCAGGGCAGGACAGGAGTATAGAATATGCTTCGCCGTTTCATCTTCCACACTGCAGTACCGACAGTCCGATGTTTGGCTCAGACCTAGTTTCTTTAGATGGTAACTAAGACGACAGTACCCTGTAAGCAGTCCAATTAGGTCACTTCTACTTTAATCTAGGATCTGCAATAGGGTGCTATCACAGGGTTTGACTATGAATGCCTTAGAGTGAGCTAACCCAGGAATATCTTTCCAGTGCTGGAGAGTTTTCCTCTCGGTCCATTTCCAGATAGTGTCTTTTGGCTAGGACAAAGAATGGTTCCGGTTCAAAGAATTCAGATTCTGCACCTTTTCTCGCAGGAGTGTCGGCTTTCTCTTTGCCCTCCACCCTTCGTGTCCAGGTACCTAGAGTAGGGTTACTTTGTTACTGGTAGCAATACGATCCAATGATTCGATGCAGTTTCACACTAGCTTCGAGTTCAGCCGGTTGGAGCTCAGTGCTTTTAAAGCTGCCTGGCTGTCTGACAAAATGTAAATACTTTTGTTGACACATTCTATAGCGAAGACCTCCACCTGAAAGATGGTTGCCGACGCTTACTGTGATGTAAACTCTCGGTTTTCTGCTGTACTTGGGGTCTTTGGACCATCTATGTACAGTATCATAAAGTATTTAGTGAAACTTTGATCTGTTAGTGTCTGTATATTTTTAATAAATTTTAAAACGTGAAGTTTAAGGTTGCTTATAATTTTTGTTACTAACTTTTTTTCATACTTTTTAGACTTAAACAAAGAATATACCGTTAAAAATATGTAATCTATCTAATTAAATTTTTGCGCCATTCATATTATCAACTAGTAATATAAAAAAAATTATTTTATTAATAATTAATTACTCATCTGCTGACGTTGTTAAATTAATTATAATATGATTAATGATAAATATATATGTTTATAAATTATATTTAATTAAATTTACATATTGATAATAGAGTGATTCGATTAGATTATTTTAAAAATAATTTAGAGGCAATAAAGGTAGTAACGTTTATATTGACTCACCAATTTACAGCTGCGGAAAAGTTTAAAAATGTTTTTTACCTGCAACAAAAAAAAAATATTAAAATCATATCCATATAAATATTTATTTCTTATTAATAATTTTTATTTCTAAAACAAGAAATATATCAATATATATAGAATTTTTGGATAAACTAACTAGAGTTAGTTTGGTTTGCTACTAAACATTTTTTTATTATTATTATTTTTAATACTATTTACCATTAAATTTGTAACAGAGTGGATAAACACCCAGAAAAATATATTGTGTAAATGTAACCATTTTTATGGGTATCAAATACAATTGACTCGTCAAAACAAAGAACAAGAATCTGTTTAGTTAGTAAAACATTTTATATATTTTAAGTTCCATTGGCGATATGCCTTGATAGTTTTTCGGCAAGTTTTCTGCCATAAACAAATATTATTATGTCAATGTCAATATTTTCCCAGAATTTATAAGTTAAAACCTTATTCAGTTAATGGCCAGTTCGGTTACAATTAGAAATCCCAGAATAGTCAGTTAATTTTTGTATTTCGTTGGGTAAAGATCTGTTTTCAGGCATCTTTGAATTTCTGTCGAACAGGCGAATGTTTCTAAGCTTCCCATATCAACGGAAAAGGTACGTAACATCAATAGAACTTCAATCACTATTGATAGCATAGACTTGTACATTTAATTATGTAAATAATTATCATTTTATTGTGATTCACGCACGTCTAGGTTCGCTCGGCCTAATAAGAGATATTTTTATTTATATAGAAAGAAAGCACCATTAGTACACATGAAGTACACCTTTGTTACAAATTAAAAAAGAAAAAATTTGATCTGGATCTAGGACTAAAATTTTAACGGACTTTTTTCTCATTTGTATAAAATTTAATTTAATGTAACGATTTCAGATTTGGATTTAGCATAAAAAAGTAAAAACAAAAAATTATATTACGAAGTTTATTCCTAAAAAAAGTTTTCTTTCTTATTTGTGAAAATATTAAAATTCCAATTTCAGATTGTTAATCAATATAAAAATAAACTTTAATAACCCAAAATTTTTTGCCCATTAAGACAAAAAAATATTTTTTTTATATTATCAGGAACAGTCAAAATAGTTGCTAAATATAAAAAAAAATTGCGCATTCGCTGTCTAATTTAATAAAATTCTCAAAAGAGAATAAATAGATCACAATAACTAGTAGTTAAAAAAATATTTACCGTGATAATAAACTTTTCCCACGTTTTTTAAAGTAAAAGTAAAATGAAAATTTTTTTCGTATTGTTCAACCCTTGGGCATATAAAAATAAATACCAACACACTTTAAATTTATGTTTTCACTTTTTTATTGATGGATATCTATTGTAAGTAACCCACAAAAACTACGTGTTTGGCCGCAGGCAGCGTCGTATTTAATCGTTATCGTTGTAAAGATGTGACGTTTAGCGAAATTTATGTGTAGGTATACGAAATAAATACCGATTATATCAATAAAAGCATTGTAGCAATATTCGTGAATATTTTATTCGTCACTTATATATTGCAGAATGAAAAAATCAAAGATGAAATAAGATGAGAGATAAAAAAAAAGAACAATGATTACACACAATTAATATTATCTGTAATGACTGAAAACAACATGAAGTAATTAATAAAAAAATTACAATAATTAATCTAAATCGAAGAAGCTTTTTAATACTAAAAACAAAATTGAGAGGAACAAGAAATAAATTAGAAACAAATTAAAAAAAAATAGAACAATAGCAAAAATTCTTAAAACCCAACTAAACAAATAACAATTAAAATCTATTATTATTATTAATATTAATAATAAATTTGTAATAAATATTATGTAGCACTAAAATATTAAAATATATGTAAAGAAATTACATATAAACTGAGGATGTAAATTTTAAAAAAGAATAAAGACGAAAATTTGGTTAAAATTAATAATAAAAATAAAATTTAGAATACCTTCTTCTTACAATATACAGGGTGATCAATTTGTACTCTGAAGTTTGACATCTCCGTTGTTTTGAGGTATACGAAAAGTAAAAAAAAAATTATAGAGTCGAGCTCCAGATTTTAAAATTAAGGCCGAGACTACACACACGTTAACCTGTGGATAATTTCAGAAATTACCCACACCTTAAAACATTAAACGGTTATCTGACCTAAAAAAATATTTATTTTATTAAAAGAAATCTTGACTATCTAAATCTAGCCTGTGTATTTAAAAAATGTATATATTTTATTAAAAGATGTCTTGACTATCTAAATCTAGCCTGTGTTTAAAAAAGGCCATGTGTGATTCGATCCCCGGGCCAACTGCACCACTAGCGGGCTCTATGTCACGCGGCTACTTCACACACATCATGAATATAGCGCAGCAGCGGGCCAGGGGCGAAGCGTTCATGGCTACTGACTTCACACGGTCTAGTCTCGCGCACAGGTACGTTTTCCAGCCTCTCGCCGATCCTTGATTTTTAAATGCTTACAGCGGACGTAAATATTAATATATTGCGCTCAAATTTTTTTGATCGTTTTTAAATAACAAAACGTCGAACCTGCCTATTAGATGTATTTTTTCAAAATAATATTTTTGTATATTAAAATATACAAAAATATTATAAATAGGAAAGTCTTAATAATTTTCATAGTTTCTCCGCTGTTATTCTTAGTTTCCTTTTATAATAATTCTTTTTTTAATTTTGTTGATAGATATATTTTCAAATTTTATTTTTTCCACTAGAACAATTTGTTCATTTGCTTCTAAAAACTTGTTCCTATTAATCTTGTTGTAAAAATACTTTTAAAAATAAAAAATAACTGTAATGCAGAAAACGATCTTAAAAGATAAATTTTCCTGCCTTTTTCTTTTTATTGACATAAATCTTGGTTCAAACTAAACGTAATAATCGTTCAGTGAACGTTTTCCTGCAAATAAAAATATGAAATGCACGATGCATACATGCCGTTGCAAAATTAGATCAATTCTCTTTCCAGTATTCTACAGTTACGGAAAGGAAATATTAAATGAACGAACACTATGAATTTTTCACGAAATTTAGAATATTTTTTTTAATACGTGATAGAGTTTGAATGAATGAATTAGAAAATAAATGTATAATTCAAGGTAAAAACAACTTTTTAAGTATAATTATTATTATTAAATTTAATTTAATTTTTGCGCCATTGTTAATGAAGTTTTTTATGTTTTATATTTTCATAAAATGTCAATAGAGAAGTTTCATGGTAGTGATCATATGATATGTTTTTACATTTAAGTAAAATATAGACAAAAACTAATAAATCACTAAAAATTTTTTTTAAATCGGTCAATAAATAACGGAGAAATATAATATTAAAGTTGTTGCTTTTTCTCGCGACACGATTGACGTATGTCTGACTTAAATTTAATTACGGCATCGTAATTTATTAACTGTCACACAACAAAATATAGTCTACTCTTTTCTACAGAAGAGATTTTATTGTTGGAACGTGTCCCCTCAGCGAGCGTCAGCCGCCATCTTGAAAAGCAAGTTTTGTGAAATATCTCGTGAATCGTGCATCGTACGAGAAAAATAGTAGAACCTACTTTTTCTGCTCTGGACTTTGGACTTATATATGGGAGGAATAACGAGATAACCGCTTTGTTTACAATCCCGTCTCGTACACTAATTAGGAGAAATGACGTCAGGCCACTGAACGGACGGAATGCCAAACGCAACTTTAAAATGTTATAACTTTGCTAGTTTTTGAGATATCTTAATTTCACTTTTACACTTTTGTTCAGTTATGTTTAAATTATCCGTTTCATTCATCAAAAAAATGGTATATCAATACAAAATTTATACAAAAACTATCAGGGTGAGTGTTTATCTAAATGCGGGCCTGTGTTTTGGAAAATTAGAAATACTGGAAGTAACCAGGGTGTTATTTATTTGACATTTTTAAGGCAATATTTTTAAAATTTAAGCAAATTATCATTTTGCAAAATAAAATGTAAGCAGTGTTGTACAAAATAGGCAGAAATAGGTAAGAGATACCATACTTCTGGTAAAAGTGAATCAACGATTTTTTTATAGTTATGTGTCTTTTATTTTAGATCAATTCAACTATCTGTTTAATACATAAACAATTTTTTAAAAAAAATAAATAAACAGAAAGAGGAACTTGCAAAGACTTATGCACCTCGACAATGATAGACAGCTGTTTCGACCTTTATGGTCTCATCAGTATCATACCGTCGAAGTGAATAAATCCTTGCAAATTTCTCGACTGTAACCCATGAAAGCCAAGCCAACCGAATGTTAACAGAAATAACGCCATCTATGGCGGTTGGTTCTGTGCTGCTAACATTCGGTTGACTTGGCCTTCATGGGTTACAGTCGAGAAATTTGCAAGGATTTATTCACTTCGACGGTATCATACTGATGAGACCATAAAGGTCGAAACAGCTGTCTATCATTGTCGAGGTGCATAAATCTTTGCAAGTTCCTCTTTCTGTTTATTTATTTTTAAACAGAATTTACGATTTATTCGTATTAGAGGTGCTGCCACCTTTCGATGGTGACATGTAATGTCCCCCAACGGCTTAGTAGATTTTGATCTCGTGGCTGTTGGATATCGATGCAGCACAGAACCAACCGCCATAGATGGCGTTATTTCTGTTATTTTTTTGATTGAACAACAATCAGAAAATACAATAATATTCTTTAAGCTATTTTGTTGACACAGGAACAATGTGTAAACTACTCCTTGATTGAGATTGATGAGGTTTCTCCATTGAGTAAACCTCTTGCACCTTCCTTCAGATCAGCTGGCCATTTCCTCTTCAGTCTTCTTTGAGGGTATTCTTATAATAGTAGTTGTGGGAGGGTGTTTTCATGGGACTCCAGTCTGTGATGGTGTTTGTTGCTTCTTTCTTTTATTATATACCAAGGTCTTGATAAAGCATCTGGTTAATTCGTGTACCAGAAGAGTTTTCGACTGTGCGCGTTTGATAATGTTAATATTACAATTATGGCTTTGTATATAGGAATTTTATTTTTTAGCGACATTTTGGATCTTCTACCAAGTAATCAATTGAGTTATCTTGTTTATTTTGTCAATCTGTTTCCGCTTTTTCTGTATATGCTCTCTCCGGGTATCAGATTGCTATCAAGGTGAGTCCTTCCCCTAATAACACAAAAGCTCCGATTGACGTTTTTTATGCTTCATTTAAAGTCAGAACGTCCGAGCACCAAAATAAAACGTTTTATAAACTTTTCTGTAAGAACATTTTTAAAAGGGATATAAAGAAACGTCCAAAATATGTCGACAAAACGTCTGAACTCATAAATTAAAAACAAAACGTTTTTTACGTTACAGTACTCATGACGTATTTAAAACCTACGATAAAAAACGACTACCGAACGTTTTTTTAATGTCAATGTCAGAATGTTTTTATAAAGTCACAATGGGGACGTTTTATTTGAGGCGTTTTTAAATCCACCAGTAAAAACGTTCAAAACAAGTTTTGTTTAGGTCCATAATAGAATGTTTTCAGAAAAACTCAGAAAGTTACGTTTTTTTAACGTTTTTGTATGTCGTTTTTAAACACTGTAAAAAACGATCAAAAGACGTTGTGTTTTTGTAACCGCAAAAGTATATTTTGAGAAAGAAAGTTTAAACGTTTTATTTGAGTCATTTTTAAAACCATAGTTAAAAAATTTAGTCCAATAGACGTTCTAAAATACGTCCAAAAAACGTTTTTTGTAGAACGATTTATTTATTCCGTTATGTACATTTTAAAAACGTTTTTATACGTCTCTGTGGTATTAGGGTAGATACTTTGCACAATTTGTTGGAATTTCTAGGTTATTGATGTATACAGGTGAACACTTTTCGTTTGGTGAATTTTTTTTCCCATTTTGTGAGCCACTCTTCCAAGTAAAATAGATGTTCCTGGAGGTTTGATTTTAATTTCTCCGTTCACTCTTTTTCCAAAAGATCTGCCCATTAAATATGAGTAGGTAAAGGGACACATTGGCCACCCCCTCCACTTTTTTTCTACCCAGTCGTACCGCGTCGGCTCTGGTCGGAGCTGAAAACCATTAAAAAATGTTCCATTTCGAGTCGTTTTTAAGGCTCGGCTTAATAAAGTTAATTATACACAATGTAAATATGTCAGTCTTAATTAAATTGTAACAGAAATAAATGCTGGCGATATCTGCTTTAGTTTTCTAAGCAATAATTTTAAATCAACTTACTTCTTGTTCGCAAGGAAATCACAAATGATGAAATTTTGATTAATATGATCATTCTTCGAACAAAATCAGCGTAATACTTAATACCTGTCAGAGAGATGTTAATCTAGATTTATTTTCTCGTAACGAAAAGTGCAAAGGGAATCTATCTTCCGAGACACAATGATAATTCACTTTCACGTATTACATCTCCGTATCGAGTCGAATTTGTAGAAAGTACACGCCTACACGGTTAAATTCTGCTTTAAAAGTTAATACAAAATTGCGTAACCTGAAAAACAGTTGCTCGGAGATGCACAATGGTGCTAATCGTTAAGATGCTGGTCAAAATATAATCAACTAAAGGAAATACAAGAGATCATAAATATAAAATAAATCGCAAAACTCAAATGTGATAAAAGTTTTAAGAAAATAAAACAGAAAGTCAGGTACCATAGAATTTAATGAAAAAGTAACCGGACCATCCGAATTGCATCCCCGTTGAAGTAGGTAGATTTTTTACCATCCGAGTTGCATCCCATTTTAATTTTAGCAGCAAAACTAATTTATTTTATGGTAATAACCGACAGCGTTGTCACGTTTACTTAATACTTTTATGACGGTTATGTGCGAGAAACCAACCAAACTAATTCGAAAAGAAATAAAAGTAGATAGTTTACATTTGTTCTACCCTAGGTATAGGGAATTCAACGTGTTAGAGAGAGAGTTGTAAAAAATTCAGGGTGCCAAAAAGAGAGAGCGGTTGCGTAGTAACGTCATAGTGCTCTCTCTTTCTGACACGCTGAATTCCCTATACCTGTTTAAATCTAAATGTTGCTCTGATCCCTTAAACAATAACTGCAGATTTTGAAATTGCAACTCACAAATCTATTTCATAAACCAATATAACGAAATTTCGAAAATTTTTGACATACACATTTGATCTATTTTTCCTTGACAAAAAAGATGTTGGAGAATTTTATGTTTTTGGCTTGGCTGCAACTGAATCAGGAAGAATTTTAGCACAAAGCGGCAACGTTGCTACAGAGTTTACCTGAAATAATTTTAATAATAAGCAAATACCTTTTTCGACGAGAGATGCAATTCGGATGGAACCTTTTCTTGGTCAGGTGAAAATAACATTTTTGGGATGCAACTCGGATATCGCCAAAGTAACAAGAGGCAACTAATTTCGGTCATTGACCATTATCAGGCCTATAGATTCAAACGTTAAGAGTGAATACAATACACATTCAAATATATAAAAAACTTACCATAAGTATTTTCGCAAGGGAAAAAAGAAAATTTCATACATGTAACACCCCTTAAGGGTAGTAAAAAAACATTTTTAAGACAAATTTATTTAAAAACTGGTACTTGACAAAGAAAAAATTAAGCATTAGAAGTTAAAATGACTAAAAATAAACTAGGTTGCTCCCTAGGGCTGGCAGTAATTACCAGCACCTAAGGACAACACCTAATGGGGGCATCATAGCCTAAAAAAACACCCTATAGGGGGCTAAACGAAGAAGACCACAGGGCAGTCATTGAACGAAGAAAGGTAATAATCTTAATTATATGGCCCAAACTTAGAAAGTAGGGAAGAAAGTCGCTACGTGTCACCAACAATTCTCACCGGCAATCAGTGAAAGTGAAATGACAGGTGACAGGTGATAGATGACAGTTGACAGACGATAGGTGACATGTAACAGATGACAGTGAAAATACCACTCTGCACGCTGAAGTGAGGGGTAACAAAAAATTAAAAAATAATAATAAGCAGATAATAATAGTAATGATGGAACAAAGACATAAGTATAGAACTTTTTAAAAAATTAGAAACAGTTTTTAGAATAGAAAAAAAATTGAACAGTACAAAATGTAAATTAAAAAATCACTGTATACCTCGGTAAAAAAATATTATTTTATTTTATACTATATCAGATCTAGCATTGTTATTAAAAATAAGACTCTGGTATCAATTTTTAAGTTTTGTTAACTTTTCTTTCTTATAAATTCTAACCTAGGTTCAAATAATTTTTACTCAAGTAAATAGGAAAAAAAGGTTACATTTGCTATATTTAAAATTTTGTCCGTTTATATAAATTTCCGTTTCACAGTGCGACCGCACATAACATTAAACATATAGCGGATAGTATATATCGTAATATTTGGGTGTGGTTGGAGTTGTACCGTTTTGTCTAATGGAGAGCTTGACTTGCACTCTATGATGGCTGCAGCTGTTAAGAGTACTTAAACTAAACAGTAAAATACGATACGTGATTAGTTGCATACATTCATGCAACAGATGTAAAGGTTAGAGAGGGCACTGAGGTACACAATGCATTGTTTTTGAATTATTATAGTAAAAATATATTAAAATTTACGATAATATTTCCGGCTATGTAAAATATTTCAGACAAAAATGGATTAGAAATCTTACTAAAAAACATTACCATTTTCTACATCTTTTTTCAAGTCCATATTTTCTTGGATAAAAAATTTGGGGAAAAGAATGGCTATTATATTCCTCTAGCTTTTTGTTTATTGTCAAATAAGGAAAAAATTATATTTTGAAAATGACCCTTATGAAAAAAAGGTACACACCATCCATGTTCAGGCGAAACGCTACCACAATTTAAGCCGTCAGGCGAATCGGGAAATTTTAATTGGTCAGGCGAAACGGAATCAAGCGAATCGAGCATAAATCCTAGTTTCGGTCACTGACCATCATCAGGTCACTATTAAGTACTAACAGGGGAACAAATTGATCACATAAGTGATTGACCCATTAAGGGTAGAAGATAAAATTATGAAATAAATTGTGTGGGTACTTAAAAATAATAAAAAATTATAAAAAACATAATAAACAGCCAGTTAATTAATTAATTAATTAATTAATTAAACGGGTTGCTTCCGATGAGAGTAACATTGACACACGACACACACACACACACACACACACACACACACACACACACACACACACACACACACACACACACACACACACACACACACACATCGTGAATACAGCGCAGCAGCGGACCAGGGGCGAAGCTTTCATGACTACTCACGTCACACGGTCTAGTATCGGGCACAGGTACGTTTTCCAGCCTCTCGTCGATCCTTGATTTTAAAATGCTTACAGCGGACGTAAATATTAATATTTTGCATTCAATTTTTTTTTATCATTTTAAATAACAAAATCTCTCGATTTAAGTTGAAATAAAAAAAATAATAAAAATGTCGAACCTGCCTATTTCAATTTCAATAAAAATTAAGTTAATTAATCGATTATTTTTGTAAGCGACCCGTACAAAAAGTATACTCTATTTGCTTTAGCATCAACCACATCCCCAACGACTCATTCATAACTTACTATTTGTTTACACGCCAACATTAAACTTGGCCAGGTGAGGTGAGAGGAAAGGTGAAGGTAGGAGTGGGGATGTGCCGGAGTGAGTATGACGTCGCATTTAAAAGTATATACATAGGCGTAACAGTAAAGGGTAAATTTCTTCGATATGGCGAAACTTCATACTTGCTAGAGAATAGACCGCCACTACGCAGTGCTCGCGGTCCTCCTATGCGAAGTGGGCACTACTGTTTTAATCACTGTCAAAACGCCACTCGCAAGATCGCAAGGTTATGTTTGATGGCAGTGGTGTTTACCTTAGATCATATATGCTGCGCCAGATACGGCATCATGTAGTATTTTGTTGGTAGAAGAGTGGTGCAATGATGACAGCGTACTCTGAGTCGGGTACTGATTTGACATTGGTCAAACTACATCGATACTGATTTCTCATTGGTCAAACATGTCGAAATTTGAAAACGACCAATCACTGACTGAGTACGCTAGACCCCCCCGGACCTACCAAACAAGTAACCTACATGCCGCATCTAGCGTAGCGTATATAATCCAAGACAAGGTGTTTAATGTTTTTGTTGTAAAGTAGATGAAGTGACGATTTAAGTTGTTGTTGGTCTGTTTGATGAACGAATAACCTTGTTGTCAATAAAGAAACAAAATGAGAGGGGGAAGAGCTGACGGTAAGCCGGGAATGAGCCAGTTATGTCGAAAGAGAATCAGATTGGCCTCCAAATAATTTCCGACAACGAGATGACCTAATTGGCGCTTTCCCGTGCGTTTTCGTGGTGTATTTGGATTAGACAGTGGTGCCATCCCGGTTTACCTGAGGCTGAGGCTTATAATGTGATATTGTTGGGGGGGGGGGGGGGAAATGTACAATCAGTCCCTGGGTGACAAATATCTAAATCCGTCACTGCCTAAAAGGGAATAATCACACATTTCTAACATCAATATTTACTGGAAATCTGAAAGAACATTATATACATATACCTAAAATTCATCTATATTTTATTAAGGTATCTTTAAGTTTAATTTAACATTATCTTTGCTCTTTCCCTCTTTCCATAGAGTATTAATTGACAGGATATTTTCAGTGAGAAATAAATAATAAAATAATTTTTTTTCTCAAAGACATGTACTAACGCCCATGGTTCAGAAATGTAACCTTAAATAAATTTACTTGTGAAACGATAAAAATTGATTTAAATAGTCCAATTTTTTGCTCACTTGACCTGTTTAACCACATTCATCTAACGTAAATGAACTCTAAAAACAATAAATATTCGAATATTCCCAATGACATTTAATGACATATAATGCAAGATGGGCTTAATATTTTACTATTAAATTTACAAATCCGTTATTTTGAATGAAATCCTAGTGCACACAGTTGCCAAATGGTAAATTAAATTATATATGAATTGACAAACTAAACTATATATAGTAATGTATTACTGTTATGAATTATTAAATTTGTCACTGGTAGCATCAATTTAAAAATTAAACTTTTATAAATTTAAAACAATCATTTAAGCAACTTAAAGTGTCTTTCTGATTCTCTATTGAACTATACTTTAGTAAATACTGAAAATTAAAAATAAGTTTGGCAACAATGAACGATCATTGTGACTTTATACCTCTCGGTGGTTTGGACTGTGAGGTGTTGTTGGCGTCCAGAATTTTGTAAACAATGATATCTCTATTTTTATTACCTCTCGCCCTTCAGATAAGAGAGGTATAGGAATCATGCTAAAAATTGGGTAGTGAGTTTTCAATGAATAAACACGTTTTAGGGTCCCTAGAATACGATTTTAATATTTTCGCGATGATGTCTGTGTGTGTGTGTGTGTTAGTGTGTGTGTGTGTTAGTGTGTGTGTGTGTTAGTGTGTGTGTGTGTGTGTGTGTGTGTGTGTGTGTGTGTGTGTGTGTGTTTGGATGGATGTTGTAGTAACGATAACTCAAAAACTACTGAATAAAAAAATTTGAAATTTTGCATACAGAATTCTGATACCCTAGATTAAATCTGATTAGATTTTGGTGCTAATCGGACAACCGGAAGTGGCAGTTGCTATGGGTGATGACGCCATTATTATACAAAACGGCAATAAAGTTTTACACATATATTTTGTATAGCCTACAGTTTATTTTCATCTTATTAAAATTTTCGAAACTTTTGCCATTGTTGCCAGATTTACAAAAAAATAATTTTTTTTCATACTTTTTTGTGTCAACCTGTAAATTTTTGATTCAAAAATGGCGAGAGGTCATGTGCTGGCCACATCAGATTTTTACCTCTCGCCCTTCAGATAAGAGAGGTATAGGAATCATGCTAAAAATTGGGTAGTGAGTTTTCAATGGATAAACACGTTTTAGGGTCCCTAGAATACGATTTGAATATTTTCGCGATGATGTCTGTGTGTGTGTGTGTTAGTGTGTGTGTGTGTGTTAGTGTGTGTGTGTGTTAGTGTGTGTGTGTGTTTGGATGGATGTTGTAGTAACGATAACTCAAAAACTACTGAATGAAAAAATTTGAAATTTTGCATACACGATTCTTATACCCTAGATTAGATCTGATTAGATTTTGGTGTCAATCGGACAACCGGAAGAGGCACTTGCTATGGGTGATGACGCCATTATTATACAAAACGGCAATAAAGTTTTACACATATATTTTGTATACCATATAGTTTATTTTCATCCCATTAAAATTTTAGAAACTTTTGCCATTGCTGCCAGATTTACAAAAAAGTAAATTTTTTTCATACTTTTTTGTGCCACCGTGTAAATTTTTGATTCAAACATGGCGAGAGGTCATGTGGTGGCCACATCAGATTTTTTATCTCTGGCATCAACCTATAAAACATATGACTCACAAACTGTCAGTCAAAAATTAGTTGGAATAACGCAACTCGCATTATCCCGGAATTATCACATTTTCCAGATTGTTAGCCACATTATAACAAACCCATGTTAAATCACGGAAATCAATTTTGAAATGCAATTGCTATTCACATTTTGTGACAATGTAAATCGCAAGGAATTAGCGCCATAGGATATTAAGTTAATTTCTGGTAAAGCCTCTGTAGCAAGGCAGAATATTCCCGTTCTCCCCTTAATCTGATTACTTGCGAATTTGAGCCGTTTAGTACGCCGCACCCGCCGGAAGGTTATCTCAAGATAAACACGCCTAGATGAAATAAGCGTTTACATAAGGTACGCGAAATATAAATAAAACGAATTATAATTCGCCGGAAAATGCAACATAGGATAATGGTGTTTTGGTTTATAGATGAATTTCGATATTTTATGCATAAATTGCTAGTCCACATTATTATATAATAGAAATTAATGTATACCACTATTATTACAGAATATTCATATTTGTTCTATAAACATCCACTAGATATAATGACAAACGTTCCTAGAATGTGCAAAAATATTATATTAAAAAAACTCAAATTGATATAAGTCATGTTGAGCTTGACCTGAATTACACACAAAAATGGATTTATTACTACTCGAAATTATTTTGTTATTAAAAGATTTATCTAATGGAATATCCGCGTTTACCATGGAACACCAAGTACATAAATTGATTTTGGCTTTAGGAGCGGACGTCATCGATAAAAGGGTATTAGCTAAATGTCCATTATAACGTGTAATTTTCGAAGTTGGCATGCCCAATCAAACGCACAAATTGGGAGAGACTCTATAAACGTGGGTTAATAAAAGCTGATTTGAGGGTTAACGTAACCGATTTAATGGCTGCAGGTTAAATAAATCTTTGTAATTACTGAAATAAATACGACAAATGGCTTTTCGGTATTGCGAAATGGAAATTTCAAAATCGATACGAGACGACCTTTCTGGTTATTCCTCGAAGTTCAATAAGGGTCTATCTTACCTGGAAAATCAGGAAAAGTCATTTCCTAAATATCGACCAACGATGGTATTTTTTTACAGTTCGTTGTAGAAAAGGTGAAATTTTCTTTAACAAAAATAATATTTGGAATTAACGACAAAAAAATCATTGGGGAATTTTTAACTTGTTAAATCTGATATATGAAAAAATAAAAAAATATGAATAAAATGTCCATTGGCCACCTCCGAATGAGACACTTATGATCACAATAGAAAAGCAAATTTCTAGTAACGGATTTTACATTTACAGCTTTTTATCAAGCACAAATAAAGTATACAAGAAGCAAGTAATAAAAAAGTGAAAAACGGCAATATTTTTGCCGTAATTTCGAGTTTTTGAAAATTTAAAGTTACGAAAATAAATTTCTATATACGGATATATCTTTTATACTGAAGTATTCCGGGAGACATAGTGGTATGGACAGCCCCTTTAACTTTTTTATTTATTAGCCGATTTTTATGAAATTTTATAAATTTGAATTCTACGGATCAAAATCCATACAGCCACCTACACTGAAAAAAAAATAGCTGGAACTTTCAGTTTCTTTTAATCAAAAAACAAACAAAAATGCGTATCAGAAAGTGGATGTACACCATATATATTTAAAAAAAATGAGTTAAGGTTAGGTTGCTATTCTAATAAAATTGTAATAAATCAGACAAAAACAGTTTTTTAAAAGAAAGAACATTTTGATATTGTCACAAACTACATTGAGAAAAATATTTTATTTTTCAAAATATGAAAGTCCTGTCAAATTGACATGTTACTAATGGATTACATGTATTTTGATCCGTAGAATCCAAATTTATCAAAATATATTTAAAAATCATAATTTGGGTCCATTTCTGGCGAAATCGGAAGTCGGTCATCTTGAATGTACACGTCAAAAAATCATACACAAGAGAGTGACATATGTATTCCCATTTATTTTTCGACGCTGAATCCGATGCCGAGCTCAGAATTGGGTCTACAGGTCTGGAATTGGCCCCAGGAGCCGAAAATGGCCTGAAATGCGGTTCCGGGGATAAGGCGAAGTCGACGCTGAATTTTGGAGCTAAAACCGGATTTGTGCTCGAAAAGTTTATGGCCAACTGAAATTCCGGGTTTGGGTCCGGGAAAATGACCCCTTGGGGCGGGAAAATCCTGTTTTGGACGTCCCGGTCACGACTGTGGTATTTTCATGGACTTTCCAGTTTTGGAGCTGAGATTGGGTGTGAAAAGTGTTTGGTCAGCTGAAATTCCCAGTTTGGGTCCGGGAACATGGCCCATTGGGGCCGGAAAATCGTATTTCGGACGTACCAGTCGAAAAAGTGGGATTTTCATGTATTTTTCAATCCTGGTCCTTGGAGTATGCTCAAAAAGTTTTTGGACAGTTGAAATTCCCAGTTTGGGACCGGGAAAATAGCCCATTAGGGCCGGAAAATCGTATTTCGGACGTACCAGTCGCAAAAGTGGGATTTTCATTTATTTTTCAATCCTGGTCCTTGGAGTATGCTCAAAAAGTTTTTGGACAGTTGAAATTCCCAGTTTGGGTCCGGGAAAATAGCCCATTGGGGCCGGAAAATCATATTTCGGACATACCAGTCGCAACAGTGGTATTTTCGTGAGTAGATCAGATAAGCAACTACTGGTACAGGTATGGGGAATTCAAAGTGTTAGAGAGAGAAGATGCAGAGTTTCAGTGTGCAAGAGCGAGAGAGTGTCATATCGATATATCTTCGTTGCTATATGACCGCAATAGTAGAATCCTACACACGTTTAACATTAAATACTCCCGCTAATAAACAGATGGTGCTAATGGTGGTGATCTCCGTTATTAATGGCCTAATTTTAATGAAAAAAAATCTGTGTATTATAAATGTGACTTAAAATAAATACGTAAACAAAAAAAACATATGCAGACAGATCAAAAGACAAAAGGGCATTAGGATCTAACTTCGTTACTATGGGTCTAAATTACACGCGGAAAACGGTATTGTAGTATAAATATGACGTAGAATATATACGTAAACAAAAATCATGGGCAGAACCAAAGACTCAAGGGCATTAATGTCAAACTTCGTCATTATTGGTCCAAATTGAACGCGGAAAACGACGCTATATTTGAAATATGACGCAGAATATACATGTTAACAAGAATCATGCGCAGAACCGACAAGAAGGACATTAAGGTCAAACTAATGTTAGATGTGTGTAGGATTCTACTATCGCGGTCATATAGCAACGAAGATATATCGATATAACACTCTCTCGCTCTTGCACACTGAAACTCTGCATCCTCTCTCTCTAACACATTGAATTCCCTATACTTGTACCAGTAGTTGCTTACCTGATCTACTCACGAAAATACCACTGTTGCGACTGGTATGTCCGAAATATGATTTTTCCGGCCCCAATGAGCTATTTTCACGGACCCAAACTGGGAATTTCAACTGTCCAAAAACTTTTTGAGCATACTCCAAGGACCAGGATTGAAAAATACATGAAAATCCCACTTCTGCGACTGGTACGTCCGAAATACGATTTTCCGTCCCTAATGGGCCATGTTCCCGGACCCAAACTGGGAATTTCAGCTGACCAAACACTTTTCTCACCCAGTCTTAGCTCCAAAATTGGAAAGTCCATGAAAATACCACAGTCGTGACCGGGACGTCCAAAACAGGATTTTCCCGCCCCAAGGGGTCATTTTCCCGGACCCAAACCCGGAATTTCAGTTGGCCATAAACTTTTCAAGCACAAATCCGGTGTTAGCTCCAAAATTCAGCGTCGACTTCGTCTTATCCCGGGAACCGCATTTCAGGCCATTTTCGGCTCCTGGGGCCAATTCCAGACGTGTAGGCCCAATTCTGAGCTCGGGATCGGATTCAGCGTCGAAAAATAAATGGGAATACATATGTCACTCTCTTGTGTATGATTTTTTTTTTGTGGGGTTAAAAATAAAGAAACAAATCCAGATATTTACGATGCCCAAAAAAAATTTCATGGCTGTAACTAAAATTTTTATAACGATCAAGACATGTCTGTAAAAAAATCTAACAAATTAACAAACCGTATTAGAACATACCCATCTATTCTTCACTTAACTAAAACATTGAATATAAACCGCACTTCACGTATGAGGAAGTTGTTTCGTCTTAGTGAAATAATTCACGTAACTGGACTGTTATTACTCTTTAAGATTTATTCAAATTGAAAAGATTATTGTTTGAACTTTTTCTCCTAGAGGCCGCATCGTAAAATAGAATTTTTCAATGGATTCACTGCGCGCGTCTAATTTAATCAATTTGCAGATTAAATTTTCAACTTGAGGGAGTGCCAAGAGCTGGTCGTATATTATATTTTTTTTTTTTTTTATTTAGAAAAAGTTTAATAAATTTTTATTATTTAATAATGGAACAGGATTACCATATTGTTAATTTATATTAAAAATTTCATAACTGTTATATAAATTATGTAATAAATATATTCTTATATCATTTATTTTTTTTATAAAATTTTCCTCAGTAACAATCAAAAATGGCGAAAATTAAAAAAAAAAATTGAAAAAATATAGATAATTGAGAAATGTGGAAGAAAATAGAGAAAAACAAGGGAAAATGGGGAAAAAGATGGGAAAATGGAGAATGGGAAAAAATAGGAACAAAATCCGCAAAAATATTGGCCATAAGGGACAAAAAGGGAAAATAAGAAAGGAAAAAATAATAAAAAACAGGAAAAAATGGAAAAAAATAGAAAAAAATACGAAAATAGCGAAAAATAGGAAAACGTATGGAAAAATAAGGGGAAATTGTGGAAAAATTGAGAAAAAGGTAAAAAATCGAGAAAAAGTAGAGAAAAACATTGGATAATGCGAAAAAATTGGAATAGGAAAAAATAGGGAAATTAGGACAAAATCCACCAAAATATAAGTTGCTATAAGGAACAATTAGGGAAAAATAAAGAAAAATTAGGAAAATAACGAAAAACAAAAAAAATAGAAAGAAACAGATTAAATAAACAAAATAGGGAAAAATGGCGAAATATTGGGAATAATACGGAAAACTAGGGAAAAACTAAAGAAAAACAGGTAAAGAAAAACAGGTAAAAATATGGAAAAATACTGAAAAATAGGGAAAAGTAGGGAAAAATAGTCAAATTAAAGAAATGTAGGCAAAACTTGAGAAAACAGGAAAATGGAGAAAATAGGAAAAATAGAGAAAAAATATGGCAAAAATCGCAAAAATAGGGACACACTGGGAAAAATAAGGGCAAAATAATGGAAACTGGGAAAAAAATAGAAAGAAAAAATTAAAAAAATAGTGGCAAACAGGGAAATTCGGGAATAAAAAGAAAAAAGAGGGAAAAATAAGGAAAAACTGGAAATCAGGAAAAAATTGCGAATAATAGAGACAAATAATGAAAAACAGGAAAAATAATGAAAAACAAGGAAAGTATGGAAGATATACTAAAAATAGAGAAAACTAGGAACAATTAGGGAAAAATAGGGACCAACAGGAAAAAATATGCAAAGTACAGCAAAATAGGCAAAAATAAGTAATAATGCCGTATCACATATTATATCCGTATAATAATATATAAAAAATTAACAGAAAGAAATTGGAAAAAATAGAAAAATAGGGCAAAATAGCGGAATATAGGGAAAAATACTGAAAAAAGGGAAAATGGAGAAAAATAGAACAAAATGGGAAGAAATCGGAAAATTAGAGAAAAATAGAGCAAAATATGGAAACATACGGGAAAATAATGAAAAATAGAGAAATATGAGGTAAAATGGAGAAAATGAAGAGATATGGAAAAATAAGGATATTAAAGATAAACTGAAAAAATATGAAAATATGTGAATATACTGAAAAATAGGAAAAATTGGGATAAACGTGGAAATATAAAGAAATTAGGGAAACTTAAGGAAAAACATGGAAAAATACGGAACAATATTCAAAAATAGGGAAAATAGAGGAAAATAAGGAAAAATATGAGAAATAGTTCAAAATAGGAAAATTAGAGAAAAATAGAGAAATATAGGGAAAATACGGAAACATGAGATAATAGTGAAAAATAAAGGCAAATAAGAGACAAATACTGACAAATTATGAAAAACAGGAAAAATATAGAGGGAATAGGAAAAATTACGAAAAATGAAAAAATATGGAACAATGGAGATTAATATTAAAAAATTGAAAAAAAAAGAAAAAACTGGAAAACTACGAAAAAATAGACCAAAACAGGGAAAAATAAGGAAATACAGGAAGAAATGGGGAAAAGTAATAAAATATAGAGAACAATTTTGAACAAAGGGAAAAATTGGGAAAATTATGGAACCTAAGAAGAAAGTAAAAAATAGCTTGAAAGGAAAATTAATGAAAACAAGAAAAACAGGAAAAAATAATGAAAACAGTATAAAATAGCAAGAAATAGGTAAAAAAATGTAAAAATAGAAATTATAGGAAAAAATATTGAAAAATAGCAAAAAATAATAATAATAAAACCTTGGACTGTTTTTTCCAAGGTTAGTTTAGGGACAAATAATTGAAAATAGGGAAAAATGAAAATAAAAATATGAAAAAATTATGAAAAATAGAAAAAAATCGGTTGTATCGCCCCAAAACATTCCCAACGAGAGTATCCACGAATACTCTTTCAGATATTTAATATTAAAGTTTCAAATTTTGACATTTTTTTTATTTTTGACAGGTGACAGTTGGAAACAATTTTGACCGCTTTCAAATGACATATTGCAAGTCAAATTACGTGACACACTGCATCTGTCATTTTTTGATAGTGACACTTCCGTTTGACAGATGTACAAAAACTAATGGGTTCTTCCGACGGGTAACCCAACCCCATATACCAAATTTCAGCTCAATCGAATTAAACGTGTGGCCTCTATCGTGGAAGAATACACACAGACAGACACGGACATCTGGAAATCATCTCAGGTGACCTCAAAATGGATATTTCCATCTTTATCTCCGGAGGTGGGTCGGGAAAGTAAAAATATTAAGAAATTGAAAAAATATTCAAAAACAAAGATCGGGTATCCAGGTACTAATCTTATAAAGAAAATCCTTATCCTGATAGCATTATTATTAACAAACAGAAAACAAATTCCTAACCATAACATGCCAATATTTTCCAAGGTTGTGTTCACTAAAATGTATTTTATTCACACCAGTCCAATAGTCTTACTTGCCAAATATCTTCAATACCTAATATTATCAATTAATCTTTTCTAAATTGTTATAATTCTACTTTCACTCACCTTTTTTTGTTGGTCTTCGCAAGGTAGACGGAGCTCTGATAATAGTAGGTTTAACGACGTAAGTGATGCTGCGTTTATGTGATAAACCTGTCTTTTTCTGTCTAACAGGTTTCCTTTTTGGCACTGGCGAAACACCTGGGGGAATGTAGGGACTATCACTTTTACAACTATCATTATTATCATCACTGACCATAGATTTACCCGAAATCGGAGACCCACAAGCAAAATTATCGTACTCATCGTTTGTAAGGCTTAATCTTGACATATTATAAGTCAAATGATCTGATAAATAATCAAAATCGCCTGGTAAACTTTCATATAATCCTTCGTCTGTACTACAAGCACTTCTACTAGCATAAATAGAATTATCCAAAGGACTTAAATTACGGATTTCGTTTAATCCATATTTAAAAGACGGTTTCCGGTTCACACTTTTCCGTTTTTCAGGCGGAACAAAAATCATCGGATCTAATTTTAAGGCACGTAAAGATTTAGAGGGTCTACTAACAACCACTTGGTACAAATCACTTCTAACCGAACTGTTATCCTTCGGATTTTTCTTCTTTTTATTCCGTTTTTTACCGCTGTTTTTTCTTCGAATCGAGCTTTTCTTAGAATCCACAACTAAAGCACCGCTAGTCCGTTTAAAATAACCGTCCCTACTGACCGATAACTTTGGCTTGGGTCTCTTTTTTCTGAATAATCCCTTTGAAGGTGCGAAGTTCGCGTGGAAGTCACTGAGTTTTGGAGCCGATATGGAAAAAGAAAAACCGGAATCTTTACTAGAAAATAATCCGGTCGAAGCAGTCGTATTACTTGTTGACGATAATGTCCTTCCTACTGGAGGAGTAGGTCTCTTTTGTAAACGATTAATAACTATAGGATCGTCACGTAAATCTTTTAAAGCGCTGTCTAAAGAATGATGAACAGGTATTGGAGGTCCGGAAGTTTTTGGTAATTCCAAACTTCTCGGAGCCATTCCAGGAGGAGCATCCATCCATATCCTTCCTAGGCTTATTGATAATGAGCATAATTCTTCTGTACTGGAATCTGGCATAAGAGGAGTTACGGTTTGTTTGGATCTTCTCCTGACTAAAGGAGATTTTTTAATATCAGTACTATCTCCCCAAGGAAACATTTCAACAGCTGAATCATTACTTTCTTTTCTTTGTAAACTGGGACTTCTTTGTTTAGGTTTACGTTTTGGAGATTTTTTTCTTGGTACAGGTGATGAAGATAACTGTCGAATAACTGGAGGTGCTACCACTTCATCAGAAGCCGGTACATAAATAATAGTTCTTTCAGAACCTTTAATACCTGTTGGATTAGGTGCCGCCGCTTCCGTTTTTCTAATCCCTCTTAACCACTGTCCGTAAGCTATTACGCTTTGACCTGGTCCGCTTTTACTCTGCTGTTCTACTTTATATTTATTATTGCACTTAGTTTCGTTTTTGATAGTGAGATCGTTAGTAGCGACACCTACATCGCGTTTTTCAATTTGCACTGACGAACAATAGATTTTTTTCGGTTCTTCGTATTCCTCTTCGTCTTCAGCGACCGTTTGCGTGGAAACTTCCAATTTTGATATGTGTTTCTTTTTGCCGCGGTCCAAATAACTTCTACGGATCGATATTCTCTTAAAGGAGTCGCTGCGTTTAAAGGACGATTCCTTTTCTTTCTTTTTTTTACCTCCGCCGACTAATCGACGGAGGTTTTCAAATGTTATGGGTTTCATGGTATTAGGTGTCGAGTTGGATTTGTTGGTTGCTCCAAACTGCCATCGCTGTATGGAGTTGTTTATGAGTTTTATTGTTCATTATGGATCCAACTTTACTTGAAACCTAAGAAAAATGTTTAAAGTTAGATCAAAATCAAAAGTTATGTAATGTAAGACTCTGAGGATTTTTGTTTATGTTGTTCTCTATAAAATGGTAAATACTTTATTATTAAACATAATTTATTAATAACAATAATTTTAGAAACATTCATAGGAAATTATTAACAATACCATTTGTTACAACAACTTATGATATCTAATTTTTCAATAAGTAAACATGTTTTTGATAAACCCATCGTCAGTGCTCCCTCTACTAAAAAAAAGATTAATTCAAGGACAAAGACGTAGATAACTTTTTTCTGGGAGGGGGTGGGGTACTCAAACTTTTAGACAAAAATGTTTATCCGTTTCTACATTTTATATATTATATCTCCTTTTTTTGTGTTATTTTTTTGGTATCTACGCCACATTTAAAAAATAAATGAAATGGTAACAAATTTAAAAAATTCGAAAATATATCAAAAACTTCAAAAAATATTTTAAATATTTCAAAAAAAAATGTTAAAAAATTTAAAAATATGAAAATATATCGAAAATTTCAAAAATATATTAAAATTGTCAAAAAACATTAAAAAGTTATTATTATAAATTTTGCAAAAATTAAAAAATTCCGAGAATTTAAAAAATTTCAATTCTAAAAACTTCATAAATTTTAAAAATGTTAAGATCTTATTTACCACATTTTAAAAATGGAACGTAAGAAATTTAAAAATTTCTAAAATACATCAAAAACTTCAAAAAGTATTTTAAAAATTTGAAAAAATTTAAAAACAAAAATATATCGAAAATTTCAAAAATATATTAAAAGTTTCAAAAAACAATAAAAAATTATTGGAAATTTTCTAGAATTGCAAAAATTTTAAAAATTCGGAAAATTTAAAAATTTTTAAGAACTTCATAAATTTATTGATCAAACATTTAAAAAAAATAAAAAAAAACATGAAATATAAGAAATTAAAAATTTTCTAAAATATATCAAAAACCTCAAAACATATTTTAAAAAAATGTAAAAAAATGTAAAAAAATGTAAAAAAATGTAAAAAAATGTAAAAAAAATTAAAAATATCAAAGAATTGCAAATATTTAAAAAATTCCGAGAGAATTAAAAAAAAATCAAAAATTAAAATATCTCCAAAATTTAAAAAACATTTTAAAAACATCGAAAATTTCAAAAATATATTAAAGATATCAAAAACAATAAAAAATTATTATTAGAAATTTTCCAAAAATACAAAAATTTCAAAACCCGAAAATTTCAAATATTTCAAGAATTTGTGAAAATGTCAAAAACATTTTAAAAATTTTAAAAAAAAAATTAAAAAATTTAAAAACATCAAAAGTATACCGAAAATTTCTAAAAAAAAAAATATATTAAAAAATTCAAAAAAAACAATAAAAAAGAATTATTGGAAATTACCTAGAATTGCAAAAATTTTAAAAATTCGGAGAATTTAAAAAATTTCAAAAATTTTAATTTAAGAACTTCATAAATTTTAAAAATGTTAAGAATTTTTTTATCAAACATTTAAAAAAAAATAAAAAAATAAATGAAATGTAAGATATTCAAAAATTTCGAAAATATATCAAAAACTAAAATATATTAAAAATTTCAAAAAAAATGTTAAAAAATTTAAAAACATCAAAAATATATTGAAAATTTAAAAACATTACAAAATTATTATAAGAAAATTTTCTAGAATTGCAAATTTTTAAAAAAATCCGAGAATTTAAAAAATTTCAAAAGTTTTAAGAACTTCGTAAATTTAAAAAAAGTCATTTATCAATCATTAAAAAAAAAATTAAAAAAATGAAATGAAAGAAATTCAAAAATATATCAAAAACTTCATACATTTTTAAAATTTTAAAAAATTGTTGATCAAACATTAAAAAAAAATTAAAAAATTGAAATGTGAGAAATTCAAAAATTTCGAAAATATCCAAAATTTCAAAAATTATTTTAAAATATATCTAAAATTTAAAAAATATATTAAAAATGCCAAAAACAATAAAAAGTTATCATTAGAAATTTTCTAAAATTGTAAAAATTTCAAAAAAACCCGAAAATTTAAAATATTTCAAGAACTTGTGAAAATTTCAAAAGTATTTTAAAAATTTCAAAAAAAAAATGTTAAAAATTTAAAAATATCAAAAATTTCAAAAATATATTAAAAATTTCAATACCCTAGGGCCTACATAATCTACTCTTATTTATTGTCCCAAAATTTTATTTATTTTTATTCAGTACTTTTTGAGATATTTTGGATCGAAAAATAGGATGGGTGCTGTAATCACCTTAAGGTATGCGGTAGTTTCCGATCCATGAGATTTAAGCCGTGATTTTAAATAATGTTAGGATCGTGCTGAAGTTTATACAAATAATAAAAACATTTTTGACTTTTTCTTATATTCTTTATATTCTTTACCAAAGTAACTATAAATAATGTATTAGAAAAATAAATATAAATCAAAGATATTTATTTGTAGTTACCGCATCTTCTGAAACAATAAATTTTCCTTTTGATAACACATATTTCACTTGGGAGTTTTTTCTATATATATATTTTTCTCTCTGTTATTTAAACGAACAGGTCATGTGTTTTCTCTCCGAGATGATTACTTGTGCATTGTTTGATAGATGACCTATGTTCATAACTCGGCAGAGAGCGGGAGTTAGGCGAGAATTCTACCGTCAAAACTGACCCCGTTGTGATTGATTCTCTTTTGTGCTACCAATGCCGCCACTATTGGGGATCGATAGGTGAATATGGAGTGTGTTTATCTACATATGGAAAATATTATATTATGAAAAAAAATTTTCTGGCTTTACGATTAATAAATTATATATTAAAAAAGAAGGTTTCGGTAATTTTTCCATATGTTTTTTAAAATAATATGTATCCCAATGGCAAATACCTTATCCAGAAAAGAGATAAAAGAAGGGACATTTTTAAGATAAAAGAGGGGAAAATTGGGACGATAAAGTGACAAATTTGAAAAAAAATTGGAATAATTATAAAAATTGAACAAAAAAAGGGGTAATTTAAGAGAAAAAACTGACAAAATTAAGATAGGCAATTTTGGAGAGAAATTATTTGAGAAAAAAAAAGTGAGAAGAGACCCCTCACTTCTCTTATGGAAAATGGCTTTCGGCTAATTTTAGTCTAAATTTTAGTCTAAATTTTAGTCTAAATTTTAGTCTAAATTTTAGATTAGTATGTCAAAGCTGAGGTTTAATGGTTTTCAATATTATAGTAATTTTAAAAATGAAGTAGCTGCACTGACTTTTTGATAAATCCTGTATATAGAATTAATATATGTTTTTAAATACCAATCTTATGACTAAATTTACTCATTACCAAATTCAGTATAAGTTTTCTTAAAAATTCAAGAAATTGAAATTATAACAAAATTGCCTAAATACCAATTTATCCAACTTTGACAAGAAATATCTCGAAAACTGGTCATATGATTCAGTTAAGATCTACAACACACTAAAATTTAAAAAAAATTAACCGAAAGCCGTTTCCTTAAGAAAAGTGAGAGGTCCTGAGAGAAATGAGGAAAAAAGTAACAAAATTTAAGAGAAAAATGAGGAGATATAAATACTTAAAAAGTGACAATATTAAGAGAAAAAAGAGGGGAATTTTTGGAGAAAAAATTTTAAACGAAAAAGTGACAAATTTAAGAGAGAAATGAGGAGAAAAAAGTACTTAAAAAGTGACAATACTAAGAGAAAAAGAGAGAAATTTTTGGAGAAAAAATTTGAGACGAAAAAGTGACAAGAAAAGAGGTAAAATTACTAAAAAAGTGACAAAATTAAGAGAAAAATAAGATATAATTTTGGAGAGAAAATTTTTAAGACAAAAAAGTGACGAATTAAGAGAGAAAAGGCGGGAAATTTTGGAGAAAAAAAGTACCAAAAAAGTGAAAAATTTAAGACAGAACTGAGGAGAAAAAAGTACTTAAAAAGTGACAATATTAAGAGAAAAAGAGGAAAATTTTTGGAGAAAAAATTTGAGACGAAAAAGTGACAAACAAGAGGTGAAAAAAGTACTAAAAAGTGACAATTATCATCAAAAAAGAGGAAATTTTGAAAAGTAAAAAAAATACAAAAAATGATAACAAAATTCAGAGAGAAATGAGTGGTAATTTTGGAGAGAAAATATTTAAGACAAAAAGTGACAAATTAGAAGAGAAAAGGTAGGAAATTTTGGAGAAAAACAAGTACAAAAAAAGTGACAAAATTTAAAAAAAAAATGAGGAGAAAAAGTGACAATATTAAGAGAAAAAAGAGGGGAATCTTAGGAGAAAAAATTTAAGACGAAAAAGTAATAAACTTAAGACAGAAAAGAGGGGGAAAAAGTGCTAAAACAGTGACAATATTCATAAAAAAGAGGAAATTTTGCAAAGTAAAAGAAAAGTACAAAAAATGACAAAATTAAAATATTAAGAAAAAAAAGAGGGGAGTTTTTGGAGAAAAAATTTAAGGCGAGAAAGTGACAAGAAAGGAGAGTAAAAATTACTAAAAAGAGACAATAATCGTAAAAAAAGAGGACATTATGAAAAGTAAAAAAAAGTACTTAATTTTTGGAGAAAAAATTTGAGACGAAAAAGTGACAAACAAGAGGTGAAAAAAGTACTAAAAAGTGGCAATAATCGTAAAAAAAGAGGAAATTTTGAAAAGTAAAAAAAATTAAAAAATGATAACAAAATTCAGAGAGAAATGAGGGGTAATTTTGGAGAGAAAATATTTAAGACAAAAAAGTGACAAAGAGAGAAATGATGAAAAATAAGTACTTAAAAAGTACCAATATTAAGAGAAAAAAGAGGGGAGTTTTTGGAGAAAAAATTTAAGGCGAAAAAGTGACAAGAAAGGAGGGTAAAAAGTAATAAAAAGAGACAATAATCGTAAAAAAGAGGACATTTTGAAAAGTAAAAAAAAAATAAAAAAAAGGACAAAATTAAAAAGAAAAGAGGAAAAAAATACTAAAAATTTGACACAATAAAGAGAAAAATAAGGGGTAATTTTGGTGAAAAAAGTTTTAAGAAAAAAAATTAACGAATTAAGAGAGAAAAGGCGGGAAATTTTGGAGAAAAAAAGTACCAAAAAAGTGACAAATTTAAGACAGAAATAAGGAGAAAAAAGTACTTAAAAAGTGACGATATTAAGAGAAAAGAGGGAAATATTTGGAGAAAAAATTTGAGACTAAAAAGAAGAAAAGAGGGAAAAAAGTACTAAAAAAGTGACAATATTCATAAAAAAGAGGAAATTTTGCAAAGTAAAAAAAGTACAAAAACTGACAAAAATTAAAAAAGAAAAGAAGAGAAAAAAATACTAAAAATTGGCCACGCCGAAACTTCCCATTCCCGGTTTTCGAAACTATGCAATCTGACAAAGTACCACTGATGATTCCTATAAGGATGAAACATTTATGGCAACGTTCGGAGTGTACAGTTTTAAAAACTTACTCTCTCTATCTTTTTAAGTATTCAGCTTATTTATTAGAATATTGACTGTATTATTTTTAAGCGTACATAATTTCCCATTTTACTTCATTGACATTTTTTTAAAGGATCTATATATTTTTTTTTTAAGGTTTTAATCTTCTCGACCTCAATGTTTTTTCTGGAGACCGTCGACCCCATTGAACGACGACCTGCTTTCGTAAGGACACGACCCTACTATTGTGGTAGATCCTACTTTCCGGAAAGGATCCACTTGGGACACCGAATACACAATGTAATATTGTTGTCTTTTAATACAAAGGAAATTTTACAGACAATAAATAAAATAATCAGTAACTAGATCGTTAATATCAATTGTTTTTATTTTTAAATCTAAACAAACTAGAATGAAATTTCTACCGAATTTGAAATAAATTCAATCTGAGTCTGTCACGTCTGATATAAAGTTTCGGCGAATAAGACGGGATGAGGCAGAATGATCGCCCATTTTCCATTGAGAATACTCCACGCAAAAAGGAAATATAATAGCAGTATAAATTCAAATTTATTCTCGTATAACTCGCGCGTTTCACGAAAATGTGTATTTTATGTTTTCTTTTTCCAACGACGTAACACTGATTGTATCCAAAAGATTTTCCTCCAATTTTTACGCCGCAAAAAACACTTAATAATATTGGAACATACGTTACAAGGAATGGAGACTTTCGCTTTCCGTATTTAATTTTTAAATTTTACTTTGTATGTACTTGGTATAATGGTATTTCATAATATATTAGAAAACAATCAGCTATATTCCTTGAAAGCATTTTTTTTATTTATTAATCATATACTGCAGACAAAGAGTAATGTTCTATTTTTCAACCTACACCTCCTACTAGATTGTAGGTTAGGCAAATGTATTAAATATTTATAATTCTGTCAATAGTTCTTATTTCATGACTTAGATGATTTATAATCATTTCGACATTTTTTAAATATTATAATATAAGGTTTTATTTCAATAATTTTACTCTTCATAGTGTTTAGGATTGCCTCGGGCGCCACCTTTCGTTTATAGTACGAAGGTCACTTGCACGGGCAGCTTCAGTAGAGAAAGAAAATATATAAAGTTAAATGATTATATAGTACCTGGGACATAGACAAATCCTTCATTATTTATAATTTGACAATTTAAAATTATATATCTGGGTTGGATATATTATTAATTAAAAATATTTTAAATTAATTGTATTTTGTCATTATATTATTTAAATTTTGCTCTTATTTGTAATTCCTAATAATAAATGACTAAATTTTATTCCCATCTATATCAAAATAATATAAACTTAACTCTGAATTTATTTTGTTTTCAATAAAAAAACAATATATAACAGCCAAAAAAAACCGATTTATTTACCTTTGTTGCTCGCTTTTATCTGTTCACATTTACGTATAAAGAAGGTAGAAAATCAAAGGAATGTTTTTCTCGTTCGGTTTCCACGACCAGATTCTTTTTCAGAAATCAAATATAAGCGTCCACAGAGGAGGGGATTTATGGGAAATTTATTTTTTTTTAAACTGATTGAAAAAAATCCTTTTCATGCTAAAATTCGAGATATAATATGCATTTTAAGCATGATTAGATTATACAATATACTTTTGATATTTTTATTTATTTAGGGTTCTACCCTTATAAATGTTATATTAGGTATAGTATGGACATGCTTTAAGAACTGTTTTGGAATCTATAAAGAATTTTAAATTTCCTGATTTTTTTCATGGCCTAATAATTTTAAAATTTAATAAATCGTTTTCTTTCATATAAAATTTCTTAGATTGTTTTTTTTTTGTTAAATACCGAATTGTAACCTCAAAACGATAATATTTTCATAATTCGTAGTTTTCAAAAATAAGACTTAAAAATTTGTTATTTTTTCAATATCTTCTGAATTTTTTTATAACTTGTTTTTTTATTTAAAATATATCACGATATTTATTTTTCTATCTTTCGCTTTATAAAATTGTAAAACTTTTCCTAAAATTTAGTTTTAATAATTCGTATCTTAAATTTTTTAGGTTTTTTAAAAAAGTTCTTTTCTATTTATATTACGAAAAGTTTAAAAATTTGTGAATTTTTTTCTGTTTATATATTAAAAGTTCGTCTTAGCAATGCTAACTGGTTTAAAAATTAAAAAATTCCATTTAAAAAAATTTCGTTTGTGTATTTTGTATTATATTTGGTTTTTATTTTCCAAAAAATACAAATACAACTTTCCTTATTTGCATCAATATGAATTTCATTAAAATTCTCATGTTTTTGAAAATTTTTATTAAATCCGTAAGATATTAAAAAATATTTATTATTATTAGAGTTGACACTATTGTTAAAACATTTCTGAAATAAATTTGTAGCGCCAATGATAACGTTTCGAAAATTCATTGAATTTTTCTAGACGAATGAACTGACCGAAGTCGGGATACATTTGTGGATCACTTTTCAATTTTCCATTATGTTGATTTCCACCAACGAACGAACGATATCCTTACATCTATGTTTAAAAGCTAAAAAATTTGCTTAGTTGGGAACCAGCAATAAGCTTATTCTTGTCCAAAAAGAGCAAAAAAGATTTTATAAAATAACAATTAAATAATATTTTTATATCGCAAAATAACTGTCACATATTAATTGCTGTCAATTAAGTATCATATATTAATCGTAAAAATGTAATTGTCAAAACTTAACTATAATTTTTTTTTCTCGTGAATCAAAAAAATTAACTACCATATATTACCTGTCACACATTACCGGTCACAAACCGTCAAAATTAAATTGCAAAAATTCAACTACTTGGCTGTCTCGTATTAACTGTCATACGCTAATTGTTAAAAATTTACTATTAAAATTCAAAAGAAAAAATTTTACCTTCATAAATTAACTGTAAAAAATTATTTATAACAAATTAACACTCATTAAGTGCCACAAATTAACTGTTAAAAATTAGCTGTCAAAATTAAATTGTAAAAATTGAACTGTCACAACTGGACTGTCTCGTATTAACTGCCATAAGCTAACTGTCAAAATTACTGTTAAAATTTAAAAGGAAAAATTTTACTTGCAAAAATTAACTGTAAATAAAATTACTGTAAAAAAATTAACTGTCAAAAATTACTTATAACAAATTAACAGTCATTAAGTACCACAAATTTACTGTTAAAAATCAGCTGTCAAAATTAAATTGTAAAAATTGAACTGTCTCAACTGAACTGTACCGTATTAACTGCCATAAGTTAACTGTCAAAAATTTACTGTTAAAATTTAAAAGAAAAAATTTTACCTTCTAAAATTAACTGTAAATGAAATTACTGTAAAATAATTAACCGTCAAAAATTACTTATAACAAATTAACAGTCATTAAGTACCACAAATTTACTGTTAAAAATCAGCTGTCAAAATTAAATTGTAAAAATTAAACTGTCACAACTGAACTGTCCCTTATTAACTGCCATAAGTTAACTGTCAAAAATTTACTGTTAAAATTTAAAAGAAAAAATTTTACCTTCTAAAATTAACTGTAAATGAAATTACTGTAAAAAAATTAACTGTCAAAAATTACTTATAACAAATTAACAGTCATTAAGTGCCACAAATTAACTGTTAAAAATCAGCTATCAAAATTAAATTATAAAAATTGAACTGTCACAACTGGACTGTTTCGTATTAACTGCCATAAACTAACTGTCCAAAATTTACTGTTAAAATTTACAAGGAAAAATGTTACTTTCAAAAATTACTGTAAAAAATTAACTGTCAAAAATTACTTACGACAAATTAACAGACGCATATTAAGTACCACAAATTAACTGTTAAAAATTAGCTGTCAAAATTAAATTGTAAAAATTGAACTGTCTCGTATTAACTGCCCTAAACTAACTGTCCAAAATTTACTGTTAAAATTTACAAGGAAAAATGTTACTTTCAAAAAATTACTGTAAAAAATTAACTGTCAAAAATTACTTAAAACAAATTAACAGTCGCATATTAAGTTCCACAAATTAACTGTTAAAAATTAGCTCTCAAAATTAAATTGTAAAAATTGAACTGTCACAACTGGACTGTCTCGTATTAACTGCCATCAACTAAGTGTCCAAAATTTACTGTTAAAATTTACAAGGAAAAATGTTACTTTCAAAAAATTACTGTCAAAAATTAACTGTCAAAAATTACTTATAACAAATTAACAGTCGAATATTAAGTACCACAAATTAACTGTTAAAAAGTAGCTGTCAGAATTAAATAGTAAAAATTGAACTGTCACAACTGGGCTTTCCTGTATTAACTGCCATAAGATAACTGCCAAAAATTTAAAAAGAAAAATTTTACTTCCAAAATTTCCCATAAATAAATTTACTGTAAAAAAATTAACTGTCAAAAATAACTTATAACAAATTAATTGTCAAAAATTTGTGACAAAATTTGTTCAAAATTATATGTCCAAATTAAATTGTAAAAATGTATCTGTCACAATTTGACTGTTTCGTATTAACAGCCATAAATTAACTGTTAAAATTTAATAGAAAAAAATTAACTATTAAAAATCAATCAATGTTAATTTTTGTTACGATTTTACTGCAAAAAACTTAAATGTCAAAAATTAGATGTCAGAAATTAACCGTCATATATTACGGCCCTCAAAAAAATGTATCTGTCACAATTTGACTGTCTCGTATTAAAAAGCCATAAATTAACTGTTAAAATTTAATAGGAAAAAATTATTTCTCAAAAATCAATTGTTAATGTTTTTGTTACAATTTTACTGCAAAACTTAAATGTCAAAAATTAGCTATCAGAAATTAACCGTCATATATTATGTCCCCCCTCACAAAATTTATCTGTCACAATTTGACAGTCTCGTATTAACAGCCATAAAATAACTGTCAAAAATTAACTGTCACATATTATGGCCTAAAAAAAATTTATCTGTTACAATCTGACTGTTTCGTATAAACAGCCTTAACTTAACTGTCAAAAATTTACTGTTCAAATTTAATAGAAAAAATTATTTCTCAAAAATCAATTGTTAATTTTTTTATTACGATTTTAATGCAAAAAACAAATAACAAAAATTAGCTGTCAGAAATTAACCAAAAAAATATATCTGTCACAATTTGACAATCTCCTATTAACAGCCAAAAACTAACTGTTAAAATTTAATAGAAAAAATCAACTGTTAATTTCTTTGTTACGATTTTAGTGCAAAAAACTTAAATATCAAAAATTAGTAGTCAGAAATTAACCCTCATATCTTATGGGCCAAAAAAAATTAATCTGTCACAATTTGACAATCTCGTATTAACAGCCATAAATTAACTGTTAAAATTTAATAGAAAAAATCAACTGTTAATGTTTTTGTTACGATTTTACAACAAAAAACTTAAATGTGAAAAATTAGCTGTCAGAAATTAACCGTCATATATTAATGGCCACCAAAAAAATGTATAGTTCATAATTTGATTGTCTCGTATTAACAGCCATAAATTAACTGACAAAAATTAACTGTTAAAATTTAATAGAAAAAATTATCTCTTAAAAATCAATTTTTAACGTTTTTGTTACGATTTTACTGCAAAAAAATTAAATGTCAAAAATTAGCTGCCAGAAATTATAGCCCCAAAAAAATTTATCTGTCACAATTTGACTGTCTCGTATTAACAGCCATAAAGTAACTGTCAAAAATTAACTGTTAAAATTTTCTCTCAAAATTTTTTTTTGTTACGATTTTACTGCTAAAAAATGAACTGTCAAAAATTAGCTGTCATAAATTAACGGTCATATATCAGGCGTTACAAATTAACGGTTAATTGACATTTACCATAAGGTTGTGACTTTGGTAACATCCTGTTTAACTCTAGGAAAAACATCACGATTGACCTCATTTTGAGCGATTGAGTTATGTACCTGTTCAGAGAACGATCGATAGATGAATATAAACTGTTTTGTCAGGATATATAGGTTCTAGACGTATAGGCTTCAATAGATAAGTGTTCGTAAACAACTGGGATAAGTCCGATGAAAGTTTAAATTAATTTGGCCGGTGTCCAAAACGGATGCTTTCAGAAGCAGCGTTCTTGAAACTTTCAAATATAATAACAATAAAAGTTTTTGTTGGGAAAAGTCTCGATATTTTAGATGGAATATCCTGCAGTGAATGTGATTTATATGAGAAATATTGAAATTGTCGATATAATATGAACTAGCCTTGATCTTATTCCTATTTATTTTGAAAAACATTTTTACACGTACGTAAGTATTTTAACAACGTGCAATTTATTTCCCTGTCTTTTTTTAATTATATTGGTGAGTTTTTGCGAATTTTCTTCTCGACAATGTAGTCCCTAATACGATTTTCACGCAGAAAAGCAATTTCAACAGAAAAAGTAAGAGGACAGAATAGAAGTGGAACGTCCGATTAATTGGTATCTCCAATAAAGTCTGTTCTGTTCGGACGTACGTGTGGTCAAACTACTACAATGGCGTTCCAAGAAGTTACGCACTGAAGACGGTGATTTATCTTTTCCATTTCTAATAGTAAAATAAAACAAACAAAAATGGGGGAAATGACATATATAAACTATAGTGTAAAACATGTTCATTAACCAAACAAAGCAAATATATTGAAAGTTAAATTAAAAATGTGTTTATATAAAGATTAATTATTTGCCAATGGCTGGTTTTTAATTAAATTCTACAAATAAAACCACAAATAAATCTTAAAAATCGTGTAATTTATCGTACTATTTTGTATCTTAATTTTTATTAAAGTAAACTAAAAAATTTAAATTCAGATTTAACCAAGGCATAGAATATCAATTTTCCTTTAGTTTGGCTTATCAAACTTTGTCGATTATTAAAGTAATATCCAAGTTCTGTGCTATGACAAATAAATCTTAGTAAATATGGCTGCTTGTATCTGGTAATTTGAGAGTTTGGACAGTCACTAACAGAACACTACAGAATATACAGGGTGTTTCATTGGGAAAGTGACATACGTTGACTATAGATAGGGGACACCCAGGCGATCTCAAAAACCCCCATACTTAATGGGTTTAACTACTGTAATACTGGGTGTTTTATCTACTTTGCCAATTTCTTGCAAGGTTCATAACTTTCTAACCACGCTGTATATTTTCATGACAATTGACGGGCATATTTTGTTTAAAGTTCCCAATCGATCAATAAATTTACAATAAAAGAAATCCAGGTACGGATTAAAAAAAATATATAATATTCCGACCCAAAAACAACACCCTGTATATCAGATTTCGTTAAAATAGTTTATGTATTTGCAAAGAGCACGAAAAAATGAATTTGGTGATATACTTTGCATTTTCGGCAATATATTTTTTCTTTTAAAATTTTCAGTTTGAATTCTGAAATGATGTGAATTGTGAGAGCCCAAAACTGATACCAATTTTTTTTCAATGTGATTTAGTTTTAATGAAGACTTGTTAATCTGAATTGGTAAAATTTTAATATTTTAAGTATTTATTTATTATTTGCGATAAATACTCCACAAAATACAATCATCTTTAATTAACGGATAAATAATAATAAATTTACAAAAAATTTTGACATATAAAGTGACACTTTTTAAAACTGACAGACGTTATCAAATGTTTTACTTTGTGTAACTAATTACATAAAGTAAAATATTATGTAACTGGTGACGAAAAATGGATTTCAAAATTAGTGACAGAATTTAATTTATTTAACTGTTATAACACAAGATAAGGACATAACTTATAAATAAATTAATTATTATACAAATTGATAACATAGTTATTGCAAAAATTTAAAAAATTAATTTCCGACGACATACTTGTTTTATTGCTGGTACTTGCTGTTATTTGGGAGACGGCGCGAATTGCATTAGATGTTTCACCAAAATATTTCGGCTTATTTACAAAATGTCAAACTGACAACTGAAATGAAGTGACGGCAAGAAATAGACTAGATTTATGTTTTCAAAATTTTTATCAATTATATTTTATTATTTTTTTTTATTACTTCAAAATTAGAAAAAATTAGAAAAAATCTTGTATGCAATACGTTACGAAATGCAATTTTGTCCGACCTAGTGAAACTGGAGGGGGGTTGAAAAATAAAAAATTATATCTCCGCCATTTTATATGTATCGAAACAGGTCATATCGTAAGAAATCGTAAATCGTAGGAGTTGGTAAAACATCGTAAAAAAATCGTAAAAATCCGTAAAAAAACCGTAAAAAAACATGAAAATCTTATGTCAATAAATTTCGTGTTGCGTATAGTTCTTGTGTTTACTGTAAAAGTAAGTATACCTATTACTAAAATCGTCTTTTAAAAATAAAGATCACCACTAATCAATGGAAAACTTTTCTTTTTGTTTTAGCATTCACTATTTGTGATGATAAAAAAAAATAAAACATAAAATTGTTGAGAACATCTGATCTAAAACGGAAATTAAACTTCACTCCGTATAAAGAGTATTTTACCAGTCCAGAATTTCTTTCTTGAAGATAACGTAAAATCACGTTCACGTTATATCGCCATCTTGTTGATTACAGGATACAGGACCATATCCACCACATGTTATAATTTAAAAATAAATTGTTACTTAATAAATTCCACTGGTCAAAAAAAAGTTTCTTACATTGTACAGAAGATTATAGGTAAGTTTTTTTTTGTACAATTCTTTCTATTTTATTTATATTAATTACTTTTTTTGATACATGCATAGTTTACCACAATTCATTCGGTCCATCCATTTTGAAAAAAAAATTCAAGAGAGCTTAATCATCAAAGAAAAACCTGTCTACTTAATTTTTATATTTTCTTTTTTTCCGCTTTGAGGATAATTAATAGGTCTTTGACATTTTTCATGATAAACGTCTAAATACGGACCAATTAAATACTTTGCTTACGAATTTAGTAAAATATTTTTTATCAAGAACAAACTTTACATCCTATTTCCTAATAATATTTTTTTCTTAATTTATTTTGTTCCAAAATGCTTTAAATTATTAAGTATTTTTTATTTGTTGAAATTTCTTTCTCATTTATAAATCAATTTATGGAATATTATTTGCTTTAGCTACTGAATTATTGGAAATTAATTTTGTATTAAACAAAAAAAATACTGTTTATTATTAATAGCCTAGTCATGTTACTAATCATAATGAATAATATTTCAATATGTTATAAATACTGTGGAAAACCCAAGATTTCGAAATTTTGTTCAATCAAAAACGTATCAATAGGTTCAGGATTTTTCAGGATTTCAAGAGCCTCCGTTGAGGTATTAATTCAACAAATTTTCCGAACCTTTAACTGGAACACATAGAAGAAATATTTTTAATTTTTATAGGTTTAATCTTCAGGTTTAAATTACAGTTTATAAACGTAACATATACAACTGGCCCTTAGATGATTATTTTTCCACTTTTTGACAGTGTTTTTTAGGAAAATGGACTCTTCTTAATCACTATTTTACATTTAAATATGTTTTTTTCAACTTTATTAAAATTAATTCTTGTAATGTAAATGACTTTTCTCTTTTTATTAGAATTAATTCTACCATATGGCTTTGTAAGTATATTTTTTATATAAATATTACCTAATTCTTTATTGTTAAGGTCATTAACTTTAGATAGTTCGTTCGATGCCGTTGAATAGAAATTGAAATAACTAATTTATCGCCTATTATTATAGTAAAATGCCATCCATGTCTAAAAGATCTCTGCTCGCAGTTATTGCTTCGACTTAATATTTCAATGATCTTCTCATCTTTGAATCTAACAAAGACAGTTACCGTATAAAAGAAGAATCAACGGTAAATCATAATTTTATTCACAATTATTAACCTATCAAAAAAATAGATATTTTGTTATATGATTGGATGGTTTATATAATTATTGTTTTGTTTTTAATGCATATTCATATAAGAAAAAGTAGCAATTACTTTCGCACCACAATAGAAAACATAAAAAAAAAACTATTATGCTGTACATTTCACACCACAGCTACTTTTCTTTAACATCCCACACACAAAACATTACCATATCGTTTTATGACGGTCGTAAGTTGGTTTAACAAATTTCAACATTTTCCTCTATGTATATAATATCTCGACTTGATAATAATCATTTTTTAATGTTTAAAACATGTTATTCCAGGAAATAACTGTGCAATATTTACAACCAAATGAAACTTGCCGGAAATCTGTTTTTGCGTGATTGTACGCCATTGCATCAGAATTCGACCTAACCTCGAAATTATTATTATTATTGCAATAGTAAAACCATCAATTTAAGTTTATAATAAAGTTTAAATAAGAAATAACGTTAATCTTTTAAAATGTACCGGAAACTTGAGATAACATCATTTATGAAGCAAAATCAATTAAATAAATATACAGGGTGTGCCTATTTGAACAATTTGAACATTCATTAAATATACTTGCTCGGAAATGTAATATGAAAATTCGAAAAAACACGTTGTTTTGAATCAGGCACATACAGGGTGATTTTTATAGTATTGTGAAAGAAAACGTCAATTCCCGACGTATGATTATTAATTAAGTTTTGACATAAACTTCAGACCATTACTTTAATGTCCAACCTTGAAAAGTAAAAATATTCCGTATTAATTGTAGTATTTACCATGGGCCATGAAACACCCTGTATATAGCATTTTACTAAATTCTTTACATTTTGGTGAACACGTCAGAGTGGAAAATCAATATAAAATGCTCAAAATGTATCAAAAGACTAAAGTGCTACTTTAAATCCCCAGAGTGAAGATTATTGACCACAATCAGTCAAGGGATTAAAACGCAATTTAGTCTCGCGTATCTCAAAGTATATCGTGTTGGTTTTTACCTGTTTAAATGATTTATTTTCTTGACTATGATAAGAAACCGGACTTCTATTGCTATGAAGATTGATTAGAGTTATTAAATTGATATTTTGAAAATTTTGGTTTTAAAAATTGTTTAATATCTATTTTTCCGTAGGTACAGCTTTTCAAAATTTATAAATTGTGTAACATACGCCATTGTGTTATATAAAAAAATGGATTTATGATGTAAAGACAACGAGTAATAAAAGCATTTAATAGTGTTTTTTTGTAGTGTTTTGTTAATTTCAAAAATTTGTTCTTTAGTATAAAACTAGTTTTTGGCCGCCCAGTGGTCCTATATTTTAGCATTTTTCTCTATTTTTTATATTTTTCTTTATTTTGTTTTTTCTTTTTTCTTTGTCTTCTTTAAGAATTTTTCCTTTTTTCCCTTGTTTATGCCTTTATTTTACCTGTATTTTGACTTTATTTTGGCTCTATTTTGCTTATATTTTGACGTTTAGAACTTTTTTTGCTTTTTTTTACCTATTTCTTTTTTGGCCTGTTTACCCCTTTTTTTTTCTTTTTTTTTAACTTTTTGCCTTTTTTTCGTCCTTTATTTTTGCATTTTCTTTACTTATTTTGGACATTTTTTTTAGTATTTTTCTTTGCCTTTATTTTTTTTTTATTTCCTTTTTTGCTTTATTTTTTGTTTACTCCTTTTTGCATTTCTTTTTTAAAACTTTTTTAACTTTTTCTACTTTTTTCACCTATTTTTAGCTTTTTTGCATTCTTTTGCATTTTTTGCCACTAATTTGCCTTTTTTTCGTCCTTTTTTGCATTTCTTTCTAGTTATTTTGGACATTTTTTTTACCATTATTCATCTCTTTTTACGCCCGTTCAATTTTATTTTTCTTTTCAACAAAAAAAATTTTTTTTTACTTTTTTGGATTTTTTCCCGTTTCTTTGTCGTTTTGGCTTTTTTTTGGACTTTTTGTTAATTTTTTTGACCCTTTTTTCTTTTTTTTGCTCTTTTTGCCTTCCTTTTTGCTTTATTTTTTGTTTACTCCTTTTTGCCTTTCATTTTTTCTTTTTTAACTTTTTGTACTTTTTTCACCCATTTTTACCTTTTTAGTATTCTTTTGCATTTTTTGCTTTTATTTGCCTCTGTTTTTGCTTTTTTCATCTTTTTACCATTCATTGCCTTTATACCCCTTTTTGGCCTTTTTAAAAAAAATTATAATATTTTTTGGTGGTTTTGGCTTTGTTTCCTTTTACTGTGTCATATTTGACTTTTTTTTAGACTTTTTCTTGTTTTTTTCCATTTTTTACATTTTTTTAACCTTTTTTTAAACTTTTTTGGACAATTTTTTACCACTTTTGATCTTTTTCTTCCTCTGTTTAATTTTTTTTACTTTTGTTTTGCGTTTTTATCATTTTTCCCTTTACTTTGACATATTTGGCCTTTTTTTGACTTTTGTTGATTTTTTTTTACCCTTTTTTTTGCTCTTTTTGCCTTTATTAACCCCTTTTGGCTTTATTTTTCCCTTTGTTGCGTTTTTGCTTTTTTTTACCTATTTCTCTTTTTTTTGGCCTGTTTACTCCTTTGTGCCTTTCTTTTTTTCCTTTTTTAACTTTTTGAACTTTTTGGCCTATTTTTTACCTATTTTGAATTTTTTGATTTTATTTTGCCTTCTTTTTTTTTGATTTTTTACCGTTTTTTTAATCTGTTTTACTTCTTTTTAACCTTTTTGATCTTTTTTTGCCTCTATTTTGCCTTTTTTTATTTTTAATGTTTTTCCCTTTACTTTGTCGTACTTGATTTTTATTGGAGTTTTTGATGATTTTTCCCTTTTTTTCTTTTGCCTTTTTGACTTTATTAAGTCTTTCCTTTTTTTGTCCTTTTTTTCCTTTTGTTACAAGTTTTGCTTTTTTGCACTTTTTTCCAAATTTATTAAGATTTTTCACTTTAATTTATTTTGCAATGTTTACCCATTTTTTTTAGTAATTTACTTCTTTTTTTAGAGGATTTTACTTTTCCAATCAGAGTTTTTGTATTTTTTTTTTCTATTTTTCTAGTGTTTCCTATTTTTCCCCATTTTTCCTCGTTTTTTTTTCTATTTTTCCCAATTTTTGACCTATACAAAAATCGTTCATCGTGCCTAGAGAAGTTTTCACTTAAAAAATAAATTTACAATAGAGAAAAGTAAAAATTTGTTAAAAAAAAATAAAAAAAAGTTGACAGTGTTAGGATCCGAACCCACGCTACGCCTTCCAGAAACTGGCATCTTAATATTAGCCTCTAAGCTTTCAGAACTGCTCCTGTATATAAACTTTAACTATACAAAGTCTCACACTCCTCCGCTCATTACGTATTAAAAGGAATTCGAAGTTTTCTCATTGCGTATTAAGATATATATTATGTACTCGTAAACTGTAACACTTTTAAAGAATTTTGTTAATGAATTTACCGCTACATTTAAGTATAATAAAGTAAATCTAACGTTTAATGTAATTTTATTGCTTTCAGGGTGATATCGAAAACCTTGAACTTTAGACCACACTTTACTAACATGAAAAACGACAAAATTGCAGATAGTTAAAATTTTATTACTAAGATGTTAAAACGAAATATAGAAAATATGTACATTTAACAAAGCTGTTAAATTTAAGTAACTTAAATTGATAGTCGATGTAAAATTTTAATTTCGCTTTTGTTGTGTTGCATAAGTTGTAAAGTTTATTACCCTCATTGTCATAAATGGCTACTTTAAGTTATTTTAAATTTTTTTTGATAATAAAATACATACATTCCTACTGGTTTATTATAAGTCAATAATAACTTTTACTGAAAAAATTACATTTCTTGAGGCCAGATAATATTAGTTATATAGAATTTTTATTTATGTAACTATAGTTATAAATATTTATCATGAAGGTGCGTTTTCGTACAAAGTCATATTGGGCTGATTGCGTACCTGTGTTTTTATGCTTAAATTGTATTTTTTACACACACTGTAGTATTATTTTTAAATTATTTAAATCCAGTAAATTTTATTAAATTGAGACAAAATATACAGGATGATGGGATCAATACTAAATTATGATTAAAAAAATTTGCGCACCCTGTAGTATTAATTTATCAGAAAATTGTATGATTGATAAAAGTTTCTAAATCCGACAAACTTTATTAAATTGAAATAAAAATATACCGGATGATGCGTTCAATGCCCAAATTACAATTAAAAAATAACTCAAAATTTGTACACCCTGTATGTTAATTTGACAAAAAATTGTACTCATTATAAAAGGTTCTAAATCTAATAGTCTTTATTAAATTGAGACAAAAATATCAAAAATATACAGGATGATGCCATTATTACGTAAATTATGATTAAAAATAACTCTTTAGTTTGCACACCCTGTAATTTGCCACAAAATTTCACTCCTGATTAAATTTTCTAAATTCAAAAAACATTATTAAATTGAGACAATAGTATCAAAAATATACAGGATGATCTCAAAAATATATAAATTATGATCATAATATAAATTTTTATTTTGCACACCCTGTAGTATTAATTTGGCAAAAAATTTTACTCCCTATAAAAGTTTCTAAATCTAATAGTATTTATTAAATTAAGATAAAAATATCAAAACTGTACAGGATGATGCCATTATTACGTAAATTATGATAAAAAAATAACTTAAGTTTGCACACCCTGTAGTATTAATTTGGCAAAAAAATGTATTCTCAAAAAAGTTTCTAAATTTGATAATCTTTATTTAGCTGAAACAAAAATATCAAAAATATACAGGATGATGCCATTAATATGTAAATTATGATTAAAAATTAATTTTTGTTTGCACACCCTGTAGTATTAATTCGGCAGAAAATTTCGGTTGTGTTAAAAGTTCCAAAATTCAATTAACTATATTAAATTGAGATGGTAATATCATAAATACACAGGATGAGGGCATAAATAGGTAAATCACGATAAAAAAATAATTTAAGTTTGCACACCCTGTAGTATTAATTTGGCAAAAAAATGTATTCCCAATAAAAGTTTCGAAAGTTGATGATCTTTATTTGGTTGAAACAAAAATATCAAAAATATACAGGGTGATGCAATTAATACGTAAATTATGATTAAAAATTAATTTTTGTTTGCACACCCTGTAGTATTAATTCGCCAGAAATTTTCGCTTGTGCTAAAAGTTCCTAAATTCAGTAAACTATATTAAATTGAAAGAAAAATATCATAAATATACAGGATAAAGCCATAAATACGTAAATTACGTTAAAAAATAACTTGAGTTTGCACACCCTGTAGTATTAATTTGGCAAAAAAAATGTATTCTCAAAAAAGTTTCTAAATTTAATAATCTTTATTTAGTTGAAGCAAAAATATCAAAAATATACAGGATGATATCATCAATACGTCAGTTATGATTAAAAATAACTTAAGTTTGCACACCCTGTAGTTATTAATTTGGCAAAAAATTTCACCCTTGATAAAAGTTTCTAAATCTAATAAACTCTATTGAATTGGGACAAAATTATCAAAAATATACAGGATGATACCATCAATACGTATAAATTATGTATAAAAAATAACTTAAGTCTGCGCACCCTGTATAGTATTAATTTGACAACAAAATTTATTCCCAATAAAAGTTTCTAAATCTATTAAATTTATCAAATTGAGGCAAAAATATCAAAAATTTACAGGATGATACCATCAAGATGTAAATTATGTTCAAAAAAGAACTTAAGCTTGCACACCCTGTATAGTATTAATTTGGCAAAAAAATTTATTGTTAATAGAAGTTTCTAAATCTACAAAACTTTATTAAATCGAGACAAAAAAATATCAAAAATATACAGGATGATACCATCAATGCTTAAGTTATGTTCAAAAAATAAATTAAGCTTGCACTCCCTGTATAGTATTAATTTGACAAAAAAATGTATTCCTTATAGAAGTTTCTAAATCTACAAAACTTTATTAAATTGAGACAAAAATATCAAAAATATACAGGATGATACCATCAATACTTAAATTATGTTCAAAAAATAACTTAACCTTGCACACTCTGTAGTATTAATTTGGCAAAAAAATTTATTGTTAATATAAGTTTCTAAATCTACAAAACTTTATTAAATTGAGACAAAAATATCAGAAATATACAGGATGATACCATCAATACTTAAATTCTGATAAATAAATAACTTAAGTTTGCACACCCTGTAGTATTAATTTGACAAAAAAAATTATTCTTAATAGAAGTTTCTAAATCTACAAAACTTTATTAAATTGAGACAAATAAATACAGGATGATACCATCAATACTTAAATTATGTTCAAAAAATAACTTAAGCTTGCACACCCTGTATAATATTAATTTGACAACAAAATATATTCACAATAAAATTTTCTAAATCTAATAAACTCTACTGAATTGGGACAAAAATATCAAAAACATACAGGATGATACCATCAATACGTAAATTATGTTCAAAAAATAACTTAAGCTTGCACACCCTGTATAGTATAATTTGAGAAAAAATTTATTCTTAATGGAAGTTTCTAAATCTACAAAACTTTATTAAATTGAGACAAAAGTATCAAAAATCTACACGATGATACCATCAATACGTAAATTACGATAAAAAAATAAAATAAGTTTGCACACCCTGTAGTATTTTTGCACATCTTGTAGTATTAATTTTACCAAAAAATGTATTATTCATACAAGTTTATAAATATAATAAAATGTATTAAATTGAGATAAAAATATCTAAAATATACAGGATGATGCCATCAATACGTAAATTATGTTTAAAAAATTTTGCACACCCTGTAATATTAATTAGTCAGAAAATTTTACTCCTGGGAAAAGTTTCTAAATCTAAGAAATTAAATAAATACGATCTGGCTGATCAAAAATATGGACCACTATAACATATTTATCGATTTGTACAGGGTGAAAATACATTTGAAAATATTTGATTGACAGTTTTAGTCGTTGGAGATTTCTTGAATACAAATTTTCGTATTTTTTTAATTAAACCTAAAGCTCCTAACCCAAATTAAAAAATGACTTCAGCGAAAAATAAATATCAGGATTATTCAAAAAAAAATATCTATCTAGCATATGTATTTACAAAATCTGTTAACCGACGATTAACGCATTTTATTTAATAAACCAAATGAGTGGCCGCCAACAAACTAATAAAGAGAAATTGAGAAATACCAGCACTCTATCACTCACATTTTCCCCGTCACATTTCAATTAAAATTTTTTTCGCGTCGCGCTTCATTTGAATACAATTGTTACGTAACCGGGAACGATTTGCCGTCAAATAAATTTCAAATAACACGATATCGATCTGAATATTTACATAGACCTTATTATAATGTGTATTATGAGTAAGCTTATCTTTTTTTTATTTCTTAATAGATATACCCTTACCCACACGTATCCGAACTAGTTCGCCTACTTTAGATATGTATGCATGAACACAGAATTTTTTACTTCTTGAAATATGTTAAGTCTACTGTGTGGTAACTGGATAGTGGATACAAAGGAATAAGGTGCGGCTATCGGGCTTTTATTGACTTCATAAAATAAAATTTGTTGATGAAAGGAATGATAAAATCGAAAGTATGAGCAATGGCAAGGACGCCAGACGGTTTGTACCAAATTTATTCTACTGGGTTATAAAAAATTCGGCTGTGTCACCCCAGAAAATTCGCAACCCGGCTGTAGAGAATAGGTTTATTTTAAGAGTGTCTAGAGGTCCGTCCGAGTTTCGGCATGTGCACGGTCTAATAGTTGTATGTTAACCAACATTGCCAACTGTATTGGAAGCTGTTATAGTACGGGCACTTAAATTATTATAGTACATTGGAGAACAATATAGTACAATAAAAAATAAACAAAAAATACGTAACGACACCAAAAATAACAAATACTAATTATCTCAATTAGGTATCTTAGTTCAATCAACTCTTTTTGGATTATAAATTATACTTCCTCTGCTCTTGGTAGATAATAAATCCTTAAAAATCTTAAGCAGTTCTTAAAGATCCTAAAATAATTCTCAAAAAACTTTAAAATCCCTAAAAATTCTTAAAAATCCTTCAAAATCCTTAAAAATCCCTTAAAATTATGGAAAAAAATTTAAAATCCTTAAAAAATCTTTAAAAATCCCTTAAAATTCTGAAAAAAATTTAAAAATCCTTAAAAATCTTATAAATTCTTAAAAATACTTTTTAAGTATTTTAATCCTTAAAATATCCTAAAAAATCCTGAAAAATCCCTAAAAAACCGTTAAAGGTTAAAGGAAGCTTTAATTTGATTATGGAACTGGTTGAAAAATTACTTAAAAATCTTAAGCAATTCATAAAGATCCTAAAATAATCCTTAAAAAACATTAAAATCCCTAATAAATAGTTTAAAATTCTTAAAAATCCTTAAAAGTACTTGAAAGTCCTTGAAAATCCTTAAAAATCCCAAAAATCATTAAAAATCTTTAAAAATCCCTTAAAATTCTGAAAAAAAATTAAAAACCGTTTAAAAGCTTAAGAAAATCATGGAAATTCTGAAAAATTCTTTTAAATCCTTAAAAAATCCTGAAAAAATTCGTAAAAAACCCTAAAAACATTTAAAAATACTTAAAAATCTTAATCAATTCTTAAAGATCCTAAATTAATCCTTAAAAAATATTAAAATAACTAAAAATAGTTTAAAATTCTTAAAAATCTTTAAAAGTTCTTGAAAATCCTTAAAAATCACAAAAACACTTAAAATTCTGAAAAAAAATTTAAAACCGTTAAAAATATTAAGAAAAATGTGAAATTTTTAAAAATACTTTAAAATCCTTAAAACATCCTAAAAAAAAACCAAAAAAAATCCTTAAAAATCCCTAAAAACCCGTAATAATTTTTAAAATGACTTAAAAATCTTAAACAATTCTTAAAGATCCTAAAATAATCCTAAAAAAACTTTAAAATCTATAAAAATAGTTTAAAATTCTTAAAAATCCTTAAACGTCCTTGAAAATCCTTAAAAATCCCAAAAATGCTTATAAATCATTAAAAATCCTTTAAATTCTTAAGAATCCTTAAAAATCGTAGATCCTTCCAGTTGGGTGTATGACTGAAGACTGTCCTAACAGATGTTTTTGAAATTTGTCAGTGATTAATCATGGTATATTGTTATGAGTTGTGAAAATATAAAATTATAGTACTTTGAAATTTTATAGTACATGAAGTTCTAATTATCGTACAAATACTATAATTATAGTACGGTTGCCAACGCTGATGTTAACTTGAAAGTTTGATTATTTATCACTATGATACGGTGTGGTCTAATGCTAGCGTGTGTGCATATAGAAGTTCCTGATTCGATTCCAGAGGATGTCTTTTTTTCCATTTTTTTTACGAAATAAATGGAAGTTGTTTCTTTTTTTTAATATACAGGCTAGATTTAGATAGTCAAGACTTCTTTAAAATAAATTAAAATACACAGGTTAGCTTTAGATAGTCAAGACTTCTTTTAATAAAATAAATTAAAATACACAGGTTAATTACGCTGGCTCTCTAGACTCTTGTTTTAGTTTTTCATATTTTCTTATATTTATTTCAAACTAAATCCTAATAGCCGATTGACGGGTCCGACTAGACGGACCTTTAGACACTCTCTTGTATTAATTACAAAATACTATGCATTACGTTAATTTATGGAACAAATTTAAAATAGCGAGCCCTCTAGCGGCAAAACTATGGGGAATTCGAAAAAAGTTAAACCAAATTTGGTACTCTACAAGTTTGCACTAAAACATTTTATACTAAAGTACATTGTTTGTCCTCAAAATCTGGAAAAACTAGGGAAAACCTACATGCATATTTTTTGCACTCCCTCTACTGGCGCAAAGTAGAATTATTATTATTTTATTTATATAAAAAATAAGTCTTAATTTACGTTAAACGCAACTAACAATTGGTAAATGTTAAGAATTTTTAAGGACTTTTCGAGATTCAAGAATTCTTGGGAAAATTTAAGATTTTCTAAAGACTTTGATAATTTTTTTAAGAATTTTTAAGGCTTTATTAATAATTTTTTAAGGACTTCCATATTTTTTTTAAAGGATTTTTAAGTTTTTATGAAAAATTCTTTAAGAACTTTTGAAGGATTTGTAAAGTGATTTTCAAGAAATTTTCAACTGAATTTCAAAGAATTTTGAAGTTGTTAACCAATTTCTTGAATTTTCAAGGATTTTTTAACGATTTCTAATGGTTTTTTCAAGGATTTCAAAATGATTTAAAGGACTTTACAAGAATTTTTCAATGATGTTTAACGATTTTTCAAGGATTTTCAAGGAATTTTCAAGTTTTAAAGGACTGTAAAAGAATTTTTCTTGGTGGCTAATGTACGGGGATTTTTTCTTGCATAGAAATATTTGTTTTTACTGCTAAATAGTCAATAATTCGTAAATGTGGTATCATATGTCCACAAAAATTATTTTATTTATCTAGGTACTGTTACTAACAGTAACAAACTCTCGATAGTTGTTGTTTGTTTTTAGGATGTACTTTTTGTACTCTTTGAAATTTGTAATATATGGATGAATTCAGGAGATGAAATGCTATTAAAAAATCACATAAAAAGTACAGATCCGTATTTGAAAAAAAAGTTGAGGGTGGCTTGGCGGAAACTAAACGTCAGATTCGAAATCTAATATTATCAGATGGTGGGTAACACGTTTTCAAACAAAAAAGTTTTATACACTCTTTTTTCTATTGTTCAAAATAAAAGCACTGGACCATTAAATAGAAAATGTGAAATTTTGGTTTTTATCAATTATTATGAAAACCGTCCCTGATATCTGTGGTTGCAAATTGAGAAAATTTTGTTCCATTTAACCGACTTCGTATCTCTTACGGTTTCTGAGATTACAATACATTGCAATGAAATTTTCGCCACCCTGTACATGTCACCAACTCGGACTGTGACGAAAGATGATTTTTTTTTTGTATTTATTAATAATGTTATTTAGAAAATTTTCGATTAGCAATTTTATTTTAAAAAATCTGAAAAAATTCTCTATTTTCTCTCGATATTTTCAGTAATAAAAAAACTTTATGTCGGATGAATTTCCTCATTTACATAATTTTTGCTCTTACGCCTACAATTTTCGATAAAAAAAATTGAAGAAAGTTACACATACGGCATTTTAAAGAGCCTTTCGTTTTATATTTTATGTGTTCATGCGGTTTTTATCATATATTGCTCTAATTGTCAAATATATCATTGTTTTGGTCCTTTCGGACCAAATTACCTCAGCAGAAAAAAATCCAAAAATATTTTTTTTATATAATTTTCAATAGAAAATGGGAAATTATTTTTTGATTGTCATAAAAATATTACTTTAAATTTAAATTTTAGTCTTTTCGAAAGAACTTAACCCGGACAAAAAAATTTCAAACATAATTTTTTTATATAATTTGAATAAAAAATCTGATGTGGCCAGCACATGACCTCTCGCCATTTTGGAATCAAAAATTTACAGGTTGACACAAAAAAGTATGAAAAAAAATTATTTTTTTGTAAATCTGGCAACAATGGCAAAAGTTTCGAAAATTTTAATGAGATGAAAATAAACTATAGGGTATACAAAATATATGTGTCAAACTTTATTGCCGTTTTGTATAATAATGGCGTTAACACCCATAGCAACTGCCACTTCCGGTTGTGCGATTGGCGCCAAAATCTAATCAGATCTAATCTAGGGTATAAGAATTCTGTATGCAAAATTTCAAAATTTTTTATTCAGTAGTTTTTGAGTTATCATTACTACAACATCCATCCAAACACACACACTAACACACACACACACACACACACTAACACACACACACAGACATCATCGCGAAAATATCAAAATCGTATTCTAGGGACCCCAAAACGTGTTTATCCATTGAAAACTCACTACCCAATTTTTAGCATGATTCCTATACCTCTCTTATCTGAAGGGCGAGAGGTAAAAATGAGATATTATTTTTTCATTTTTTCCCTCTAAATTCCATTATCAAAATTCTGAAAAAAGTCAAACTCATATTATTTTTTAAGTTCTTTCAAATGATCTAAATAAATTTTCAGACTTTAGATATTATATAATACCAATAAAAAATCCAATTATAACTTAAATTTTGAAAAAATTCATTTTAGATGAAACATTAAAATAAAAATTCAGATTTTTTAATTTTTTGACAAAAAAAAATGCAAATTATATGTAAATTAAATTTTGTTCCATATTTTATTATTTATATATAAATTATTCAAAAAAAAATAATTAACAGCATTAAAATTTGCTAAAATGATAAAAAATGTGAAGGACCTATTTTAACCTGATTAATATATTTTATTCTTGTAAGTAGTTTGTTCAAATAAATTATCTGATTCGTATTAAAAAATAGTTGTGTGAAAATATTTTTTTTAACTAGTACCATTTACCATTAGACTTTATGAATAATGTATATTTATAAAGAGGAAAAAATGTGCTATTGCTTGAAGTTTAATACATATTTGTTAATTATTAATATAATGTCAAAAGGTTTGAGTTTATAATTTTTACATTTCTCATAACTTTTAGGCCTGAAAATGGCTTATAGCCGAAACTAGTCGCCTTACTTTTATGATCCATATATATTTTAGACTTAATGATGAATTGAAAACTATAAATATTACTAAACAGTATTCTGGTAAAATTATAGTATATTGTGTCACAAGGGCAGAAAATGAGCTTTAGCAACCCGCGGCCATTAGATGCAACGAGCGAGCGTAGCGAAGCGAGGACAGATAATAGCTAAGTGCTTTCTGCATGTGTGACACACAACTGTTTTTCGTCTACCAAAAAAACGAAAAAAATGAAAATATAACACAAATATTTTACAGATTTGTAGTTTGATTTCAGACTTTAATTTACTCTGACGTTTAATGAAAATTTATGTGAAACGTCAGAGTGACAGTTAAATGTGCCTAGATATAGGGAAAAATTACAATATCTTGTTGTTATGACTTTTCCATCCCAAGGGACGATAAGCATAACCTTCAGCCATATTTTTAGTGTTGATATGATTTATTTTCATATAAGGTAGACGAAAAATGATAGTTAATATTATAATTGTTATTTTTTTAAATTTGCAAAATATGAAAAAAAACTGTTTGTGATTAAAAAGAAATACTCTCTGGGTAGAAAAAGTCATTATATATATAATTCGTATCGCATATTTTCTAGAACTATAATTAGAGAACGTTCCCCGGAATGCACAGAGGAATAACTGGATTCGCTGAAATCATGGAATAAATATTCAAGTTTTCGAAGTAACTGGAATTGCGAGTCGTCAATAAGAGGTATATAGTCTTGTGGCTTAGCATAAAATACATTACATTTTTTTTTCTTATTTCACACACTAGAATTTAATGGTAGATAAAAATTCACCGTATGGCAAAACGCAAAATACCGTACGCAGAACAGGACCTACCCCAAGTGATAGAGGATAGAGTTGTTGCCGAGCGTTTACTTCGCTTCTTCCAAACATGTACGTTAACCGATTTTTAACAGGGACTTTGTACTGAGTTGTTGAACCATAGTTTTCTAACTTGGAAAATATCAACCATCAACCAATAATTAGAGATGTTGGTAAATGTTGAGCGTTTACGAAACTCTGATTTTCACAAAAATTGGTATAAATCATCTACATAGTGTAAATATCACTTTCCAAAATAAATTTTCTGCCGCAACCACTATTAAAGACCCTTTTTCCATTTTTATAAATATATTATTTTTAAGGTTAGTTTTGTTTAGATACATCACAATGACTTACATGATGTTGCCAAGTTGTGTAAAATATCTTAAATCAGCTTTTTTTTTATTTATATTGACTGGTTTTTATTGGACAATATATTTAATTTTTTTTTCAAAATATAAAAATGGTGCGATACAACGATATAGCAACTGATTTTCATTATTCAGCGATATTGATATTAAGCTGATAAGAACGCAATAATATTTATTCTTTGATCTGTGTCAGTTGGTCGGGAAGCAGAGGTAACTTTTGAATTAAATTGAGAAAAAAATAGGTTCATTGGGCCAGTTGGTGAAAAAGAACACAAAAATATGTAATAACAGTGTTTGATTCGCTGTCTTTAGACAAATCTAGAATACAGTGCTACAAATGCTGTCTTTAGAAAAATTGTTGTATTTACATCCTTAATCCTTGTTGGGCATATTAAAAATTGGATAGGTCTTAGGTAGTTAAATTAGTACAGTAACTGTTCAGCTTTGAGTTATAGTTAAGTCTTTTTTTAAATACATCATTTTCATTATTTATATATGGCAACATCGCTTTCTTGGTTCTGGTATGACAATGATGTGAAGTTAACAACGCATGTGTAAATGACAATTTTATGTTTGAATGGTTAACACAGAATCAATTCGAAACAACAAATGTGTCATAATTTTACTCTTAAATCAATTCGAAGTGTCAAATGTGTCATAATTTTAATCCAAACTTCAAAAAAATCGAAATTTAAAATTAAGAAAAAAGGTGTTAAATGTTGGTTGCGGCAATTTATTTTTTTTGGAAAGTGATATTTATATGCTCTAGATGATTTGTGAAACTTTTTGTGAAAATCGGTGTTTTTCGTAAGTGCTCAACTTTTTCCGAGATGTTGTACTAGTATAAGATTTGGAAACACACGTTTTGTGAAATATATTGATAAGGAACACCCGGTATATTTCAGATGTCTTATCTAAAATTCTCAAACCGAGGCTGGGTTCACTAGAGAAATTTTTTTAAAAATTATTAAATATTATACAAATATAATTTTAAATTTGATCTAAATTAATTTCTAACTATTTCTTGATGTGTTACTTCTTCTTAGATAATCTTAATAACCTCCTGTTCTTCTTCTCATTTTGTATATTGCTTAAACCTTTTCTTAAATCTATCTGACTTTCTTACCTCTTAATCTAGCTTATCTATTTTGTCCTTTTATATCTTCTAAATATTTATTTTTGTTTTACCCTGTCTTCATATTTTATATGCCTTGGTCTATATTTTTTTTTTATTTATTTTGAAAAGAAAATTTCACCTCGCTCAATAACTTCTTTATTTCTTCTTCTAATTCATAACAATAAACAAACAAAACTCCATATCTCAATAACTATCTAACAAATTACCATTTATTATCTGACAATTCTTAAAAAATATTTCAAAAAATCCAAATATTTTCAATTCAAAATTGACAATTCTCAATTTTTTACATCTCACTTGATTAATTTTTTTTTTTAATTCCAGATAATAAGTCAACCAAGATTGATCATCTTAGATATGACATCTGAAATGATCTGGCATCATTATATTTTAAATTTTCATATCAATATATTGTAATGAAAGACTCTGTATGAGTTATATTTTTTTAAGTTAATCATTATTTATTTGTTAAAAGGCTTGAATAACGTAAATAATTTATAATTTTTGAATTTTATAAACAAGAGTTGATTGTTAAAAGTTTAATTTTAAAGCATTTATTGAAAATAATTGGTGTATAAAATATTTAAAATCAACAATTGTGGATGACTATAAAAAAAATCTTATTTGTAATATCATATCATTATTATAATATGAATGATTATTATTTGTATAATAATTTAATAGAGAAAGTTAAAATTTGGAAAGAATATTAAAGTAAATTTTTGCTGTATAATTAAAAAGTAAATGGCAAGTTTGTCAAAAGTGATTAAAAATTTTTTTATTCATTAATCAAGTAACAAAAAAAATTTTAATTTTGGGAGACGACAGTTTAATAGAAAAAAAAATAAACAAGTCAATTTTGGTACATTTTTAAGAAAATTGTCAGAATGGTAATTGATGGTTTATTTGTAAGAGAATTTATGGAATGATGAAAAAAATAAATAAAAATTATACACTGACAAAATCTAAAATGTTATGCAACTAAAAATAAAAAGTATTAAAGTCACGAACAAAAGTAACTAACAGAAAGGACCAATAATAAAAGAACGTAAGGAAGAGTATAGAGGTTTAATAATTGGAAAGCGAAAATCAAGAAGCCAGGTTAAGAAGAGATATTTAGAAGAAGTGATTGGTCAAGGTAGGAGATAAAATAGGTGCAGAAGATTGGAGTGAAAGGCGAATAGAAGGACTTTCATTAAATTAGTTTTCTTTATTCTTTTTTGTAATGTTTATTTTTTTTTTCTATTTAGACATTCCTCGAGATGTTCGAAATCAACTCCTATCTCCATAATCCCAATATTAACTCAATAATGAAATAAAACTCAAAGTCATGTACCACATAAATTGAATTGCAAAAAGTTAAGGGACGGCGACTAGTTTCGGCTTAAAAGCCATCTTCAGGCCTAAAAGAAATATGTTACGATGATGAGGGGTACAATAATAAAAAAACAAACTATTACCATGAATTGGTTGACAACATGTTGTAAAGGACCCCGCACGTTTCTTATGGAAAAAGAGTCAAAGTCGAATTGGACAGTTATTGAGATACAGGGTGTTAAACATGCGGAGGCAGTGTTGTTCTTTACCTTTAGAAAATAAATAGTGTGGCGATTAGTTTGTTACAACAAGTTAAAGATAATAATTATAATATTAATATTATCGATACCTGTTGTAATGAAAAGTTCTAAGACTCAGTCTACAGGGTGATTCATTTTTTTTATAGCCAATTTTAAATTTTTATGTAATTCTTTGAACTAACTCAGTCAAACGCAAAAGAACTTGCAGAATAAGTAAATATCGTTTGATTTTAATATTGGATGACTTCTGATACTATTATACGGGGTCCCTCATAATTGTCTTCTTTAGTTGTGTTTATTTTATTTTTTTTAGGAATATATACTGTAATGAAATACTCTGTATGAGTCATTTTTTATAAGTTAATTATTATTTATTCGTTGAGAGGTTTGAATAACATAAATATTTTGTGATTTTTGAATTTTATAAACAGAGTTTATTGTTAAAAGTTTAATTTTAAAACATTTATTGAGTCTAATTGGTATATAAAATATTTAAAATTAACAATTGCGGAGTATAAAAAAATCTTATTTGTATTATCATATCGAAAAGTTAAATTTTGGAAAGAATATTAAAGTAAATTTTTGCAGTATAATCAAAAAGTAAATAGCAAGTTTGTCAAAAGTGATTAACGCATAAAAATTATTCATTAATCAAGTAAGAAAAATTTATTTTGGGTAGAGACAAACAGTTGAAAAATAATAATAAACAGATCAATTTAACATTTTTTTAAAAAAATTATTGTCATATAAAATATGGATTTGTAAAATATAATATGGAAGGATGGAGAAAATAACAATAAAAAGATTGGTGCAGGAGACTGGTCAGGAAGTGGAGGAAGTGAAATAAAATAGACTAAAAGGACATACACAAAATTTAATTTTTTTTATATTATGTAATGATTATTACTTTTTTTTATTTATTTAGAACTCACCCCAAATTGAGATCATCAACATAAACTCATAACAATACATATATACAATTCAAACATAATGTAAAAATCTAAATATAATGTGATCCATAACTATTACCTAATTAAAGGAAATAAAATATATTCTTAGTCAACTCAATGATATGTACATAATTTAACCCATACGGGAATATAGCTACTTATAAAATTAAAACATAAACCCTATATACTCGACAAATAATGAAGATACCATGTACGAGTTATTAGGCATTTTGGTCATATCTCGAAACGGCCACATAAAATCAATGTTTAAGTTTCTACATCAAACTAATCAAATTCAACATCTTTCCCATCTATAGGGGATTTGTATCGGATAGCTGTAGCGATTATTATTAGGTATCGCCCTCTTATCCTTATGGAAGGAGCCAATGCATAATTGGCTCAAATATTACTTGAAAAGGCTACAGAACCAAATATCGTTCAAGCACTAGTTGAGGTAGAAAATCTGAATACTAGAAATGCTCAAAGGTGGGTGCGTTTAGATGCTCAATAGTTACAAGATTTACCAATTCTAACTCTTGATTTTATAAAAACGCTAACAATCAACACAGCTGATAAATGGATAGAAAATGGCTGAGAATTTTAATAATTCTTTCACAGCAGTGTTGATTATCATAAAATTCCTAACTTCACCAGGTGAGTTTCTTTTAAAACTAATTCTACAAAAAAAAAATATTTTATATGTTGTTTCAACATTTTATAACCTCAGAAAAATGTTTATTTGTTTTTCTTTTAAAATATTTTTATTTTTAGGAAAGACTTTGACCAAAAATTTTTTTTCAGGGATGTGTTTTAAATTTAATTCAATATTTACCTTTTTTTTATACATAATTTTATATTTTTGTTTCAAGAATATTTGTTTATATTTAATTTCTCTTCCGAAATTCCAAATCAACAACCCCTTGGTTACTTCCTAGCAACCGAGAAAAGCAAATCTGATTGATAAAAAATTATTTTAATCAATCAATAAAATGTCCGAAAATTTCGATTTTTAAGCATTAAATTGAATTTATCTGGATGAGTTTATTAAGATTTTGTATTGAATTTACTTCCTGGGATTATTTTAAAATTTCTAAACTACTTTTTATTCGAAATGCTCCATTAATAGGTAAGTTTTTTCATTTTTAATTACCACCAATCGTGATACTTCAATTTTTGACATTTCTTAATTTGAACCAAATTATTAAGGTGGCAGTTTACCATTAAAGTAGGGTAATTTGTGTACAGGGTGTTATTTTATTTACTGTTAACAAAAATTTTTTTTGACGGTTTTTATGATTTTTAAACTTTATGTCAAAAAAAAAAAATTATTCTTTTTTATTCCATATCAATATATATACATACATTTTCTACGTATCCAACATTGTATATACAAAGAAAATTTATCTACGTTTTCAGAAAACTTCAATAAAAATTTGAAATTCGTTCTCATGTTTGGCGTAGTTTTACGATTTATGATAGAAGGAAGTCCCCAAACAACTGGACTAATAAGAGTTAGATGGAACATTATAACGAGAGCAGGCAGTCCAAGGATTCGAGATACTCGACTCGGAAGTTAAAAGAGAGTGAAATACCGTTTTATTACTAAATAATCTGCTCTCAGATATACATTATACATTTAGACAATTTATTTGCAACTATGTTATCTTCATTATAAATTATTGAAGATGATTTTTTTATATTAATATAGCATTAAAAATATAATTATAAATTGTGTGGACCATATAATTAAAAACTATTTTTACACTCAAGTATTTTATTAGTATTTAGAAATATTTGACATCACGCGATGTTTTTATTTGTAAGGGATTCTCTCGCTGACGTGGAGACGTTAAATTAAAATAAATTGAAAAAAAAAACAAAGAATATAAAACAATGCTTCAACTTATTGAAAAAAAAAACAATGTATAAAAAATATATAAAAAAGTACAAATCACTATTTTTACGTATTTTTTTGATGACCTAACTTGGTCAATGCAAACCAGTCACTATTTTTATGTATTTTTTTTTTAAATATTCCACTCTGCGTTTATTGCACAGTTGTGATTCACCTATAGCTAAATACTATAAATTCCAAAATGTTATCCATTATCTCAAATTTGGTCAAATGAGGTAATAAACCTAGAAATCATGTACCACTCAGTATATTATTATTGTTGTTAAATTGAAGAAACGGAAATGGCAACTAGTTTCGGTGTACGGCCATCATCAGGACTATAATACATAGTGTCAGCAACAGTAATGAAAATAGTGAGTGTTAGCAAATTTTTGCTATAAGTTTAGATCGGTTCGTTGGCCTGCACACTCTCTGGACGTAGCTCCTTGCGATATTTTTTTGAGATTTTAAGGATTTGTGAATGGATTTTCAAGAACTTTTCAACCGAGTGTCAAGGATCTTTAGGAAATTTTAAATTGTTGACAACTGTTGGTTTGAATTTCCAAAGATTTTAAGAATTTTCAAGTATTTTTCAAAGATTTTTCAAGAATTTTTCAAGCACTTAAAAAAGTTTTTAAGGACTTTACAAGAATTTTTCAATGATTGGTTCATGGATTTTTTTAAGGAGGCTTTAATTCTTTTTCACGGAAATTTCATGATTTTTTAAAGATTTTGTCCAAAATTTTTTCACGAGATTTACAGATTTTTTTCAGGAATTTTCCAGAAATTTCCATGGAATTTCAAAGATATTTTTATGGATTTTGCAACAAAGTTCCAAGGGTTTTTTTAGCAATTTTCTTTTAATGTTTTTTTATAGATATTTTAAGAATTTTTAAAGACTTTTCGAGATTTTTTGAAGGGATTTTCATGAACTTTTCAAATAAATTTCAAGGATTCTTTGGAAATTTGAAGGAATTTTCGATAATTTGTTAAAGGTTTTTTAACGTTTGATGAATAAATTTTTTTTCAGGGAGATTTGGATCAATTTCAACTAAGCTTCAAGGATATTTAGGAGTTTTTAAGAATTTTTGTAATAATTTTTTAGAGGAACAATTTTAATGATTTTTTAAAGATTTTGTCCAAATTTTTTCACGAGTTTTACAGATTTTTTTAAGAAACTTTCCAGGAATTTCCATGGAATTTCAAAGATATTTTTATGGATTTTGCAACGAAGTTCCAAGGGTTTTTTTACCAATTTTCTTTTAATGTTTTTTTATAGACTTTTTCAGAATTTTTAAAGACTTTTCGAGATTTTTTGAAGGGATTTTCATAAACTTTTCAAATAAATTTCAAGGATTCTTTGGAAATTTTAAGGACTTTTCGATAATTTGTTAAAGGTTTTTTAAAGTTTGATGAATAAATTTCTTTTAAGGGATTTTTGGAGGAATTTCAACTAAGCTTCAAGGATATTTATGACTTTTTAAGAATTTTTTCAATAATTTTTTAGAGGATTTTTTAAGGACTTTTGGATAAATTTTCATGGACTTTTCAACTAAGTTTCAAGAGTTATTGGGAATTTTCAAGGACTTTTAAAAATATTTTTAGGACATTTGTAAAGACTTTTTAAGAATTTTTCATTTTTTTTTAAAGAATTTTTTTACGAAATTTTAAGGATTTTAGGAATATTCAATGAACTTTCAAAAACTTTTCGAGCTTTTTCAAGATTTTGATAAGGATTTTGATAAGGACTTTTTAAAAATTATTTAAGATTTTTTAGGACGTTTGAATGATGATAATTTAAAAAAAAAATAGAGACATCATATTAACTGAAATGAATAACTTAAACCCTTCCAGGGTTTGTGCACGAACCCTATTTTTTTTTAGCTTAATTACATAATTAAATAAATTAAAATCTGCAAGAGAATATCACTTAAATTGTATTTGTGATTAAATTTATAAAGTGAAACAAAACCTTAACACAATGACAAAAGTACACCCTTTTCTCTAGTCTCTAAACTAGCTGATAAAAAAGAGAAAATAGGCGGGATTGTGAATGTTTTTTTTTGCAACTCTTCAGGTAAATATTTTTATTTTTGAAGTTCTAAAAAAGTATTCGAGTTTTTCCACAGCAATTCTTTCAGTAGAATTATCATTAAGGTTATAAATTCCTAATTATCAAACAGATCCGTACTCCTGTTTTCGATATGGGTATGTTTTTAATGACCCATAAATTCCGGATCAAAGAAATCTACATACCTGATAATCGAAGACAAAAACTAAATACATACCTGCTCACTATTTTCCGTTAACGAGCACAAATTGTGGGTATTTTATAGACTCCTTAATGATAATCCTATTGGGGGTAGGTAGAAAGTCAACGAATTACTGTGGAAAAGATACTTTGAAAATATTCGGATAGTCCAACCTGGATTTTATATTTAATTGATTAACATATTAATAATTAATACAATTCAATTGATTGTAGAATTATTATCATACTTTATATTAATTTCTAAATTTTTTGTAAATTTCTTCACAGCAATATTTATAACTTTTATTACGAAAACCGAGGTTATATTATAATTATCTCAAATAATAAATCAAGAAAATCCCCTTAAAAAATAATCATCTTTATAAAACATATTTTTCCCTTTTCTCCCATTATTACATCGCATTTATTTTCTTTTATTTATTCAATTTATGAGATGATATAATCGGAAGGAGGCATGTTTTTCTTTAACTAATTTATGAAATGAATTACTTTTTCAGCAAGATCTAGATATTTTCTTGGTATAAAAAAAGTATAAGCGCTCCCTTGCGACTTGACGAACAAAAATTAGAACATGGGGAGCTACTTTAGTACACCTGTAATAAAGTCGGCCCGCTATTCGCGCCATTTTCTAAGAATTTATTTCTCGAGTGTAACGTTTCACCTATAATTTTTATTTATTTTACACCGTATCTTTATTTTTAAACAACAAGAAAGAATGATGGATATAATAAAAAAAATATTCTTTACTTTTCTATCATAAAAAAAATATTGGTTAATATACAGTGTATTTTAAAAGTTGAGGTAAAATATATGAATCAAGAATTATAAATATTTAGCAAACAAAAATTACCAATACGGTAATCATTATTATTTACAAAAGTTTTGTGTTGAGTTTAGATCGGTTCGTTGGCCTGCACGCTCTCTGGACCTAGTTCCATGCGATATTTTTTAGGGTTACCTAAAATACTTAATTTATACTGATGGAAGCGGACTGTAAAGTTTTTTTTTTGAATTTTCAAAGATTTTTCTTCAACGATTTTTTTAGGATTTTTCAAGGATTTGAAAAAGTTTTAAAGGACTTTATAAGAATTTTTTAATGATTATTCCCCGATTTTTTGTTTTTCTAGGAATTTTCATGATTTATGAAGGATTTACTCAAATATTTTTTTTAAGGAGTTTTACACATTTTTAACTTTTTCAGAAATTTTCATAAATGTTTTTTTGGACTTTTAGATGATTTTTTATTGGGTTTTAAGGATTTTTCATAAACTTTTCAACTAACAAGGAATTAATGAGTTTTTACGATTTTCTCAAACATTTTTGGAGAATTTTTTAGTTTTTTTTTCAAGAATTTTTTAAGGACTTTTCAAGAATTTGCGATTTCCATCAATTTTCAACTTTTTGAGGATTTTTGGTAAATGTTTTTTTAAGGACTTTTCAAGTTTCAAGGATTCTTGGAAAAATTTAAGATTTTCTAAGAACTTCGATATTTTTTTACAGGTTTTTTAAGGCTTTATTAATAATTTTTTAAGGACTTTTCAAGGATTTTTGAGAAATTTTAAGATTTTTTAAGGACTTCGATAATTTTTTAAAGGATTTTTAAGTTTTTATGAAAAATTCTTTAAGAACTTTTCAAGGATTTGTAAAGTGATTTTCAAGAACTTTTCAACTGATTTTCAAGGAATTTTTAAGTCGTTAACCAATTTCTTGAATTTTCAAGGATATTTAAGGATTTTTTAACGATTTCTCAAGGATGTTTTTTAAGGATTCCAAAATTATTTAAAGGACTTTACAAGAATTGTTTAATGATTTTTAAGGATTTTCAAGGAATTTTCAAGGATTTTCAAGTTTTAAAGGACTAAAAGAATTTTTCATTGATTTTTGACGGGTTTTTTAAGAAGTTTTTAATAGTTTTTCAATAAATTTTCATTATTTTTTTTAAAAAATTTGGTCAAAATTTTTTCACGAGTTTCATGATTTTTTAAGACTTTTTAAAGAATTTTCAAATAGTTTCTATGAAATTTTAAACTTATTTTTATGGATTTTGCAACGATGTTTTAAGGATTTTTTTTAGAAATTTTCATAAATGCTTTTTAGACATTTAAATGATTTTTTATTGTTTTCTTTGAAGAATGTATTATAAGATTTTAAGGATTATTGGAGGAATTTCCATAAACGTTTCAAATGGTTATTTCAAGGATATTCAGGAGTTTTTAAGAATTTCTCAAATACTTTTGGAGGATTTTTTTGGAATTTTTTTCCAGATATTTTCAACTAAGCTTAAAGGAATCTTAAGAAATTTTATGAATTTTTTCAAGACTTTTCAAGGATTTGTGAAGAGTTTTTAAGTTATTGACAAATTTTTCAAGAAAATTCAAGGATTTCAAAAAAAATTTAAAGGATTTTACAAGAACTTTTCAATTATTGTTCACGGATTTTTTTATTTTTTTTTTCATGATTTTTTAAAGTCTCCATTTTTTTACAGATTTTTTTAAGACTTTTAAGAAATTTTCAAGGAGTTTTCATGAAATTTCAAACTTTTAATGGATTTTTTAGAAATTTTTAATTATTTTTAGACAAAAATTTTTTAAGGACTTTTCAAGGATTTGTCAAGGGATTTTTAAGAATTTCTCATCTAAGTTTCAAGTATTCTTTGGAAATTTTAACAATTTTTTAAGGACTTTTCAAGGATTTGTCAAGCGATTTTTATGAATTTCTCATCTAAGTTTCAAGTATTCTTTGGAAATTTTAACAATTTTTTAAGGACTTTTCAAGGATTTGTCAAGCGATTTTTATGAATTTCTCATCTAAGTTTCAAGTATTCTTTGGAAATTTTAACAATTTTTTAAGGACTTTGCAAGGATTTGTCAAGCGATTTTTATGAATTTCTCATCTAAGTTTCAAGTATTCTTTGGAAATTTTAAGAATCTTTTAAGGACTTTTAAAGGATTTGTGAAGGAATTTTCATGAACTTTTCAACTGACCTTCAAAGATCTTCAGGAATTTTTAAGTTATTGACAATTTTTTTGAATGTTCAAAGATTTTTCAAAGATTTTTTTTAAATTGTTCAAGGATTTTCAAGGATTTTTCAAGGATTTCAAAAAAATTTAAAGGAATGTACACGAATTTTTAAAGAATTTCAAACTTATTTTATGGATTTTTTAGAATTTTTTAAAAATATTATTTAGACAAGAATTTTTTAAGGATTTTTCAAGTATTTGTGAAGGGATTTTGATGAATTTCTCATCTAGGTTTCAAGGATTAATAGGAAATTTTAAAAAAATTTAAGGATAATTTTTAAAGCTGTTTTAAATTGTTATTTAAGGACTTTTTAAGGATTTTTTAAGAATTTTTCAAAGACTTTTCAATAATTTTTTTTTTTTTCAAGAATTTTTTAAAGACTTTTCATGGATTTTCATGAACTTTTCAACTAAGTTTCAAGTATTTTTAGAAATTTTTAAAAGTTTCAAGGATATTTAAGAGCTTTTAAGAACTTTTCGAAGACTTTTCGATAATTTTTTTCAAGAATTTTTTAAAGACTTTTCAGGGATTTTCATGAACTTTTCAACAAAGTTTCAAGGATTTTTAGGAATTTTTAAAAAAAAATTTAAGGACTTTCCATGTATTTTAAACGTTTTTAAGTTATTATGAAGAATTTTTTACAGGGACTTTTCAACTAACTTTCAAGAAATATTGGAAAGTTTCAAGGACTTTTTAAGGATTTTTAAGTGTTTTAAGGATCTTTAAAGATTTTTTAAAATAATTTTTAAGAATTTTTTCATTATTTTTTAAGAATTATTTAATGAATTTTTTAACGAAGTTTTCAGGATTTTAGGAACTTTCAAATACTTTTCGAATTTTTTTAAGGATTTAATTAGGACGTTTTACAGATTACTTAACTTTTTTTCAAAGATTTTTTAGGATGTTTCAATGATAAAGATTATTCAAGAATTTTTCAATGGTTTTTTAAAAAAAATTAACAGAATTTTTCAAGAATATTTCACGTATTATTTAAGTTTTCGAGGAATTGTGGAGAAATCAATCAATAATTTTTCGAGAGATTTTTAAGGATTTTAACTGGTTTTTTCAAGAAATTTTTAAAAAACCCCGTAACCAAGATTTTTTTGGCGACGTCGGACAAGATTATAAATAAATGGTAACAACTTTAAACAGTTTTATAATTTTTTACTCATGTGTCCGTTATTTTGCTACGTTTATATTTTTAGGATTTATACTGTTGTTTCATTCGTTAAAAATTAACAATCTACGTCATCAGACTTTATCATATTTTTTAGTAACTTTACCAAGTACTTCGCTAATTATACTAATATAAACCATATATCACTTATATAATTTTTTTTAATAACTTTCTAATTATTTTTGGCTTTGGCAATGGACAGTTAGCTAGACTGCATTAATAAAATTTATCTAATAATAATTTGTGATTGACACAATCGAAGGCGCGACTAAGGTCACTAAAGTTCCTGCGTCAGTGACGTGTAGAATTTTTTGACATTGGAATTTAAATTTCTTTTTTTTTTATTTTGATATTTACTATATAAGAGAAATTAGATTTATATCACACTTTATAATGTTAATATTCAATTTAAATAATTATAGTACTTATATTATTATTTGTCTCATATAAATAAATATTTTTGTTTATTTTATTTTAATTAAAATACTTTCTCGGTTTACATTTAATCTGACATTTATTATTTACATATCAACTTTCATCAAAGATTTTATGGTTTTATTTTAATACAATTTATGTTATTATACCAGCAGATGTTATATATAGTTAATAATGTAACTTTTAATACTGCCTTTGTTGATTACAAGAAGACATTTGACTTAGTCTACTAATAATAATCACAGTTTTTTTATCTATATAACTACGGAGATTTGATGGACAAAATTATGATTTCACTCAAATTAAATCATTTAATAACCACAAAAGTAAAGTGAAATTGAAAATATTAGCCGGTGCGGATGAAAGTTCATTCACTTTTTACAAACACATTACCTCAAGGCACACACTGTAAAAAATGTATTGTTAAATCGTAACAATATTGGATCGTTTAAAAAAATATTGCTATGCTAACAATTTTTATAGCTAGAACTACTCACATTTAAAATATATTATTGTTAACACGACTATTTTAATATAGTTATATATTTAACTATACATTATTGTTAAATACACAATACAAAATTGTAAAAACATATATTTTCTAAGCTTATGGTTACATTAGCCAAACAAAACTGTTACAATTTTATAAATATACCACATTGCTATATATACAACATAAATATTGTTAACTTACAATATTAGGAACAGATAACAATACATTAGAGTTTATTTTAACAAAACTAAATAGTAAGTATTCGGAATGCTCCGTCTTCTTTCGAACCGTGGGATGGCTCCATGCATCGCATCGCTTGTTAGTTGTTACCCGCGTAACTGGCTCTTTTTTATCTCTTTCTTTTTAACTCTTAAAAATAGAAGTACCGATCGCTCGATGGGGTTAAATTGCACGGCAGGTGTCGTTTCTAGAAATCGAGAATCTATGATTGCCGATTGCCGCCTTCATCATGTCTCATTTGCATGTTATCGGTTTGGGGGAGAACATATGCATATAGAGTGAAAGTGAGCACGTGGTTTCAGCCGGTAAATAGGAAAATTAAGGTAAGAAACATTTTTAAAATTATTTTTTATATTTTTTATTAAATACCCATAGGTAGGTAATATAAGCAAAACGCAGTAACATAAATTATGCAAACTTTTTTTGCTTCGTTAAAACTTCCGCCATTTTCATTTTTAGAATGAACCTTTAGCGTTACTTAATTTTTTTTATTTTAAGAAATTGAAGCAACCCATTTTCTAGACAAATTAAGTAATTTTGGTTTTAGGTTTTGAATTAAATTAAAAAGTAAATTTTTCTGATACTTCTTTGTGTTACATAACGTGCTAATTTTTAATTATTTTTTTGTATTTGGACTAATTTCTAGGCGTTACTCTTGAGATATGGATGAGACTGAAGCAGTCTCGGATGAAGTTAAATCCATACTAGAAAAATGGAAGTTAGAATTCCTCTATCCAATTTTTCTGGGTAAGAAATAACATAATAAAATCTAATTTTTGTTAAGTATCGTGTAATATGTAATTTAAAAAGATAGTGCTATAAATTAACTTAAAATAAAAAAAAATCTAAATTAACACGTTAACTGCCAACTACCAAATAACTAGTAATTAAACTACAAAATATCTCGTGTTAAATAGTTCCGGAATTGCAGCTTCCAACACATTATGTTTTTTTATTAATATTCTAAAAAACTTTTAGCTGGCTATAATTAAATTTTTACTATTTGTTTATACACAAATGTTAGCAATCTTTTAGAAGTTTGTTTTTTTGCAAAAAAAATAACATAAGAATGTTTTTCGGGTAAACCTGCATTTTACGGTGTCGAGATTTGCGCCGCCCGGTTGACGCACCGAAATGACTCGGATTTGCAAGCGACGTTGCCAGACCGTTTCATTATACCACGGATCGTAGGATTCATAAATGTTTTTGACAAAGTAGTGAATTAAAATAAAAAATGGTAATATTTCTAGGACAAAATGTTTATCAAAACCAAAAATATATTAATTTAACTTATTTTTGGTTATAAAAAATCGTTTTCGTTCATTATACTGAGCTTAATTTTAATTATTACATTAATAGATTTTAAATTTAGTAACAAAGTAGTTAATTAAAATAAAAAATGATAATATTTCAGGCATCGTATGTTTTGATTACATAAGAAATCTGAATAGGACAAAATGTTTATCAAAACCAAAAAAATATTAATTTAACTTATTTTTGATTATAAAAAATCGTTTTCGTAACATAATGAAGGTACCTGAAATGATATCATTTTTTATTTTAATTAACAACTTGGTTAATAGTCAAAAACAACATATATTTTTTTAATGTAAAAAATAATACAATGAAGTTCAGTATAATAACGAAAACGATCTGGCAACGTCGCTTGCAAATCCGAGTCATTTCGGTGCGTGAACCGGGCGGCGCAAATCTCGACACCGTAAAATGCAGGTTTTGTTTATAATATACAGGGTGTGTCCCATCTGTAACGTCTCTGTCTGTAGAGCAAAAATTAATATATTTTTTTAAATCTGTTTTCACTGTGACATTATATCAGTAAGGACAACAATATAAAAATAATTTTAATTATACAGGGTGGTCCAGAAAAGTAAAACATGAGAGTCAAATGTTTTTAAATGGAAAACCGTATATTTTTTACATTTTTAGATTTGTCCCGAAATTCTTATTTCAAAAACTTATTACACCTATATTATGAACTAAATAGTTTTGAAGTAACAATAAACAATTGAAAATCGCGTTTTTTCAAATTTAAGTGATTGCTCCTGCCAAACGACATAAAACCGGATAAAACGACTTACATGTTCTACTTGAACAAATGGTATACAGGGTGATCAAAAGTACTTAATTTTTTATCAGTTGGTATACATTTTGTTCTTAAGCTACTAAGTAGAATTCAAAAAAATAGGTAGCACATTATTTAGTTTAAATTATTTTTAGATTGTTGTCTTTTCTGTTGTAGGTATATCTCATTGTGCAAACAAATTTTAAAAAATCTTCAAACGTCCTAAATAAGAGTGATCGATTTTAAATGTAAATACACAGCTTATTAATTGCCCTAAAGAAATCGAGTTTTCAATTATATTGTTTTCGTTTACGCACAAGTTTTTTTTATCAAGTTTGTTTGTATTGTTTTCCATCATTCCAAATTTCGGTCAAAATAAATGGAAAAAATATGTATTATTTTTAATGGAACACCCTGTATATTTTGATAGCCCTCAAAAGAGCAATCACTCTTATTTGGGACACGCTGTATATTGTACGAAAGTAACAAACCATAAAAAAAAGGATTTTTTTTAGAAAATTCTATAGATTACGAGGCATTTTGTTTACTTAATGAAGACAACATAAAAGAAATTATATCAAAATTAGGAGACAGACTTAAATTCAGAGAAAAGCTAAAAAATTTTAAACTGGCAATCAACCCACCGACTGTTCAATATTGTAAACTGTCAACTGCAACGACAGCTGAAGGTCTAGATGAAAATGCAATACCTAGTCCAAGCACATCATCAGCCTCTGAATCATCAGAAAATTTGCTAATAGATTTCATTGAGGATAAACCACTAGGTAATATGTTAATAATATTATAATGACTGATTATTTAAATTAGACTTCCATTTGAGTTTGACAATACATTTGTAATATTGTTTGTAGAATACTGTTTTCTTGTTTTGTTTTTTGTTTGAAAATAAATGTTTTGAATTCGTATAAACATGTTTTATTTCTTCATATAGGTACCCTCTTTGAATGAAGGCTTAAAAAGGTATTAGAAATTTGACATACAAAGCCGACATATACATAATAAGCATAATTAAAATAATTGAATTATGAAACAAGTAATATATATGGGCATTTGTAGGTGCAGTAAATAAACCATATTGTTAAAAATACTTTTTTACGAGTAACCATATCATACAAGATACTCATTTTTTCTTGTTTGATTAGAACACTACTAATCGAACAAGAAATACTGAGTGCCCTGTATTATATGGGTACTCGTAAAAAAGTACTTTTAACAATATCGTTTATTTACTGTACCTACGAAAAGAATAGCAAACCTAACAATATTACATTGTACTTGTCACAAAGACATTTTTGGTCTTGATTATATACCATAGTTACTTTAACAATAAAATATGCTTATTTTAAATATACAATATATTTTGATAACGATATAATTCATTCACTAATTTCTTATTTATAGTAACGGTAACGTTGCGAGATAGTTAAATTTTTCATTTATTATAGTTACAATCAACAGAATACATGGTTAATTTACAATATTTTTGGTACAAAATACAATATTATATTGTTAGGAAAATAAACATTCTTGTTGTTTTAGCAAAATATGAATAGTTAAATTTACCAAACCGGTTAGTTGTTATTTAACTTATCTATACAGTTATTTTAACAATATATTTTTTTTTTAATAATAACAGAAAAATAGGGTTAAAATGACAATACCTCGTACACAATATGTAGATGGTTCAGGTAACAATATGTATGACTGTGCCTATACTAATCAAATAATATTGTTAAATTAAACATATATATTTTTATCACAACCATCTAATTTTTTCAGTGCAGTTTATACTGGACTGATATGGTAATTATAACCTTTTTACATAATTTGTAGCAATTCATTCAGCATAAATACGTATAATTATGTTGTTTATCGTGGGTATTTAAATTTAAGGAGCAATGGCACGTCATTTGAAGAAAAGGAAGTTTTCGTTTTTATATGTGGTTAAATGACATAATTAAAATGAATTCATAAATTATAAAATCTCATTAAAATTTAATAAAATGAATTTCCCATAGTGTCGCCGCTAGAGGGCGAAAAAATACCCATCTAGGATTTTTCGCCTATTTTTAAATTTTGGTGACAAACAACTTACTTTAGTGCAAAATGTTCTAGTGCAGAGTTGTAAAGCATAAAATTCCCTAAAACTTTTGTTTTTAACTTTTGTTTTTAACTAAGGGTTTTCACATTAAATAACATGAAAAAATCATGAATTCCTGAAAAAAAAAATCCTCAGGCAGTAGTTGATTTAAATGTTTATAGATCTTACAATTTTAGAAAAAAAAAAGAACTTGAGATACATTTTTCAAAAGAGGGAAAAACAAGGCTTTTTAAATACAAAAAAATACACCAAGAATTTTATATTAAATAACGTAAAAAAGTCACGAAATCCTGAAAAAAAATCCAAATGCGGTAGGGTTTATAAATCTGATAATTTTAGAAATAAACAGTACTTGAGATATATTTTTGGAAATAAAAAAAGCAGGCTTATTGAATATAGAAAATTCGGAAAGACTTTCATATTAAATAACGTGAAAAAATTAGAATTCCAGAAAAAAATTAAAAATGTAGTAATTGATGCAAACCTCAAAATTTAAGGCCCCTAAATTTTTGGACAAATTTTACAATTATTTTATTTTTTATGCTAAATCCAAACCTGAAATTTCAATTTTGAATTTCATACAAATAAGAAAAAAAATTCACAGATTTTAAAACTTCAGACTCGATTTTTTTTTCTGAACAAGCAGAAACTTTTCAGAATACAATTTTTGGTTCAATTGTTTATGCAGAATCCAAATGTTTAATCCGAAAATTACAATTCTATGTCATACAGAAAGACTTTCATATTAAATAACGGGAAAAAATCATGAATTCCCGAAAAAAAATTCCATGCAGTAATTGATTCAAACCTCAAAATTTTAGACCTTTTAAATTTTTTGTCTTAATAGGGACACATTTTACAACTATTTTATTTTTTATTCTAAATCAAAACCTGAAATTTGAATTTTGAGTTTCACATAAATAAGAGAAAAAAATCACAGATTTTAAAACTTCAGACTCGCTTTTTTTCTGAACAAGCAGAAACTTTTCAGAATACAATTTTTGGTTTAATTTTTTCTGCAGAATCCAAATATTCAATCCGAAATTTACAATTCTACGTCGTACAACCAGATAGACAGACTTAAGTAACGAACTTTTTCATAGTTTGTCAAAATGGCGGTCGGTTATATACTTTAAATAATATATTGTGGATTAAAAATATCAATAATTTGTGTTTCGCGCGCAACTAGTTTGACTTAATGCAAAGATCCGTTATAAAGATAACAAAATTTCCATTCCAAGCAAAAAAATATATTTAAACATGGTCAAAAAGGGAGAGTTTGTTTAACCATCCTCTGCCGTTACGTCAAAATCGGCGATTCTGTTTTTTTTACGTTTATCATATATTATTTGAATGTAATTTTAAACATAACCTCAAAATTAAAATACGGCTAATGACATATGTTAACAATTGTTTTCAATGACGCATGTTAAGGTGTGTGTGTATGAATAAATTGGTAATACCAAAAATTGTATTTTGCTTTATCCGTTGCGTACCTTTTTACATAATTTAGTATTTTTTTTTACTTGAAACCTCCGTTTTTTTTAACTGATTTTTACCGTATTATACGATTATATTTTTGGGGTGCACCTAAATATTGCAGAATGCATTTAACGGTAAAAGCGGTATTCCAGCATTTCTTTTTCTTGAAAACTATAATTATTCAATCTCAAAATTATACTTTGCCCTTTCTTATTATAACGGTAAGGTATTGTGACAATGAAAAATTAATTGAATTGTCAAAAGTAATAAATAACATTTCTCCACGACCATTACTGAATGTATGAATTCTGAAATCATTTTTAATAATAGAATGTAAACATTCACACTCTAGAGTCTGAATATTTATTCTATAATACTTGCCTCTTATACATTTTGCATGTATTTTCATTCTTTATCAAGGTAAAGAATGGATTTTCTGTAATCGAAATAAACAATATGGATTGCCCTGGACTTCAAAAGTGTCACTGTCAGATATAAAATGGCGACGGTAATAATTATTTTCAAACAAGTTTTAATTGAAACAAAATAATGAGTGAAAAATCAAGTGAAGTAGATATAGAATTTAATAATATCTGAAATTGTAAATTATGAAAAAACACCAATGCACCAGATTTTAATTTCGGTAAGTGTACCACAGCACTATAAATATTAATACAATGTAATACAAATATGTCAACAAATAACTTGTGTTCAGATTTAATTTAATTTTGATTTATACTTTTTGATCGTGGAGAAAATATAGTCTGTTACTCGGTCAGAATAAAATAATTCGACACTCGTGGTTCCTCACACTCGCTTTCGCTCGCGTTCGGAATTTTCCACTCGTGTCGAATTTTTCATTCTAACCTTGTTACAGAATCTACTATTATGTCAACATAAGTTAAAAAATACGTGAATGACGTCATAATTCCGTCTCATCCATTTCATGATTGAGAGATCAAGTTGGACAATGTATGACGTAACGGCAGAGTATGATTAAACAAACTTTACTAGTCTGATTGGTCAAATTCTAATGAAAAATAAAACGTATTTCCTACATTAAATATGTAATGAAAAATCATACGTAGTAGTAATGATAAATGGGCATTAGCAGTGCCTCGATTTTTGTAAAACAAACGATCCTTTATTTACAAGTTAATATTCCAAGTTAAGAATTTTAACAAAATTTTACTTTAAAAGGGTACTCCTTAGTGCTCGTATAAAAAACAAAGTAGACCCATTCAAATTGATAATTATTTATAGGAACTACTAATATCTAAAATTATAAAATATTGTTTTCTTTTTATTTTCAAACCGACTCTTCTCATAGGGTAATAAATTGCTATTTATAGTTCAACTTTACGTACCAGTGCGTAAAATGAAATATTAGTGCGTAAAATGAAATATTAGTGCGTAAAATGATATTATAGTGCGTAAAACGAAATACTAGTGCGTAAAATAAAATGCTAGTGCGTAAAGTAAAGTATTTTAGGCACTAGTGCGTAAAGTAGATTGCTTATTTTTTACTTAATACCTACATATTTTTTGGTAGTAGAAAAAATATTACATGCAACTAGTGTGTAAAGTGCCTTTTTTCATTCATGTGTTTGTCGCACTCGTCCGACAAAATGCACATTCGTGAAAAAATCACTATTTATATATTTTCCTAATTAAATATGCTTTTGATATTTTGTCAATGAGTTTTTAGTTATTCTCACTATAAAAAGATTGTTAAAAAATAATCAACATTTGTAACCAATTCCCCTTAAGAGCTTAAACCAGTTCAGTCGGCAATTAAGACCTACGTTCAGCTGTTACCTAGACGTTCTCAAATTTAGAACTTAGTCTTTTTTGTTCAGCAAATTGAGATGTAAAGTAATGGCAGGTAATTTAAATGGCGATAATATACTTCTAGAATTCAGATAATAATATATGTAATTATATAGGAAACATTAAGGTGGTTAGCTTGTAGGTAAATATATAAACGAAGAGTGATTTAATCGTTCGAGGAAGAAATTCTTCTCTTATATGAGGAAAAAGTTTTTTTTTTGGTTAATATTAATACACAGTTAATATAAGAACATATATTTATTTTTTAACTATTATACAAAATTGATTTCTTCTTATTAAACCAGATTTTTTTAAACGTAGATTCTTTACCGCACTAGTACGATAAAGTACTACTTACTGAGCAGAAAATCGTTCGATAATGTATATTTTTTTAATAAAATACTAATGTTATTTATTAATATTTTTATTTCTTAGAATAGAATTATTAAACCTTGTGGATTTTTTTATTTTTTTTTTAAAGAAGGGGAAACCGGTAAAATAGTTGGAGGGAAATCATAGATGCATTGGTTTCTCCATCATAATTGAATTGATTGCTTAATATCAATTGTTCTGAAATTTTCAAGATTTTAAAGATTGTAGAAAGCACCTCACGCTTTTTTATATCAAAATTAATTTTTTTTGTCAATCACTTTATTTTCATTTTGAGATGATTCAAAAAAAATAAATATATCGACTTAACGGACTTCTAATCGTTGTTGAACGAAGGGTATTTTTTTTTAGTTTTTTTTTTACTATAATTTAATTTTTTTTCTTTTTTTTTTTCGAGGACTTTACAAGAATTTTTCTATAGTTGTTCCAGGATTTTTCGATTATTTTTAAAAGGAAGTTTCAAGGGTTTTTTAAGAAATGTTTAGAACAAAGAATTTTACAAAGATTTTTCAATAAATCTTTTAATAATTTTTTTTCAAGATTTTCTAGATTTTTAAGCAATTTATTCTAGGACTTTATAGTGATTTTTTAAGGTTTTAGTATTAATGCAAATCTTTTTTAATATTTATCTAAGTTTTTTAATAATAATTCTTTAAGGAATTTTTAAGATTTTTTCAAGAATAATTCAGTGATGGTTCAAGGGTTTTTTAAGGGCTTTTTAAAAAGAATTTTCAAATATTTTTGAAAGATTATTTAAGGTTATTTTATGGATTTTTATAGAAATTTTCAATTTTTAAGGATTTTTAAATGAAATGTTCTAGGATTTTTCAATTATTCCTAGTTTTTTTTACTACTTTTTCAAGATTATTAATAAGAATTTTTCAAGAAATTTTCAAGAATTTTTATACGACTTTTCAAGAATTATTCAATGATGATTTAAAGGTTATTCAACGATTTCACAATATTCATAAGAATTTTCACTTGATTTAAAAAAAAACAAATTTCAATGTTTTTAAGAAATTTTTAATTTTTAAGAATTCTTCAAGCATCTTTAAGCAAGCTTCAAATTTTCAAAATAGTTTCGAAGAGATTTTCAGGAATTTTTTAAAGGACTTTTCATAAATTTTTGGAGGGATTTTCAGGAACTTTTTAACTAAATTTTAAGGATTTTTACGAATTTTTTCAAGGATTTTTTAATTTTCAAGGACCTTCTTTAAAGAAGCTTCAAAAATTTTTCAAATAATTTCGAAGAGATTTTCAGAATTTTTTAAGAACTTTTCAAGGATTTGTGGAGGAATTTTCAGGAACATTTTAATTAAGTTTCAAAGATTTTTAGGAACTTCCAAAGGTTTCAAAAAATAATTTTCAATGATTTTTATAGGATTTTTTAAGTATTTTTCAAAGATTTTTTAATGATTCTCAAGGAATTTTCAATTTTTAAGGATCTTTCAAGTAAGCTTCAAAAATTTTTCAAATAATTTCTAAGAGATTTTAAAGAATTTTTTAGGAACTTTTCCAAGGGTATTTTAAGGAAAAAAATAATTTTCAACGATTTTTTTAAGGATTTTTCAAGTATTTTTTTGAGGAATATTCAATTTTTAAGGTATTTTTAAGAATCTTTAAGCAAGCTTCAAACATTTTTCAAATAATTTCGAAGAGATTAGTATCAAGTATCAAGAATTTTTAGAAATTTCCGAAGATTTAAAAAAATAATTTTTATAGGACTTTTTAGGTATTTTTCAAGGATTTGTGGAGGGATTTTCATGACTTTTTAACCAAGTTTCAATGATTATTAGAAATTATTAAGGATTTAAAAAAATAATTTTGAATGATTTTTTTAAGGAATTTGAATTTTTAATAATATTTCGAGGATCTTCAGACAACCTTCAAACATTTTTCAACTAATTTCTAAGAGATTTTTAAGTTTTTATAAAGAATTTCTTTAAGGACTTATTAACGATTTTTACAGGAATTTTCATTTACTTTTTAAGTAAGTTTTAAGAATTACTAAGAATTTTTCAGGACTTTTCAAGGATATTTAAGGACTTGTAAGCGAATTTTTTGCATTTTAAGGAACTTTTTAAAGAATTTTGAATAATTTTATAGGAAAATCTAATTTTCATATAAAAATACGCTTTTTGGCACATTAACTAAATTTGTGGTAAGAATTCTCCAATATAAAATTCAAATTTAAAAACTTGGGTGTAAAAATAAAACTGCTTTTTCTTCAGATTTTTTTTAATTTATTTTTTAAAGCGGAAACAGCAGAGGGAAAAGATATTTGGAGGTTGTCATAAAAAAAATAGATGCACGGATTTCTCTTAATTTTAAAATAATGCACAAGCTTTTTTATATCAAAGTTAATATGTTTTAAGAAAAAATTAGATGGTAGGGGATACTTTTTTCCCTATTTTTTTACATTCTCTCAAATCGATGTTAATGTGGTGAGAACTATGTACAGTTTGTAAACTTTTGCGCTTTACGTAGGAAATTTGTCTGGCGAATAATAAACGCCGCAAGTCATTCTGAAAATTATGATAGCTGAATATTGATTTTCTATGGTGTGGTATCGTATTTATAGATAACAGTAACGCTGTTTATTGTAAGCACTGAAGACATGCTTTATAGAAATATTATATCAATGCGTTTTCGTTTAAAATATGAATATTGGAGGGGATTTCTCGATCGCCGACTTCTCCAAAAAGCAATTATTGCTTACTCGAGACATTCCTATTCAAAGTACTAATATTTACAATTTGTATATCATATTTGCTAGGAATTTATTGATTATCTTTAATAACGACGAAGTTACAGAGTTTTTAAAGAATCTCCATACATAATTTTCGTTATTAATTGTCCCAAAACTTTTCATACACCTACACATAAAAAATACCGCCCGGAAGTTGGCACCCGAATTGCCGGAACCCTTTGATCTTTTCGGAGTTCTGGACTCGTCTCGAAGAGTTCTAGAGTTCTCGAGGGGGTGCAGATACAGATCTGCAATTTTTAAAAATTTTTATAAAACAAATTTTGGGGTGCTAACTTCATGCCGCACCCCTTTTGTGAGACAAAAGAGTTCTGGTGAATAGATATCATCACAAATAAAGAGTTCTAGAGTTCTCGGTAGGTTTTGCAAAGAGTTCTGGGAATTTTCGGAAATTACAAAAAAAAATAAATTTTGAGGTGCTAACTTCATGCCGCACAATTTATTGGTTAGTTTTGGTCACTTAGGGCTGGTTTTAAATACAGCACCCCTGAGTTCTGACTCGAAAAAATACTGAAAATTATGAAAACGGATATTTTCAAGGGCTGCTACAATGTTCTGTCACTTTTTGAGTTAGAACTCAGGGGTGCTGTATTTAAAACCAGCCCTAAGTGACCAAAACTAACCAATAAATAAAAAAGTGTGCGGCATGAAGTTAGCACCTCAAAATTTATATTTTTTTTGTAATTTCAGAAAATTTCCAGAACTCTTTGCAAAACCTACCGAGAACTCTGGAACTCTTTATTTCTGAGAAATTTATTCAACCAGAACTCTTTTTTTTCACATAAGGGGTGCGGCATGAAGTTAGCACCCCAAAATTTGTTTTTTAAAAATTCCGCAAAAAAATTGCAGAACTCTATCTGCACCCCCTCGAGAACTCTGGAACTCTTCGAGACAAGTCCAAAACTCCGAAAAAATCAAAGGGTTCCGGCAATTGGGGTGCCAACTTCCGGGCGGTATAAAATATCACTGTTTTTGACATTATTACCAACTTAAAAATCGAGAAGGGTAGAATTTCCAATATACATAATTTTAAGGGAAATATCGAGATCTTTGCACGTACTTATTTTAAAAAACAAATTTTGTAAACAATAATTTATCTTTCCCCTACCCAAACACCCGTTCTTTTTTTTAAATAAATTATTCCACGGGCATATCCAATGATATAAACAATAAATTTCACTTTAATACTGAATATACTTATATTAAAGATAGTAAATATAATATTTCACGACCGGTATCACGTACCCTTAATAAATAAATTGTACATGCGGAATATTACTTTTTCTGCGTGAATAACGTTTGAGAACATCTGGAACAAATATCTTACTGCGGCTTGAATAGACAGCTTCTTTTATAAATCCGGCGAGCGATTTAGAAAAAAAATTATATCATGTAAATTTTAACTAAATTAACTTGAATACGAAAAAAGATTTATACAATTTGTTAAAAATTACACTCATTGCGTCACAGTCTGGCCCATGTTATTTTTTTCATATTGTAACTTCATCCAGGGTTATATTATTTTTATCAAATATTACTTTTTACCGTTTTAAACAACCATAAAAGTAAAAACTAAATAAGGAAGAACTAACAAATTCATTATACGTTTGATAAATTTTCCAATCACGGTTTTTCACGACTCTTCCTGAGTTCATTCGCCCACATCATCATATTTCAAAAATAATGACTAATTCCTTATGCAAATAAATGTCTCTCTCCTGTGAAGACTTGCATATAATTAAGAAGTTGAGAGAATAAATAAGTCACCACACCTAAGCACGAATCGTATGTGTGATGCCGACTAGTAAACACAGGACCGGATGGAAGCACTGTTCAAAGTTTTAGCATTAGAATGGTGAAAAATGTAAATTAGGATACATTTACTTGTTGAATGAGATTAAAATAGATTCAACCTCTAAGTTTATTATCTGGTTTTAAAGAGAAGTAAGTGTACAGCTGCTTAGATATGCTAATAGAAAATGGGGAGATAGGAAGGACAATATCAAGCGATAAAAATACAAAATAAATATTTGTTTATTTTTATGTATGAGAAAGTAATAAAATTTAATTTTATATGCAGAATGTGATATTGTCATTTTCAAATATTATTACATAATATTTTGTAAATGTATCTGAGCTAATAAAAATTCCCGTCTTTTTATAACCCTATTACAAAAAAATAGAAAAGGTTTTAACTAGATCGAAAACCAACAGTATTACATATTTCATAATTTCGAAATTTGTCTAATTCAATTAACTAATGATAAAATAAGTTTTTTATTATAATTCCAAGAATTTTCAACTATAATCCTATTATGTACTTTACCTGTAGGTACCTATAGAATAAATTGCACATAAAATCTAATTATATGTTTTTTCTAGCTTATCATCAACTTCTGATAATGCTTACATAGTTAGCGAAACGTACGTCGAGTACTTTTTAATAAAATTTAGTTTTGGTTAGTTGTGACTATAATCTTTAACATTGTTGAGAACTAAAAGTTCCAAATTTACAATTTAAGGTGTATTTTTATATAAAAGTTTAAAAAAAATTTAATCGTTAAAAATTGAAAACTCTTGAAAATCATTGAAAAATACAAAAAAAAAACCCTTAAAAAATTATGAAACAATCAAGGGAAAATTTTTGACAACGTTCTTAAGAATATTGTAAAATAGTTGAAAAATCATTTAATCATCGTTAAATAATTTGTGAAAAATCGTAAAAATCCTTGAAAATTCCATGATAAATACTTATTAAAGTCATTAAAAAATTAATTAAAATTTCATTCAAAAATTCTAAATTTCTTAAAAAAATCCGTAAAACTTTTTGAAATCATGAAAAATTCTTAATAATTCTTGAAATTTACTTAAAACTCGTTAAAAAGCCGTTTAAAAATTTAAAAACCCTTGAAAATTCGTTTTAAAATACCCTTAAAAATCCGTAAAAATGTTTGAAAAGTCCTGAAAAATTCTTGAAACTTACTTAAAAAGTTTATGAAAATTCCTGTAAAAATCGTTGAAAAGTTCTTAAAAAAAATTTAAAAATCCTTAAAAACTGTAAATTTCTTAAAAATCCATTAAAAACAAATAATCCTGGCAAAATCCTTAAAAAAACATTTTTAGAATACCCTTAAAAAGCCGTAAAAATGTTTGAAAAGTCCTGAAAAATTCTTGAAACTTACTTAAAAAGTTTATGAAAATTCCTGTAAAAATCGTTGAAAAGTTCTTCAAAAAATTTAAAAATCCTTAAAAACTGGAAATTTCTTAAAAATCCATAAAAAACTTAAATAATCCTGGCAAAATCCTTGAAAATTCTTTTTAAAATACTCAAAAATCCGTAAGTCCTGAAAAATTCTTAATAATTCTTGAAACTTACTTAATAATTTAATGAAAATTTCTGTAAAAATCGTAGAAAAGTCCTTAAAAAATTTAAAAATCCTTAAAAAACTGGAAATTTCTTAAAAATCCATAAAAAACTTAAATAATCCTGGCAAAATCCTTGAAAATTCTTTTTAAAATACTCAAAAATCCGTAAGTCCTGAAAAATTCTTAATAATTATTGAAACTTAAAAAGTTTATGAAAATTCGTAAAAATAGCTGAAAAGTTTTAAAAAAATTTAAAATCTATAAAAATTAAAAATTTCTTAAAAAATCTATAAAAAAAATTATAAAATGTTTGCAAAAACCTTGTAACTTCTTTTTAAAACACTCTTAAAAAACCTTAAAAATCTTTAAAAAGTCCTGAAAAAATCTTAAGAATTCTTAAAACCTACTTAAAGATTATGAAAATTTCTGTCAAAATTGTTGAAAAGTCCTGAAAAAAGTTAAAAATCCTTAAAAACTAATAAATTCCTTAAAAAACCTATAAAAATAACACTTTAATAATCCTTGCAAAATCTTTGAAAATTCTTTTTGAACGTCCCTTAAAAACTCGTAAAAATCTTTGAAGTCCTGAAAAAATCTTAATAATTCTTAAAAGGTTTATGAAAAATCCTGCCAAAAATCGTTGAAAAGTCCTTAAAAAATTTAAAAATCCTTAAAAATTGAAAATTTCTTAAAAAGAAACATAAAAAAACTTAAACAATCCTTGCAAAATCTTTGAAAAAGTAATGAAAAATTCTTAATAATTCTTGAAATTCACTTAAAAATTTATAAAAATCGGTGAAAACTTTTAAAAAAATTTAAAAATCTATAAAAATTAAAAATTTCTTTAAAAATCTATAAAAAAAAACCTAAATAATGTTTGCAAAATAATGTTAAATTCATTTAAAAAAACTCTTAAAAATCCGTAAAAATCTTTGAAAAGCCCTGAAAAATTCTTAGGAATTCTTAAAACCTACTTAAAGATTATGAAAATGTCTGTCAAAATTGTTGAAAAGTCCTGAAAAAAATTAAAAATCCTTAAAAATTAAAAATTCCTTAAAAAATCTATAAAAACAACACTTAAATAATCCTTGCAAAATCTTTGAACGTTCTTTTTAAAAAACCCTTAAAAATCCGTAAAAATCTTTGAAGTCCTGAAAAATTCTTAATAATTCTTAAAAGGTGAATGAAAAATCCTGCCAAAAATCGTTGAAAAGTCCTTAAAAATTTTAAAAATCCTTAAAAATGGAAAAATTATTTAAAAAAAAAACAAAAAAACTTGAGAAGTTAAAAAGTTCATGAAAATTTCCGTAAGTCTTTAAAAAATTCTTAAACATCTTAAATTTGATTTCAGAATACGAAATTTGATATGAAAATTTTCTGTATAAGGATAAATAACGTACAATCCTGAACTGGGCGAATTTCTCGAAAAAAAGTTTTAAAAACAATAAAAATTAGTAAATAAAAAAAGGTGAAGAATTTTTGTTTTATAAATATTTGAAAAACTAAAATAAAGCAAGTAGAAGGTGATACAAAACAGAAGAAAACCAGGAGAGATTTGGAAGAAGAAAAATAAAACAGGGTTGTAGCACAAGTGATAACTAAAAAAACAGAAAATAAATATAATTTTAATATAAATTTTCTAAAAGGTCAACCCAGCCCAAATTAAGACTCTATTGGTTTGGAATTTTATTAAATTCCAGAAAAAAAATTGACCAGTATAAATTTGTAGTAAGTTACTTTTTTTTACCTCTTACATAAACAAAAGAGTCCGGGCCTGGAAACGCCGTTTCGGTAATACATTATAACGGATCCTCTTTCAAAACAAGTGTTATTTAATTTTGATACTTTTACGACCATTCTCGTCCCAAGTCTTAAAAGAGGAAATGATATACTCTTCGTCCACATTTCGTGACTATTCCATATAATCTGACAAAGGTCATCAAAAGGGTTAAGTCGTCTTAGCATGAATATTTGTTCATTTCCGGATAAACAAGCAATTTTATTTTAAAATTCTGTTCGCGGCTCACTGTGGATCGTAAGGACAAAAAGGATATTAATTTTTTTTTCGAGGATCAATGTAAACTTACTGCTATGATTTTTAGATTTTTTAAAATAATAAAATAATTATTAAGCGCCTGGACTAAATTCGTTACCTTTGCCGCAGTATATCAGTAGTTTTTTTAATTTTTTTTCTCAAAAAATACAAAAAACAGAGAGCTGCAAAATACAGTTATTGGTTTATACAATTCAGTAAAGATTTTTTATTTATTTCTTTCCAAACATACAAACAAAATGGGCTGGAAAATATAGTTACCGGTTTATGTAGGTAGATAGTTTTTTTATTTATTTTCCAAAAATACAAAGAAACAGTGAGCTGCAAAATATAGTTATCGATTTATGTAGTTAAGTAGTATTTTTTAATTTTTTTTTCAAAAATACAAAAAAAATTGGCTAGAAAATATAGTTACCGATTTATGTAGTTATGTAATTTTTTTATTTTTTTTTCCAAAAATACAAAAAAGAACAGTGAGCTGCAAAATATAGTTATTTAAGTAGTAGTTTTTAATTTTTTTTGTCTACAAAAATACAAAAAAAATGGGCTAGAAAATATAGTTATCGCTTCATGTGTAGTTAAGTATTTATTTTTAATTTTTTTTCCAAAACAGTGAGCTGCAAAATATAGTTATCGATTTATGTAGTTAAGTAGTATTTTTTTATTTTTTTCTCCCCAAAAATACAAAAAAAAATGGGCTAGAAAATATAGTTACCGATTTATGTATTTATGTAATTTTTGTTTTCCAAAAATACAAAAAAACGGTGAGCTGCAAAATATTTATGTAGTTAAGTAGTATTTTTTATTTTTTTCTCTCCAAAAATACAAAAAAAATGGGCTAGAAAATATAGTTACCGATTTATGTAGTTATGTATTTTTTTTATTTTTTTTCCAAAAATACAAAAAAAAAACAGTGAGCTGCAAAATATAGTTATCGATTTATGTAGTTAAGTAGAATTTTTTAATTTTTTTCTCTAAAAAACTACAAAAAAAAATGGGCTGGAAAATATAGCTATCGGTTTATGTAGTTAAGCAGGTTTTTTATTTTTTTTTTTCCAAAAATACAAAAAAAAAACAGTGAGCTGCAACATATGGTTATCGATTTATGTAGTTAAGTAGTATTTTTTAATTTTTTTCTCTACAAAAATACAATAAAATGGGCTAGAAAATATAGTTACCGGTTTATGTAATTAAGTAGGTTTTTTTATTTTTTTTTCCAAAAATACAAAAAAACATGGAGCTGCAAAATATGGTTATCACTTTATGTAGCTAAGTAGTATTTTTTAATTTTTTTCCCTCCAAAAATACAAAAAAAGTGGGCTAGAAAATATAGTTATCGATTTATGTAGTTTAGTAGTATTTTTTAATTTTTTTCTCTAAAAAAATACCCAAAAAAATGAGCTAGAAAATATAGTTACCGGTTTATGTAATAAAGTAGGTTTTTTTATTTCTTTTTCCAAAAATACAAAAAAATAGTGAGCTGCAAAATATAGTTATCGATTTATGTAGTTAAGTAGTATTTTTTAATTTTTTCCCTCCAAAAATACAAAAAAAAAGTGGGCTAGAAAATTTAGTTATCGCTTTATGTAGTTAAGTATTTTTTTTTAATTTTTTTTCCAAAAATACAAAAAACAGTTAGCTGCAAAATATAGGTACCGATTTATGTAGTTAAGTAATATTTTTTAATTTTTTTCGCTAAAAAAATACAAAAAAACAGTGAGCTGCAAAATATAGTTATCGATTTATGTAGTTAAGAAGTATTTTTTAATTTTTTTCTTTAAAAAAATACGAAAAAAAATGGGCTAGAAAATATAGTTACCGGTTTATGTAGTTAAGTAGGTTATTTATTTTTTTTTCCAAAAATACAAAAAAACAGTTAGCTGCAAAATATAGTTATCGATTTATGTAGATAAGTAGTATTTTTTAATTTTTTTCTCTAAAAAAATACAAAAAAATGGGCTAGAAAATATAGTTACCGGTTTATGTAATTAAGTGGGTTTTTTTATTTTTTTTCCAAAAATACCAAAAAACAGTGAGCTGCAAAATATAGTTATCGATTTATGTAGTTAAGTAGTATTTTTTAATTTTTTTCTCTAAAAAAATACAAAAAAAATGGGCTAGAAAATATAGTTACCGGTTTATGTAGTTAAGTGGGTTTTTTATTTTTTTTCCAAAAATAGAAAAAAACAGTGAGCTGCAAAATATAGTTATCGATTTATGTAGATAAGTAGTATTTTTTAATTTTTTTCTCTAAAAAAAATACAAAAAAAATGGGCTGGAAAATATAGTTACCGGTTTATGCAGCTGAGTAGGTTTTTTATTTTTTTTTCCCAAAAATACAAAAAAACAGTGAGCTGCAAAATATAGTTATCGATTTATGTAGTTAAGTAGTATTTTTTAATTCTTTTTCTCTACAAAAATACAAAAAACAAATGGGCTAGAAAATATAGTTACCGATTTATGTAGTTATATAATTTTTTATTTTTTTCTCCAAAAATACAAAAAACAGTGAGCTGCAAAATATAGCTACCGGTTTATATAGTTAAGTAAAGATTTTTTTTTAAATTTTTTTTCTGATGAAAAATACAAAAAACAGTGATCTGCAAAATATATTTACAGGTTTTTTTTTAATTTTTTTTCTCCCAAAATACAATCGCTCCCAGTTGTTGAATACATTTTTTAAACATTAAACTTTTAGAAAGCTCAGTTTAGGTTATTTTTTTTGTTATTGTGATATATTCTATAGAATAAATATTTAATGCAATCTGAAGGGAAAATAAATTTAATGGTTTTCATTTTTGTACATTTTTTCCAAGTTTTGTTAACGTACAAATATTTTGTCCTCTTACATACACATTGCGGACCACTTGCTCAGTTGCGTCATGTGTTCCATTGTTATTCTTCAGTTATGTTAACAGTTAATTATGAATGTTTATGAACAACCACCACACCGTAAGTAATTTAATCTTAGAAATCAAACCGTGACGTACAGCCGGTTCGTGTTTTTACAAAGTACATCTCTAATCTAATTTTATATTAAAATGTTATTGTTACATAATGCTGCAAGGAAGAGTATAAAGCGGAAGGTAAATTTATTAATTTGCAATATATTATACTTGCATGGTTATTTTATATAAATATTTTGGGATATATAGTATGAAGCTATGTTTAAAAAATAAAAATTAATAACAACATTTTTTTTTGTCAACACTTTAACTGCGAGCAAAATTTTGGAGTGCTGAAAATATTGGAAAATGAACATTCTGGCATTATTTTCAGCTAATTTATTATTTAAAAAGATCAATAAACTTAATTGTAATGATTTAAAAAAACATTAAAAACCAAACAGAGTTTTAAGAAATTCAAAAATATTAAAAAATTCGAAAATTTTAAAAGTATATCGAAAATTTCAGAAATATATCAAAAATTTTGAAAAACTTGAAATTTTGCAATTTTTTTCGAAAATTTCAAAATGCAAAAAAATGTCAAAATATTCAAAAAGAAAAATGTCAAAACATTCAAAAATTTTTTAAACATATTGAAAATTTAAAAAAAAACAAAATTATGCGTCTATTTAAAAATATTTCAAGAATTTTTAATACGTCAAAAGTTTCAAAAAACGTTAAAAACTATTCAACAATTTCAAAAATTTATAAAAAATTTCGAAAAATTAGATTTTTGAATATTTTTTTTAAAAATTTTAAAAATTTTTAAGTCCAAATATTCAAAAATTTGAAAAAGAAAAAATGTCAAAAAAAATTTAAAATATATCGAAAATTTTAAAAAACACAATTATTCGACTAATTAAAAATTTTCAAAAATTTCAAGAATATTTAACTTCTCAAAAATGTCAAGTTTCAAAAAACCTTAAAAATTATTCGAAAATTTCAAAAATATAACAAAAATTTCGAAAAATTAGAAATCCTGCATTTTTTTCGAGAATATCAAAAAGTAAAAATGTCAAAATATTCAAAAATTTCAAAAAGAAAAAATGTCAAAACATTCTAAAACTTTTAAAAATAAATCGAAAATTTCAAGAATTTATTAACTTCTAAAAATGTCAAGTTTCAAAAAACGTTAAAAATTATTTGAAAATTTCAAAAATTTATCAAAAATTTCGAAAAATTCAATTTTTTGCATTTTTTTCTCGATAAATTCAAAAATATATCAAAAATTTCGAAAAATTAAATTTTATGAATTTTTTTTTGAAAATTTCTAAAAGAAAAAATGTCCAAATATTCAAAAAGAAAAAACGTCCAAATATTCAAAAAGAAAAACTGTCAAAAATTTTTAAAATACATTGAAAATTTCAAAAAACATAATTATTGGAAAAATATTTCAAAAATTTCAAGAATTATTAACATGTCAAAAATTTCAAAACTATATCAAAAATTTCAAAAAATTAGAAATGTTGCCTTTTTTCCGAAAATTTTGGAAAGTAAAAATGTCAAAATATTCAAAAGTTTCAATAAGAAAAAATATCAAAATAGTCAAAAACTGTCAAAACCTTCAAAGAATTTTAAAAATATCGAAAATTTCAAGAAAGATAAAATTATTCGTCTAATTAAAAATATTTCAAAAATTTCAAGAGTTTTTACCATGTCAAAAATGTCAAGTTTCAAAAAACGTTAAAAATTATTCGAAAATTTCAAAAACTTCGAAAAATTAGAAAATTGGCATTTCTTTTTCGAAAACTTCAAAAATTTCTATAAGTAAAAATGTCCAAATATTCAAAAATTATAAAAAGAAAAAATGTCAAAAAACATAAAATTATTCGATCAATTAAAAATTTTTCAAAAATTTTAAGAATTTTTAACATGTCAAAAATGTCAAGTTTCAAAAAACGTTAAAATGATTCGAAAATTCGACGACTAGATAAAAAATTTCGAAAAATTAGAAATTTTGCATTTTTTTTTCGAGAATTTCAAAAAGAAAAAATATGTACACATTAAAATTTCAAAAAACAAAATTATTCGTCTAATTAAAAATATTTCAAAAATTTCAAGAGTTTTTACCATGTCAAAAATGTCAAGTTTCAAAAAACGTTAAAAATTATTCGAACATTTCAAAAACTTCGAAAAATTAGAAAATTGGCATTTCTTTTTCGAAAACTTCAAAAATTTCTATAAGTAAAAATGTCCAAATATTCAAAAATTATAAAAAGAAAAAATGTCAAAAAACATAAAATTATTCGATCAATTAAAAATTTTTCAAAAATTTTAAGAATTTTTAACATGTCAAAAATGTCAAGTTTCAAAAAACGTTAAAATGATTCGAAAATTCGACGACTAGATAAAAAATTTCGAAAAATTAGAAATTTTGCATTTTTTTTTCGAGAATTTCAAAAAGAAAAAATATGTACACATTAAAATTTCAAAAAATAAAATTATTCGTCTTATTAAAAATATTTCAAGAATTTTAAACATTTCAAAAATGTCAAATTTCAAAAAGCGTTAAAAAAATATTCGAAAATTTCAAAAATATATCAAAAATTTCAAAGCGTAAAAATGTCAAAGATATTTAAAAAATTCAAAATATATAAAAATTTTCAAAACTTAAAAATGTCAAAATATTCACAAATTTCTAAAATATATCAAAAATTTCAAAAAAAAAAATTATTCGTCTAATTAAAAATATCTGAATAATTTTAAGAATTTTAAACGTTTCAAAAATGTCAAATTTCAAAAAAACGTTAAAAAATTATTCGAAAATTTCAAAAATATATCAAAAATTTCAAAAATTTCAAAGCGTAAAAATGTCAAAGATATTTAAAAAATTCAAAATATATAAAAATTTTCAAAACTTAAAAATGTCAAAATATTCACAAATTTCTAAAATATATCAAAAATTTCAAAAAAAAAAAATTATTCGTCTAATTAAAAATATCTGAATAATTTTAAGAATTTTAAACGTTTCAAAAATGTCAAATTTCAAAAAAACGTTAAAAAATTATTCGAAAATTTCAAAAATAAATCAAAAATTTCGAAAAATTAGAAATTTTGCATTTATTTTTGAAAATTTAAAAAATTTCGAAACGTAAAAATGTCAAAATATTCAAAAATTTATAAAAATTTTCAAAACTTAAAAATTTCATTCAAAAATTTCAAAAAAAAATCAAAAATTTCGAAAAAAAAATTATTCGTCTAATTAATAATATTTCAAGAATTTTGCATTTCCAAAATGACAAATATACCGAACATTTAAAAAAAAGAAGAATTTTAAACATTTCAAAAAAGTCAAAAGTTTCAAAAAAAACATTAAATAATGATTCGAAAATTTCAAAAATTTAGAAAATTGTAAAATTTGTAAAATTTGTACAAAATTTGTAAAAAAACTGTAATTTGAAGTGAAATAACACAAATGTTTTTTACGATGAATAAATCTGTAACACTTTTACGCGCTTTCGGACAGGTCTCGAGTTACCTCGGGCGCCACCTTAAATTTATAATGTGAAGGCCACTTACTCCGGGCAGCATCAGTGAAGGGTGGACCTTCAAAGACTCACCTATATTTTAAAAATTGAATACGTAATGTCAATTTCTATTTTCTCGAAATATTTCGGAAACCGGTACTGATATTTTAATTTTGAAAATAACATTTAATTCAGCTTGAAAGTACTCATCTTTTTTTATATTTTTTGTATTTATGAAATCCCAATTAAATTCGCGCTATCCAAAAGGGTTCTAGAACCAATTTTAACTTCAATGTTATACATAAATAAATATTATTTCCTAAAATCTATTAAACCTGACAGTAAACATATTCTACAAATAATTGTGCATGGGCATAAATATTATTAATTTCTAAATTATGCCACGTATATTGTAATTACAATGATAATTCATAAATAATAACATGACAGTAAACAATTCTTTTTAATAATTAAAATTCATTGTAAACGTAGTAAAAACCAGGTGTCTATAAATAAAGCACATTTATAATTGTATTAATTAAATCGAAACATGTGACTACGGATAACCGGTTTATAAAAGTCGACTTTGAATCTGATCAATATTAAACACGATGCGAGAAATATAGAAATTGACTGGTTTTATACGTTGAATTTTAAAATCATGACACTAACCAGAACATTTACCAGTTTTGTTAAATGTAATTATAATTATAAAGGAAGTAACAAATAGGAATTGAGTTACTTAATGTAGAATTAATTTTTTTTTTTTTTTTGATTTCGTTCAATCAAATAAATTATTTATTTAATTAATTTAATAAATAACATAGTTCTATTTAAAAAAAAATCCTGTCGGTGAAGGAAGATTTCTGATTTGAGACATTTTAATCCTTTCCCCGCCCCACGATATGGTCGGATCGACAAAAGTTTCAGTCGAATTAATTTTATATATAATTAGTCTAATGAACTGTTTTAATATTTTTAAAAATGGAGTAGATATGAATTGTTTGAAATTTCAACCCTTTTCAGTTTCCACCTCCTTCAAGATAAAATGCCCATTTTCAATAAGTATCAAATTACTACCCTAAAGAATTTTTGTACCAAATTTGGTGACGATTGGACAAATATTGCGACTTCCAGATCAGAAACGGCGGAGCGCCCCTATTCCCGGGTCTGGGTTGCGCCATTGAATCAATTACATATATGGAAATGTACCTAAAAATAATGTGTTTACCATGATGATCTTAATTATCTGGTGCATTCACCATTTTTGTTAGCGTAACTTTGTCCTATATAGTGAAATTTTAAGTTATCACGCACTATATTTCAGTGGAATATAATTCAGATAAATATAGTGTCTATTTGCATTGAGTAGTAATTTTTTTTATTTTATTTGGTCCAAAAGTTGCCTTTATGAAGAATAAAACAAGATTTACTAATTTTTTGGTTAAAACAAGATACAATTATTTTAAAGGACGAAATGAGAAGGCGAAACAGGATGGGAATATTTTCTTTTTTTTTGAAAATTTGAAATGTCAAAATATTCAAAGCTTAAAACTGTCAAAATATTCCAAAAACAAAATTATTCGTCTAATTAAAAATATTTCAAGAATTTTACATTTCAAAAATGTCGGAAGTTTCAAATAAAAACTTATTCAAAAATTTCAAAATGTCAAAAAAGTAAACTGTCAAAAGATTCAAATATACCAAAAAAAAAAATAATCGTGTAATTAAAAATATTTCAATAATTTCAACAATTTTAAACATTTCAAAAATGTCAAATTTCAAAAAGTGTTAAAAAATTATTCGAAAATTTCACAAACGGGTCAAAAATTTCCGACTAATAGAAATTGAACTTTTTTCGAAAATTTCAAAAATTTTAAAACGTAAAAATGTCAAAATATTCCAAAAATTTTAAAATATATAAAAAATTTCAAAACTTAAAAATGTCAAAATATTCCAAAAACAAAATTATTCGTCTAATTAAAAATTAAGAATTTTACATTTTAAAAATGTCGGAAGTTTCAAATAATAATAAAAACTTATTCAACATATTCAAATATATCAAAAATTAAAAAAAAAAAACAAAATTATTCGTCTAATTAAAAATATTTCAAGAATTTCAACAATTTTAAACATTTCAAAAATGTCAAATTTCAAAGTGTTAAAAAATTATTCGAAAATTTCAAACATGAATCAAAAATTTCGAAAAATTAGAAATGTAACTTTTTTTTCGAACATTTCAAAAATTTCAAAACGTAAAAATGTCAAAATATTCAAAAATTTCTATAATATATAATAAAATTCAAAACTTAAAAATCTCAAAATATTCCAAAAACAAAATTATTCGTCTAATTAAAATTATTTCAAGAATTTTACATTTCAAAAAAGTAAAATGTCAAAATATTCAAATGTACCAAAGATTTAAAAAAAAACAACATTATTCGTCTAATTTAAAATATTTCAAGAATTTCAAGAATTTTAAACATTTCAAAAATGTCAAATTTCAAAAAGTATTAAGAAATCATTCGAAAATTTCAAAAATTTCGAAAAATTAGAAATTTAACTTTTTTTTCGAATATTTCAAAAATTTCAAAACGTAAAAATGTCAAAATATTCAAAAATTTCTAAAATTTATAAAAAATTTCAATACTTAAAAATCTCAAAATATTCCAAAAACAAAATTATTCGTCTAATTAAAAATATTTCAAGAATTTCAAGAATTTTAAACATTTCAAAAATGTCAAATTTCAAAGTGTTAAAAAATTATTCGAAACTTTCAAAAATGTATTAAAAATTTCGAAAAATTAGAAATTTAATTTTTTTGTCGAAAATTTCAAAACGTAAAAATATCAAAATCTTCAAAAATTTCTAATATATAAAAAATTTCAAAACTTAAAAATGTCAAAATATTTCAAAAACTAAATTATTCGTCTAATTCAAAATATTTCAAGAATTTTACATTTCAAAAATGTCGGAAGTTTCAAATAATAATAAAAAATTATTCGAAAATTTCAAAAATGTATCAAAAATTTCGAAAAATTAGAAATTTAACTTTTTTTTGGAAAATTTCAAAACTTAAAAATGTCAACAAAATTATTCGGCTAATTAAAAATATATCAAGAATTTTAAACATTTCAAAAATGTCAAATTTCAAAAAGTGTTAAAAAATTATTCGAAAATTTCAAAAATGTATCAAATATTTCGAAAAATTAGAAATTCAACTTTTTTTCGAAAATTTCAAAAATTTCAAAAAGTAAAAATGTCAAAATATTCAAAAATTTCTATAATATATAAAAAAATTCAAAACTTAAAAATCTCAAAATATTCCAAAAACAAAATTATTCGTCAAATTAAAATTATTTCAAGAATTTTACATTTCACAAAAGTAAAATGTCAAAATATTCAAATGTACCAAAAATTTAAAAAAAAAAACAACATTATTCGTCTAATTAGAAATATTTCAAGAATTTCAAGAATTTTAAACATTTCAAAAATGTCAAATTTCAAAAAGTATTAAGAAATCATTCGAAAATTTCAAAAATGTAACAAAAATTTCGAAAAATTAGAAATTTAACATTTTTTGTCGAAAATTTCAAAACGTAAAAATGTCAAAATATTCAAAAATTTCTAAAATATATAAAAAATTTCAAAACTTAAAAATGTCAAAATATTCCAAAAACAAAATTATTCGTCTAATTAAAAATATTTCAAGAATTTTACATTTCAAAAATGTCGGAAGTTTCAAATAATAATAAAAACTTATTCAAAAATTTCAAAATGTCAAAAAAGTAAAATGTCAAAATATTCATATATACCAAGAATTTTAAAAAAGAACAAAATTATTCGATTAATTAAAAATATTTCAAGAATTTTAAAAATGTCAAATTTCAAAAAGTGTTAAAAAATTATTCGAAAATTTCAAAAATGTATCAAAAATTTCGAAAAATTAGAAATTTAACTTTTTTTCGACATTTTCAAAAATTTCAAAACTTAAAAATAATTTTTGATAATTTTTGTAATGTTTATTATTTTTTTAAATTTTTATAGAACTCGCCCCAAAAAATGAGAATATTTCAAATTAGTTAAACATAATAATATGTATATAATTTTGTTAAATTAATTATAATAATAAAAAAACTATATTTTTACTTTTGAATTATTGAGATAAATTATGAATTTCCTTTTCGGAACTCAACGTGTTAAAAAAATATAGTATATGTAAATTTCCTCTTTAAAGTAGAACAAATTGTTCTAGCATGACACTGTGAAATATTTAAATAAAGCAAATTACAGAATACAACAAAAAGTGTTGAAAGTGTGCCTAATGGCATTAAATCGACTTAAATAACATTAATAGTACGCATTAAAAACTAGTACAAACACCAAATAGAATTTCTATGTAATAGACCTGAACTAGAATTACTTAAATAAATAAATTAACGTGATAAAATTTTAATTGTAAAAATAGTGTGACGATGCCAGAACGCAGTATTTGATTTTATTTTAGAATTTAATTATTTTGACGCAATCATTCAGTTTTCCACAAAAAAAAAAAAATGGAAAATTCTTTGTTGAAAAGTTCTACAAAATTTCCACGTTTTAAAGTTGGTAGTCTTGGTAATTACTAGTAGGCAGAGACCTCTGGTGTCGTTCATCTGCAGCCATAAAAAGAGCCCTCAGATACTACCTTGTAGCACTCTAGCCTGTTTTAGGTAATATATTGATTTAATTTCACAGTCTCAATTGTATTGTTAATTTTGGCTATTTTTAAAAATTCCTAAAAAAATATTTTTTTCATTTTTTTTTAAGTACATAATTCTAATTCTGAAAAAAAATAATTTTGTCATTTTAAGATTTACATATATTTTATAATTATATTTTTTTTTCCAAATTTGGGGTCGATTAACTTTCAACATAATTTAAAACAATAATTGATTTTTTCCTAAAACAAATTTCAATTAAAGTTTTTAAATTTCGTATTGAATTTTATTTTTTATCAGAATTATTAAAAATCTTTATTTTTTGTAATTTTAATAGCCTTTTTCTCAGTTATCTATAGATTTATTTTATTTTGTTAGTTCCCACCTCTACATTAAGATAACTGATAACCGAACGATATAAATTGGGTACTTTGACCGCGTTTAGTTTTTCGCTAAAAATTGTATTGGTAAAATTAAATAAACCATCATCAGGCGTTAAATATTGGTTGTTTTTTCCGAAAACTGTTTGGGAGTCAGGTTGAACCTGTCAGGCTGGATCAACTTTGTCAGGCTAAACCTATTTGCCATCAGACATTAAATATCGGTCATTTGGAAATGTCAGGTTGGAATCCATTTTGTCAGGCTAAACCCATTTACCATCAGGCGTTAATATAGTGGTTGTTTTTTCCAAAAATTGTTTGGCAGTCAGGTGGAACCTGTCAGGTTGGACTCATTTTGACAGGCTAATACATATGTCCCATCGGGCGTCAAATAGTGGTTGCTTTTTCCAAAAAATTGTTTGGGAGTCAGATGGAACATGTCAGATTTGACTCATTTTGGCAAGCAAAACCTATTTCCCATCAGGCGATAAAAATTGGTTATTTTTTCCCAAAAATTGTTTGGTAGTCAGGTGGAACCTGTCAGGTTGGACTCATTTTGACAGGCTAAACCTATGTCCCATCGGGCGTCAAATAGTGGTTGCTTTTTCCAAAAAATTGTTTGGGAGTCAGATGGAACATGTCAGATTTGACTCATTTTGGCAAGCAAAACCTATTTCCCATCAGGCGATAAAAATTGGTTATTTTTTCCCAAAAATTGTTTGGTAGTCAGGTGGAACCTGTCAGGTTGGACTCATTTTGACAGGCTAAACCTATGTCCCATCAGGCGTCAAATAGTGGTTGCTTTTTCCAGAAAATTGTTTGGGAGTCAGATGGAACATGTCATATTTGACTCATTTTGGCAAGCAAAACCTATTTCCCATCAGGCGTTAAATATTGGTTGATTTTTCCCAAAAATTGTTTGGTAGTCAGGTGGAACCTGTCAGGTTGGACTCATTTTGACAGGCCAAACATATGCCCCATCAGGCGTCAAATAGTGGTTGCTTTTTCCAAAAAATTGTTTGGGAGTCAGATGGAACATGTCAGATTTGACTCATTTTGGCAAGCAAAACCTATTTCCCATCAGGCGTTAAATATTGGTTGTTTTTTCGCAAAAATTGTTTGGTAGTCAGGTGGAACCTGTCACGCTGAATCCATTTTGTCAGGCTAAACCTATGTGCCAACAGGCGTTAAGTATAGGTCTTTTTACCAAAAAAATGTTTGCGAGTCAGGTTGGACCTGTCAGGCTGGACCCATTTTGTAAGGCTAACCCTATTTGCAATCAGGTGTTAAATAGAGGTTATTTTTTCCAAAAAATAGTTTTAAAGTCAGATTGGACCTGTTAGAGTGGACCAATTTTATCAGGATAAATTCGTTTGTCAGGTTAGACCCGTTTGTCAGGTTGGACCAGAAAATCACGTTGGATCTGTCAATCTTTTGACTTTGTCTTTTTATTAAAGAATATTATTTTGTGGTATGATAATATTTCGTTTTTAATCTATCAATTGTTGGAACCGAAAATTTCTCTTTGAAATAAATTTCGTTTAATAAGTGATAAATTGTAACCAGAAAATGGGATGAGTATTAGTGAGAAATTAATCGATTTTTTTTCCTCTTATTTTTTATAGAAAAAAACAGTAAGTGGCTGGCGCCCTTAAATATGATAAATTTCATATTTCATTATTGATCAATATTACTCCGGTCTAATTATAGTCTAGGAAAGGACTTTATAACATTTTAGTTAAATATTTTATTATTAAAAAAAACTACAAGTTAAGATGGTTGTTACATTAATTTTTATTTTGCGAATTTTCTTGAAAATATTCGTTAACATTCGACTTTTTTTTAATTTTATTAACTATTTTTCATCTACATGTGTTTTAATTTTATTTACCTAATCATTTAATTGACATTTAAAAAAATATGTTTTTGTTTTTTCTTTTTCTAAATATGAGGAATTCCAAAATATTCCTGATTTTTCTTTATTGCTTATTTACTCAAAATTGAGATTTTATTAAACATTGAATATTTTATAAATCAGATTTTTTTTTCGAATTCGAAATATGATTAAAAATTTATTTTTTCTTTAAAACAAATAAATGAGTTATTAATTTTTTTGGTATATTTTTATTTTTAAATAGAAAATTTTCAAATTTTTACCAATTTACCTTTACAGCAAATACATTTTGTGCATTTTTTGAGAAAAAATAATATTAAAATCGTTAGAAGTTGCCTTTATCGAAAATAAAACTTTTTTTGACCCCCCATTTAAAATAAAAAAAATATATAATTTATGAGTGTCATGAAGAAATCTTTGTGAAAATTGTGATTTTCAAATTTTGAGTTTTTTTTAATACCAATTAACTTTTTTAGCATTTTGTAGGATTTTTGATAAAAAATATTATTAAGATCTTTGGAAATGGCCTTTACAAAAAAAAAAAAATTTTTGTTATCCCCCATTAAAAAAATAAAAAAAAAATTAATTTTTGACTGTAATGAAAGAAAAACTGTAATTTTCAAAATTTGGGTTTTTTAATACCACTTTTTCTTTAAAGCATTTTGCAGCTTATTGATAAAAAATATTATTAAAATCTATAAGTGGCCTTTACAAAAAATAAAACTTTTTTTAATCCCCATTAAAAATTGAAAAAAAAAATTATAATTTTTGACTGTCATGAAGAAATCTTTGCAAAAATTGTGATTTTCAAATTTTGGGTTTTTTTTTAATACCACTTTTCCTTTACAGCAAATACATTTTGTAGGCTTTATGATAATAAAATATTAAAATTTTTAGAAGTGGAACTTACAAAAAATAAAACTTTTTCTGACCCCTCATTAATAATTTTTTTTTAATTTTTGACTATCATGAAGAATTCTTTGTAAAAATTGTGATTTTTAAATTTTGGGTTTTTTTTTAATACCACTTTTCCTTTACAGCAAATACATTTTGTAGGCTTTATGATAATAAAATATTAAAATTTTTAGAAGTGGAACTTACAAAAAATAAAACTTTTTCTGACCCCTCATTAATAATTTTTTTTTAATTTTTGACTATCATGAAGAATTCTTTGTAAAAATTGTGATTTTTAAATTTTGGGTTTGTTTTTAATACCACTTTTCCTTTACAGCAAATACATTTTATAGGCTTTTTGATAAAAAATATTAAAATTTTTAGATGTGGCCTTTACAAAAAATAAAACTTTTTCTGACCCCTCATTAATAATTTTTTTTTTAATTTTTGACTGTCATGATGAAATCTTTGTAAAAATTGTGATTTTTAAATTTTGGTTTTTTTTTTAATACCACTTTTCCTTTACAGCAAATACATTTTATAGGCTTTTTGATAAAAAATATTAAAATTTTTAGATGTGGCCTTTACAAAAAATAAAACTTTTTCTGACCCCTCATTAATATTTTTTTTTTTAATTTTTGACTGTCATGAAGAAATCTTTGTAAAAATTGTGATTTTTAAATTTTGGGTTTTTTTTAATACCACTTTTCCTTTACAGCAAGTAGGCTTTTTGATAAAAAATATTAAAATTTTTAGATGTGACATTTACAAAAAATAAAACTTTTTCTGACTCATTAATAATTTTTTTTTTAATTTTTGACTGTCATGAAAAAATCTTTGTAAAAATTTTGAATGTTAAATTTTGGGTTTTACATTCTGTAGGCTTTTTGACAAAAAATGTTATTAAAATTTAAGAAGCTTCCTTTACAAAAAATAAATTAGTAAGGGCCTTTGCCTGTCATGAAGAAAGCTTTGTAAAAATTGTGATTTTTAAATTTTGGGTTTTATTTAATACCAATTTTTCTATACAGCACACACATTTTGTAGGCTTTTTGATAAAAAATATTAAAATTTTTAGAAATAGCCTTTAAAAAAAATAAAACTTTTTTATTATCTCTATTTAGATGATCTTATTACGTATTTAATTTAAATCTAATTAAGTACACGTCTTTTGTTTCCCCTTCACCAATGCAACAAACGGTAAGTGAAATTGTTTAAATTGCGACACAGATCTACGATCTACATCTCGATTTAAAATAATTCTCACCTTGTTTATGTAATTACTCGTTATACTCTTCATTTACTTTTATTACGCGTTTACAAATTAGAACCGGTAGACCCAACCGTACCGTAACTTTCCCAATTTGAATTTGTTTTAAAATGGAAAGTAAAATGTTGTAAAGTATTTTCCTTTGAAATTAACTTTTAGTACTTATTTTAAACGCTATTAATTATTTATAATGAATGTATTAAATTTAGTTATTACGGTAAATTATAGGTGTTAATATATTTTTGATTCACATCATGATTACGTAATTTTTATACGACGATCACATGATCCCTCGTTTTCGACTCAAACTGTAAACTTTATGCTGCTTGCTATAAACATTTATAAACTAGTTACCTAAATAAGTATTATCTTTACACACGAACAAAAAAAAAACTAGAATTTTGTGTTAAATTGATTCATGTGGCAATAATCCATTGACGATAACCATGAAATTAAAAGAACTAAGTACTTATTTAGCAAGTTAACAATGCTAACAATAGAATAAATTGACATGCTAATTCCATTATTTTCACGGAAAATTTGATTGTTGAGTAAATTAAGGCCGCCATCCTAAATGGCAATTCCAATAGTTTTCATTACCTTGTACGGTTCATTTGTAATTTACATTGAATATTAACAGACAATGCATAATAAAGTGACAGTTTCATGAATATACACGCAATACAGATCTTTTTTAATAGAATATACAGTGTGGATGGGAAAAAAAAATTGTTTAAGAATTTTATTCAAAATGTTCTGTTAAAAATAAAATTAATTGTGCAAAACGTCAGGTAGTTCCAGATAGAAAAAGGTCTGAAGTTAATGAACCTTTGAGATGTGGTTTAGGGATGGTTAATTAATATGTTCTAAAGTTTTGGACATCGAAAAGAGGGGAACTGCAAAATTTTTGACCTTCCTCTAGTTTTTCCTCAATAACTTTTTTCCCTTACGTTCTACGACAAAAATATTAAGTTGAGCTTTAAATTTTCTTACAATTCTAACTATTTAAACATGTTTGTATGTAAATTCGTTACCGACAAAAAAAGATCCATTTTTCAAAATTCGCTAAAAAATACTAAAAAATGCCAAAAAATGCAGAATTATGATAAAATCTTGTTATAATATGGTTCCTAGTTACAATCATCACGCCTCCCACTCTACCCCCGCTCCACCTTTTCCCTACTCAACCCCAATTTATAAAAGCTAATTTTTTTCTCTGATGAAAGCCAACCATATTCACATCATGTCGGTAATATACATATAGGATTGATACCCCCTCCCCCCCATATATAATTATCTCAGAGCAGGTTGTGAATTGGGGTTGGGTAGGGGAAGGCTGGAGCAGCGACAGTGGAGTGGGGGGATGTCCAAAGTTGGTGATTGTAACCAGGAAACATAATTAACAACATTTCATCATAATTCGGGTATAACAGAAGAAATAAGATGAAATTTTTTATCAAATTTTGAAAAATTACCTTTTTTTCGAAGCCCCATATCTCGATAACGAATTGACTTACAAATATGTTAGTCAAAATTGTAAGAAATTTAACGCTCTACACAAAAGCATAGGGATGCTTTTGTCATACAACGTAAGGAAAAAAGTAATTGAAGAAAAACCGGAGAAAGGTCGATAATTTGGCAGTTTCCCCCTCCCCTTCACTTTTCGCATACGGTCCTCGAGGTTCAAACTGTTAATTAACCATCCCTGAACAACATTATAAAGATTCATTAACTTCCGACCTATTTCCATCGAACAACTTTTTCCAACCTGTCGATTGGACTAATTGGCAAAATTGGAAAATGGTGGAATCATAACAAGTGACAACGAAAAGAAAGTAGGGGAGGGGGCAGTTGTTCGAAAATATTTTCCCAAATTATGTGTTAAAAATAGCAGTTAAGTGACAATGTCCGTTAAACAATCTAAAAATTTTGATAAGTATTAGTAACACAATGATAGTAGTTAGAGAGAGAATGGGTACAGGCCCAGGTTGTTTGTAAAAAAGAAGAACGACAGACAGTTAACAAAATGACATTATTAAAAAAGAAGAAGATACTAAAACCAGGTTAAGTTAAACTCACAGAACAGACAGGAATTTTACTATAAAAGACAGTACAAGGGAGGATTAATAAATTAGAAAATAAAACGAGGAAAAAACCAAGCGATAGTGGGAGATGTTAAAAAATAAATTGACTAAAATGATCAAAACGGGAGATGTGGTTCTCTTTCGGTTTTAATTGTTCGTTAAAGCAGGAGTGAATTTTAGTTAAAATATATTGTGGTACATTTCTTCTTTTTTATTTTGGTTCCTTTTTCAAAAATTTCATTCATTATTTAATTTGAAAAACATAATTATTATTTAATTTAATGAAGTAGGGACAAAAGGTGAGAGGAAAGAGGAAGAAGAAAATTTTGAAACATAAAAAATCAGTTAAAAAAGGGTGGAAAAAAAAGATTTAAACATAAAAAATCAGTTAAAAAAATGGTGGGGAAAAATAAAAGTTTTAAACATAAAAAATAGTTTAAAGTAGAGGTAAAAAATCATGGAGGGAAGTGGGAAAAATATAGAGTAAAGAGTAGATATTCTACATTCGTTCGATTATATATCTATAGGGAATTCAACGTGTTAGAGAGAGAGGTATCGGAAATTCAGGGTGTCCGAAAGAGAGGGAAAGCGCTATGATATCACTACACAATCGGTCTTCAAGTCCCTCAGATGCGTCAGGTATGACAGCTCCGCCAGAGGGTGCTGCCAGAGCAGAAGGGCCTGACAGACGCGAAGTACTAAATAACCGATCTTCAGGTCCCTCAGATGCATCAGGTCTGACAATACCCTCTGGTGGAGTTGTCAGATCTGACACATCTGAGGGACATGAAGATCGGTTACTTGGTACTTCAGGTCTGTTAGGTCCTTCTGCTCTGGCAGCTCCCTCTGGAGGAGCTGTCAGACCTGACGTATCCGGCGGACCTATTGCGTAGTGACGTCAAAGCGCTCTCTCTATCTGACACCTTCAATTTTCTTCACCTCTCTCTATCTCTCTCTAACACATTGAATTCCCTATACCTATGGTCGGACGAACATAGACACTGTAAAGGGTATGGAAGATAAAGAGGGATGTAATTTTAGAAGGGATAATCATCAGATTCTCTTAAAGTTGAGACCTTAGAAAAATGTTAGATTGATTCATTTATATATTTATATGGTAATAAAATAATTAAATAATTTACTAAAGTATGACGTAGAAAAATTAAAAATTTGACGAAATAAATCAGTTTAAAAACAGAAAACAGTATGAAAGTGAGAGGAAAAGGGCGGGTAAAAAAATGGAGAAAAAGAAGTTTGAAAACAGTAAAAAAGTAGGGTAGGGGAAAAAGTGGAAAAAAACAAAAAAGTTGAAAAAATAAAAGTTTAAAACATAAAGAAAACAGTAAAAATGCAGGGGAAAAAGAGAGGGTGGTAAAAAAGCGAGTAAAAAAATAAAAAAGTTGAAAAAATTAAAGTTTAAAACAGAAACAAAACAGAAAAAAAGGAAGTGAAAATGGGGTGGAGGAAAAAGTGGGAAAAAGAAAGGTGATAAGAAAAGATTGAACAGTAAAAAGCGGAAAAAAACTCTTGAGATAAAGAGTTTGAAACAGTAAAAAACCAGTGAAAAAACGTTGTTTGGGAAAAGTGAGGAAAAAAGTTCCGACAAATAAAAGTTGGAAAAGATGAAAGATTAAAACATAAAGAAAAATAATAAAAAATTGGTCGAAAAAAATTCATAAATCCCCCAGTCCACTTCCTAAAAAAAATATAAAAGAACTCTAATAAACAACCCCGCATCGCTCGAAAAAAAAATTCATTAAACTCATAAGAACCACAGTAGAGAAGTACTAATAAGTAGAAAAATATATTTAAATCTTCCCTTCCACGTTTGTAAATTAGAAAAAACTCCTCGAAACCACAGAGGCACGTATTTAGTCCTTTTCGACCTGAGGCGATAGCGTATTTTTCTAGATCACCCAGTAAAATTCTAGTTAACGAATCGTATGTAGTAAAAGAAAAAACAATTTATTTCAGATTAATTTTACTATTCTCATTTCAGGGCGATTTTGGGCCTGCCGGTACAAAAAAAATTAAGTATCCCCTCCCGTATTCAAATTTCCTCTCGTTGTATATATAATAGACATAAATAAATATGTTGGGTGTAGGGTTGTAAATCCATTTAATTGAACACTTAACCATATTTGAGAAATGGATACCTACTCTTGGATTTAAAGGACCCCGCACTTTTCTTATGTAAAGTGGCGCTAGGTGAAATTCGCTAAATTTTGGATATGTTGTACTTTTGACCATCCTGATCAAAAGTGTCCATGGACATAAGCATCAATAATGGACAGTTTATTTTCTACAGAGTGTTGAATTTTAAAAGTACATATTTTTACTACGGCATTCTCAATATATATTCCTAATCTTTCGTTATTTGTTTAATGCCACATAAATATTCACTTATACTTCAGTTATGCAATGGAGCAGGAATATTATCAAAATTGCAAGAAGCTACAGGGTGAGTCAATAGTAACTAGGTGCTATTTTCATGGTACCTGGTATTTACGTTTTTAATAAGAAATAGTAATATTTTTATATACTATATAAAAACAACTACCATTTTACAATAATCTATCACAACATATACCTTGTATACAGGGTGAGTCAAGAGTAATGAAATTTGCATGATCATTACTTGGTGAAATAAAAAAAAAAATACTTAACATATCTAAAACGTGTTTTAAAAGGTGCAAAATTGTATTATTTTAGAAATTCGTCAGTGAAATTCCGCATTATTTTTTCTATGTGCTAAAAGTGGTCTCTCAAATATATCCTCAAAATATGAACATATTTTAATGACCAGTTTTCCAGATATAGGGTGTTTAAGTGTCAAAGTACAAAAATTTAGCGAATTTCGCCGACAGCCACTTTGCATAAAAAAAGTGCGGGGTCCTTTAGTCAAGTATATACCTGATGTATTTCAGTTGAAATTATCCATATTATTAATATTGATTTATAGGCTAAATAAATAATCTCTAAAAATTCTGATTTTAGACAAATTATATTGTGGCAGCTTTAACTCTTCTGCAGATTAGTATTTGCTAACAATGAATTATTAACTTCTAACTCACGACATTAATATTGACATTTTGAATTTCAAAACCATAATCCATTATAAATATACCGAATATTGTTTAATAAGTAATTGGATGTAGCCTACAAATAAGGGGAAAAATACCGTTAATCTTTAAGGCTATTATTACAATAATAATAATTAAAATATTTTACGAAATGAAGCAAATAAATTAACCGTAAATTCAGTTATTTTTACCTAAAAATTTTAACTAAAACGTTATTCAAAATTTATACTATTTACAACCTCGACCCACCTTAATAAATTCACTTTTTGTATTAAGTAAATAAATATTTACTTTTTTATGATTTTATTTGTATATAAATATGAAAGATGTGTAATATAATAAAACACAGGTTAGCTCAAACCTTGCGTTAGATTAGATTAGAAAATTCTTAGTAATATGTATAATAAAAAATATTTTTTTATCTGTATAAGGTGTAGTTTTAAACTTATTTTGCAAATAAAAGATTACGAAAAGTAGAAACAAAACAAGAATTGCATTTCATGGAAATTATAATTAATTTTATCACAGTATTAGTTGAAATAACCAGAATTTACTAATTCTTGTTCTGGAGGATCCGTTGGTATTTCCTTTCCTTTAGTTGACCGGTTCTGTAAATTTTTATATAAATAAAAAAGATTTATAGTGTTTATAATAAAACTAGATAAACGCAGCTGGAGATAATTTAACAAAATTATCGCCATTTTTGTTATTTTTACTTCAAATTTTGTTTTAAAAATATTAAAAAAATAAGTCCCTTAAATTAGTTTAATTTTCTTTATTTATTAGTTTTATGATCATATGGATATTTTTATTTCTGTCTTAAATAATTCTTTCTATTTTCAAAACAAATTTGAAAAAATGTTTGCCCCATATATACAGGATGTCTTAAATTGGAAGGGATAACATTGCTATGTCTGAAATCGTTAAAGGTACGTTAATTATTTTGGAAAGTATTTTGGCCTAAAGAAATTTACAATAACTTTTACTATTGTCGAGTTATAAAGGACAAACTAAAACTGCTATTTTTGGTTTTTTACGTATATATGTTTTATTTAACAAAATATGAAAAAAAAATCGGTTGTGTCGCCCCGAAACTTTCTCGACGAGTATCCATTAATACTTTTTTAGATATTTAATGTTAAAGTTTCAACTTTTGTCATTTTTTATTTTTGACAGGTGACAGTTGGAGAAATAATTTTGACTGTTCTGAATAGTTTTCCAAGGGCTTTCAAACGACATATTGCATGTCCTATTCCGTGACATATTGCATCTGTCATTTTTTGATAGTGATACTTCCGTTTGACAGATCTCGTACAAAAACTAATGGGTTCTTCCGACAGATAACCCAAACCCATATACCAAATTTCAGCTCAATCCGATTAATACTTCTTCAGATATTTAATGCTGAAGTTTCGAATTTTGAAATTTTTTTTATTTTTGACAGGTGACAGTTGAAGAAATAATTTTGACTGTTCTGAATAGAGTTTTTATAGGGCTTTGAAATGACATATTGCATGTCAAATTCCGTGACGTATTGCATCTGTCATTTTTTGATAGTGGTACTTCCGTTTGACAGATGTCGTACAAAAACTAATTGGTTCTTCCGACGGGTAACCCAAATCTCTATACCAAATTTCAGCTCAATCGGATTAAACGTGTGGCCTCTATCGTGGAAGAATACACACACACACATACACACATAGACAGACAAGACAGACTTCCATCTGGACATGGTCTTAATCGTCTCAGGGGACCCGAAAATGGATATTTCCGTTTTTATCTCGTTTTTTAGCTCGTTCACAATACTTTCCGTTCTAGGAGGTGGGTCGGGAAAGTAATAGAAAAGAAAAGTTTATTGTATCCCAAATTTTTTACATCTTTGATACGACATTTCGTGTCTTAACGGCCACCATGAAGTTATTTTTTTTAATCATTAGTTATAAAAATTGATAAACCGTTAAAATTGGTATATCCATACTTGTTATTTTAAAGAATTTTTATCTAAAGGGGGTGTTGTCATAAATAGGATTAATTAACGGTGTTAATGTTTGAAAGTCATGAATGTGGTGTAAATGACATCATGATGGAAGAACATATGATTAAAATTGGGTTATTGCAAAAAATTAATGTAAAATTTAAAGAAAGATTTTTTTTTTGAAAACAATTCTAATTAATAAAATATCGCGGGTAACTTAAATTTGGGACAAAAATGAAAGTACAATAATAGCATATTCCTCCTATAATAATATAAAATTAAAAATATAAGATCCATTAAAAAAAAATGGATAAATAATGTATTTGCGCATTGACCCACCCTGTAAACAATTTAATGAATATTAACAAAAACAATTATTTTTATAAATTTTAACGATAATCAAAAACCTATGACTGTAAAAAATAATTTTTCCTTTAATCCATTTGAACTGTACAGGACGTTGAACACAGTACGATTTTCATAGAAAACTGCCCAAACTTTTTAAATGCCCTGTACAACTCAATACAACTTGATATTGTTGAAATGGAAAAGTAAAGAGTAATTCAAATTTAAAATAAAATACAGGGTGTCTCATTTAAAAAAACATAACTTTGATTTAGCACGGCATTATGAAGCTCCCTGTACATTTGCAATTAATTTTAAAATGTAAAGCTTAAGGCTGACTACAATCTCCCAAATTTTCTTTTTGATATCCCGCTGGACTTTATCGCACTAATCAATCACCCTGTATATTAAGAAAAGATCCAGGTCCGTATTACTAGATTATTGATAATGTTGATTATTTGTCATACAGAACGTCGTAGAAAATTTAATGTATGATACATAATTGAATTTGTCTTTAAATTCTCTATCGATATTTTTTAATCACGTCGCAGGTCGATTATTTTTGTACTTTTTTAATTTCTACTATTTTGATGTTTTTTTTTTGTTTCACTCAACTTTTTTATCAAAAGTTTTAGGTAAAATTAAAGTGAATTTACAAAAAAAAAATTACGACAGGACCGTAATTAAAAATTATTGTCGCACTGATAATGTTAGTTATTTCAGATAACACGTCATTAAAGTGACAAGTGTGATATATCAGGAAATTTAAATCCTGGATGAAATATAGGGATAGTATTATTATTATTATTTAGTTATCATAAGGCTTGTTTATAAATCCATTATTTTCAATTATTTTGTAAGACTATAAACAAAATCTATATGTGAAATTTGGGCTGGGGTTACTATTTTTCGTTTTTTTTTTAGCTTAATAAAGATTTATTAGTACAGTTTTCATGGAAAATTAGAGGCACAATAAAACTTCTATTTCTTAAAAAAAAAAGTTAAAAAAAAAATCGAAAATTTTTACCCCGTATATATTTTATAAATCGATATCAAACAATAATTAAAATAATTGATTATTTCTTAGAAAATTAACTTTGTGTTGATTTTCTTTGTCTATAAAATAATAATAATAATTAAAACTTAATAAAATCATCTATAACACGAACCCTGAATCAACTAATATTATATAAAACCTTGACTATTTAAATTAATGCAACAGAAATGGAATACCACGGTTTTTTTAAATACTCGGTTAGAATAATTAATTATTGTATTAACCATGAAACTTCATGTTTAATAAAAAATAATAAAGTATAAAAGACTGCCCAATTTCTCCAACATATCTTAAAGTAGAGAATAATCAAGTGGCAGTGGCAGATCTAAACGGGCGATTCCCCCCCACCTCACCAAGACCCAAAAAAATACAAATACAATAACTAGACATTAAAACAGTAATTATTAAATAAAATAGAGACGTGCATCACACAATTCAGCTATCTGTATACAGTGTGTCTACTTAAGTTGGATTCATACGGGAAACTTTTTTATTGTCGGTTTTGCGGGACTAAAGTGCCACTTTTACCCCCTTGGGACTAAAATTGTTTAGTCCCGCAAATAAAAAACAATTGAAACCAGCTATCTTGTTTATTCTAATTTAATTCAGAACTGTCAAATACTTCCACGAAGGAGTATAGGAAACAATTTTCGGTAGTACAGTCTTCAATTTTCTTTTCTCCAACACCATTTTATGACATCGTCGTAGGCTTTTTTTACGATTTTATTCTAAAATATCTTAAATATTATTATTTGAATGCTGATCGAAATTGGTCTGAGTTCGAGTCCCATCGGGAACCCCGATTTCTTTATAACTTTTTTTAGAGCCGGTATTTTATAAAAAAAATACATAATTTAATATCAAACATGATTACCTAATCAGGAGTATGAAACTTAAAAATAATAGAATTAATTGTTACGTTTAAATATTTACAAAATTAACAGGTAAATAATTATTTTTAAATATCCTTCTTTTTTCAAATTTTTCTAAAATTACCCTTTTTTTCTCATTTTTACTACTTGTTCGATTTAAATTTTCTCTTTTCCTCAAAAACTTCCCCTCGTTTCTGTAATGTTTTGTCACTTTTTGGTCTCAAATTTCCTATCTTTGTCACTTTTTTGATTTAATATTTCCCTTCAAAATTTCCTCTCGTTTTTCCTAGGTTTTTTCCCTTTTTTTGTCTCAAATTTTGTCACTTTTGTCCTGAAATTTTCTCTCTCGAACATTACCACTTTTTTTTATAAAATTACCTCTTTTTTCTCATTTTTGTCACTTTTTGGCCTTAAATTTTCCCTCTTCCTATAAAATTTCCCTTTGTTTCTTTCAACTTTTGTCACTTTTTGCCTCAAATTTCCTTTCTTTTTTCCCTAAAATTACTTTTTTTCTCTCATTAAAGTACCCCTTCTTTTCATTTTTGCCGAATTTCCTTTCTTTTCTATCAAATTTTGTTACTTTTTTGAGTAAATTACACGTTTTTTAAAAAATCACCTCTTTTCGAAAATTACACATTTTTGCTTTAAATTTTCGCTCTTCCCCCAAAATTTACTCTTGTTTCTCTCAACTTAAACTACCTCTTTTCCCTCATTAAAAATACCCCTTTTTTAAATTAAACCTTTCTTTTTCATTTTTGTCAAATTTCCCTTCTTTTGTCTCAAATTTTATCACTTTTTTCTGAAATTACCCCTTTTTTAGATTACCTTTTTTTACTTATTTTTGTCTCAAATTTCCTCTCTTTCTTCAAAATTTCCCCTCGTTTATCTCCAATTTTGTGTTCTCCTCAAGAGTATACTTTATATATCAAATTATAAGTTTTTTAAATTGTGCCAAAACATATTTTAACCGACTAAAAATTTTTAAAAGACGTTTTAGAACAAAGTTATATTAAAAAAAATTTATATTTAAAAAAAAAATTGTATTTAGATAATTATTTGAAATTTAAGAGGCCTTGTGCACCACGGTGTTAAAAATAGCGTATATACCACAGGACTAAAGTGTCTTTTAATCCCTCAGACGATTGTTTCAATCTTCATCCTCGGGATTAATAGATGCACTTTAGTCCCTTGGTATATAATATAATATTTTTACCCGTATACGAGGGGCGTCAAAAAATATAAATGTTGCTAAAGAATAAAGTACCTTTATTTTAAAAAATATAAAAAAATGTTAATTGGAAAACTAGTTTAGAAACAATATGTACAAATAAATATGTAATCACAACCTCCTATCTCAAATAAAATATTTTTTCCAATTTTTTTCTTCGAGCAAAGTTTGTTACGTATAAAATTAGTTTCCACACAGTCGTTAACTGGGCTTAAAAAAATTGTAGAAACTAATTTCACTTTGAACTTTATTCCAAGAAAAAAATTAGAAAACAAATTGTTTTGAGATAGGAGGCTGTGATTTCTCTAAATAATATTTTTCTATATTTTTTAAAATAATGGTACTTTACTCTTGAGCAAAATTTATGTTTTTTGACGCCCTTCGTATACGGGTAAAAAAATGTATTATCTGATGGTTGCATTTTAAGTTTTGGACCATGCATATCTTTTTATGAAGAATAACTTTTTTCCTAAAACCGATAATAAAAAAGTTTTCCATATGAGTCCAACTTAAGTAGACACACTGTATATTTTATCATCAACTTTAAGATAAAGGGGAGATGTTTCATCTTCTTTTGTGTAAAGGTATAATTAATTTTTTTTTGGTATTACAATAAATGTTTGTGGTTATACTGATGGTATTTAAAGTTAAAAATACTCGTATAAGATTATAATATAAATAGTTAATTTGTGTTTTGTGCAAACACATCTCAGAGAAATTGTACGATAAACAGGTCATCCTCAGAGTCTAACAAATCAAAATGAACATCAACAACATATCAAAATTACCATAATTGCGCATACATCCGAGCGTCACGTCTTCGCCGGCCATCAGCAACAGCCATCCAGCTTTATCCTTATTCCTCTTTCGATGAAGAGCGAGAGACTGACTCTAATAAAACTGCTAATCCTCAAAGGTACATATATCACTGAGTAAAAATATTGATACACTTGAAGCACCGCACAATAGCACTGCGAGGGTAAAACTATTTATTCTTCGGCACAAAAAGCACTGTATGTACGAAGAAGTAAGAAGCAAGCAAGAGAAGCGGTTTGTGAAGGTTGCGAGGACTATGGCTATGAAGACGACGTCGATACAGAGAAAACCACGACGATATCAGCACGCACAACCGCTATACTGGTCGTGCAAGTAGTGTTACTCGCTGATGAAGGCCCGGCTTGCTGTACTTTGGGGGGGCACACAGGTTTATTGCAGTGTTTCGAAGCATCTCCAGCGGCACGAGATGTATCTAGTTGCAGGTATCGATGGTTAATATTGATTGTATTATTTAAAATTGTAAAAACGTTTTGTTATACTTTAAATCAAATAATCCGCATTTTGGGTACTTCCACATTTAAATGCCACCATGAGTACCACATGGGAAACTTTTTTATGATTAATTTTATGCAAAAAAAGTTGTGCTTGGTCTAAAATCTAAAATACAATCAACAGATATCAATTTTTTTTAATCGTATACGATGTGTTCCAAAAAGAATGATTTATGGATGTGAAATGTATCTAAACTATAAGGAAAAATTGATCAGAATTGAAAACTAAGATCAAATATGCAGTCATTTCAATTTGCATTAAAAAAATTGGAATTATTATTTTTAGAAAATTTTTCTCTCATATATTAGAGCGAGATTTAATCATCATACCAAAATGATAGTCACGCCATCTATCGTATTGATTTTAATCATCATATGCTACTTAAATAGATAACAGAAAAACTAATCTTTTTTCTTTCTTTAAATGGGCATAATTTTTGTGTTTGATTTTTTACAACAAACAGGACATCCTGTAGCATAAGGTTTTATGTTTTTACATCTCTCTCGTTTAAAAAAAGCCATTTTTTTAATTGCGTTATTTTGTAAATATTTCGTCTAAAAAATAAACTTAGTGTGAATCCAGGAATAAATAGATTTACGATTTTTTTTTTATTTTCAAATTTATTATTCTAAATTTAAATAGTTCATAATTTTACAAGTGTCTATTTGTCTATAGTAATTTTTTTAACATCATAAGAAACAGTTCTTGTAATTTTTCTTGCTTTTCCTTTTAAAATTAAGTGGCACACGGCCACCCTTAAGAAAGAGCTGCCTATTCATATTTATATTATACTAACTGAATACCCATGATTTTCTACGGAGTATATAGTACTACCTGTACGACCGAGATTTCTTATTTTTCCCCATTATTTCCTATTTTTCACTTTTTTGCTTTATTTTAGCCTATTACTCCTCATTATTTGACCATTTCTCTTTATTTTTCCCTATTTTTACAAATGTTTCCCATATTTTTCTCCGTCTTTCCAAATTTTTTACATTTTTCAGTATTTTCTATAATTTCTCTATTTTTCCTATTTCCTATTTTTCCTATTTTTCCCGGTTTTCATTATTTTTTCCTGCATTTCCCTAATTGTCCGTATTTGTTCCTGTTTTATCGATTTTTGCCTATTTTTACTATTTTTCCTTTTTTTTGTGCTATTTTTCACAATTTTCCTATATGTTTAACAATTTTTCTAGATTTATCTCTATTTACTCCTAATTTCCATTTTGTCTCTATATTTCTCTGATTTTTTTCATGTTTTTGCCGTTTTTTCCCTATTTTATTTATATTCCATTATTTTTGTATTTTTTCACCATTTCGCTTTATTTTTAAGTGTTTTTTCCAATTTATTCCTATTTTCCACTATATTTCTTCATTTTTTTAAATTTTTCCGTATTTTTCTCTATTTTCCTCCAATTTTCCTATTTTTTCTATTTCCTCCTGTTTTCCCCTTTTTTCATTATTTTTTCCTGTTTTATTCATTTATTTGGAAGTATTTGTCCCTGTTTTTTATTTGTTTTTGCCTATTTTTACTTATTTTTCAATTTTTTTCTCAATTTTCACATATATTTTCTTATTTTTAATTATTTTTTCCTGTTTTGCCGTATTCATCCCTATTATTTTCTACTGTTTTCTGTTTTTCCTTTTTCTAACATTTTTTGCTATTTATTACTATTTTCCAGTGTTTTCCCTTACGTTTCCCTATTGTACTATAATTTTCCTATTTTTAACTATTTTCCCCATTTTTCTGATTTCCTATTTTGCAAATTTTTTTCCATTTTTCCCAATTGTTCCCTATTTTTCATATTTCTTCAAATTTTTCCTGTTTTTCATTATTTTTTATTTTTTCGTATTTTCCCCATTTTTCTTATTCTTTCCTATTTTTTTCCTATTTTTCCCAATTTTTTCCTACTTTTACCACATATCCTAATTTTTCTCTGATTTGTCCTATTTTTTTTTTACCAAATTTTCGCTGTACATAGTCAGTCAATGAATAAACGGCCTGACGTCAAAACAAAAATATCTAAATAAATAGTTTGTCATAAGTTATAAAAATAGTTTGTCGGAAGATACACGAGCATTTAACAAAAATTAAATATTGTGTCATGAGATAAATAAATGAACATCGTAGCAATCGAATTAGAAAAAAAAACACTATAGTTAAGAAATATTTCTGGGAAAAAATTGTAACGAGATCTTTGTTAATAATATAATTAAGCATAATAAGTTCATCTAAGAATACATGAACAATCTATGATACAGATTGTAAATATCTGTACTGTGTATAGCAATGTCTCGAGTAAGCAATATGCTTATGGGGTTTCTTTTTGCGGTAGTTGACGATCGAGAAATCCTCTCCAACAATCATATTTAGATAGCACTGAACACTCAAGGATGCCATATATCTATTACAAGTTGTATAAAGGAACTAAATACATTTTTTGAAAAACAAAACCTTTAAAATTGAAACTATTTGAAAAACAAAAAAGTTTATACTTAGTCAAAAAACTAAATTTCTGAATAGGTACAAATTTTTTGTCGGACAATTTTTTTACTGAATTCAAATCTGAAATCAGAATTTTAAATTTTATACACAAATAATAAAAAAATGACAAATTTTAAAACTTCAGACCTGTATAACTTTTTGTCTTAACACGTTAACTGCCAACTAGTGTTATAACTAATAGTGAAACTACAAGATATCTCGTAATTGGCAGTCAACGTGTTAATGGTCAAAAGCTTTTTGTAATGCAATTTTTGGTTTGCCTTTTTATGCTGAATCCAAACCTGAAATCAGAATTTTAAAATTCCATGGGATACAGACAGAATTTTTAAAGTTTGTCGAACAGAAGTTGCGGATATGAAATTAAATGAGAATAAATGAAAATAAATTAAAATGAATGAAAATAAATGAAAATAAATGAAAATAAATCAAAATGAATGAAAATAAATGAAAATAAATGAAAATAAATGAAAATAAATGAAAATAAATGAAAATAAATGAAAATAAATGAAAATAAATGAAAATAAATGAAAATAAATGAAAATAAATGAAAATAAATGAAAATAAATGAAAATAAATGAAAATAAATGAAAATAAATGAAAATAAATGAAAATAAATGAAAATAAATGAAAATAAATGAAAATAAATAAAAATAAATGAAAATAAATGAAAATAAATGAAAATAAATGAAAATAAATGAAAATAAATGAAAATAAATGAAAATAAATGAAAATAAATGAAAATAAATGAAAATAAATGAAAATAAATGAAAATAAATGAAAATAAATGAAAATAAATGAAAATAAATGAAAATAAATGAAAATAAATGAAAATAAATGAAAATAAATGAAAATAAATGAAAATAGTTAGTAATTTTGAATAATATCACTTTTTAATGTTATTGAACAAATATGATTAAGAATTTTTAAATGTTTGGAAAAGTTACTATGGCAGTCGACGTGTCAATATCAACTAATTACCGAAGGTCCAACCAGCTATAACGCCGTTAAATTAATATAAACAAAAATACGTATTGAAGGGCCCGGTCATAACTCCATTTTTAACGAAAGGCTAATTCAATGCGACTGCTCACTCACAGAGTTAATAAAACAGTATTAATTTGACAGGAAAGCTTTTTTACCCAACCCATAAAAACTAGGCGAACGATACGTCTAGAGATAAGTTGACCTAGTGTGATTGGATGAAAATTCGTCCTGTGATAATATTAATGAGAGAGACAGAGTTAAAATGAAAATCCAAGAATTTGAATGACGTTGATATGCAAGCTATGACATGAAGAAAAGTATTAGCCGTTTAGAAAATGTTGTTGCCAAAAATAACGAATTTAGATATGGTATTAAATATTTATTATATTAATGTGTATGTATAGGATTGTAAATTCAGTGAAATTTACCTAGTTATTTTGAGAAAATCTTAAGAAATAATTGAAATATAGTTTATAAATAATATTCTTGGGACACCCGATATATTAAGCATCATTAATTTAGATCTAGTTTCTAAAAGACAGCTGTTACTATACCGTTTACTTGGACTCTAAATTTGATGGTTTTTATGACTTGAAATATTATAAATTAAACTATTAGAATACACCTACGTTAACCAATTTTTTTTGTATCAGTCCGAATAAAAATAAATATTGTAAATTAGAAGTGTAGCAAGATTTATTTTGATGAAACTTGACCTTGTGTTGAAAAATAAAATTTAGTTTTCAGGTATACATTTCAATTAAATTTTGAAATTAGTTCGTTTTTACATACGCTTTTTTTATCTTATTACATAAATATATGTTTTGTTTAACTTGGCCTTAAGTTTTTACCAAAATCCAAAGTAATTAAATTTATGCACGCACGCTTTCAGCAACCTTGGACGAAGAAAAATACTTAAAAAGAAATTTATTTATATTAGTTATTTATGTAAGTGATCTTTTAGTCGCCAATATGAATATTAATAGTATTATTAACAAAGAATGCTTTTTAAAATTAATGACATTTATTATCAACCTTGAAGTTGAAATATAAAAAAGAAAAATTTAGAACACAAACTAAGAATCACTTCCTGATAATTTTTTTTATCTATTAATAGTAATATAGTTTATCTAAATATTATTGATTACGGTGATTTAGAAACACCCTGTAAAAAACCTGACACTGATAATAATACTAAGAGGGTTAATTAAAAATAATAAAACAGATGAAGCGCGATCATCATTAATCTTTGATCGGTTCCTATTTTATTGTCCACGTTCAACGGTATTTGACGCTTGAAGCTTAATATGGTTTAGTTTCGTGGTCCAGCAGTTTTATATATCGACTAAATTAATCACCTTCGACTATAAAGTAAATGAAAATAACTATAATATATTTATTTTAAAAACAATTAAATTTTTTTAATAAAAAATTTAAAAATCATAAAAACCATTAAAACAAAATTTTTATTAACAGTAAAGAAATTAACACCCTGTACATAAATTACCCTACCTTAATGGTAAGCTATCACCTTAATAATTTGGTTCAAAATTGAAGTATCACGATTGGTGGTAATTAAAAATGAAAAAACTTACCTATTAATGGAGAATTTCGAATAAAAAGTAGGTTAGAAATTTTAAAATAATCCCAGTAAATTCCATACAAAATATTAATACATTCAATTTAGTGTTGAAAAATCTTTTTCAGACATTTTATAATAAAGCATTTTGATGGGTGCTTTGAAATAATTTTTCATAAAACAGCTTTGCTTTTCTCCGTTGCTAAGCGGTAACTAAGGGGACTCTGATTTCGGAATTTAGAAAAGAGGAGATGTTCAAAATTTTCTCCTAAAATAGATTAACTTTTCTTTAAAATAAATTGGAATAAAATATTGGGTGGAGCCCTTTTCGGCACAGTGGTCAGTTTTATCCGAATTTAATCTTTTGTCCCTTTTAAAAGTGTAGGCTTTTTGGGCACGAAAGCGGGATTAAGGGTTCTAGGAAAATGAGATAGGATGATTTAAATATTAAATAATATTTTTGTAATCTCTTCAATTGTGGGTTATTCCTAGATACACTTTAAATAAAATTATTGTCAAGTCATTGGTTTTATGAATGGGGTTGTCTTATTTTACTACTCTAATACTCTTAATCGGTTATATTTAAATTTATCTATGTTATTCTCGATATTCAGTTAAATACATATGTGAAATTAAATAGTACACATAAACCTAGCAAACTTAAAAACTCGAATTATAAAAAACGCCATCTATTAAAGCAGTTTGATATCATTATAAAAATATAATATAATTTTATTGATATGGATCACCCGGTATTTCTGATGTCCTATTTATCAATCTCAATCCAGATTGTGTTCAATACACTATAAATTTTACAACATTTAGTAAAAAAAAAATTCAATTTTATTAATTTTAATATTTCTTCCCGGCTTCACTTCCCATAAAATTACATATTTCCACTTATTCCATTTCTAGTCTCATATTTCACTTTCTGATAAAATAATTTAAATTTTCTGTTATCGAATATCTGTCCCTGTCTGAACTTTTTCTTACTATTTCTATCTGTCTCACTTGCCGTTATCTTTTCTATCTTCTTATTAACCTTCCAGTATGAAAATTTGTATTTCTTTATTTATCCATTTTCAAAAATAGGCTCACCTTGTACATAATTTTTTTTATTTTTATTCAAACATTTAATATAATATTCAATATTATCTTAACTATTTCAATACAATCTTTTCTTTTGACAATTTAAAAAATTATTTTCCAAAATTGACAAAACTCATAAAAATTTTCTTTTATTTCTTACTTGATTAAAATTTTTTTTTTAATTGCCAGATTGTTAGTCAACCAGGAATGATCATTATAGATATGACATCTGAAATGACCTGGCATCATTATATTTTAAATTTTCATATCATATGTTTTTTTGTGTTGTATTTTTGTAATACCAAGTATAATTTTTAATCGGTATTTTATGTAGCTATTTTATATTTTTCTTAGTGTTGTATTTTTCTAATAGTATATTTTTTTTTTATTTTTCATATTGTTTTGTATTAAATATGAGTTTTTTTAATTTGTTTTAGATATAGCTTAAATAAAATTTTGTCAAATCATTGTTTTTATTTGAAGAAAAAAATTCTTTACTATACAAATCATATCGAGATTCTTTATTTGGAGAAAAAAAAAATAAAAAAAATCAATGAAATTATTCCTATAATTTTTTCTTAAAAATATTACTTGGAATCAATGGTCGATATGGTCGATAACCACTGTGTCCAAAAGGCCCACCTAATTTTAAAACTTGAGGCCAAAAGACCGGTAGGATTAGGGAACCCCCGCTGACAAAATTGACCGCTGGGACCAAATGAACAACACCCAAAATATTCATTAAATTAAATAAATTTAATATAAACAAATATTCTTCTAAAAACGTAAAATTATGTATATAAAATAATAATAAATAATAAATAATATTCGCCCTACATTTCACCCCCTTACGAGTGAACCCCAGAAGCCAATGGCGGGGGAAGGAAGGCACGGCTATTATTATAATTTGCCGTGGCGCTCCGGGGCGACTTACTGAGGATTGAAGGCGCCATTTGGCTATAGGTGCAGGAAAACCCGGAAAACCTCACCACCATCAAATAGTGAATCAAATTCAAACCATGTACCCTGAAGAAAAATTTTGAGCAGCCTCTATGAAGGACAAAATAGGAGCCTTCAAACATAGAAAGATTTTATTATAATCAACACAGCTGTGAAAGGATTCTTAGAAGTTTCAGCCATTTTCTACTCATCAGCTGTGTTGATTAAATTTAGTGTTAGCCCTCGCTTTAGCGTCGTGTCTTCATTAGACACAAATCGGTGTTTAATGACGTCATAACAAATGCATTGTTAATATTTTAATGAAATGGAAATAAAGTTTTATTTTTAGTTGTAATTTAATGAATATTTGTTTCTTATTTATAAAATATATTAAATAAAGTTGATAAAAAAAAATATAAAAAAAAATTAGAAGATTCAAAATTTACACAAAAAAATCAATTTTTTTTTGTTTATATCTATGAATCCTCACTGACACTAAAGAAAACTCATTGCTTTTAATAAAATTAAAAAAATATTTTAATACAGATTTAAAAAAATATTTAAATCGCGGCCGACAAAATATAAAATTTTAACAATTTCAAATAAAATAAATAGAAATCATCTATTTTTAGATTATGGAATGGTAAAATATACAGCACTGGCCAAAAGTATAAATTAAAATAAATCTTATTGAATTTAAAGGAAATATAAGTTTATTTTGTGAATTCTGGATAATATTCCAGTGAAAGGAGGGTATCGTTTTTTGGGTTTTTTGCGACCCCGTACGAAATTTTTCTCACTAAAAGATATTCAAAAATTTCCCAAAATTTTTTTCTTTAAAACGCCCCGGAACATACCTTTTTTTAATTTCGAAATTTTGAAATCACAAGGACTGACAAGGAGGATTTGGCAACATGGCGGCCAGCTGTCATTTAATAGAACACGCGCGATTTTTCTCGAAATAGGTCAAGTGTTTTAAAGACCAGTTATCCACGAATACTTACTGCTATTTTTTTTATTGGTACACTTTAAAATCATAAATACTGGTATTATTACTACAAAAAATGGAAATAAAGAACCAATAATGTAAAATGGTTGAATTAGTGATGTCATCAGCTGTCATCGAAATGACAAATACAAAAATTAATTTGCAATCTATCACATAAGATTTATTGTTGTCATAACAGTTGTTACAGGTTGTATATTACTTGGAAAAAAGTTCTAACATTGATACCTAAAATAATAAAGCAGAATCGCGGTTAATACAGCAAAAATCAGAAGACACTAAAGATTATGACAAGTTCATCAAATGGATAGAAGAGCAAAAGGTATTAATTTAAATAGCATTTCATTTGATTTAAAATATCGAAGTTTCAATATTTCAAACAATACTAACTATACTTTTAACGTTAATTTAAAAAATTAAGATTGATAAATATTTGAATAAAGCTTTTAAAAAATGTGTTAGTAATATTTTATTTGACGTTATAGGGTTATCCTATTAGAATAAAAAGATTAACAGTTAAACTTCTTACACGAATGGGGTGTTTGCTTGATTTTAGGTTAATGGGCCATTAAAAACCTGAGTAATAAAAATGTAACCCTTATTTCTTATTATTTTTAAACCTATATTCCACCTAAAATTAAAAAAAAATCTGTCACTTAAGGTAGATCAGTTAAACAAATATGAGAAAGATGGTGCCACTCGGATTTATTTAAATTCGGTTTACAGTCGACAGTTTTCTTTGTAGTACCGGCAATCCTACACCTCAATACTATAAATAACCAAGGGGGAGTTAGCGTCGAAATTACGTTTTTATTCTAGTTTTTGAATCACTATTAAAAATACTATTCTTGAACATTGCGACACAATAATTATAGGGCATTTTGTAGCAAAAGGTAAGTAAGCATATAATTAAATAAATAACTTCGATTGTAACGCCATCTTTGCTTAAATAGATAATTCAAACTTAAATTGACGACTGGCGCCATCTTTCGCTTATTTCTTAAACTGATCTACCTTAAGACGTCTCAAAAATATTAAATATTTGAAATTAAACGTTTGATTGTAAAAAATTCTGCTAAATCCTGGTCTTTGCTTATCAATACGGGTAATAAATATATTAAAGTTAAAAAAAAACATAAAAGTCCTAGTTCTGTCACAGCTAGGAGGAGGAGCTATTTCTGTCACAGTATAAGGTTCATAGTAGGGGGAGCTATTGGGAGACAAATATTCCATAAATTTTTTTTTTGTGAAATGCAAAATAAATGTAATTTTGTATTACTGATTAACCCCCGTTAAATCCAAATAATAGTTTTTTTATTTGTATTCTAAATAATCAGAAAAAACCTAATCTAACATTAACGACGCATACGCACAATCATGAGTGTTTGTCTCCCAAAATCTCCACCTCATATAGGAGCTACTGTGGTTCTGTGTTAAGACATGCGATGTTGCCATATTTAAAAATTGGTTTAACAACTTGGATATTAATAATAAATGTAAAACTTTTCCAGTTCTTAGATTTTTCAGTTAACAATTGTTAAATATTTGGGCTTTTTTAGACAGATGTAATAGTTTTAAAAATATTAGTGATTCATTCTACGTATTTTTTTTTTCATTTCAAAGAGATTTCTTCCATTAAATATGTTTTATTTATTAATAATTTTAGCCGTCCGTATACACCCTAAAAATCAGTAACTTAGAATTTCTCGCAATGGAAATTCATTTTAAGCTTATAGTTTTAATACAAAACAATTTTTTTCGTTTTCCTCTCTTGGATTTTCAAGTTTTTGAAACATAAAAATTTTTTTCATGAGAAACCCAAAACACCCATTTAAAACGATACCCTCCTTTATCCAAACCTTTTGCGAATATTTTGATATTAATAGTAAAAATATTGGTCATGTTTAATTTGGTCTATTATAAGAAAACCCGAAGAAATAAAATAAAAATAGAAAAATGTCCCAAGGTACAACACTCTCCCCTACAGGATGAACTCAAAAATATGTAAATTATTATTATAAAATAACACACCTTATACTATTTGGCCGAAAATTTTAATTTTAAAAAAATTAAAGAAAATCGGAGAATATAAAAAATTTCTAGAAAATTTGTACTTACCACATACTAATGTTCATAAAAAATCTATATAGAGCAGAACTTACCTGAAACGAAAGAAAATATAAAATTAATAAAATGTGTATATGTGTTTGTACATGCAATATGCAAGAACGGCATTCCAATCAATTTTTAGATAATTCAAGTGTGAAAGTATTCATTTCATTGTCTGGACATTGTCTTGTCGACCACATAAGCCATCTGATAAATGTTTTACTCAATAAAATCGTTACTTGAAAGATATAAATGTATAAATATAAGCATAGCCACGAATCATTATATAGGATGGGCAACATGTATCATATAAGGTATCAGTTTATTTATTTACAGATTTTCTTTTCAGATATTTAGAATTTTTTTGTTGTAAAAATTAAATACATTTGAATTAATATTTGCAAAGTAATTACTTCGGTCCGGAACGGAATTATTAAAAACGCGAAAAAAATTTGAATTTTTTTAGCTTAAAATGACTTTTCTCGACGGGTTGAGTCACCCACAACACGATTAAATGAAAAAATTTTCATGTCCATCGGTCTGGATGGATGGAGACGATAACTCAAGAACCAGTGGTCCGACTTCAAAAAATATGTCGATAATGGTTTTCTCGTATCTACGAGAGGAACCCTATTGTTTTTGGGCATTCTACCTATAAGGAGGTGGAGCCCTTTTCGAATTTAATCTTTTATTGCTTCTAATGGTACGGCCGTTCTGGGCAAGAAAGCAATATCACATAATATATTTTAAATTGAAAAGATCTTAAAGATCTAGTAGCGAAGCGACATGTTTCGGCTCAGATGGCCATCTTCAGGCGCTAAAATTACAAAAGTGCCGTCATGAGTACAATATTTTAAATTAGAATTTAAAAAACTTACAATGCTTGGAGATTAATTAATTATGGTAATTAAGTTATACTAAGTGGCATGAAACTAAACAAAATTATAAAATTTATAAAAAATTGTTGAAAAAACAAATACTGGTAAACAATAAAAATATTTCACTCCACAGGAGGAATTACACATTATCAACAATAAGCTTATCGCCACAAGTAAATGTCGAAGTGCATCGTAATGATGCACTAAAACAAAATTCAGATTAAAAAATTTTTGGTAAATCAAGCTTGTATTACTACCATGCACAAATTAAAATGGAGGAACAAGCCGGAAGTAACTTTTCTATTAATTATGAGTTTTTTTTAATTTGTTTTATGTATAGTTTAAATAAATTTTTTGTCAAATCATTATTTTTATTTGGAGAAAAAAATTCTTGACTATACAAATCAAACAGAGATTCTTTATTTGGACAAAAGAAATCTTTACCATACAAATCAAATGAATATTATTTATTTGGAAAAAAAATTAAAAATCACTGAAATTATTCCTATTTTATATTTATTTATTAAAAATATTACTTTAAATCAAAAGGATTAGTTACTTTATAACCACTGTGCCCAAAAGGCCCACCTAATTTTAAAACTTGAGGCTAAAAGACCGGTAGGATTACGGAACCCCGCTGACAAAATATTGACTGCTGGGACCAAGTGAATAACACCCCTATAAGGGGGTGGAAACTGGGGGGGGGGTTAAATATAAAAAAATTCATATCTACGCCATTTTTAAAAATATCGGAAACAAGCATGAAACTTATTTCATATCCTAATTATTATAAAATTAATTCACTTAAAACTGTTTTCGATTTGACCTTCATGGGCGGAACTGGAGGGGGGTTGAAATTTGAAAAAAATTCATATACGCCCTTTTTGAAAATATTGTAATTGGTCTTTACACTTTTTTCATATCCTATCTCCGCCATTTTTAAAAATACTGAAACAAGTCAGGATTTTTTCCCACTATTTTTTAGTGTTCCCTTCATGTTTTAAATGGTTTTTTCTAACTTTTTTACCCACATTTTTTCCATACTTTTTGCCACTCTTTTTTCCCTACATTTTACTGATTCTTCATGTTTCAAACTTTCTTTTACATTTTTTCTCCCTAAATTTTTGTTTGATTGATTTTATTGTTCCATAGTGAAATTTTGAAAAGTCGCTCGACAAAATTTTTTTTAAATAAATTGTAAATAAATTTTAATCGTTTATATTTCATAATATTAATTTAATTTAAATATTTTAATTATTACGGACACAGAGTCGTTGGTAGGAGATTTTTTTTACCACTTTTTATTTCCACTATTTTTGTACCATTTTCTTCATGTGTTAAGAGTTGTCTTCCAACCTTTTTCCTCACTCTTTCCCCTACTTTTTTACTATTTTCTTTTCTACCTTGTTTCCCCCTCTTTTTTTGGATACTTCCTTGCTTGATAGATTTGATTGCTCCGTGATGGAGGTTTTTTTCCCCGAGCTTTTTTTCCTCTATCTTTTACTATTCTCTTCATGCTTTAAATGGTTTTTTCCAACTTTTTTTCCACATTTTTCCCATACTTTTTTGCTTGATTGATTTGATTGCTCCGTACCTTGGGAGAGAATGATGGGGGACTTTTTTCCTCCACTATTTCCTCCTTCTTTTTTCACAACTCCATTTTTCCACTTCTTTTTTTCTCCACTATTTCCTCCTTCTTTTTTCACCACCGCAAATTTCCGCCACTCTTTTTTCCTACATTTTACTGTTTTCTTCACGTTCAAACTTTTTTTCCCCTACTTTTTCGCTTAATTGATTTGATTGCTCCGTACTTCGCTATGCTCGACACAGAGTCGTTGGTAGGTGATTTTTTTACCACTTTTTACCCCACTCTTTTTCGCCCAATTCTTTAACTGTTTTCTTCATGATTAAAAAATGCAGCTTTTTTCCACTTTCTCCCCCTCTATTTTACTAATTTCTCTTAAATGATTTTTTACAACTTTTTTCCGCATTTTTTCCCCACTCTCTTTTTAATATTTTTTTGCCTGATTGATTTGATTACTGTATGATGGAGGATATCTTTTTTCACTTTTCTCTTCTTCTTTTTTCATCGCCGCATATTTCCGAGTTTTTTTCAATTTTTCCCCACTCTTTTACTAATTTTTTTGCGTTTCGTAGAAAAGTCCAGCTATAAATTCATTAAAATTTTACATATTATTATTTACCAATAATAATCTTTTCAGCTGTTACATATATTGTAAATTTCTTTATATTTTCAGTCAATTCTTTACATTTCAAATTTGCATTCACCGTGTTAATATTATTTTATTACAGAGGTATTTTCCTAAATCTTCAAAATTTTAACGATCACTCAACAAATATTTTAAAAGATAAATTAATGTTTAATAATCATTATTTGAAAGAATACTATTTGAGCTTTCCTACATTTTTCAGTCTTTTGTAAAATTTTGACTGGTGTATTTATAATTAGTATTGTGTAATATAGATTCTTCAAAAATATATTAGGGTTATCTAACGGCGCTCAGTTGTACTGGTCTGTCACTTTATATAGTTTTCTTTACGTGACTATGTCGTCATTCCCGTCATCCTAAGCGTTCGTTTCTATCAGTAAACTTTTACCTAAGATCTCTAAATAATTCAGATATTCCAGGTTTTATCTGGTGATGTAAAATTCTACACGTAATAGTGTTTGAAAAATCTTTTGTTGTCCTTTATTATCCGCATACGCAGATGGATGTACCCATGCGTTAAATAATTGATCATATTTACCAATCAAATTATTCAATAAATTTTTCTTTATTATCCTTATAAATGCTCTTCCTTTTAACACAATTAATTATTTCTCGAGTACGTTCATTTCTCTTTTATCAGAATTAATAGGTGCGGAAATTAGTTAGCGCTTCATAAGATTATTTATTTAACCTAATTAGCTCGATTTATACAATAGATCTTTAATTGTACTTATTAAAGGAGAAGGTATGTATAAAGATTGCCCAATTGAATATTGAATACAGGGTAGCGCAAATTTAATTGAACACTATTGGAATTTCGTACTAAATACAAAAAAAGATGCATAGTTTCAAGACGAATTGAATAGTTTTTTTCAAAATTAAACTAACAGGACCAGTTTCAGAAATATTAGGGGAAAACCGAAATTGACGATTTTCATTTTATTTAATTTTTAACGATTGAAAAACATTTTTATTGGATTCCAAAAATCGCGTAACATTCAATTTTTTTTAAACAAATTTTCGTCATCAAACCATGTAGAAGAATTAATTTTTTATTAGGTTTTGACAATGTATTTTTTTTTTTATAAATTTTATTATTATTCGATTTACTTTATGCTGTTACCTCTACACGTTGATCTTATAACTTTTATTGTATTTTTGTACTGTACAGATCTGATCATTTTATATATGCCTTAAAATAAACACGTATCTACAAATCTGTTTCTTACATCAAGTAGATGCCGAGAAGACCTTATACTGATCACCAATTTTTAACAATTTTTTACTTAGAATATAAAATAAAAAAAAATTTGGACGCCAGTCAAATTGATTTTTTTATGTAATTAGAAACAATTGACAAAAAAACTATGATATATTTCAAAATCGGAGGAAAAACTTCTTGGCCCAGGTAAAACTAACTGTCCAGAGGAAAAACTTTCCAAAGGAAAAATAAACTGTCCAGAAGAAAAAAACCTGTCCAGAGGAAAAAAACCCTAAAAGTTCACATAAAGAAGTAAATATAAGATTAAAATTTTATAAATTTCGTGTTTTTGAAAAAGAATATAAAACAATGATAATATTAAAATGAAAAACATGAATTTTAGATCAAAATATGAAATATAAAAATAATTAAGATGAATTAAATTTTAAGACAATCTGTAAAAACAAATTAAAAAAAATATATAGGTTCTCTTTTTGTATGAGACACACAGACATCAGATAATTTATAATATTATAAACGATAAGATATCAACTTTTAAGTAAATAATAAAAAAATATACCAGCATTAATAGAATTAAAAATAACAGTAAATAAAAGTTAAAAGCGTCGAAATAATTAATAATGATATGAAATAATTTTAGTGAAAATATAATATACTATAATCAAAACTTACCCTACAAGATGAGTAAGAGAAAAAAAAAAGAAGAAATCTTCAGTAAGCGTCACAAACGGTATGAAGTCAGTTATTTTGACTGAGTAGGTAAAGAGAAGAACATTATTAACATGGGAAAGACATTTCATAGGAATACCGAGATAAGAGAGGGACATGACGCGAGGAAATAAGAAGGGGATATCAAGCGAGTATAAAACTAAAATATATTGAGTAATGGAATAATGAAAATACAGGGTGGCACAAAAAACGTAACAAGTCATTGGTTGCTTTTTTAAGTCAAGTTCTTGCTTCATTAGTTTTTGTGGTGAGAAGGAAGGATATTTAAAGGACCAATGAGAGATTTTTAATTTTACCCGAATGAATTTTATTTAAAGGATGTCAGTCTTGGAGACACTGTCTTTTTGAATTTAATTTATTGATAAAATTTTGGGTTTTAATTCAAACGTCGTCAAAATTACATATCTACAAATGGTGTAATTATTATTTTTTTATGGGATTTTTTTCGTAATAATTTTTCATAATGATCTCAATTTCCTTACTTAGATTTTTGCTTCCGGATTGTTTAATGTTAGATTTTTTTTAAAAGTTTTATGATTATATTTTTTTATTCACAATCTTGTGAAGGTTTGTTTTTGCTATAGTCGTAACAGAAATCAAACCAATGGAACAAATTGATTTTTTTAATGTATTTAATTTATTGTAATATATGGTTATCAAAGATATAATATAATTTTTTTTTGTTCATAAAAATCGATCATTTGAGTAATTAATGATAAAACTAAAATCGGTATTTGAAGATGAATTACACAGATGTATTCTAATTCAATGTATATGAAAATTGACTTATAACAGATGTGTTTTCGTTGGTATAATAACTAACGGTCATTTATCCAAATGCTCTTCATTGCATTATTGACGAACTTACTAATTAATTAGAACAAATAAATGGATTCAACATTAATAAATGATACATGCATGGCATAATATTAATGTTTAATGTATGAAGATAATTAATCATTTTCAATAAAATAAATCACACAATCATATCGTAAAACAATTTACTATAAAGTACACATATTTTTTTAACCCCAGAACGCTCAGCTTCGTAAATTTTATAACAGCGTTTTTTATTTTCGCAATGATTCGTTAGATATCAAGCTCTACGTCTCGTTATTCTTTTTGGACAGGGTTATTTTATCGTGAGTGTGTTGCTCAATTTTTTATAAGATGAGCGTCACTTTTGTTAGTATATGCACAATTTAAGAATTATTATATTAATATTTTTAGATTAGTCTAACTAACGAGAAGAAAAAAGCCTCTAACTCAAGTCGAATTTGAGCAAATTGCAAAAAACTTGTTTTTAGAATCGGATAACGATAGCTCGCAGGACAGTGGGAGTAAAACTGAGGATTCCGATTTTGAATTGAATACGGACTATTCAGAGGATGAGAGCAGGGACAAAAAATCGAAGTCTTTCATATAAAGAACCAAATGAAGAAAGAATAGCGGATGTTCAAATAACCTTAGACTATTCGTTGCTTGGATAATCCAGAAGTAACGAATCTGAACTATTAGAATAAGAACATAGAGCAACTGGTACAGAAAAGAAAATTTGTGAAAGTTAACGGGATGATTCGATCACAAAATAAGACTCGATCGATGGAGTGCACTTCCCAAATCGGCATCAAGAACTCCACAACGAAATATTCTACATATTTTTCCTGTCCAGTGACAAATTTTCAAAATAATCTTCTTGCGAACGAAATGTTCACGTTATTTATTTATTCGGACCAAATCTATATAGAAGGTGACACAGCAACCATGTAACAGGCTAGAGTATCTGTGTTTCTCAAGATAAAATTTTAAAATGTTAGGGCATCAAATGGGACCTTAGTGGCCTCATTTTACTCAGTTTGTTTCACTTCGGTTTTACCAACTTTTGAATTTTAAACGGGACACCCTGTAGTTTTTTCCTTTTTTGGAATCTACATGACAACCTGATTTCATCAATGTATTATACTTGGTATCTCAAGTGAATAGTTAAAGGAGCTACACACAAAAATACGAAAAACCTAAATTTGCTCAAATGACGTACCAAAGAAATAAACAATGGGGAAAAACGACACTAACTTTAAGATTACCTTAAATTGTTTAATGTAATTCAAAAAATTTATAAATTTTATGCAACATAACTGAATTGCATCATTTTTTATTTTTTTTTAATTTAACCCATTTCCACCCTGTTTTCATACCCTTTTTAAATTGCAACCCTTATTTTTTTTCTTCCTAAAACAATAAACACATTCTATTTTAACTAACTGCATAATTGAAATTTACATTTTTTGTACATTTCTTAGTCAATAATAATTTCAATTGAAAAAGTCATACCTCCAAAATAATATTTATTCCTCCTCATTTGACAATTTTAATAAAAAGTACTAATCCTTAAACACACAAAATATTTAAAAACTAAATCAAATTTTCAAAATGTTGTCCATTATTTTGGACACATAGTTTTGCTCTCCTAACAGTTGCCTCATATGCTCGATATTCTCGAATAGAAATTTCCAATTGTTCTCTTGTCGTGTATGTTCTTTTATAAACAATATTCTTTAAATGTCCCCAAATAAAAAACTCAATTCGCGTAAGATCAGGTGATCGTGCTGGCCATCTGATAGGACCGTTATTTCCGATCCATCTATTCCAAATCGAAAATATAAATAATTTTGAACAAGATCAAAATTATGAGGGCCAGCCCAATCTTGTTAAACGGTAACTCTTTCATTTACTTCATCTGGAAAAGCGTCGAAAATATTCTCAATTTCATTTTGTAAAAATTCTAAATATCTTTCTCCTATTAAAGATCCATCAAATATCATGGGACCAAAAATTCTTCCCTCTAATATGCCCAACCAGACAGTAAATCCAAATCTTAGTTGTTGATGTCCTTGTCTTATTAGCCGCGGATTTTCTGTAGCCCAATACCTTGTATTGTTTCCATTAAATAATCCTAAATTCGTAAATCTAGACTCATCAGTAAATAAAATGGAGTGATGAAAGTTATTGTTTAAATTATAATTATTTAAAAGCCAGGCTAGGGGTAAAGTCGGTACTTGCTACGGTGCCACGATCACACAAAATGTCTGGTATTTACGGAACTTGACATCCCCAGCCTTGAATACCTCCGGTTTCAATAAGATGCGCTGATGATAGGAAGAAGACAGAGCTTCTGGATAGCCCTGTCAAATAGAACACTGGACGTTTTGATGGTACATACGAATTAGACCATTCGATGAAGGGTGAATATGGGAATACGGCCCATTTACCAAAGAAGTGAAGAAACTTCGTCTTCAATTAATAGTACTAAGCAACCTTTTTTTAGTAAATCTGTGCCACTTGGAAGTGTCGACCATCGCTTCCAAAATTCTTGGACAATCTCTTGGAGTAGTTGATACTGGTTTAGCCTGTTTGAAGGCAAATGCAAGTCGTTTTGAATAATGGACGTCAGATTGGTCCCAATGATGAAATGACTTGAAGTTGAAGCTTGGAGGTCATGAGGATCATTCGAAATTGGAGTTAATAGACGAGAGTTTAGCACAGCGTCAACTTGATAAAACAACGTAGACAACTCTTCTAGTGCATGTGAAATTTTGCGCATTTAACAACGGCTTCCCCCAAGCCACAATGACGTCTTAAGTGCTGGTAGAAATATGCTTAGCATTCTAGTAGTAATTAAAACATTTAGAAAATTAAAAACCAACAATTAGAATAAAATTTGTATAGTATATATGTTTTTAGTAAATATAACAGCTATTATAATGGCTGTAGAAAAAAGGTCATAAAAAATTACTCCAACATCAAATTAAATGGGAATGTCTGTATAAATAATCCATAATTTATTTATTTCCATCTATATTCAAAAATTGTTAAATGACATTATTCGACACCAACGTTCAAATTTTATATCTAAGCTTGAACATTTTATTACCTACCACGTAGGAGAGTCTATAATATAGGCAATTTAATTTCTACAAATTTTATTTCCTCCGCCTGTGTAGGGTATTCGGCCTCTCGCACAATTTGAGATAACAAAGTTTATGCACGGTGATGGTATGGATGATATCGAAAATAGGAAAGAAGAGTTACGACGAGATAAACCTAATCTAATAAAATAAATGGCGAACGAGGGTTCGTAATTTTTCAATATCAATTTGAGATTTTCTTTTCGTTTGATATACTGCCACTCCTATTCCAAAAAAGTATATATGCAAATTCACCCTGTAAACAATGCAATTATATCCATCCATAATCGGTCAAGGAACTCACAAGAGTTGACCATCTGCAAAGTTCCCATATTGGTATGGGAATATCTAACGAGATTTTTCTTAAAAAAAAAACCGCATAAGCATAAGTAAGAAGCTTATATAGTTAGCAATTTATTATTACAGAACCATAATGCAGTTTCTATAGAAGTGACTTCAAACAAAAAATGCGACGTGGATACCGCTCACCAACAGAGACTTTAAGTTTATGTTAATGTTGTTGAAAATTTATAAATAACTGCAACGAAAAATAATATTACAAAAAAATTATAATTTCTTTTAAGGAGAGCCAAAAGTATTATGTCACCATGAAAAAAAAAATTAATTTTGAATTGTAAATTTGTTAAAATTATGAATATATTTAAATATCGATAAATAAAAATAATTGATATCAAAAATTAAGGCAAGATTTATTTATCAAATTATAAAAATAGATTTATATAAAACAATTTGAAACAAAATAACGGTAACCAAATAAAAAAAAAGATCTAGAAAATAGAAAAATTTTAAATATTTGCAGACAATAAAAAAGAATAAATAAGTAAGAAAAGAGAAATGATTAAATTAGAAAACTAAAAGATGAAAAATTATAAGCAAACGAAATTTCTTTTATAGAAAAAGCAAGAGAGAAAATTGAATTGGTTAAAATCCAGGTTACTGGGAGATGGAGTGAAAAAGAGAGAGAGTGAGAGAGAGAAAAAGTGAAATGGCATGAAAGATAGAGAAAGCATGAAAGAGAAAGAGAGAGAGTTGCGGAGTGGGGAATCATGCTTCACTGCAGCTGCACGCACTAAACTTTATTGACGATTTGTGTTACTTCGGCTTGTATAAATCGGCAGATTATATTTTTTTCCGTTATCCTTGAATTATTTCCTTCGAAATTGAGAAAAACTGGCTGTGTCACCCCATAACTTTCGCGGCGGCTCGGTTGTTGAGAATAGGATTATTTTAATTAAAAAATATAAAATTGCTGAATTCCACGCAAAAATTAATTAAAATGAAAAACGACAAAAGTTATTATAAATGGCATAAAGGTAACGAATTATTTTAATAAAAAGCAAAAAAAATTAAAACTATAATAAAAAAAGAGTGAAAATAGGCAAAAATCAAAAATAGGATAAGAATCATAATACAATTTGTAAAAATTGTCAAAAAAAGGCAGAGGCCAAAAAGGGAAAAAAAACAAAAAACGTAACAAAAGGAAAAAGTTACAATAAAATTAAAAACAAGTAAAAAAGCCTAATAAACGCAAAAAAGAGAAAAAATGAACAAAAAGAAGAAAAAAAAGCCAAGGGAAAAAAAGCAAAAATCGCCCAAACGCAATATAAAAGTTTAAAAAAGGAGAATAGAGGAAAAATAAAGTAAAAATAAAACAAAAAAAGGACAAAAAAGGCCAAAAAATTGGTAAATGGGCAAAAAAACGGAAAAAAGGTAAAAAAAAACAAAAGAAAGGGCAAAATAAAGGCAAAAAAGCTAAAATGGCAAAAGATGGCAAAAAAAAATGACTTAATAAAGGCAAAAAAAACACAAAAAAGCAAGAAAAACACAAAATAAAGGTAAATAAGACTAAAAAACGGCAAAAAATGTAAAAAAAAATTATCGTCTGTGCTGCCCTAGAACTGTCCCGGCCCGGCTGTGGAGAATAGGATTAAAAAGGTTACGAAAGGAAAAAAAAAGGTAAAATAAATCAATAATCGAAAAAAGGCGTAATAAAGACAAAACAAAAAAGAACAAAAAAGGTAAAAAAAAATCAACAAAAAGAACAAAAAAAGCCAAATAAGACAAAGGGAAAAAAGCAAAAAACGGAAAAACGTAAAAAAAGTTTAAAAAAGCAGAAATGGCAAAGTAGAGAAAATAAAGGCAAAAGAGGCCAAAAAAGTAAAAAAAAAATGGCAAAAAAGGGAAAAAGGCCAAAAGAAGCCAAAAAAGGACAAAATGATAAAAGAAGGTAAAAAAGGATTAATAAAGGCAAAAAAGGGCAACAAACGCCAAAAGGTAACCAAAAGTTTAAAAATGCAGAAATGACAAAATAGAGTCAAAACAAAAACAAAAAAGGCCAAAAAAGTAATAAAAAATAATGACAAAAAAGGGGTAAAAAGGTCTAAAAAAAGGCAAAAGACAACCAAAAAAAGGGCAAAATAAAGGTAAAAATGGTAAAAGACAAAAAAATGCCTAATAAAGGCAAAAAAAGGTCAAAAAAAGGCCAAAAAAAAATTTAAAAACAGGGAAAAAATGGGTAAAAAGGCCAAAAAAAAAAACAAAAGAAAGCCAAAAAGGGCAAAATAAAGGGAAAAAAGCAAAAATGTTAAAAGAAGGAAGAAGAGGCAAAAAAAAGGTTTAATAGAGGCAAAAAAATGGGCAAAAAAGCCAAAACAGGAAAAAGAGTAAAAAAGCACAAAGAAGCAAGAAATAGACAAAAAGCAAGGGCAAATAAAACAAAAGACACCAAAAAAGTAATCAGCTGTTTCACCCCAGAACTTTCCCGGCCGGCTGTGGAGAATAGGATTCAAAATTCAGGTCGATATCTTTAATATTTAAAAAGTTATTAGTAAAAACACAGAATTAATGTTGTATTTGAGGACCTTCACCAATTTAAGCAAAAAACTAATAGTCACATTTGAGGCACACACCAATCCTTCATACTAATTTCCAGCTTGATTGGTCAAACGATTCGGCATGGAAGATTACACACAGACAGACCTCATTCTTTAAATGGTTTTAATCTTCTTATTGGATATTTCCATCGATATCTCGATTTTTTTTTGCTCGTTCACTATACTTGCTCTTCGATGGGACCGGGAGAGTAAAATCGGGAATGTTGAGATAGACAAATTCCTAGTACAGTTCATTGTCGAAACTTAACAAAAAAATTGTTCTTTACATGGTTGGATAGAGAAAAAAATGAGGATTTCAAATTTAAAATAAGAAGTACAGGTCAGTATTTAAAAAAAATAGTTGAGAGTGGCCCTTTAAAGATAAAATTTTGTTTTAAAAAATTATTGGGTACGTTATGTTAAGTGATTTTTGGCCTCCAATAAAAAAGTTTTTTTCTATCTTTCAAAATTAAACTAAACGAAAATCGTCAATTTCTGTTTCCCAAATATCTCGGAAACCGGACCTGATATTTTAATTTTGAAAAAACCAATCAAATTGTCTTTAAAATACACAAATTTTTTCCCATTTAACCAATTTAGTATCTATAACGAAATCCGAATAGTATTAAATTAAATTTAAGCTACTGGGGAGCATTTAGGATCGTTCGAAGAATTTTAATTTTGACCGATTTTTGTTGACCTGAAACATCGTCTTATATATTTTTGACTTATTCCATTTTGATTTTTATAATAATAATTTTACTAATCCTGTATATATTTTCGATCGATTCTTCCGAACTACCAATAAAACATTTGTATTTATGTTGTAGTACCGCCGCTGGTGTCAAACACTATAACGCTAAACAGTACTTTGGTCGGTTTTGACCAAGGCCGTCCGGGTGCCCACTCTTGTCAGGAATCTACGGATAAAGACCGAACAAAGGGCCCGTGGGCTGATACTGTCACCCCCCCTTCATTCGCTTGCCCCCCTGCAAAACCCCCCATGATTCTCTTCCAACCATTTAGCAGATCGAATGTCGCACTACGTATACAAAGGCGATTGGTTAACTAAAATGATTGTAATAATAAACTTCGATAGTAAAGTAAAAAAATTGATTATTTATTAATTATTTTTAGTAATAAACAATATTTTTTTTCGGTTTTATCACGGCAATTTGTAGGTACGCCTGAAATAATTCTATTATTATTATTTTCTATATTTAAGTCTAATTTTTTGTTTAAATAATATTTAATGATAAATGCGCTAGAGCAAGAATTTTTTTTTAAGGCTAGGTATTATTTTGTCATGTACTGCGTTCGGTATCATAGTGTGGAATTTCTATTATTAGCTTTCCATGATAAAAGGCATTTAATAAAAAAAAAGAAACTAGGTCAAAATATGCAGGAAAAGTGATAAGATTTGTCATTGTAAAACAGCAAAAAATGTTAATAATAATGCGGGTATAAGTGTAGATTATCATAAAATATTATATAGAGTGACTCGATTTATATTTAAGTAAGAAATATTCACAGATGAAAAAAGGTAATTACAGAAATGTAAGAAAAATTTCACAAAAACCTGCTAAACAAAGCACCAAAATATGATGCTAATTGATAATCTTAAAAAATTATTGAACAAATAATAGAAGTAAAATTAGGATTAGGAAAGAAATAAATCCTGGTGAAAACGGCAGAAATCTTCAAAACGGGAGGAAAGATATGCAAAATAGAATATCTAGTTTACAAAAAAGAAGTATATAAAAAGCAATGCAAGAATTATGGGTCAACAGCCATAATTGCATAGAAAAAAATATTAATATATACAATAAATTATACATACGGAACAATAAATTAAATTTCACTCAGTTTATTGCTAATTTTTTCCATAATTTATATATAAAATTGAAGCCAAGGGCGCAGATAACTTTTTTTTCCTGAGGGGGTACTTTTCTTCCTTGGGGGGGGGGGGGGTACTTTTTTCCTGGGGGAAATAATCAAAGTTTTAGACAAATATGTTTGTCGGCTTCTACGTTTCATATATTTTATTTCTTCTTTTTGATCCTGGGGTGGGTAATTACCCCCTTTACCCCCATATCTACGCCCTGGCGTGTAAACGACCCAGATGGAATAGGTTGCGGGTGATCCTCCAGAAGCAGATTATCCGGAAAGTAATTTATTTTCCCTTTTTGTCCAAAATGCAGAAAAGTGCATTGTTACTATGTTTTTAATGTCTTTGTATGAAAAAATGCATTGTTGATTTGTTTTTCAATATTGTGTATGGAAAAATGCATTCTTACTTTGTTTTTCAATTTTTTGTATGAAAAAATACATTGTTGCTTTGTTTTTATATTCCCTGTATGGAAAAATGCATTCTAGCTTTGAATTTCAAATTCTTGTTTAAAAAAATGCATTGTTATTTGTTTTTCAATTTACTGTATGGAAAAAAGCATTCTTGCTTTGGATTTCAAATTCTTGTGTAAAAAAATGCATTGATGCTTTGTTTTTCAATATTGTGTATGGAAAAATGCATTCTTACTTTGTTTTTCAATTTTTTGTATGAAAAAATGCATTGTTGCTTTGTTTTTATATTCCCTGTATGGAAAAATGCATTCTAGCTTTGAATTTCAAATTCTTGTTTAAAAATGCATTGTTATTTGTTTTTAATTTCCTGTGCGGAAAAATGCATTCTTACTTTGTTTTTCAAATTTATTGTGTGAAAAAATGCACCATTGCTTTGCATTTCAAATTTTTATGTGAATAAATGTTTTTTGTTTTGTTTTTCAGTTTCCTGTGAGGAAAGATGCATTGTTGCTTTGTGTTATAAATTTCTGTGTAAAAAAATACATTTTGCTTCCATTTTTTTTTCAAATTTGTGTGTGAAAAATCCATTTTTGCTGTTTTTTCCATTTTTTTGTAGGGAACAATGCATTCTTGTTTTTCTTCATTTCATATTTCAAAACTGCATTTTTGCTGTCTTTCTGTAAAATGGACAATAGCACCTCAACCCAAAAATTAGTAATTCTAAATTTTAATCTGTGAAATTTAATTGTGAAAAATATATCTTGCTTTTTTTCAAATTTGAATGTAGAAAAATTTATTCTTGTTCCTTTTTCTCAAATTAACAGTGGAAAAATGCATTCCTGCTTCTTTTTTCAAATCTAACTATGGAAAAATGCATTCCAACGGGTTGATCGCCTCCTCCATTGGTGAGTTTTAGAGTTTGCGAAAAAACTCTCTTATACAACGGCTCTGTCCTTACGTCTGTCCGCCCGTCCGTCTGTCTGTCTGTGACAAGATTCCACTTAGAAACGTTAATAGATAGCAATGACCTCATCGTTAATTTAAATTTTCAAAAATTCGAAAAATTGCGGTAAAAATATTGTCGGTTTTCACTTGTTTCACTAATTTTTTGTTTTTTTTTGAATTTAAAGAGTTTCGTTACCTGTATATAATTGTCACCCTTGAACTATTGAATAAATTTTCAAATATTGGATTAATGTTAAATGTTAAATAAAATTATTGTTTTCTTTTTATGTGGATAATCTAAATTTTTGAATGGAGATTGAAGTAATTAATTAGCGTTTTCATGAGACATGAGTTGATTTTTTAAATAAAATTCTTTGAATAAAAATATATGTAATTTTTCTTCGGAGCCAGTTGGTTGAATTTTTTAATAAAAAATTGAGGACTTAAACCCTTAAACAGTTACGTATTCAATTGTTTTTTTTTGTAGCCAATTAGCTGTAATTTTTGAATAAAAACTCACATATTTAACTAATGTTTTTTGTAAGCAACGGGCTAAAATATTCGAATAAAAATGTACGTATTTAACTATTTTTTAGAGCCAATGAGCTGAAATTTTTTGAGTAAAGGGTATTAAAGGAGGAGGATCTCTATATAAGGTCGGCTTAATTAATTTTTAGTCAAAAAAGAAAAAAATTACTATCTATAGTCAATATTAAAACGACTCTCCCAAATCTAAATACCCTCCACCCTCTTCTACCCCTTGTTCAGTTATAAAATATACAGGTATAAGGCACCCATCTAATAATATATTTATGTTCATAAGAAATTAACAGTAATATTTCCATTCATGACTAATATCTATACCACTTCCCTAATAAAAAATATTCTCCCCTTCTTTTACCACCCTTTAACTATAAATTACATAGGTATAAGTCACCAAGTTAATAACATATTTCTATCAAAAATATCAGTAAGCTTAACAATAACCATGTTTCATGCAAGAGTAATATCTCTATCAGCTACCTCCATTAAAATATCCTACCCCTCTTCTACCCTCCCGACCCCTTAAACTACGACTTGTTAACCTTTTTGTTATTTCTAATGGTTAGAAATATATTATTATATTGTAGTAGGGGAGTCCAAGTGGGGATTTTGGGATTTACTGAAGCTCGGCAGATTAATATATGGGATACCTTGCACCCAGTTTAGTGCCTTTACCGGATAAGAGCTCTTAATATATAGCCGCCCGTCTAGGATAAATGATTAGAATAGTAAAAAAAGTTGATCATTAGAAATTAGCGTGCGCGTCAGGTTAAGGTAGCGTGAGTTAATTACATCCTAAATGGTAGACGATTTCAGTGTGACGTAAGGAAGTGGGGGAGATACAAATTTTGTAAAAAAAAGGTCACCTTGAAATACTGTAGCGCGGTTATGTTTTTTTTTTCATTTTGAAGAAAATAATTTAAGGATCACGAAAATAATATAATCTGCTGATATCCTCAAGCCGGAGTACTTAAAATCATCAATAAAGTGTGGTGTGTGCAGCTGCTGAGAATTATGTATTTCCCATTTTGCGCCTATCTTCCTTTCTCACCATTCCTACTAAAGATCTGACAAGCTCGAATTTCAACGAATAATGAAAAACTAGGTCATACCACAATAATTTAATGGAGAAAACAAATTTTAATACAGGGCGGCGACATGTTTCGGCCAATCATTGGCTATCCTCAGGCCTATAATACAAATTGACACTACTTAGAAATACAATAATTATTTGTTGTGATATAACCAATTAGTAAGTAATCATATTTGAGTGATTTTTATTGTATTTCTAACTAGTGTCAATTTGTATTATAGGCCTGAAGATGATTGGCCGAAACATGTCGCCACACCGATTACAATTTATTTTCTCCATTAAATTATTGTGGTATGACCTAGTTTTTCATTATTCGTTGAATTATTTTTACCACATTTGAGTATGGATAATCTTCTGCTTTTTAAGCTCTATTTTTTTCCATTGTCTACCCCTTCGTATAGTATAATGGAAGGGGGGTAGAAGAAGGGGTGGATATTTTAACGTAGGGAGGTTGTACAGATATTAGTCATGCATGGAGACATGGTTGTTAATATTACTGGTGATTTCTTATATATATTATTAGTAGTTCAAAGTAGTTTATAGTAGTTTATAGTAGTTTATAGTAGTTTATAGTAGTTTATAGTAGTTTATAGTAGTTTATAGTAGTTTATAGTAGTTTATAGTAGTTTATAGTAGTTTATAGTAGTTTATAGTAGTTTATAGTAGTTTATAGTAGTTTATAGTAGTTTATAGTAGTTACTAAAAGGTAGAAGAGGGGAGAGGGTGTTTAGATATCCCGTTTGGAATAGATTCATTCATTTTATATTGTCTATAGATAGTAAAAATTATTTTTTTTATTTTTGTCTAAAAATAAATTCGGCCAAAAACAGACCTTATTTTTAATCTGTTTTTATTTTATAATTAATCGATTATGTTGGGCGCCAAATTGATTATTTTCAAAATTACAAACTATTTATTACTGATTTGTATATTATTATTTGAAAATGTATTGGTGCTACTTTGTAATAACGATAACCAATCAAAAATATCTAAAATATAATTTTCTGAATGAATTTTTCGTAGAGAAATAAAAGTCTAAGTACATCTTTGTTTGGACACACATTGTGTCATTTAATTCGACCTTATAAAACTTCTCTTCCAGAAAACACTTGTACGTTATGCCTTCCACATAAAATAACACTAAAAATGTACGTTTTTGTTTTGGTTTCCTTTGTGTGTTGTTCGAGAAGTGGTTTTTCTGCCGTTTTTTTTTTTCAAGAATAATGTAACCGTATGTTATTAAAGTAGTTAGATATTATTACAAATTCATAGACGAAATGGCAAAAATAATAATGGTATTTTTACAATAACGTTTGAAAAATAATACAGATATTAAAAATAGTTAACCGGAGTTAGATGGGTAACAATACGACTTATTGAGATATAGAGTGATTTGTTTTTTATAGGGAAAAATTTTGTTTAAATAGTTTAAACAATTTGGCGTATTTGGTTAAATTTTATGAATTTTATTTAAAGAACAAACATTTCTTTTGTAACCGGGAGCACCGTCAAATTGTCTGATTTTTACTTTTTCTACAAGCACTAAAATGCGTGCGGAAAAGTATACTTTTCCGCACGCATTTGAGTGCGGAAAGTTGTACTTTTCCGCACTAGTGCGAATAATTAAACTTTTCAAAAACGTTTGCCATTGTTGCCAGATTTATCAAAAAGTATTATTTTTCACATTTTTCATAAATAACCAAAATAATGTATTTTTATGAAAAATTACAGGATATGAAAGTTGTAGAACATAAAATTTTCTACACATTTTGTCATTACCGTTTATTTGAATTCTTCATAGTTTCGCCGCTAGAGGGCGTGAAAAAAAATAATATAGACATTTGCGACTCTTTTAGATTTTGAGACAAAATTATTGATTTTTATGACAAATTACAAATTTTGTCGTTACTTTTTTTTCGAATTAAACCGCTAGCTTTTATTTTAATTTATAAGCAATTTTTATCTTTATTAAATTATTATTTTTTAGTTAAATTTCAATATTAAAAATTTAAAAAAAATATCGTTAAATCTGTAATAATTAATTTTATAATTGTAATTTTTTTCAAAATTTTATTACAAAAATTGTGGAATTTGTTAAAAATTGGCTAAGAAACATTTAAAATTATATTACGATTCTAAACTAAATTTAATAACTTCTAAAATATTAAAGATAATATAAAATTCTAAATTCAAAATGTATTTTAGTTTTTTAAAATTTAGAATTATAATTATTATAGCCAAAATTAAGAATTTTTGACAAAAATTTTTTAGTTTTCTAAACTAACTTAATATATTTTGATCCATAAAACCTAAAAAAAGTCTCTTTCCCATTTTGAATAAAATTGAATGAGATATTAATTATTTATTGATTTTAAAATTATTCAAAAATAGGTTTCATTTTTTTAAGGTTAATATTAATATTAAAAATTAAAAAAAATACCCTTAAATTTCTAGTAAAAAACTCTATAATTGTGATTTTTTTTCAAAATTTCATTCAAAAAATTGTAGAATTCATCATTTTTGTTTTGAAATTTAATATAAGTTTAAAAAAAAATTGAATAACTTTATAATATTTCTTCTTATTTTTTCCTATTTTTGCCAATTTTTTTACCTTATTTTTCCTTGCTGGGAAAAATATTTTATCGTGTTTTTCTGACTTTTTATATATTTTTCCCTATTTTTCTCCAATTTCCCTATTTTTCCCATCTCTCCCAATTTTTCCTGTTTCTCATTATTTTTTTCTAATTTTCCTTGCTTGTCCGTATTTGACAGTATTATTATCTATTTTTTGATATTATTATTCATTTGTTCCTATTTTTCACTACTTTCCCTTATATTTTTTCCTATTTTTCCCTATTCTTTCATGTTTTTTATTATTATTCCCTATTTTTCCGGAATTTTAGCTATTATCCCTTATTTTTGTTTTCTTCATATTCTACTGTTTTTCATTATTGTTTCCTGTTTTTCCATATTTATCCCTATTATTTCTATTATTTCATTATTACCTACATTTTTTTCTTATTTTCCCCAATACTGCTCTATTTTTTACTATTTTCCCATGTTTCCATATTTATTCTCTAATTTCCGTATTTTTCCATATTTTTTTTCATTTTTTTTACTTTCCAGATTTTTCCCAACTTTTCACTATTTTGCCCTTCCCTATTTTGCTCAATTTTACATTATATTTCTCAATTTTTTCAGTATTAAATTGCAAATTTATCTATTTTCACAATTTTGCAATATTTCTTCCTCTTTTTCCGTTTTTTCCAATTTTTCACTATTTTTCTTTTTTCCCATATTTTCCGCTATTTTTCACTATTTTCTATATTTTTCCTATATCTTTCTATTTTTTGTGTTTTCCATTAGTTTTTCCTGTTTTCTTTATTTTTCCTTGTCCTTATTTGTAGTTGTTTTTTCTGCTTTGTCCTATTTTCCCAATTTTCCCCTATTTGTCAATCTCTTTACCAAATTTCTCTATTTTTCACTTTGCCCTATTTGTTCCTGTTTTCCCATTTTTTCGCCATGTTTCCCTGTTTTTCTCTATTGTGTCCATATTTCTCTGTATTCCCTTATTTTCCCATTTTTCCTTAATTTTCCCCATTTTCCAAGAATAGGACATGTTCCTTTTTTTTCCTAGTAATGTAATGTTGCCAAGTTATTATTTGAAAGAATGCAAGTTCTGATTAAAATTCCTAAAAATAAGGAAATGTGCTCCAATTACCCCCATACTTAATTAAATAGGATTTATCTAAAAAAAAATCCCTTTCGTTAATAACTTAATGCCGGAAGACAATTAAGTTATCTAGGTGTTAACATATTATTGATGTAACTGTATATATATAAAAAAAAAATGAAATAATATTTTTTCGCTCCATATTTCGTCTTCTTCCAACGAGAAATTAATTATAACTCTTCCATCACTCCGAGCGGCAGAACGTGGACACCATTTAATTAATTTCTTGGCACCCGTCCAGCTTTATCTAAGTTTCGCTTGAATAAGTTTTTGAAGAGGAACAACTTTTGAGATGGGAGGTATTATGATTTTCGTGTATGTCTTTCTTACGATTTACCAAACTAGATGAATCTCGTGCTACTAAAAGTGGAAATGTTTGGATTAGTTAATTAGAATTTGGTTTGGCTTTGAAAATAAATAAATATCATTTTTTTTTTCGGTTTAGAAGTATTTTCTCATTCAGTTACTACAATCAAATAATTCAAGACGTCATTTTTCATTTCCGAATTTTCCTATAAAACGATAAAAAAGTTTATTTTTGGACCGATTATTAAATACAAATTCCTTAATCTTTACCTTTCTACATAGGACAGCAAAAATTTGATATAACATACCCGTAAAGAGGTCCAAAGATTTGAAATTTAAAGTATAGTTTTTCCATTCTCAGTTTCAGGAGGCTGAAATCAATCGAGGTTGTCACATTTATTTTCTAAAATTCTTTCTTAGCCTTACTATAAAAAATATTCTCGTTATTCCAGTAAAATTTTAATTAGTGACGCAGTTAGACAGATAGTGTATTTTTTTTGTAAATATATAGATATAAGTGTTTTAGTGTTATATTATAATTAATTAGTTCCACCAATGATAAAATTCATGTTAAATATAAAAATTCGCCTTATGCATGAAAATTTTGGTAATTTGGCAACAGCCGGTCTTTGCGGATAAATACAATGGGTTATAAATCTTTTAAACAGTAGTTTCTAAGGGTTTGTTGCTACCGTAAAACCACTTCTTGGAAAAATTGACCATAACTTTTCTACGAACAGTGTCACCCTCAAGTTGGGTATTATAGGGGTAGTGTGTGTTAATACTAGTTTATTAAGGTTTGTATAATCAGAATGGCGTTTGGATCAAACGAGTGATTTTCTTCTATTAAATGATTGGAATAACTAGAATCTGTTTTATTGTGAAATACGAGTTTTGAAATTTCCATACTTTCTCCCGATGAATGTTTTAGGACAATCTGCACAATTTAGTTTATATAAACACCTGAATTTTTAATTAATTGAGTTTGTTTTATTATTTTTAATGTATTTACCTAAATTATTATTTGTCTTATAAGAAACTGTACAATTTTTTTGTATAAGAAATCATTTTATTTTATTACTTCATTTTTCTCCCTATATAAATTTGTGACTTTTATAGTAGCACGTGTCCTCAAACTGAGAATGGAAGAACTATACTAATCGGCCCAAAAATGACATTACGTTGTTTACCAGAAAACCGGAAGTGAAAATTGACGTCATGAAAAACTACTTCCGGCGATCTTTCAAACAAAAAAACTGTTCAGATATCTTAATTATTAAAAAAGGTATCGGGGGGTGGAACTACGTTAAACCGATTTTTCTTCGTGAAAGCCTCAGTGCCTACAGGTTATTCCCTCGATCATTGTATATAGACTTCCTAGTAGGATACCCTACATGTAATTATTGTTGGAGCCACTTGCGAGCGACATCTATCATAAATTTTATTAACTTGACACTATTTTAGCCTGTACAGATACGCCCTCTGGGAGGAGGAAATTCTAACTAATGAGTATGGCAATATAAGTGATAGAAACGTATTTCAAAATTTGAAAAAAAAATTACAGCTTTTTATTACAAATTTCATTGTATTATTTTTAATTTTTAATATTAAAATTTAGCTAATTTAATAAATTTATGTTCAACAATTTTGGGATCTTATAATTTTTCATTAAAATGCATAATTTTGGCTTAAAATCTAATAAAATGCCCTAAAGTATGTATATATTTTTTCACGCCCTCTAGTGGCGAAACTATGCGGAATTCGAAAAAATAGTTACGATAAAATGTGTAGAAAATTTTATGTTCTACAACTTTGATAATCTGTAATTTTTCATTAAAATGGATAATTTTGGAAATTTAAAAAATATGAAAACAATAACTTTTTGATAAATCTGGCAACAATGGCAAAAGTTTAAAAAGTTTTAATCATGTGAAATCGGAAACTAAAAATTAAAAGCATAACATATAAAATTAAATTTTTAAATTCAAAACATAAATTTTGGAACTTTGAAATCTAAATTTTCTTTTATTTTAATTAAAATATTTATTGCGTTTTTATCATTTAATGTATTTTCTTATATTAAATATATACAGGGTAGCTCACCATTTATGAAAAACTTTCTAAAAAGTGTTTTATGTAGGTATATGCATGGTCCATGAGTACAATTTAAATTTTTTTCGATTTATACAGGGCAGGGCGTCTCAAAATAAAGATAAAGATATGCACTATACTTATATTTTTTTCGTAGTTCTACAACTCTCATTGTGTAAAACTTACAGATTTATTTGAAAGGTATCTGTTAATGGCAGTTAAAAGCAAATATTTTAAAATTATTTTTATGTATACAGGGTGGTCCATTAGTACCATAGGCAAATGAGAAAAATACTGTTTTGGTAAAAATCTAAGTAGGTTGTTCTCGCTTTCGACCAAAAGTAGATAATCAATCAAGTATCCTTATCATAATAAACAATGCAATTGTTTTAATGATATCAATTTTACACGCTTTTAATAAAAGGATAGTATAAATAACAATTCTAATTTACGGAGAGTAAATAGCAGAATTAAAGGGCAAAAAATTCAGTATCCATTGATGAATACTTATACAGGGTGTCTCATTTGAAAAAATTGTAATGAAAGTTTTTGGAATGTCAAATGTGTTTTAGACCACCCTGTACAAAATAAAAATTTAAAACTGAGTTTAAAAAAATCTACTTTGTATATTGGTTATTTTAAAACTTGTGATTTTTTAAAAAAAGTCGTGCTCACCCTGTATACATGAAAATAATTTTAAAATATTTGCTTTTAAGCACACAATAAGAATTATAGAACTACGACAGAGGTTTGCCGAACCCTGTATATAAAATCTCAAAAATATATTATTACCTAAGTATGCTGTAAAATTGATAAACAACACAACTGAACACAAAATAAAAATATAATATGTCCCTTAATAGCAAACTGGCCTCCAAATACAAGTGCTGCCATCTAGACTCAGCCTCCATCTCGGTCCAACATAGTCTCCATAAGAGTATCCTACTAGGAAGTCTAGATACAATGCCTCGATACTTTTATTAACTCTGTGTTTGATAAATATTATTTTTAATTACATTTAATTTTTGTAATTTTATTATTTCTCACAAATTATTACTCAGTCTAAAGTAAGAAAACATTCGCCACCGGATTCTGTATTATACAATTTTTTGTTGAGTATGCATTATGTGCCCCGAGAGCATGTTTTATTTTTTTTATTCTTATTTTCTATTTACTAAAAAAGTGCGAAATTAATTTTATACTAATGGGTATTATCTTTCCGGTGGCCTTATCTTAGTTTATCGAATTTCAAGTCAAAATTGATACTAAAATTATAATTTATCCTGATTTTTCTTTTAACGTAAACTTATTTTTTAGATGAAAATATTTTTATTTGATAAGTACACCAACATTTTTAAGTTATTTTTTCTTCTTCCAGCATTTATAATAACGCCATTACTCCGAATTACGGTTCTCGTCGTTACTTCCGAAACTTTTTCAAATTATCATAATTCAATTTTTTCCATTCCGCAGTCGCTTGCACTTAATTTAAGCTCGTTGTTGGTTTCTTTTTCAATTCTATTCCCAGATCTGTTATGCTTGGTTTGTGTTGTATTTCTTGCTCTTAGAAATTTTGTCATTCATGCAGATTAATCTTCTAGTCGTTTGACGGGAAATTTAGATTGTACTGATATATTTACCTGCTCGTTTAGAGTCTTGATGTTGTTATTTTTTCATTTCGAAAGTAAAATTTGAATATTCGATAAGAGATTTTCCTTTCATTCGCCGGACAACAGCAAGATTCACTTAAAAATTTGCATTTTGGGTTTGTTGAATTTTTTTTTATTTACAGGATGACCCTACTTTTAAGAAGCTAAAAAATACTTGCTCTTCCTTAATAAATTTAAAAAAAGAAAGGTGAATATTTTTGTTACACACCCAATTACAATTTGATTAGAGGAATTTACATTTTTTATAGTGTTATGTTTTAAGAGCAATTGCTTCGTGCACCGTATCTCAGATAAAGGGGAAATTTCCTCTGTGAGACCCCCACCACAATTTTTTAAGCGACCGAGTCGATTTATGTAAAGATTTTATTGAATAGCGCTTGAAACCAGCTCCGTGAAGTTAGCACCCAAAGTGCCAATTTTTTTTTTGGAAATTTCCCATTTATTAGTGCTTTAACTATTTTCGTTAGTGCTTTTTCCGTTTTCTGATATTAAGGATTTTTTAATTTCAAGGTCAGCCCTGACAATCTACCAAAATGGACGAAATTTTGTTCTTTGACTTGGTGCTTCGTTAGTGCTTCTTAGTGCTTCAAATGGTTTCGAAAGTGCTTTTCTTTTTTTAGATATTTTAGTTTTCAACTCCAAAACATTTTCCTATTGACTCAATTTTGGTATCAGTTTTTAGTGCTTCTTAGTGCTTCAAAAAGTTGTAATCACGATTCATTCCCTTTCGAGATATGTAACTTTTAATTTTCAAGGTCAGCCCTCAAATCATATGGGATTGACTTAAATCTAGAGTCGTTTCTTGACGCATCGTTAGTGCTTTTTAGTGCTTTAGATAGTTTTCTTAATGGTTTTTCGGTTTCCTGATTATTCAGTTTGTTTCCGAGTTTGCACCCAAGTTTTTTCGTTGTTGTTGTTGGTGTTGTTGTTATTGCTGTTGTTGTTGTTGTTATTATTATTGTTGTTATATATTGTTGTTGTTGTAATAAGGGGAAGTGACATCCTATTTTGGACACTTTAAGTAGGGTGGCCCGTTTATAAGGGACACTACCTTATACCAGAAATTAAAAAGAAGGAGCAAAAAGTTATGGATCTGCTGTAGATTTTAGTGTACAAGGTGAGTCATGTTGCCGTGGCCACTGACCTTTTTTATTTTTAATGAAACATCCTGTATATTTTTCAATTTTTGGATTCTTCTCGTACTTCTGAATGCTTTTCGTGTAGTACTTCCCTATATTTTTAGTACATTTGTAAAGAATTTGCATTTGCATCAAGAAACGACTCTAAGTTTAAGTCAATCCCATATGATTATATGCTTTGACCTTGAAAATTAAAAGATTAAAAGTTAACTATCTGCGAAAGAAAAGAATCGTGATTGTAACTTTTTGAAGCACCAAGAAGCACTAACGAAGCGCTAAAAACTGATACAAAAATTGAGTCAATGGGAAAATGTTTTGGGGATGACGTTGAAGTTAAAATCTAAAATATCTAAAAAAATAGACAAGTACTTTCGAAACTATTTGAAGCACTAATAAGCACTAACGAAGCACTAAATGAAAATACCAAATTTCGTTCATTTTTTTAGATTTTTAGGGCTGACCTTGAAATTAAAAAATCCTTAATATGCAGAAAACGAAAAAGCATTAACGAAAATAGTTTAAGCAATAAGAAGCACTAAATATGAAAACATGGGAAAATATAAAAAATATAGGAAAATTGGGGAAAATAAGAAAAAAATGCAATAATGAAATAATAGAAATAATAGAGATAAATATGGAAAAACAGGAAACAATAATGAGAAACAGTAGAATATGAAGAAAACAAAAATAGGGAATAATAGCTAAAAGTGGGGAAAAATTGCGAAAACTAGAGAAAATATGGGAAAAATAGGAAAAATTTGCGAAAAATAGGGAAAAATAATAAAAAATATGGAGGAATAGGGAAAAATAGCAAGAAATATATGGAAAAATATGGTGAAAAATAGGAGAAAATAATGAAAAATGCTAAAAATAGGAAAAAGTAGATAACAACAGGGACAAATCCGGACAAGTAGGGAAAAACAGAAAAAATAATGAGAAATAGGAAAAATTGCGGGAAATGGGTAAAATGGGGAAATTGAAGAAAAATATACAAAAATTCGGAAAAACAGAATAAAATATTTTTCCCACCATAAGGTAAAAAATTGGCAAAAATAGGAAAACATAAGAAGAAATGGTGAAAACTATGGAAAAATAAAAAAAATAGGGAAAATAGAAATAAATAAAAAAAAACAGATAAAATAGAAAATAATAGGAATGAATGAAGGTCCAAATAGAGACAGAAAAAAATAAGGAAAAATAAAGAAAATGGGATAAAATAATAGAAAAAAGTAACAAATAGAAAGAAATAGAAAAAATAGATCCCATATTATATGATTTGAGGGCTGGGCTGACCTTGAAAATTAAACGATTAAAAGTTAAATATCTGCAAAAAAAAAGAATCGTGATTGTAACTTTTTGAAGCACCAAGAAGCACTAACAAAACGCTAAAAACTGATACAAAAATTGAGTCAATAGGAAAATGTTTTGGGGATGACGTTGAAGTTAAAATCTAAAATATCTAAAAAAATAGACAAGTACTTTCGAAACTATTTGAAGCACTAAGAAGCACTAATGAAGCACTAAATGAAAATACCAAATTTCGTCCATTTTGGTAGATTTTAGGGCTGACCTTGAAATTAAAAAATCCTTAATATGCAGAAAACGGAAAAAGCACTAACGAAAATAGTTAAAGCACTAAGAAGCACTAACAAACGGGAAAGTTCCAGAAAAATAATTAACACTTTGGGGGCTAACTTCACGGAAATTTTCAAGCCCTGTGTTGTAGAGATTATTTTTAGTGCGGTTAGTTTCGCAGTATTATTTGTGGATTTTTTAAAAATTTTATTTTTATTAATAAGTATGGGGCCAAAGAAAACAATATTTTCTTAAGAAAGAAAAGAAGAATAAAAATCGAACAACAATTTTACATTTTTGTGACATACTGTATACAACTTGCAATAATTTTCATTTTTTATGACATACTGTATACATCTTACAAGATTTTTTTTGGTACATTCTGTAGGTATAAACTTTAAAAGATTTTTTGAATAGGAAAAATCTTTTAAAGATAAATATTATAAACCTATTATTTAGAAAATGTATTACTAAAAAACTCAACACTGTATACATCTTAGAAGACTTTTTATTTTTTAGGACAAACTGTATATAAGAATTTTCATTTTTTGGACATACTGTATACATCTTACAAGAATTTTTATTTTTGGGATATGTTATAAGAATTTTCATTTTTAGGACACACTGTATACATCTTATTCCGATTAATAACCAAGTTATGAGATTTTTATCAATTTTAAAATGGCGGGTTGGTATTCAAAAATGATCATTTTTGTTGTTGCTGGGTAAACCGGAAGTAAAAGGTGACGTCATAAAATTAACAGCCTTATATAAATATATAGCAGATGGTTAAAAAAAAAAGTTTGTTCTGATATCTCGATTAATAAACAAGTTATGAGATAATTAAAAATGATAATGCGAAACGAATTTTGACAGATGACAGCAAAAATTTGATATAGCATACCTATACAAAAAAGTTTCAAGAATTTCAAATTTAAAGAAAAAAAGAGAAGTTGGGTTTAGTAATCGGCTCAAAAATGACTTTTTCTGTTGTTTCTGGAAAAACCGGAAGTTAAAAGTACCATGTATTTGACTATGGCATAAAAAACTACTTTAATTTTCACGCCCACAATCGGCACTTTCGAAAAAAAAAATCAAATTGTCGGCATTTTTTGCCAAATCGTTGGACTTTCATTAAAATTGTATTTTGATACTATAAATAAAGAATTTAAATTTTTACAGCCACAATCGACATTTTTTTCAAAAAAATTGAATTGCCGCTATTTTTTGCCAAATCGTTGCATTTTCATAAAAATTGGAGAGCATATGTATTTTGGTACTATAAATATGTACTAAAAATTTTAATTGTTACGGCCACATTCAGCATTTAAAAAAAATCAAATTGTCGCTATTATTTTCTAAAGCGTTGTATGTTTAAAAAATTTGGAGAGAATATGTATTTTAATACTATAAATTTGTATTAAAAATTTTTTGTCAAATCGTTGCATTTTCATAAAAATTGGAGAGCATATGTATTTTGATATTATAAATACGTATTAAAAATTTCAAATAAAAATTTAATTTTTAAGGCCACAATCGGCATTTTTTCAAATAAAAAATCAAATTTCCCGCATTTTTTGCTAAAGCGTACTATAAATACGTACTAAAAATTTAAAATAAAAATTTTTAATTTTTACTGCCACAATCGGCATTTAAAGAAAAAAAATCAAATTACCGCTATTTTTTTCTAAAGCGTTGCATGTTTAAAAAATTTGGAAAAAATATGTATTTTAATACTATAAATACGTATTAAAATTTTCTAAAAAAGTTTTTAATTTTTACGACCACAATCGGCATTTAAAAAAAAATCAAATTGCCGCAATTTTTTTTTAAAGCGTGGCATGTTTAAAAAAATTGGAGAGAATATGTATTTTAATACTATAAATACGTATTAAAAATTTCAAATTTAATTTTTACGACCACAATCGACATTTTTTCAAAAAAAAAAAATTGGAGAGCATATTTTGATAATATAAATAGGTACGAAAAATTTCAAATCATAATTTTTAATTTTTACGGCCACAATCGGCATTTAAAAAAAATCAAATTGCCGCAATTTTTTTCTAAAGCGTTGCATGTTTAAAAAAATTGGAGAGAATATGTATTTTAATACTATAAATACGTATTAAAAATTTCAAATTTAATTTTTACGACCACAATCGGCATTTTTCAGAAAAAAAAATTGAAGAGCATATTTTGATACTATAAATAAGTAGGAAAAATTTCAAATAAAAATTTTTAATTTTTACGGAAACAATCGGCATTTAAAAAAAAATCAAATTGCCGCAATTTTTTTCTAAAGCGTTGCATGTTTAAAAAAAAATGGAGAGAATAACTGTCAGTAGATACAACGTCCATTAACTTCAGTAAGTAAAGACAATGACGTTTAGAATAAAACTTTACAAGGTGATTTCTTGTACAATTGTCACAATCTAAACGTGATTGTCATTAGTTACAGAACCGTTAAAGTTAATGAACGTTCTATCTACTGACAGTATGTATTTTAATACTATAAATCCATATTAAAAAATTCTAAAAAAAAAATTAAATTTTTACGGCCATAATCAGAAAAAACATCAAATTGCCTGTATTTTTTGCCAAATCATAAAAATGGAGAGTATACATATGTATTTTGATACGTACTAAAAATTTCAAATGAAAATATTTTTTTTTACGGCTACAATCGGCATTTATTTTCAAAAAAAAATCAAATTGCAGCTATTTTTTGCTAAAGAGTTGCATGTTCATAAAATTGATGTTATGTTGATGCTAAATAAATTTGTGGTCACACATTGGTTTGATTGGTTCTGGCAAAATTTCAACTAATAGATGGATAAATTATTTATTGGTAAAATCTTAATGTATAACACAATAATATTGTGTAAAAAATGTGATTTCAATCATTTAATCGCAGGTTATATCCCGAGAACTGCAAATTTAACCGGATAAACTGCGGCTAGCTTTTTTTGGAAAACGACCTGTAGCAATATAATCACTTATCAATACAAGCCACGTGGTGCAATTTGGAGGTCTCTCATTGGTTTTATTTGTTACGAGGGAAATAATCGGGAGTAATACCACTAGAGCTCAGATTTGGCCGGATATTTTTTATAAGCTTCATTTCGAGTATTTATTTTCATTGACAAAATCACGAGACCGTTAGGTCGAGTGATTTTGTCAAATAGGTCGAGTTAAGTTTTCAATGAAAATAAATACAAGAAAGAAACTTAAAAAATATCCTGCCCAAAATCTGAGCTCGCGTAGTATTTGGTAAGACAATTCCATGAATAGAAAATGCAATTCAATTAAACTTTATTTAACAAACTAAAAGAACAATAATTAGAAGAATGTTTAGAAAGAATAATTGTTAAAATTACAATTATTAGATACAAACGAACAGTAAAGGCTCGCGTTGCTACGGTAATGTAATTTATCCAAATTTTTTATCCACTTGCAATTCTGTTCCTTTCTATTTATCCGATTTATCCACTTGCAATTCTGTTCCTTTCTATTTATCCGATTTATCCACTTGCAATTCTGTTCCTTCCTATGTATCTGATAGCAAACTGCCATTTTTGTATTAGTATATGGCATTATTTACATATGAGTGGAATTGTCAATGTAAACTTTTCGTTCTATTTACCAATGAATATAACAAATTCCAAAACTTATAATTTACTTTCAATTTCATTCAGCTATAAACAAATGTATGAAATGTATCAACTAATTATGTAATTTACTAAGATTGTTACAAGTAATTTAGCATTTCTAATACGAATTCTCAGCCAGAAGAATTTTCCAAAACCGGTAATATCACTTGTAGGTTATAAAGTTTACGTAACAAAGACGTTTTTATCAGGACAACATCGGTGTAAAAAAAAAGTAATTGGAAAGTGAAAGCATTTTGTAGCAACTCGATTAAATACATTTCTATCGAATAGGTCAATGCCAGTAGAAGCAGGACGAAATTCATTTTGAAATAAACGATATTTATAGGTTGTAAAATGTTCATTGTCAAGTTTACTGGATATTGATCTAATTTATGAGATAAAAAAAATACTTCAGATATGTATTGGTATACCTTTTACGATTATTAGATACGAGATTTCTTTTTATTTACCTATTAAAATTTTTTTTAGCGCCAATTGGATTTTATTAGAAATAGAAAAAAATTAATTAAATTAATCCTTACAGCAAATTATTAAATTATTCATAATCACGAATTTTTAATTCACAAATTTTAAAAAAATATCTTTTTTTACCGAAAATATTGAAATACTAATTTTTTTTTCTTGGGATTGGTTTACCACAACGAAACTTGAATATACCAATTATAATAATATTAAAAGGAAAATGAGCGTCAGCTACTTTTTATATTTTTGTCCAAAGAAAATACATTTTTATTCAGATATATATTTTTTTCGAAAATAAGGAAATATAAACTACATATAATGTTTAAATTTTATGTTTTAATACTTTCAAATTAGATAATTATAAAAATAGTTGCAAAATAAATTACGAATAAATAAATAAATTACAAAAGTTAACTAAAAAGATTAATGACAAATTTTGATTCACCGATAACAATTTCAATGTAAAAAAAATTGATATTAAAGGATCAAGAAGTCAAAAAACTTATTATAATTCAGTTTTTTTGGAAATAAGTTCCTTAATGCGGCTTGCGGTAGGATTTAACAATAAGAAATTGTAACGTAACCAAAAATAGAGATGCTGAAAAAGTAACTATTCGTTCTTTAGTAACGATTAGTAGTTTAAAATGTGAATAGTTACTTTGATTATATTTCTGAATGGTCGGTCAAATAACAGATTGGATGGACTGGATAAATATTGAATAGACGCCGACGAAAAATAAGAAAAAATAGGGAAAAATAGGAAAAAATACGGAAACATAAAGTGAAATATGGAAAATAAAGCAAAATATGGACAAATAGGGCAAAATAGAGAAAAAGAGAAAAATTGAGAAAGTTGACAAAAATAGAGAATAAATAGAAAAAATATTGAAAACCAGGCAAAAATATGAATAAATGACGAAAAATATTGAAAAATACAAAAAAAATAGTGAAAATAGGGAAAGAATACTAAAAAACGAAGAAAAATAATAGAAGATATGAAAAAACGACTAAAAATAGGGTCAAAGTAAAATGGGAAATAACAAAGAAAATACAAAAAAATATGGGAAAATAGGAAAAAATAGTTAAAAACAAAGAAAAATAAAAAATAGTTAAAAGTTGGAAAAGCTATGAAAAAAAAACCAAAAATTGGGAAAAATAGGGAAAAATTTTGATCAATACAAAAAATAGGCAAAAATACATACAAATAGGGAAAAATATTGGAAAAGTGGAAAAAATAAAAAAAGAGGAAAAAATTTGAAAAAAGAAGCGAAATAAAGAAAATACGCAAAAATAGGGAAACAAGAGGAAATATAGGGAAACATTGGAAAATATAGCAAAAATAGGGACAAATAGGGCAAAATGGGGAACAATAGGAAAAAATACGGTAAGAGGCTAAAATAGAGAAAAATGGAGAAATAAAGGAAAAATAGGGATAAATGGGGAATAATACAAAAAAATAGGGAAAAACAGGAAAAAATTATGAAAAACAGGAAAAATAGAAAGAAAAAGTAAAAAAAGGAAAAGAGATCTTGTGTTTCTATTAATCTCTAGATGCATACAAAACTTTCATTAATCACTAAATTTAACGAGATTTTTAACAGAAAATCTTTAAATTTATGGAGATTTTCGGAAATTTCTCCGATTTAAGAAAATATTTAAAACATTTTTCAGATTGAAGAAAATTAAATAAAAAATGGATAATTTTTGTGTCTTAACAATTTTAGATTAAATAATTTTTTCGTAAATTAGGCAACGCTGTTTTAATGATACATTTTTATCTTTTTTTTATAAATCACTAAAATTCCTAAAAAATTATTTTAAAAATTAAAAAAATTGTTAATTTTATAAAATTATATAAAAAACCAAAATTATAAAGAATTTTATAAAATTCTGATCGTTTTAAAGTGATGTTAAAAAAATTCTAAAAATATTTTTAAATTGGGAATTTTAAAGCGTCATTGCCAAATTTCCGAAAATTTTCCTAAATCTAATAATTTATTTAGGTCACATAAAAGTAGATACAAGATATTACATTTATTTTTAACTCACCACAAGAAATATATATTTTTTATTTTTATTAATCTCTAGACATTTTGTTTCTTTAGTCACTAAGATTTTGAATCGAGAATCCTGAAAATTAGGGAGATTTTCGGAAATAGGGCAACGTTTAAATACAAATTTTCTGATTTAAGAAAATATTTAAAACATTTTTCGTATTGAGGAAAATGAAATAAACAAAAATGTATATATGTATATAATTTTTGGGTCGATGGGCCGAAGTCCTATCCATTTAAGCATCCCTTAATACAAAATTTTACCAGGTTACTTTTTTACCCTTGGGAGCATATAATAAAAAAATAAAATAATTGGTCGATCCCTAAGAATATTTTGAATTAAATGAAATCTTTAATTGCTATTAATGTTGGTTTTCCAGTCATATAAAAAATCTGTAATTACATTTAGAACCAAAACACAAAAATAATCCAATCTCGCTTCTAATCCATTTATAATTTATATCAAAAAGGCGTTCGTTCTCTCATACACATACATTACATTAAGTATTTAAAAAAGAGCTAAAAAAAGGGTTAAAAAAGGAACTAGAATATTTAAAGTTGACCTTTTTGTAGAGTCAGGATCATTTAAAAGGCTTCATTTACATTCATCCGGTCCTTCCTGACCCTAGATCTGACATTTAGATACATAAATCGAAAAAAGAATGGAAAAACAATGCCTAAAAATATCATAAATTTTAGTTGGCTTAGCAGTAACGGGTTGTTCGGTTCGGTTCGTTTTATCAATTTTTTATTATAAAAATATTTAGCTGAAAATAGTGAAAAATTAGTATAATACATTTAATGCATTAAGACAAATATATAATAATGTTATTAAGGCAATAAGTCTCCCACCTCCTATTAATCATTGTTAAAATATTTTTTTCTTCAGTTGTTAGTTCTGTTCTTACAGTAGCGAAATTTAAATTATCCCCCCTTCATGCATTGGGAGACTTAAGTGCCATTTTTCCGAGAGAAAACAGGGAAAATTTTTGAGTGAAAAGAGGGGAAATTAGAGTTCAAACCAAATTTTTGAAAAAAATAAAAAAGCTTAAAAGTGCTATTTTTTTCAAGAGAAAAGAGGGAAAAATTTTGAGCGAAAAGAGGGGAAATTTAGGTTCAAAAAAATTCAAATGTTTGAGAAAAAAAATATGAATTAACAAAAAAGATAAAATAGCGCCAATTTGTTCAAGAGAAAAAACGGGAAATTTTTGATTAAAAAGGGAGGAAATTTAGGTACAAAAAATGCAAATTTTTGTAAAAGAAAAGTCAAAAAGTGCCATTTTTCGAAAAATAAAAGAGGTGAAAATTTTAATTGAAAAGAGGGAAAATTGGGGTAAAAAAATGTAAATTTTTGAGACAAAAAAAAATGCCAAAAAGTGCATTTTTTTGAGAGAAAACAAACAGGGGAAATTTTTGAGGAAAAGAGGGAAATTAGAGTTTAAAACATATTTTTGAAAAAAAATTAAAAGCATAAAAGTGCCATTTGTTTCAAGAGAAAATAGGGGAAATTTGGGTTAAAAAAAATACAAATTTTTGAAAAAAACAAATATAAATTAACAAAAAAAGACAAAAAGTGCCAATTTGTTCGAGAGAAAAACGGGAAATTTTTGAGTAAAGAGGGAGGAAATTTAGGTCCAAAAATTCCAAATTGTAAAAAAAGGCACAAAGTGCCATTTTTCGAAATAAAAGAGGTAAAAATTTTCATTAAAAAGGGAAAAATTAAGGAAAAAAAATGTAAATTTTTGTGACAAAAAAATGCCAAAAAGAATTTTTTTGAGAGAAAACAGGAGAAATTTTTGAATGAAAAGAGGGGAAATTAGAGTTCAAAACAAATTTTTGAAAAAAATAAAATGGCATAAAAATGACATTTTTTTCAAGAGTAAAGAGGGAAAAATGTTGAGTAAAAAGAGGGAAAATTAGAGTTAACAAATTTTTGAAAAAAAAATAAAAGGCATAAAAGTGACATTGTTTTAAAGAGAAAAGAGGAAAAAATTTTTGAGTTAAAAGAGGGGAAAATGTTTAAAAAAATAAAAAATTTTTGAAAAAAAAATATAAATTAACAAAAAAGTACCAACTTGTTCGAGAAAAAAAAACAGGAAATTTTTGAGTAAAAATTTAGGTCCAAAAAAATGCAAATTTTTGTAAAAAAGGCAAAAAGTGCCATTTTTCGAAATAAAAGAGGTGAAAATTTTCATTGAAAAGAGGGAAAAATCAGGGTAAAAAAATGTAAATTTTTGAGACAAAAAAATGCCGAAAAGTGCATTTTTTGAGAGAAAATAGGGGAAATTTTTGAGTGAAAAGAGGGGAATTAGAGTTCAACACGAATTTTTGAAAAAACTAAATAGGCATAAAAGTGTCATTTTTTTAAGAGAAAATAGGGAAAAAGTTTGAGTGAAAAGAAGAGAAATTAGAGTTCAAAACAAATTTTTTTAAAAAATAAAAAGGCATAAAAGTGCCATTTTTTTTTCAAGAAAAAAGAGGGAAAAATTTGAGTGAAAAGAAGGGAAATTAGAGTTCAAAACAAATTTTTAAAAAAAATAAAAAGGCATAAAAGTGTCATTTTTTTTAAGAGAAAAGAGGGAAAAAGTTTGAGTGAAAAGAGGGGAAATTTAGGTTCAAAAAAATAAATTAACGAAAACGATAAAAAAGTGCCAATTTGTTTGAGAGAAAAGACGGGATATTTTTGAGTAAAAAGGGAGGAAATTTATGTCCAAAAAATGCAATTTTTTGTAAAAAAAAGGGCAAAAAGGGCTATTTTTCGAAATAAAAGAGGTGCAAATTTTAATTCAAAAGAGGGAAAATTTGGGTAAAAAATGTAAATTTTGGAGAAAAAAATGCCTAAAAGTGCATTTTTTTGAGAGAAAACAGAAATTTTTAAGTGAAAAGTGGGGAAATTAGAGTTCAAAACGAATTTTTGAAAAAAATAAAAAGGCATAAGAGCGTCGTTTTTTCAAGAGAAAAGAGGGAAAAAATTTTGTGTGAAAATAGGGGAAATTAGAGTTCATAACAAATTTTTGGAAAAAATAAATAGGCAAAAAAGTGCCTTTTTTAAAGAGAAAAAAAATTTGAGTGAAAAGAGGGGAAATTTAGGTTCAAAAAAATGTAAAGTTGAAAAAAAAAGACAAGAAAGTGCCATTTGTAGAGAAATAAGGCAAAAGTGAAAAGGGTTAAATTTAGGTTCAAAAAATTGCAAATCACTGAAAAAACGGCAAAAGAGTGCCATTCGTTCGAGAGAAAAGAGGGGACATTTTTGAGTAAAAGGGGAGACATTTAGGTCAAGGGGAATGTAAATTTTTGGAGAAAAATGGCAAAAGTGTCATTTTTTTCCAGAGAAAAAGAAGTGAAACTTTTGAGTGAAGAGGAAAAAGTAGGATAAACGAAATCCAAATTTTTGAGAAAAAAATGGCAAAAAAAACAAAAATCATTTTATTTTGAGAGAAAAGAGGGGAAATGTATATAAATCCATAAAATTAACAAAAATAAATAATTAATAATAATAAATAATTACCAATCACAGACATGGCATAAGTAATAAATAAAGTTAGGCTAAAGGATATCTTCGAAATCCGCAGTCAACAAAAACAATCCCCCCACCCTCCAAATTATTAATCCAAACTGTAGTCCTTATCCTATTAAAATATAACGTGTAAAACCAAATTATGTTTAAAAATAATATTTATAAAACCATTCAAATAAATCGTGATCGAAGTTATAAAAGGAATAAAGGCAAATGCCTTCGCCGTTTTCCCAAACGAAAATAAACGAAACGACATCATAATAGATGGTTCTTATACGATGTTAGCGACTGTGACGTTAGATTAATCCACAAGAAACTTTTTAAAATATATAACCGAGGAAGTTTAAACGGGATAAGCCGTCAGCGATGCAGACAAGCTGTCAAGACCCTTGCTTCTTGTGTTAGTTATTGGCTAAATACCTTTTCCTATACCTTGTCGCGCATTTTACATATTCTGAACTTGTCACTCCTTAAAAGTGGCACTTTTTAGCTATTGTAAAGAAAAATAAATTTTTATACGAAACAACCTGATTGATGGCCATTGAAATCAAATGCAGCGAATTGAATATTGATTGGAATTGGAATTGAAAATAAATAATAGTAAATAAAAACATCCTGATTTAAATCAATTTATATTCCTCCTATTTAATCATATATGAATTCTGTTTTCATAATAATACGTAACCGAAGAAGTTACATCATAAATGCGAATGAATCTAGCATGGCAGTCGACAAATCGAATCAAAGGAGAAGCAAGTAAAAGCTGTTTAGCATTCGAAATTGTACTCAACGCCCATAATGAATAAATCAACCACTATTAATCATGTATGATAATTTTATAACAATGAATAGTCCAAAATGAACTTTACTAGTTCATGGAGCAACTTTTAACAAACGCTAAAAGTCTTAATATATTCAGGAGTTTTGTTTAGCATATATTTAAATAATATTATAGTATAACCGAAAAAGAAAAACTTTCCAAAATATTTTTAATTTTGGGAATAATCGGTAAACAGTAGTATAATATAGTTTAGCCTACAAGTGCTTTTTGAGCCTCCGAAAAATATGAACGAGGTGTCATTCGATTCTGAATAGCGTGTAGATGATTTTTGAAAAAAATCAATAGCCGCTTGCAAAAATTACAAAAGTTATAAGCAATTAACTAAAAAATAAAAATGAGGTTTGGTTTCTTCCAAATATTTCAAAAACCATTTGACATTTTTCAAATTTGAAAAAGGATTCAAAATGAGGAGGAAATTTACAAAAAAAAAACTATTCTTGCAGGAACTGTAAGACCTATATTTATAATTTTCCCAGAGTGTTGAAAATACGGCCTAAAACGGGGACTTCCACTTTAGATCTTTAATAAATAAATATTATTTATACTTATTAAATATGAAAATTAAAAATTGAAAAAATTCAGGAATCTACTGGATAGATTTATGAACAATAATCCGTGGTCAAAAAATTTTTATAGCGATTTTTCAATTAATTATGCATTAGTTAATTAACAATTTTTTCCTACTTGAACATAAACAATGTAAGTGCGGTAATTGTTAAATAACAAATCTGAATTTTTTTTATTTGTTGGACTGTTACGATTTTTTTGTGCCACCCTGTATTTTCAGTATTCCTCGACACAATATATTTTAATTTCATACTCGCTTGATATCCCTTTCTTATTTCCTCTCTTCTCTTGGTATTCCTATAAAATGTCTTTCCCATGTTAATAATGTTCTTCTCTTTTTGCCTACTCAGTCAAAATAACTGACTTTATCTACTCCTATTAAGTTATATATTAATTATTCAACTGCTTTTGAGCAATTAATAGTATCCATAAACAAATAGCGAGTTATGGATAGAATGTATATTTACTATACAAAGGTATCTAGTTTTGTACAAGTCAATTCGCCGAATTAGTGTCATTAAGGGGAGTAGGTAATATTTTTTCTATTTCTGTCTTTTGTTTTTAATTTTTTTCGTATTTTACAATTTGATTTTTCAACATTCTGATTTTTCTTTCAATTTTTTATTTTCTCATTTTTCTGATTTTTTTTTAAATTGTCTCGAATTTCTTTCTAGTTTTTTTCCCATTTTTTGTTTTTTTTTCCAATTTTGCTCATAGTTCCATTTTTTCTATTTCTTTCTTTTGTTTTCTAATTATTTTCTTATTCCTATGATTTTTTTGTTCAATTCGATTTTTTCTTTTTTTTTTATTTTTTTTTTGTAATTATTTGCTTTTTTCGAATTCTTTCACTTTTTCCCCATTTTCCCTGTTTTTACATTTTTTTTCCATGTTTCACTATTTTTTCCTCTTTTTCTCTTTTCTCCATTTTTTCTATATTTCCTTATTTTCCTATTTATCCCTATTTCCCCTATTTTTCAAGATTGGTGTAGAAGTAAGAATCTTAACTCGTTTACAGAAAATGTACTTTTGGCATATTTTAAGGAAAAATTAGAAAAACATATGGGAACATAGTGAAACTATGGGAAAATAAGGGAAAATCGAGAAAAGTAGAGAAATATCAGGAAAAATAGGAAACACATTGGAAAATAGTGAAAAATAAGTGAAAATAGAAAAAAATGGAAGGAAATATCAAAAAAATATTGAAAAGGGAGAAAATGGGAAAAAATGCATAATAATCGGGACAAATACGGACAAATAGGGAAAAACAGGAAATAATGATGCGAACAAGAAAAATAGGACAATTAGAGAAAAGTAGTACAAATTTAAATGTTTTGAAATATGTAATTAATTTGTTATTATATTTTTAAGGCAAATAATTATTTGAATTTTAAGGGGCTTGGGCGCGCTGTGTAAAAAAAAGGCCTATATAAGTACCACAGGACTAAAGTGTCTTTTAATCCCTCAGGTGATTGTTTCCCTCGCTAATCTCGGGAAACAATCTTCACCCTCGAGATTAAAAAATGAACTTAAGTTAACAAAGTTCACCGATTCATATAATGGATTATATTATATTATGAAATTTGTGAAATTTATCCTATTATTTAAAAATTTTAGATTTTTATTTTACATTTTGATTCAGCATAAAAAGTCGACAAAAAATTTTATTACGAAAAGATTGTGTTTATTAAGGCAAAAAATATATAGTGGTCTGAAGGGAATTTTTTGCAATAATTAATTTATGAAATAATACATGAGTTTATTTTCAGTTTGATTTATTATCATTATTATTTATTTTATCTGGTTGCTTCTGTTTTCATTTAATGTTTAATACTCCATTAAAATATTTAATGGCGATTCATTAACTATTATGTTAATTTTGATTAAAAAAAAAATGGAATCACACATTTTCCCGAGTAGTCGATATTGAGGATTAAATTATTAATGGTATCATAACTTTTTGGAATATTTTAATTTGACTCATTTCTGTGAAATTTAACGATAATTATTTTTGGTAAAATATAAAGAAATGCTGAAATAAATAGGCGCATTGACTATTGTTTTCAAGAATTAATCCGGCATAGATAACTCGTTTAAATGGATGAGGAAACACATAAATGGTTTTTATTTACTATGTAATTGTTTATTAGAAGCTTTCGATTGTACGTAAATTCGTTTAGGAGCAGTTTAATGTTGATTTATTCATTTATGCCATTATTAATTTGTAAGTATTTTATAAAGCGCTTATGTATTGTAGTTTTAAACGGAAGAGAAAAAAATTAATTGCATTATATTTTTAAATTGAATAAAACTGAAAAACGACTTCTTGTTTAAATAAATAAATAAATAAAAAGTTTATGGCATTGAGGTACTTAAAGTAACCACTAATTTAGCGAATTAAAAGTTTAATGGACGGTGTCATAGAACTTTACGAAAAAGGAAAGAGTAATTGTCGAAGTTTAATTGAATTAAAAACAAAAGGAAGTGCAAGATGACCATAAATGACTAGTTGCTAGAACGTTCGATAAAATCAATTATTGTGTACGGATAGCGAAAATTAAAATTGTTAATACCTAATGGAATTGTCAAATCTTAAGTTAAATTGCCAATATTGTATAATAAAACTATATAAAATGAAAAAAAAACAAGATTTACTACTCAATGTAAACGACATATTTTAATTTTAGTTAAATTAAATCTAAAGCATATTAGCGAACAGGCGTACTAGATTACTTCTTTGCATTCTTTACTGTTTTCTATCAAGGTATAAATTAACCCTCGAAAAAATTAAATACAAATTTAAAAATTATACAAAAAAATCATGAATATACGGCACGGAATTTAAAAAAATCTTTTTATATGCATATACGTAGGTCAATAAGAGCTATTGAAGTTATTTGGCTTTTATTTAAAATTTAAAAGTAAAATTAGAATTTATCCATTAAAATATTTTTAAAAAATTGAATATATATACAGTGTGTCCACGGATGGGGTATCCTATAGGTGAAAAATTTTTAAATTTAAGTTTTAGCGAAAAATGTCATTCTTGGTAAAAAGTTTTGCTTGTATTGAAATCTAAAATAGAATCATTAGATATCAGTTTTTTCCAGTAATATACGAGGTTTGTCAAAAAATAAGAATTTTACTCTAGAGTGAAGTACCTTTAAATTTGACAATATCGAAAAATGTTATTTAAAAAAGTTGGTCAGAACTAAATATTAAGTTCAAATATGCAATTACATCCATTTACATTGAAAACATGTATTTCTAGGTACAATAACAATGCAAATTTTACTGTAGTTACGTTGTTTATAAACACAAGAGATAAATGTTCATTGAAAATAGAAATAATATTAAACAAGCACAAAACCTATTTTCAATATAAATAAACTTTTTTAAATATCATTTTTCGATGTTGTCAAATTTAAAGGTACTAGAGTAAAATTCATATTTTCTAACAAACCTCGTATACTACTGGAAAAAATTGATATCTGATAATTGTATTTTAGATTTCAGAACAAGCAAAACTTTTTATCAAGAATGACTTTTTTCGCTAAAATTAAAATTTTAAATTTTTTCACCTATACGATACCCCATCCGTGGACACACTGTATATAATGAGTTCGAACAAAAGTATATTTTTTAATTATTGTTGTTGAAATCTCTCTTATTTTGTTTCTTTTTTGTTAACCTTCCTAGATTTTCATCCATATAAAAATCTTCCAATCAGAACGAAATCCTTCCCAATCTTTAGATTTCTCGGTGATGGTCCCTTAATAATAGTAGAAATCTACTACCAACCTGTCAGTTCTGTCATATATACAGTATGTCTCAGTAAGTTAGAACCATATGGAAAACTTTTTTATTATAATAAGTTTTGTTTTCCTAAAATTAATAATAAAAAAGTTTTTCTTATGGTTCCAACTTACTGAACCATACTGTATAAAAACGTAACCTTCGAACACAAAGCTGTCATCAAATAAATGCTGTCAAATTATGTGGCTGTGACTCAAATCAGAGCACCACAAATATACAGGGTGGTTAAAAAAAATTGATAACAAAGTTGTATATTTTTAAACGGAGCACCCTGTATACCATCACGTTTTCGAATGTTACGTGAAAAAAAATGCATCTTTCTTCAAGATTCCCTATAACTGTGCTTTATGGTTTCGAGATATTTCGATTTTTTCACAAAAAAAAAAGATTGATAAAAGCGGTGGACGTAAAAAAATTGCTTTGGATCAGTTAATTAGAAGCCTTTGGGCAACTATTTGCTTATTTACTATTATGTATAAATGTACAGGGTGTTCCAAAAAGCGCGAAATATCATTGATTCCTGCTAACTTAAATAACATGCTTATCTTAAATAGAACACCCGGTATTTTTTTACCCTATAGCCAAGTACATTTCTACATAATAGTAAATATTGCAAATAATTGCTCAAAGGCTTCAAAATCAAATGATCCAAAGTAATTTTTTACGCGCTCGTTTTATCGTTATTTTTTTTGTGACATGCTGTATTTCGAGAAAAACCAAGATATCTCGAAAAGCATAAAATATTACTATTAAAGTGGACTTGGAAGATTTTTGTCGATGAACCACTCAGTTATTTGTAGAACTGAGACTGCACGAATAAATGAATAAACTACTACTACTACTAATCAAGAAACCAAATGCCAAATTTATTTGAACTACCCTGTATATTTATAAATATTTTTAAAATGTAGCTGTTGTTGACGTACATATGTGTATATAAAAAGATTCTTATGGTTTAGGCACTAAATTTCGTGCCGTATATGGTACTCCGCCCTGTACATGATATCTAGTATTTTAGTAAATTTTAAGCAAAATCGGCAATGTGGTTTTAAAAAAAATCAAGAAAACACTTTTTTTCCAATTATAAAGCGAAAATACTTTCTCGATGTCAACTATTTTTTGTGAAAAAATATACGACGCTGTTGGGTTCGTTTAAAAAAATCGAATATGACAGTAATATTGTTTCAAATTCCCAATCTAGATTTATTTATTTGCTGAGTGCCCTCTAGCTGAGATACAGGAACTTTTTAAAACACTTCAGCTACGTAAACACAGATGGTTAGTCAACGGATTGTTCGATGTTGTTAGTTTGATATTATTATTTTATTACTTAGACTTCCATGAAAAATTTTAACCTACATCGTCAAAACATAAAAATTAATCAACATTTTCAAGACGAAATTTTGGGCGATACCATAGTAAAGATATTTAAAAAAAAAATTTAATATTTTTTTCACGAACTGCAAAATACAGCTCATATCTGAATTTGAAAGCGCCCAAATATTGTATTGAAAGGGCAGGCTCAAGGGTTAAGAAGCCCAAATATGTTTATAGAATCAAATTTAAACTTAAACGGGGCCAATTATTACTATTGGCTGGCATAACTGGTAAACGGAACAAATATTTTTACATGAACAGGAGTAAGGGGTAACATGTACTACATATGTTTACGTGGGCAAGGTAAAGAGGTAAAGGGCCCAAATAAAAGACAGGCTTAAGGGGTAAAAGGGCTATTTATTATTATCTATTACAATTATTGCCATAGTAATGTTATCTCTGTGCCTTTGAGGAAAACATAATAATTAATAGCAGCACTCCGATTTTTTATTAAAAACTAAATACTTTTTTAATTTATACTTTTGAAATAGCAACTTGCTTTTTAAGGTGTAATCCTCTTTTTGACTTTTTCTTAGGAACAAGCGACATTTTAAAGGTAACAAAAACAAGAAGATAATTATTAGTTTATCAAAAATACTTAAAAAAAACAACACTATTAGGCAGTAACGCACAGAAAAACAAGTTTCAATCGTATGAAATTTAAACGTGGCAAAGTTATATCAACTGTAACATGAAAATTGACCTATTTTTCTCTCCATGCATCGACATATTTGTCTACGATTTTTACATCAAACGGAACATCCTGTAGCATAAGGTTTTATGTTTTTACATCTCTATCATAATTTAAGTATAAAAAGTAATTTGTAAATATTTTTCTTTTGTAAGTATTTCGCAACATGATGAACGAATTACCTCATGACCCTAATTAAAAAGATTTTTTTTTATTTCAGGGTATATCATAACTCAAAACAATTTAGCTATTTAGTTATTAATTTGTCGATACGCCACCTTGCGGATGTAGTTAGTGAGACCTCCATTTTGTTTTAAGACGAGATTGGTTCTTTTCTGTACTGACCGGCGAAAAGCAAAGGTCCTTCGTATCACTTGTGAGCGAAATTTTGTATTTTACACGTGTTAGTGTATACCATTTTAAAGTCTTATCGAGGGGTTGTTTATAATTAAGTGTACGCTATTTTAATGTAAATTCTCATAAGATTGTCTTTTCTTTATAGATTTGATATGCCCTCCTAAGGCACGCTTATTTTTTTGGGTATCTTTCAAGCCATGCCTTCTAGGCATACCTTTTATGGTATTTTTCGTTCGTTAAGAACATTTCTAATTGATCTTCGAGATTCTTCAGTTGTTGAAGAATATTTCTACTCGACCTTCGAGATTTCAGTGATGAAGGATATTTCTACTTGAACTACGAGATTTTCGTTTTTTTGTTTGCTGTATAATGCAGGTGGTTACAAAACCCTTTTTGTAAGTGGGAGGTAGAAGTACTGCTGTGGTGTATTTTGGCTTTGCACCACCCGAGGGTATTTTCTCCCGTTTGCTTCCTTGACCTCCGCTGAAGAGAGGACTACACCATCGAATTGGAACTCCTGGCGTTTTTGTGTAAGAGAACCAGATTCCAATTCACCGATGTCTGATTCAGCGCAAGAAATTTAGTACAAGCTAGATGTAAAAATCCAACATATTTTTTTTTGTTTATTTTTTTCGGACTATCTTTCAAAATTAAGACGTTAAAATTTTTTACATATATATTTGGTATAATGTTGACAGTAGTATATGAACTACTTTTTTGAGTTATGAATAATTTTTTAACCAACTTTTGACACCTATTTTGTTTTCTTTTAAACTTTACAAATATCATATGTAAAGGTCATATGATTAACCTGGTTTAATTTCGTTTATCATGTTATTTAAGTATACCTAATTTTGTTAATATACATTTTGGAGTAAGTTCTCATTGTGAGACGGGTTTTAGTTTTTAAGTAACATATTGATGTACAATATCACTTCGTATAAATTCTTTTACTGCGACTCAAAAATCACTCGACCAAAACATTGTGATTGTTTTTTTGACCACAAAATAATCACCATGTGGCATCATCTGTGTTCCTGATAATTTTTTTATACTAAACTGTGAATTGTGAACTCTTTTTAATTTTCAAAAAAAAAACATCAACCAGGAATAAATTGATTTTTTGAAATTTTCTTTGTTTAATTTTTTTTTACTTTCAGGATAAATCAGTCTAAATTCAAATATTTAATTTTGTCTATAGTAATAATTGAACAACATCATAAGATACAGTTCTTGTGATTTTTCTTGATTTTTGCTTTTAAAATTAAGTGGCGCCTGACAACCCTTTAAAAAAGAGTAACTTTGTAAATTTACTCTTTACCAAGGACCTAATGCTCACCAAACGAAGAGCTGCCGCGCATGCTGGTTTGTAAAGGGTATCTTTTTGATTACCCCTGATAAGATCACATAAATAAATAAAATCAAAACTTATCGAACCGCATTATTTTCAGTGTACTAAATCTAAGATCAGTTTAGCGTCACACAACATAAAAAAACATAATGAGTTTAGGTCAACTTAAACATAACTTATCTTGTTCTCCTTTGATCATTTCTTCCATTTTCTTATATTTACTATATTATCCGCTTCCATTTAGCCATCTTTTATATTTTCGTATCTGAAATAATAAATTATCTGATGTCGAAATGGTTTCCAATGGTCCGAATGTTGAAACAGGACGTCGGTCGTCTGTCAAGGGCGTAATCGCGATGGAAAGGAAGTAAAGGAACACACGATCGACGAAAACGTCCATCCAGGGAGCCATTAGACGAGTGCCACATGAAAAGACAGGACGATCCAATTCCCGCAAAACTACCAAACTAATGAAAATAAATTGTGTTCGAACCGATAAATAGTGTTTCTGTTAATTTTTTACGGAAGTTTACACTAGAGTATATTGATGTATTTCGACGAAATGGGATGTGTTCATAACACAAATTGAAAATTAATGTGTTTATATCAAAAGGGAGAAATAATGCAACTTTTGATCAATATTATAACAAAATTTTCTCGATTTAGAATCAAAATTTTATTATTAATATTAGTAAAAAAAATACTTATTATTAAAACAATTGTAATGTAAAATTATTATTTACTATTCTATTGGTATCAAATCAAATTTAACCAGAAATAATCTTTATATTTTAATATATTCCGGAGACGTGTGATGCGGTAGCTACAGCAAATTCATTTGTAGTATATGAAAATATACCTAAAATTATTCACAAAAATAAACTTGGCTAACTTTGAAACAGTACGATTAGTAAGAAATACATTTTCAAAATTTCCAAGTGACGTCAGCTACATTAATTTGTTTAAAGTAATGTAGATGGCACGACAAGGCATAATTTACAGTTATCTATCGAATATTACTAAACCAAATAGCCTTAGCGACTTTGACTATCAAAAAAAAGAAGAAAAAAGCAAAACACGTAGGCGACACATAAACATTAAAATAATAGGTTATGTTATACTGAAAAGTGACAAGTAAAACGCTGTGACTAGCAGTACATCGGATGTACGTTTATTTTATATATAGGTATACAAAGTATGGAACTATGTTTGCGAATTTGCTTGATAAGTTTGATAATATTTCTGTCACTTTGCTTTTTTCGTAATGCGTATATTATATGGTTTTGGTGTATAAGGGCCCGGAGTTTGATTCCCAGTACGGCCAACTTTTTTATGTTTTGATAATTCTTTTAGCTTCCTAAAAACAACATAAACACAGTCATTGGTAACCGGTTTGATTTCTACAGTAATAATGTAATGCCCCCTCCAAGCGACTCCCTCTCTTTCCACAATATAATTTTTGTCACAAGTTTTTTTATTTTCTCGTTTTTTGGCATTTTTCTGATTTTCGTTTTTTTTTTATTTTTTTTTTGGTTTATATTTCTAATATTTCCTCATTTTTTCTTATTGTTCTGGTTATTTTTTTCCTGTGGATTCTTATTTTTTCTTATTCCACTGACTTTTTGTGATTATTTGCGACTTTTCTGCCATTTTCTTCGAATTTTGTTTCGATTTTTTTTACTTCATCCGATTTTTTAATTTTTTTACGTTACAATTTTTTCTGGTTTTTTCGTTGTTCTTTGTGTTTTTTTTTTTTTCGTTGTTTTACATCGTTTTTTTTGCGATTTTTAGAGCGCTTGGTCTTTCCGTTTCTTTCCGTATTTTACAATTTTATTTTTCATTTTTTTTAATATTTTTGTTTAAATTTGATTTCTGTTTTTCTTATTGCTCTGATTATTTGTGATTTTTTGGGTTGTTAAAATTTTTTCTCGTCTTTTTCACATTTTTCTGATGTTTTTTTCGATTTTTTCTCATCGTTCCTCATTTTTTCATCATTGTTGTTTTTTTTTCTAATTTTTTCTTATTCCTTTATTTTTTGCGATAATTTGCGATTTTCTTCTCTTATTTTTGGAAGAAAGAAAAAGTTTTCTAATAGTTTTTCGTTTTTTTATCATTTTTATGATTTTTTGTTTTTTTTTTGGTTTCTTTTTTCGAGTTTTTCTAATTTTTCCTCATTTTTGTTTTCTCATTCTTTATTATTCCTCTGTTTATTTGCAATTTTTTTTGACGTTTTTTTGAATTTTGTTGCGATTTTTTTTTAATTCATTCGATTTTTTTCATTTTTTTATCGTTACAATTATTTTTGTGTTTTGGTTGTTAAAATTTTTTTCTACAAGCGTCGTTCGGGCAACTGCAATTGCGTGCGGAAAAGTATAACTTTCCGCACTTGTTAGGAAAATAACTATTTCTCGTATTTTTCTTATTTTTCTGATTTTTCGTTTTTTTTGTCGATTTTTCTCATTTTTCACATTTTTTCATCATTGTTATTTTTTTTTCTAATCTTATTTTCTATTTTTTTCTCATTTTTCTTATTTACGTTTTACGCAATGCACCAACTTTTATCAAAAATAAAATTTTCTGTCAAATGAATAATAAAAATGTTTCCCATATGGTGCAGACTTTTTGAGTCGCACTGTATGTAAATCATGATCTATGATATATTTTTTAGCAAATTTCTATTTTTCCTCAAATTTTTTAATTTTCAAAATTGTGTAAATTTTATTTTTTTTATACTTTTTCAATTTTAGAAACGATAACAATGAATTATTTGAGGAAAAAAAATGAATTTTGGTAAAAAATCATATTTAGAAATTGTATCAAAGTCCATAATTCGACAAAGAAAAATTCAAGAAAATACATTTTCAAAAGAATTTCAAATTTTTCATTTTTCAAAATTGAATATTTTTTATATTCTTTTTCAATTGTGCAAATCCTGACGCTGAATTATTTGAGGAAATTTGATAAAAAAAATAAATTAACGAAAATTTCATAATCAAAAAATAAAATGAAAAATTTGAAATTATTTCCGGTATTTTTTGTTTCTACAAATTATAGGATTATTACCCAAACAATTTGCGTATCTCCTGGATTATTATATTTGTCCAATAAAGTTTTATATTTTTCTAATTTTAATACCTATCACTATGATTTTTTGATATTTTGTTAATATGAAATATAATATTCTACAGAAAAAAATGTTTATTTATCTTGTTTACATTCACTAATTCACTTTCTAGCAGATTCTCTAGTAAATGTAATAATAAAAGTTTTGATATCAATAAATGACAATATACAACGCTCTTCAGAACCAAAATAAAGTTTATTCATTTATTCGTGCAGTCTCAGTTCTGCAAACAACTGAGTGGTTCTTCGACAAAAATTTAATAACGTACTAAAATTTTCTTTTTTATACCAGAATCATATTTTCAATAAAATTCACATAAATACATACAAAACATAAATGATTAGATTGTGAAATTTCTGCCAATAACAAATATACTGTTCAAAAATTTAATATACGTTCGATCACGAAAAGCCCGCATGAAAATGTATTTTCCACTCGACGAGGGCTGCGGATTTAATAAACTTTTTTTTTCTCGTTCAAAAACAGATTTCGGAAACTTCGAGAAAGTTGCCAAAAGAATTAATTAGGTATATCTGAAAGGTTATTGTTATTAATTTTTGAACGGAGAATTCATTATTCACAACATTAAGTAAGAAATATGTTGCTTGAATTCTATTAAGGGTAATTTAGGGGAGTAAATCGGATTTTAATATTGAGTTTGAGTTTGTTTTCGGTAATTAGGTCAGTTTAATATACGCTTACATATTTTCTCCAATGACAGTACAAAATTTAGAGAAGTTGATTGCCTTAAAAATCAATTCAAAGTATTTGGCACCTACGCAAAATTACATCAGGAAGTTTTTGCTTATGCATTGTAAATCATCTATCTGGAATAGATCGTTTTGTTTGTTGGAATTATAGACATGACTTTCACTCTCTGAATTATTAACTGACCTCACTAGTAGTAATTAATAAACATCAAAATCATTTGTTCGCATAAACACGTGGGCTGAAAATTATCATTAACAACTGACGAGATAATAAAAAAATATTTTTTTTAGCAACCGTTTACAACAGTGACTTTAATTGTATGTAGTTGGTAATTTAAACATGTTTTCATTCTTTTTTTAATTACTACTTTGTTTCAAGAGCCCAAAAATTAATTTGATGGGATAAAAATGCGTTGTGTAATTTATTCCAAAATGAAAAAATGTGAAAAAACGTGAAAATGAAAAAATATCCAACGTTGAAAAATCACAAAATTATTCCAAGATGGAAATTCATCCCTAGTATAAATTGATCCAAAGATAAAAAAATATCCAACAATGAAAGATCACAAAATTATTATAGAATAGAAATTTATCTCAAGATCGAAATTTATCCCAAAATGAAAATTTATTCCAATATAAAAAATACTCAACGTTAAGAAATGCTAACATGGAAATTTGGTCCAAGATAGAAATTTATCCCACGATGGAAATTGATACCAAATGGAAATTTATCTCAAGATGAAAATTCATTCCAAGTCGCAATGTATTTCGAGATGAACAAATTTCAAAAGACGAAAGATGAAAAAATATCCAATAAAAGGTGACAAAAATTATTATAAGACGGATATTTACCAAATTGGAAAGTCATCCCAAGTGAAAATTTATCCCAAGATGAAAAAATATCTAACAATGAAAGATGACAAAATTATCCTTACGAAAATTTATCCCAAGATGAAAATTGATTCCAAGTGGAAATTCATTCCAAAATGGAAATTCATCCCAAGTGGAAATTTATCCCAAGATGAAAAAATATCCAACAATAAAATATGAAAAAATATTTATCGATGAAATGACAACTTGATCCTAAGATGAATATTTATCCAAAGATGGAAATTTATCCCAAAATGAAAATTTATTCCAATATAAAAAAAACTCTACGTTAAAAATGATTAAATTATTTTAACATGGAAATTTAGTCCAAATAGAAATTTATCCCACGATAGAAATTGATACCAAATGGAAATTTATCCCAAGATAAAAATTCATTCCAAGTCGAAATGTATTTCAAGATGAAAAAATTTCAAACAACGAAAGATGAAAAAATATCCAACGATTAAAGGTGACAAAATTATTATAAGACATATATTTACCAATTTGGAAATTCATCCCAAGTGGAAATTTATCCCAGGATGAAAAAATATCTAACAATGAAAGATGACAAAATTATCCTTACGAAAATTTATCAAAATTTATGCCAAGATGAAAGGAAATTCATCCCAAGTGGAAATTTATGCCAAGATGAAAAAATATCCAACAATAAAAGATGAAAAAATATTTATCGATGAAATGACAACATGATCCTAAGATGAATATTTATCCAAAGATGGAAATTTATCCCAAAATGAAAATTTATTCCAATATAAAAAATACTCAATGTTAAAAATGATAAAATTATTTTAACATGGAAATTTGGTCCAAGGTAGAAATTTATCCCACGATGGAAATTGATACCAAATGGAAATTTATCCCAAGATGAAAATTCATTCCAAGTCGAAATGTATTTCAAGATGAAAAAATTTCAAACGACGAAAGATGAAAAAATATCCAACGATAAAAGGTGACAAAAATTATTATAAGACAGAAATTTACCAAATTAGAAATTCATCCCAAGTGAAAATTTACCCCATGTGGGAATTTATCCCAAGATGAAAAAATATCTAACAATGAAAGATAACAAAATTATCCTTACGAAAATTTATCAAAAAATGGAAAATTATTTTAACATGGTAATTTAGTCCAAGATAGAAATTTATCCCACGATAGAAATTGATACCAAATGGAAATTTATCCCAAGATGAAAATTCATGCCAAGTCGAAGTGTATTTCAAGATGAAAAAATTTTAAACGACGAAAGATGGGAAAAATATCCAACGATAAAAGGTGACAAAAATTATTATAAGACGGATATTTACCAAATTGGAAATTCATCCCAAGTGAAAATTTATCCCATGTAGAAATTTATCCCAAGATGAAAAAATATCTAACAATGAAAGATGACAAAATTATCCTTACGAAAATTTATCAAAAAATGGAAATTTATCCCAAGTGTACATTCATCCTAAGATGGAAATTCATCCCAAGTGGAAATTTATCACATGTGGAAACTTATCACATGTGGAAATTTATCCCAAGATGAAAAAATATTTATTGATGAAATGACAACATGATCCTAAGATGAATATTTATCTAAAAATGGAAATTTATCCCAAAATGTAAATTGTTTCGAGGTGGACATTCATCCAGGGATGAAAAAATATTCATTAATGATAGATGATAAAATTATCCTACGATTAGAATTTATTCCAAGATAGAAATATATCGTAAGATGGAAATTCAACCCAAAATGGAAATTTATTCCAAGATAAAAAGTATCCCAAAATGGAAATTTACCACACAAGATTGAAATTCATCCAAATATGAAAATGTATCTCAAAATGAAAAAATATCCAACGTTAAAAAATGATAAAATTATTTTAAGATGAAAATTTATCACGATGGAAATTTATCACGATGGAAATTTATCACAAGATGGAGATTCGTTCGCCGTGAAAATTTAAACTAAATGGAAATTTATCGCAATATGAAAAATAATCAACGGTAAAAGATGAAAAGATATCCAACGTGAAATAAATAACATGGAAATTTATTCCAAGATAGAAATTTATCCCAAGATGGAAATTCATCACAAGTTTAAGTTTATTCTAAGATGAAAAAATATCCCACGATAAATGGTGACAAAATATCCAACGATGAAAGATGACAAAATTATTATAAGATAGAAATTTACCCCAAGATGGAAATTTATCCCAAGTTGTAAATTCATCCCAAGTGAAAAGTTATCCCAGGTGGAAATTTATCCTAACGACAAAACGTGACAAAATTATCATAAGATGGAAATTTATCCAAAGATAGACATTTAACGGAAATTGATACGAAATGGAAATTTATCCCAAAATGAAAAAATATCTATTGATGAAACATGAAAAAATTCCAACGATGAAAGATGACAAAATTGTCATAAAATGGAAGTTCATCCAGATATGGAAATTTATCTAAATATGGAAATTGATCCTAAGATGAAAAAATATCCAACGATGAAAAATGAAAAAATATCCAACTGTGAAAGATGATAAAATTATCCTAAGATGGAAATTTATTGAGAGAAAATTTGCGTATATCCCTGCATAAAGAGATAAAATAATTAGAAAAAACGTTTTTTTTTTAATTGAATACATTTAAGAATGTTACAAGTTAAAATTTAACGTATACGCCTAAATGTGTATATTTTTCGCCCTCTAGCGGCGAAACTATGGGAAATTCGAAAAAATGTTAAAAATAAAAGTTAAAGGAAATTTAGTTCTCTACAACATTGCATAAGAAAATTTTGCACTAAAGAGCATTGTTTGTCCTCAAAATTTGAAAAACTACGGAAAACTTAGATAAACATTTCTTGCGCGGCCTATAGTGGCGCAACTATTGGAAATTCAGGAAAAATTGTGATATAAAAATTGTAGGAAATTTTATCCTCTAAAACTTTGCACTACAACATTTTGCACTAAAATGTATTGTTTGTCCATAAAATTTAAAAAAAGGCAAAAAAATCTTACATCTGCATTCAATCAATATCGGTCTAGAGGACCTTCTACTGTACCAATTTAAACCAATGGTCGCATTCGAGGCATACACCGACCCTTTATACCAAATTTCAGCTCGATTGGTCAAACGGTTCGGCAGTTATCGTGGAAGATTACACACAGACAGACCATACTCTGGAAATGGTTTCAATCTTTTCGGGGTACCTCAAAATAGATATTTCCATCGATTTTTTTTGCTCATTCACTATACTTTCCCTTTGATTGGCCCGGGAAAGTAAAATTATCGGCGCCAGTTGCGTTATTCGAAATTTGTAATATTAGATGAGTTTTCCGTAAAATGTAATCAACAAAAATTCCTTTTAATCAGAAACGAATTTTTTTTTTTTTTATTTCAAAGAACAAACAATAACCCAACTGCTATGAGTTATTAGTGGGGGAGACATATATATACATGGATAATAATATATATAACTATTAAATTTTTGAGAGTAGTTTGATGTCTTTCAGGTTGCGAGACCTTCACTTCCACTTGATGATAGTATTGACTTCATGATATTTCCCAAATGATTTTGTCTTCTTGCGTATTCGTGTGTTGGTTAGGATATGTTTTATGGATTGTTGTATTTGACAGGTTGGACATAAAGGTGCTGTTTCCTTTTTTAAGTGATATTGATGTGTTAGACATGAGTGTCCGATACTTAATCTATTCAGTATTACCTGGCTCTGTCTTTTGTTGGAAGAGGAGGAGCTGTCGCTATGTGTGGTTTTATCTCTTTTAGTTTTGATTCGGCCCCCTCCCAGATGGATTGCCATTTTTGAATAATATGCTGTTTAACAGTCGAGAGAGCATCTGTGTTTGGATAAATCTTAATGATTGGTATGTTGCTATCTGATGTTGATTTTTGGGCTAGACAGTCAACGTCTTCATTGCCCTTTATTCCTATATGCGATGGTACCCATAGAAATGAGATATTTTTTTGTGAGCATTGCAAATTGTAAAGTTCTGCCTTAATTTCTTGTTCGATGGGGTGTGTTGGGTATAAATGCTTCATTCCTGATATGGCGCTCAAGGAATCGGTGATAATTAGGAAGTTATTGTTCTTAGACATTGTGCACATTTTTAGAGCTTGAAGGATTGCAAATGTTTCCCCAGTGTAGATGCTGCAATGTTGCGGTAGTCGGATAACAAATTTTTTATCGTCACTAATATATGCTCCTGCATTTCCCATATCTGTTTTGGAGGCATCGGTGTACATGAAAGAGTATTTGGGATATTTTGATATTATCTCTTTGAATGAGTTTTGTATTAGGGAGGGATTGGTAGTGTTTTTTGGATATTCTGTTAGTGATGTTTCTGTTAGTGGCAGTTGGATTATCCAAGGAGGAGTAGTCTTTCATGGAGAGGTACCATTTTTGAGGGTTTATTATGGTATAAATTTGCTGCGGGCTTTTTGGATATATAGGGGAGTGCTGGGTTAGAAATGTTTGTGGATATTCTTACAGCATAATTTAGTGTGAGAAGTTGTCTCCGTAATTGCAAAGGCGGTTCATTAGCTAAGGCTTGAAGGCTGCATACAGGGCTAGTTCTGAAAGCACCAAGTGATGCTCTTAGAGCTGTAGACTGAATAGAGTTAAGTTTTTAAGTGAAGTTTTATTTGCTGTTTCGTAGCAGATTGCGCCATAATCTAGTTTACTTCTTATTAAAGACTTGTATAAATTTAGGAGGGTTGCAGTATCTGCACCCCATGTACTATTTGATAGTGTTTTTATCAAGTTTATTCTTGGTTAACAAACCTGTTGTAAATGTGTAAGATGGGATTCCCATTTTAGTTTATGGTCAAAAGTTAGACCTAAAGAATTGGTTTCGTCTACTTGGGATATTGGTTGTTCATTTATATAAAGATTTAAATTATTTTGGTGTTTATTTTTACTGAAAATCATGTATTGCGATTTTTCATTTGAGAATATAAAACCTGTTTTATAAGCCCAGTTCTCCAATGTGTATACGGCATTTTGCAGAATTTGAAAAGCCAAGGTCAAGTCTATGCTTTTGGTGAAAACAACTAAGTCATCTGCATATAGACTAGCTATAATTGGCAATCGAAGTTCATTAACTACGCTGTTTATCGCTACTAAGAATAATGTAGGGCTTAAAATGGATCCTTGTGGAGTTCCATTTTGTAGAAATCTGGTAGAGGAAGTGTGACCAGAAACGAATATTATCAAATAAAGTTACTCGATTTAAAATATTAAAAGACGAAAGAAATTACCTGTTAGATACATTTTTTGCAAATTCACAATATATTAAAGTGAAATTAGGCCATTGGCAGATAAATGGAGGCAGCGGACTTTAAAAACTTTGAATATTCGTGAAAAGTGCTACTTTGATTAACATCATTAAATAAAACGAAATGGAAGCAATTAATCGATGTCAAAAAGAAATCAGAATAAACTAGAAAATGCTGGTTAGCAAGAATTAAGAAAATGGAAAGCAGATGAAAAAAAATATACACGAAAATAAAATTCTCTAAAAATGTATGCTAGAATGCTAAATCCAAACCTGACTTTCGTACAAAATTATATAATTATTTCATTTTTTTTTAGTATTCAAATTTATTATTTAAATGCGTACGCCACTGTACTCCGTTTTTGGTCACCCGATGCAACTGTCGCCAAATAATATATTGACCAGAACTTTTATGTGCCTCTTTTTGGCGAAACTATTTTTAAAGCTGTTGCTCAAACTTTTTCGTTGGCGTTAATGTTGATAAAGAAGTGCACATCGCTTTGGAATTTGTCATTGCCAACGATGCAGAATCTCATGATGGCAATACACGGTTTGGTGGTTAGGTTTGTGATTTTTTAAACTTTTTTATACTCTTAAAACTTTGTTAGATTTATCGTCATAAATGTTTTAATGTCATATGACCTAATAAATGATTGTTATTTATTATACTATTACTATATTTAAGAAAATATTTAGTATTAATGTATATAGGGTTATCTGATAAAGAATTACTTACCTCTGTTTTATTTGATTAGGTCGAAAATTCACTTGAAATGATAGGAATTATTTGCTGTCGAGTTTTTTATAATTTTTAAAAACACTCTTAACAAACGCAATGACAACATAAGTTTCGTATATAACATGCGAGTGTATTCATGGCCATTACATGAGAGTTACATACGCTATTTTTTCTACTCCCATTAATAAACAAAATACATATTTATTTTAAGACTTTCATATGTTAATTATCTTAAATGAAAAGGAACATTTTTATAACAATGAAAAGAAATACTTTTTACTTGCTTAATCCATATTTGCCCATCTACCATTATGGCTAAACACATTTTTTCACAACATATATCAATTAGTAACCTTTTTAGAATATATTAATAAGTTAACCTTTTTTCTTATCGATTTTAAACAATTTGACAGCTGTCAAAATAATTGTCAAAATAACTCGATTCTATTTGCTGAAAAATTTTGTACTATCAAAATAACCGCCAACTTCGCTAAAAATAATTCGATTCTATTGGCTGAAAGAGTTGTATCATAATGAAAACCAGTTTCATAATGAATCTCATTATGAAACTGGTATTAGTCTTTTAATTATCGTATTATAAAATAAGAGTAGAAAAATATATTTTTTGTCTTAAAAATTTTTAATAAAACAATTTTTCGATTACTTGTTTATACTGAATCTAAATCTGTAATCAGATTTTTAAATTTCATACAAATTAAAAAAAAATCTTTAAAATTTGTTGAAAAAATTTCGATATTGATAACGTCTATCTCTCAATAATAATAATATATTATTTTATTGCAGATTTTTTTTTACTTTAATGACGATTTTGAGGCGCTTATATTGATTAATCGTAGCTGTAAATTATGTAAATAAAAGATCGATATCGATTTATAACAGGTTTTAGAATAAAAACTATGTTACAATTAATCATTATAACTGCTAAATGTCTCATTATTTTTAACAAACGCATTTTTAAAACCTGATAATAAATAAAATACTTACGTATCATTATTAAACGGCAAATCTTTATACAAATACTGCAACTTACCTGAAAATAAAAAAAATATTTTAAAAAATCTAACGGATTTGCTAAATATTAAAGATAATTTTGGTAATGATTTTTCTTCTATTTTTAACATTTTTGTCAGTCAAAAATTACTATATCTAATTTTGGAATTAATTGGGTTAACAACAAAAAATTGTTAGATCGTTCTAAATAATTGAGATAAAGTCGAATCAAAAATTTAATTTTTTTTATTGGTACCCTATTTTACTTTTTTAAAGTACGCTCCAGCGTGTTTACATCGAACTTTCAAAAACGCACGTGTCTAAAATATTACTAACAAATGTTTTAAAGGTTTATTGAAATATTTAACAATCTTAATTATTTAAATAAATGTGAAAAGAACATTTAGTATTGTTTGAAACATTAAAAATTCGCCAGAGGAAATGTTCAAATTAATACATTTTGCTCTTTAAACAATTAAATATTAAACAATCCGCACTGAGAGGCAGTATCACAGAACAGTGCTTCAATAAACAATTAAATATAAAATAATCCATACTGAAAAGCAAAATTTAGTATCACACAATTTATATTTTAAAAACTGCCATCATCAGGAGAAAATAATTTCAATAAAAGAATGAAGTACATGATACATTGTTGGTACAAAAACATTAAGAACGTACAAATAGGTAATAGGTAATAGATTAAAATTGGTGGAGAGGAAACCTGGGTGGTAGTAGGAAGGTGTGTGATACATAATGAGAAATTTGGAGGTGATAAAAAACTTTTGTATTCAGCCATTAGTCAGTACCTTGTAGAAGAAATACGAGAAAATAGAAAAAATAGGAAAAAAATAGCAAAAAAAATTGAAAATAATAGGGAAGCGCAGGAACAATTAGGAAAAAATAGAGGAAAAATAGTGAAAAAAGAGGAAAATAATAAAAAATGGGGAAAAATAGAAAAAATATGAAGAAGTAGAAAAAGTTACGAAAATGGAAAAAAATTAAAAAAATAGAAAAAAAGGGGAAAATAGGGGAAAATAGGAAAAAACATGGGAAATGGGAACAAATATAAAAAAATAGGAAATTATAGGAAAAATGAGAGAAAATTCTAAAAAAGAAAAAAAACTTGTAAAGATATAGAAAAACAGTAAAAAATGCGTAAAATGGGAAAAAATATTAAAAAACAGGAAAAAAAGGAAAACTAGGAAAAAACAGGAAAATATAGGAGAAAACAGAAAAAATAAAGAAAAGCCGGAGAAAAAAGAAAAAATAACAAAAAATAGAAAATAATAGGGAAACGTAGGAACAATTAGGAAAAAATAGAAAAAAATTGTAAAAAAGAAAAAAACCTGGAAAAATAAAGAAAAATAGTAAAAATGCGTAAAATGGGAGGGATATTAAAAAACAGGAAAATTAGGAAAAAACAAGAAAAAATAAGAAAAAACAGAAAAAACAAAGAAAAGCCGAAAAAAATAGAAAAAAACATTAAAAAATAGGAAAATTTGGGCAAAAATTGTAAAAATCTGAAAAAATAAAGGAAAATTCGTAAAATAGAAAAAAATAGGGACAAAAAATGAAAAAATTGGAAAATATAATGAAAAACAAGAAAAAATTATATTAAACTGGAAATCTAATAAAATACAAAATAATGCCAAAACATTGAAAAAAAAATGAAAAATGTATTTGTAAAATATAAAAAAATAAAAAAAAAAATAAAAAAGAAAATCCGAAAAAAAATCGCTCCACAAAATCGCAAATAAGCTCAAAAAATCAGAGGAATAAGAAAAAATTGGAAATCAAAAGAAAAAATTAGGGAAAAACAGAACAATCAGGAAAAATTAACAGAATCGAAAAATGAGTAAAAATCTGAAAAAATAAAGAAAAAACTGAAAACAGTGAAAAAATTGAAAGAAAAATGAGAAAATATTGAAAAAAAAATTAAAAACGAAAAATGAAATTATAACATACGGAAAAAAATACACAAATACAAAAAATGAAAAAGAACCGAAAAAATGAAAAAAAAAACGAAAAAGAAGACGCAAGAAATCGAAAAAAAACCGTAAAAAAAATCATAAAAAATTGAAAAAAAATCGCTAAAGAAGAACAACCAAAAACCGGAGACAATTGTAACCATAAAAAATTTTAAAATGAAAAAAATCGAAATTGAAATAAATCGCAAGAAAATTGCAATAAGAAAAACGCAAAAAATTACACTCACAAAAAATCGCAACAAAATCCCAAAAAAATGCCAAAAAATCCGCAAATAGTCGCATAAAATTAGAAGAAATAGAAAAAATTACTAAACAAAAGATGAAATAGAAAAAAAAATAGAACAATGAGAAAAATATGATGAAAAATTAGAAAAAATCAAAAAAAAAAATCAGAAAACAAAACAAAACAGAAAAATGAGAAAAATTTTTATAAAACAATTATAAATGAAATAAAAAAATTAAGAAAAAATTATATTGTAGAAAGAGACAGAGAGTAAGAGAAAGTTAGTATGGAGGGGGCATAACGCTTTTTTCTAACGTAACGCTTTCTGCCAATTAACTCCTACCGCAAGACGCGTTAGGGAACTTCATTCCAAAAAGTGTATCAAAAGAGGAAAAAATAACGTAAGGAATTTAGAATGGTAATTAATTGTATAGGGTGTCCTGCGAGTATTCAAATATTAACTAACGCTTTTAAAAGTTCTTTCTGTACTTTGTTTTTTTATGTTGTCCTTTATAATTATATATAAAAATGATTCTTCCAAATTAAATAAAATGGACCAAGAAGGTAGCGTCATATTGATACCGAAGTTATCAAACATTTATTATGTATACATAATAATAAGCAAATGTACTGTTACGACAGCAGCGATACCCGTTTCCATATGAAACGAAACGGTGTTCTAGCAATCATCAAAAATTCCGTAAAATACTTAAACATATGTTACAAAGTGAAGATTGCAAGGTAAATAGTATTAGAGGTATAGATAACAGGATTGGAAGACGAATGTTCCTAAACGAGATATTAATAGGAAATTCCGTTTGAGAATTAGACCGACGAAGATAAATCTAATAATAATAACATTACAATTTTATCTTCTTTCCTAACAAATAATTTCCGGATGTGTTGCGTACACTATTTTTGTAGCAAGCAGTTAATTTTTTATAAAGAAATAAAAATCAATGTCTGGAACCACAATACAGTGCGGTGGAATAAGTGTTACCCCCCCCCCCCCTATTAACTACTCTATTTTTATATCTTAAGAAAAAAGCTCAAACAGGTCAATTTTTATATTAAACCTGACATACTCCCTCTTCATGGGGGTGTCACCCCTTCGATTTTTTTAAATAAGAAAGTGCATCATGCGACACCTCATTTGAAACCTATTAAAACACTGATTTCAATAATGTATAACACTTTGGTTCAAAAATTAACGGAGTCTGAGTTATGCGAGATTAACGGATTATGAGTTATACGAGAAAGAGTAGTACGTCACTGTCGATTTTTTCTCAAACCGTAATTGTCTTTTTTCGTAACTTAGCAAATTTATTATTATCAGTTGTCACTGTCAAATAATATTGAAGTAATTTCAGTTTTGTTACTACATGAAGATAAATGTTGTAGTACAAAGTTTTAGAGCATAAAATTCCCTATAACTTTTGTTTCAAACTTTTTCCAGAATTTCCAATAGTTACGCCACTTGAGGGCGCGTAGAAAATGTGTATGTATGTTTTCTCTAGTTTTTATTGATTATGAGGACAAACAATACACTTTAGTGCAAAATGTTATAGAACAAAGTTTTAGAGCATAAAATTCCGCACAAATTTTGTCTAAAACTTTTTCTAGAATTTTCAAAAGTTGCGCCACTAGAGGGCTCCTAAACAGCGTGCATGTAGGTTTTCTCTAGTTTCTCTTGATTTTGGGGACAAACAATGCATTTTTAGTGCAAAATTTTCTGGTTGAAAGTTGTAAAGCATCAAATATTCTTTATCTTTTATGTTTAACTTTTTATCGAATTCCTCATATTTTCGCCGCTAGATGGCGAGAAAAATACACATTTAGGATTTTCCATTTTTTTTAAAATTGGAGGTAAATTATGCTCTTTAGTGCAAAATGCTTCAGTGCAAAGTTGTAAAGCATAAAATTCCCTACGTTTGAAATTTTTTCCCGAATTCCCAATAGTTTTCACACATGATTTTAGGAGATCCTAATTGTAGCAGTGTGATATACAACGTGCGCATGCGCAGCTTATGTCATTATCAACATTGAAATATCAATTCGGTAATGCTTAGTATTTTGTAATTAAAATAATAATAATAAATAACAAATTCTCTACGGTGGAGCCGGGAAAGTTCTGGGGTGACACAGCCGATTTTTTTTTTCTGTTTTCATTTATTTTATCCTTATTGTACCTATTTTTCGATATTTTCCACATTTTTTTCTATTTATTTATTCCCTAATTTCCCGATAAATTTTTTTCATTTTTTCTTATTTTTCCCTATTTTTTGTTTTTTCCCTATTTCTTACTATTTGTCCTATATTTCCCTACTTTTCCTTAGTTTGCCCTATAAATATTTCCTTTTTTTTTCATATTTTGCTCTATTTTTTCACTATTTTTCCCAAAAATTTGCCCTATTTGTTCCTAGTTTTCAAAACTTTTCTCCATTTTTCCCCTATTTTTTACTATTTTTACCATTTATTCTATTTTTTTCCTATTTTTCTGTTAACTTTCTATGGTACTTTTTTTATATTTTTCCCAAATTTCCGTATTTTCCCTATTTGCGCTGTTTTTTACTATTTTTCTTTATTTTTCAATATTTTTCCCAAATTTCCATATTTTTTCTATTTTTCCCAAAGGACCCCGCACGGTTCTTATGGAAAAAGAGTCCTAGTCGAATTGGCTGAAAATTTAGTATAATGTAGTATATGATGTTCTGATTAAATGTCTCCATGGGCCCAACGAGATCTAATGGACAGTTTTTGAGATACAGGGTGTTAAACATGAGGAGGCAGTGTTGTTCTTTACCTTTAGAAAATAAATAGTGTGGCGATTAGTTTGTTACAACAAGTTAAAGATAATAATTATAATATTAATATTATCGGTATCAATTGTAATGAGACTCTGTCTACAGGGTGATTCTTTTTCTACCAGCCAATTCTAAGATTTTTATGTAATTCTTTGAACAAACTCAGTCAAACGCAAAAGACCGTAGACTTACAGAATAAGTAAATATCATTTGATTTTAATATTGGATAATTTCAGTTTACTATTATACAGGGTCACTCAAAATACGGAAATTTTTAATCACTCTGTATACATTTCACCAAGTAGAACTCAAAAAGTTAAGATAGGACATGTAAGCCGATTTTATGTCGTTTGGCCGTAGCAACTATTTAGAGTTGAAAAGACAATTCATTTTATAATAGGTTTTTGAAATCAATTTTTCAGGACAAATCTAAAAATGTACAAAAATATAGGGTGTTACATTTAAAAAAACATAACTTTTGTATGGCACTTTTATTTCGAACCCCCTCCAAAAATTTTTAAAATGTAGTCCTTATTGACTTACATAACACCACCACAATAAAAATTAACGAATATATGTCATTTCGCCATTAAAACTCCTTGGCGTCGGTCGTGAATCACCCTGTATAAATTCCTAAAAAAATTAAAATAAATACAACTGAAGAAGACAATTTTAAGTGACCCTGTATAATAGTAACCTGAAATCATTCAATATTAAAATCAAATGATATTTATACTTATTCTGCAAGTCTACGATCTTTTGCATTTGACTGAGTTTGTTAAAAGAATTACATAAAAGTCTTAAACTGGCTAGTAGAAAAAGAATCACCCTGTAGACTGAGTCTCATTAGAACTGGTATCGATAATATGAATATTATAATTATTATCTTTAACTTGTAACAAACTAATCGCCACACTATTTATTTTCTAAAGGTAAAGAACAACAATGCCTTCTCATGTTTAACACCCTGTATCTCAAAAACTGTCCATTAGATCTCGTTAGGCCCATAGAAACATTTAATCAGAACATCATAAACTACATTATACTAAATTTTCAGCCAATTCTATCTATTTTCTCTATTTTTCTCTATTTCTTCGCTATTTTCCCTACTTTCACTATTTTTCCAAAATTTCTCTATTTTTGTTCCTATGTTTCCATGTCTTTCCCCATTTTTCACTATTTTTCTCAATATTTTTTCCATTTTTTCCCCTATTCTTCACTATTTTCACTATTGTTCCTATTGTTTCGATATCTTTCTGTTTTTTCCTGTTTTCCATGAGTTTTCCTACTTTCTTTCTTTTTCCATGTTTTTCAGTTTTTATTCTTATTTGTTCTTATTTTGACTAGTTTGTACTATTTTCCTAATTTTTACTCATGTTTCCCTATTTTCCCTACTGTATCCCTATTTTTAATTATTTTTCCCGTTTTTCTCTAATTTTCCTATTTTTTCATACTCTCTCCGATTGTTTCTTTATTACCCAATTTTTCCATAATTTTTTCCTATTTTTCCAAAATTTCCCTATTTTTCTAGTTTTTAATTGCTTTTTTCATATATTCCCAAATTTCCCTATTTTCCCTATTTGTCTTGTTTTTTACTGTTTTTCTTTATTTTTCAATATTTTTCAGAAATTTCCCTATTTTTTCTATTTTTCCCAAATTTCCCTATTTTCTAAATCTCTATCTATTTTTTCGCTATTTTACATATTTTTCACTATTTTGCCTGATTTGTTCCTAGTTTTCCATGTTTTTTCCCATTTTTACTATTTTTCTCTATTTTTTTTCCATATTTTCCCGTATTTTTCACTGTTATAAATCGAACTAAAAATGCCTACAAAAATATTATACAGGGTGAGTATTATGTAAAAACATTAACAATTTCTAATCCTCTGATACTAACATTAATTAAATCTCTAAACGAAAATCATTTTCCCACAAAATAGAAATTATAGCAGTGATTGTTCCATTGTTTAAAAATGGACAACGGTTTATAATATAAAATCGCATACCTATTAGTTATGTATTTTTGACCAAAAATACTTTTTACACTAAAAAATCTATAATTGAATCAGAGATTTTTTTCCCAATCGATCAAATAAGGTTTTGTATTTTTTTTGTATTTGTAATGTTATTAATAAAAAAATAAAATTAATACTGTAGATTTTAGTAAAGCTTTTTACAAAATCAATCATCATATTCTCTTAAAAAGATTAATCAAATTAAAAAAACCACTTTTGAGATGGATTTGGTCCTAAGTGACGATGAAGCTGATAAATAATGCACTTACAGGGTGATTCTCATATAGGAGCAATAATGATAAAGTCTATACGAAGTCAATTCGAATGGCATAAAAATTAAATATCTACCGACCGTCGTATTTTTTTTATTAGTAGAATTTAGTAGAATAAGTAGAATTTATTTAGTAGAGTTACTAGAATTTAGTCGAATTTAGTAGAGTTCGGTAGAATTCAGTAGAATTTAGTAAAATTTGGTTGAATTTAGTTAAATTTAGTACAGTTTATTCAAATTTAGCAGAATTCAATAGAATTTACTAGAATTTAGCAGAATTTAGAATTTAGTAGAATTTAATAGAATTTAGTAACTTTAGTATAATTTAGTAGAATTTGGTAGAAATTAGTATAATTTAAGAGAATTTAGTAGAATTTAGTAGAATTTAGTAGAATTTAGTAGAATTTATTAGAATTTAGTAGAATTTGGTACAATTTAGTAGAAGTCAGTAGAATTTAGTTAAATTTAGTACAATTTAGTCAAATTTAGGGGAATTTGGAAAAATTAGTAGAATTTGGAAAAATAAGTATAATTTGGAAAAATTAGTAGAATTTGGAAAAATTAGTAGAATTTGGAAAAATTAGTAGAATTTTTAAAATTTAGTAGGATTTAGTTGAAAATAGTGTAATTTAGTAGAATTTAGTAGAGATTGGTAGAATTTATTAGATTTTGGTACAATTTAGTAGAATTTAGTCAAATTTAGTGGAATTTGAAAAAAAATAGTAGAATTTTTAAAGTTTAGTAAATTTTTAAAATTTAGTAGAATTCAGTAGAATTTAGTAGATATTAGTAGAATTTAGTCGAATTTAGTCGAATTTAGAAGAATTTAGTTAAATTTAGTAGAATTTAGTCAAAATTTAGTAGAATTTGGGAAATTAGTAGAATTTGGAAAAATTAGTAGAAATTGGAAAAATTAGTAGAAATTGGAAAAATTAGAATTTTTAAAATTTAGTAAAATTCAGTAGAATTTAGTAGAATTTAGTAGAAATTAGTATAATTTAGTAGAATTCAGTAGAATTTAGTAGAATTTAGTAGAAATTAGTATAATTCAGTAGAGATTGGTAGAATTAAGTAGAATTTATTAGAATTTATTAGATTTTAGTACAATTTAGTAGAAGTTAGTGGTTTTTGAAAAAAATTGTACAATTTTTAAAATTTGGCAAATTTTTAAAATTTAGTACATTTTTAAAATTTAGTAAATTTTTAAAATTTAGTAGAATTTAGTAGTGGAATTCAGTAGAATTAAGTAGAATTTAGTAGAATTTAGTAGAATTTAGTAGAATTTAGGAGAATTTAGGAGAATTTAGTAGAGATTAGTAGAATTTAGTAGAAATTAGTAGAATTTAGTAGAATTTAGTAGTGGAATTCAGTAGAATTTAGTAGAATTTAGGAGAATTTAGTATAATTTAGTAGAATTTAGTAGATATTAGTAGAATTTAGTAGAAATTAGTAGAATTTAATAGAATTTATTAGATTTTAGTACAATATAGTAGAATTTAGTTAAATTTAGTAGAATTTAGTCAAATTTAGTAGAATTTAGTCAAATTTAGTAGAATTTGAAAAAATTAGTGGAATTTGGAAAAATTAGTATAATTTGGAAAAATTAGTAGGATTTTTAAAATTTAGTAGTAGAATTTAATAGAATTTAGTAGAATTTAGTAGAATTTATTAGAATTTATTAGATTTTAGCACAATTTAGTAGAATTGTGCCGAATGTGGTAATTTAAGTATGGTAAATACATTGTTGCTTTGTTTTCAATATTCTAGGATCGAAAAATGCATTTTTGCTTTTTTTCAACCGTGCAAAAACAGTGTTTAACTGTGTAAAAATGCATTAATGCATTTCCTAATTCAAATGTAAAAATATGCATTGTTAGTTACCTAATTTAACTGAAGAAAAATGCATTGTTACTCTTCTCTAAATTTAATTGGGGAAAATTAATTTTCTTCTTATTTTGATTTAGATAAATACATTGTAGCATTATTAGTTTTTTCTTAATGCAAGTGTGGAAAAATGCATTATTTCCTAATTCAAGTGTGAAAAAATGCATGTTGCTTTATTTTAAAATTTTTGTATGGAAAAATTCATTCTAACTTTGTATTCCAAAATCGTCTAAAGAAAAACGAATCGTTCGCTTGATACATTCTTGCTTTGATTTTTATATTTTGTGTGGAAAATGCATTGTTACCATATTTTTTAAATCTGTATGTAAAAAAATACATTATTGCTATATTTATACATTTATGTATGGAAAAATGTATTCTAGCATTGATTTTCAAAATTCTTGTGTATAAAAATGCATTGTTACTTTGTTTTTTTAATTCGCCTATAAAAAAATTTATTGTTGCTTTGTTTTTAAATTTCCTATGTGGAAAAATGCACTGTTGCTTTATTTTTAAATTTATGTATGAAAAAATATTATCTTGCATTGGTTTTCAAATTCTTGTGTCAAAAAATGCATTGTTGCTTAGTTTTTTTTAATTAGTCTTTAAAAAAATTCATTGTTGTTTTGTTTTTAAATTTCCTGTGTGGAAAAATGAGTTGTCGCTTTATTTTTAAATTTATGTATGAAAAATATAATCTTGCATTGTTTTTCAAATTATTGTGTCAAAAAATGCATTGTTGCTTAGATTTTTTAAATAGTCTATAAAAAAATTCATTGTTGCTTTGTTTTTAAATTTCCTGTGTGGAAATATGCATTGTTGCTTTATTTTTAAATTTATGTATGAAAAATATAATCTTGCATTGGTTTTCAAATTCTTGTGTCAAAAAATGCATTGTTGCTTAGTTTTTTTTAATTAGTCTTTAAAAAAATTCATTGTTGCTTTGTTTATAAATTTCCTGTGTTTGAAAATGCATTGTTGCTTTATTTTAAAATTTATGTATGAAAAATATAATCTTCCATTGGTTTTCAAATTATTGTGTCAAAAAATCCATTGTTGCTTAGTTTTTTTAAATAGTCTATAAAAAAATTCATTGTTGCTTTGTTTTTAAATTTCCTGTGTGGAAATATGCATTGTTGCTTTATTTTTAAATTTATGTATGAAAAATATAATCTTGCATTGGTTTTCAAATTCTTGTGTCAAAAAATGCATTGTTGCTTAGTTTTTTTTAATTAGTCTTTAAAAAAATTCATTGTTGCTTTGTTTATAAATTTCCTGTGTTTGAAAATGCATTGTTGCTTTATTTTAAAATTTATGTATGAAAAATATAATCTTCCATTGGTTTTCAAATTATTGTGTCAAAAAATCCATTGTTGCTTAGTTTTTTTAAATAGTCTATAAAAAAATTCATTGTTGCTTTGTTTTTAAATTTCCTGGGTGCAAAAACGCATTGTTGCTTTATTTTTAAATTTATGTATGAAAAATATAATCTTCCATTGGTTTTCAAATTATTGTGTCAAAAAATGCATTGTTGCTTAGTTTTTTTAATTAGTCTATAAAAAAATTTATTGTCGTTTTGTTTTTAAATTTCCTGGGTGCAAAAATGCATTGTTGCTTTATTTTTAAATTTATGTATGAAAAATATAATCTTCCATTGGTTTTCAAATTATTGTGTCAAAAAATCCATTGTTGCTTAGTTTTTTTAAATAGTCTATAAAAAAATTCATTGTTGCTTTGTTTTTAAATTTCCTGGGTGCAAAAACGCATTGTTGCTTTATTTTTAAATTTATGTATGAAAAATATAATCTTCCATTGGTTTTCAAATTATTGTGTCAAAAAATCCATTGTTGCTTAGTTTTTTTAAATAGTCTATAAAAAAATTCATTGTTGCTTTGTTTTTAAATTTCCTGTGTGGAAATATGCATTGTTGCTTTATTTTTAAATTTATGTATGAAAAAATATAATCTTGCATTGGTTTTAAAATTCTTGTGTCAAAAAATTCATTGTTGCTTAGTTTTTTTTTTTAATTAGTCTATAAAAAAATTCATTGTTGCTTTGTTTTTAAATTTCCTGTGTGGAAATATGCATTGTTGCTTTATTTTTAAATTTATGTATGAAAAAATATAATCTTGCATTGGTTTTCAAATTATTGTGTCAAAAAATCCATTGTTGCTTAGTTTTTTTAAATAGTCTATAAAAAAATTTATTGTTGCTTTGTTTTTAAATTTCCTGTGTGGAAATATGCATTGTTGCTTTATTTTTAAATTTATGTATGAAAAAATATAATCTTGCATTGGTTTTAAAATTCTTGTGTCAAAAAATTCATTGTTGCTTAGTTTTTTTTTTTAATTAGTCTATAAAAAAATTCATTGTTGCTTAGTTTTTTTAATTAGTCTATAAAAAAATTTATTGTCGCTTTGTTTTTAAATTTCCTGGGTGTAAAAATGCATTGTTGCTTTATTTTTAAATTTATGTATGAAAAAATATAATCTTGCATTGGTTTTCAAATTCTTGTGTCAAAAAATGCATTGTTGCTTAGTTTTTTTAATTAGTCTATAAAAAAATTTATTGTCGCTTTGTTTTTAAATTTCCTGGGTGCAAAAATGCATTGTTGCTTTATTTTTAAATTTATGTATGAAAAATATAATCTTCCATTGGTTTTCAAATTATTGTGTCAAAAAATCCATTGTTGCTTAGTTTTTTTAAATAGTCTATAAAAAAATTCATTGTTGCTTTGTTTTTAAATTTCCTGTGTGGAAATATGCATTGTTGCTTTATTTTTAAATTTATGTATGAAAAAATATAATCTTGCATTGGTTTTAAAATTCTTGTGTCAAAAAATTCATTGTTGCTTAGTTTTTTTTTTAATTAGTCTATAAAAAAAATCATTGTTGCTTTGTTTATAAATTTCCTGTGTTTGAAAATGCATTGTTGCTTTATTTTTAAATTTATGTATGAAAAATATAATCTTCCATTGGTTTTCAAATGATTGTGTCAAAAAATGCATTGTTGCTTAGTTTTTTTAATTAGTCTATAAAAAAAATTATTGTCGCTTTGTTTTTAAATTTCCTGGGTGTAAAAATGCATTGTTGCTTTATTTTTAAATTTATGTATGAAAAAATATAATGTTGCATTGGTTTTCAAATTCTTGTGTCAAAAAATGCATTGTTGATTGTTTTTTTTTATTAGTCTATAAAAAAATTCATTGTTGCTTTGTTTTTAAATTTCCTGTGTGGAAAAATGCATTCTTGCTATATATTTTTGAACCAAATTCATATTTTTTTACTTCTCTCAAGCACCAAATTTTATCACGAATTATTTTTTCTCAATTTTTTGTTTTGATATGGAAATAATTTAAAAATATACAATTTGAAGCTATTCACAACATTTTTTTTTTGACATCTTCATTTTTGCTCCACTCTGTATTTTATTTGCCACTAATAAGTTTTCAAATATCAGCATTAAAAACGTCAAATTAATCTTATTAAAAACATGTTGTTTTAGGTACCTCTAATACTGAAAGAAGAAAAGAATCGAAAGAGCAAATCTAAGCAACAAGACGTACGACAAGAAGGTTGACGACCTGCAGGCAACAGAACAGCATCAGAATGTTTCGCATCAGCTTTTATACTCTTTGGCTCTTGTCGAGACTGACTCTTCAACGTTCAAGAAGATGAGAATCTTCCGATGATTTTCCTTCGAACGGGAGTGGATAATTGCACTCGTTATATTAAGAAGATTAAATATTTTTAAGCCATCGTCAATATTTTATATTCCCAGAAGTTATATTTATTATACATACATACAAAATTGGTTAAATGGGGAAAATGATGCGCATTTTCAAGACGAATTGAATAGTTTTTTCAAAATTAAAATATCAGAACCGGTTTCCGAGATATTTACGAAATACCAACAGTGTTCAATTAAATTAGCGCCATCCTGTATATTTTTAATATTAAACTTTAATTTGTATTATTTACCAATATTGGATTTAAAATCATTTGAATTTTTCTCTATTTTACTCATGACGTACATAACCATCTATTTTCAAGCAAGAGGCCAATAATAAAGAAGTTATTAGTACCTACATAAAATGATTTATTTTTATACAAGTAAATTTAGGTTTGACTGTGTTTTTTTTTCGACCTTCTTATAGTTATTAATAAGCATTAGTGAAATGACATTTTTTATGGCAAAATATAATTTGACAAATTTAGGCATTTTTAAACGTCATAAATTTTTTTTTGAAGTTTATTATATTTATTTCAGTTTTATTTCTGTCCATTATCCTATGTTAGGTCTGTACTTACTTTTAAGAAACTGACGAAACAATTTTTGAAAAATTATTCTCATTAACATAAAATATAGAGCACACAGATTTTTTATTTTGGATAAAAATATATTTCATAATTTTTTACTTTACAAATTATTTTACTGTATTAAAATATCTTATTGTAGCAAACTACAAAAATTTTATCAGAATTTTTGTTAAATTTTCACAACAAGAAATAAAAACAAAAAAATATTAAACAATTTAAATTATTAATAAATCTAAATTGACAACATTATTTTAAATTCGTCTAAAATTTTCTAAAATCCTGTAAAGTAATTTCAACTAGTTCTTAAATCTTTTAGAAGCTTGTAAAAATCTATTTAATAGAAACTGAATTTTTTTAAATTTTAATCCACATGGAATTTTCTTAAATACCTTTATATTATTTTATAATCCTTTAAAATTTTCTAAAATCTTCTTTAAAATTATTCACACAGCCTTTTAGAAATTTCTTAAAGCGTTTGAATATTTTTAGAATCGTCTACAATTTATAAAGTTTTCTGAAATTCTTAAGAATTGTTTAAATATTCTAAAATAATCTTAAAAAGATTATAAAATCGATTAAATGCGCCTGGATTATTTGCCGAAACGTCCGCTAGATGGCGCCATCTAGTGGTCCGTAGATGACGTGACAGATGAACGCCATCTAGCGATGCGTAGATGACGTCACAGATGAACGGCATCTAGCGGACGTTTCGGTAAATGATGGAGTTTGTGACCTTACAACTTTTTTTAAAAATAGTCTAAAATTTGTAGAATCGTTATTCGTTACTTTTTCTGTAACAGTCTATAAACCCCTTTATATGGGCCTAGAAATTTCTAAAATGGTTACATTTTTTAAATTCCTTTCGATAATTTTGTCTAAAGTCGTTTGCCCTTTAAATTTTTTAAAATCTCCCAAAATCTTTCATTACAAAGTCTAAAAGTGGGATTTTTCTAAAGTTTTTCGAAATCCTCTGGAGTTGTAAAAAATATTTATACATTTTAGAACCTTTTACAATAGAATAAATATCAAATGCGCCGGAATTAAAAAAGTTTATATTCAATAAAATTGTTTAAAATTTTCTAAAATCCACTGGAATTTTAAAAGCTCCTGAAAGCGTCTAAATGCGCGAAAATACTATAAGATCGTCTGTCATCACGTAGAATTTTTTCTAGAATACTCTGGAATCTTGTATTGGCAAGGAGCGCAACGAAAACGGCATCTGATAGTTGCATAAAATCTGGCTCGACAATTGTATATAAGTTGTGTATAAAAAATAAAAATTCGTTATAAAAAAATCTTATTAGAATTTATAAGCATTTAATAAAAAATGTGATATTTTTGAAAGAAAAAATTCAGTAAAACGTGTTGTGATGAACAAAGTAAGTATAAAACATGTAAATAAATATCAAAAACTATGATTCTTAGTTTAATTTAATCAGTGACATCCAAACAAATAATACATGACAGCTAGAATAATAAAAATTTATGAATATTTGCTAGATTTTCAGTCACAATAATTTATCATACTTTTTTTTTAATAATTTTTAGGCGATGATGAATGTAATTATTCAATCAAACCGGATTTAAGTCTATTTAGTCAAACCGGATTGGAGTCAATTACTCATCAATATCATTTCAACCCCAAACGATGGACAAATGGAAATAACTTGTCGCTGCTGGTCAAGTTAGAGATATGAAAGAATTGAGACATAATGGCAAAAGTTATTTAATCACATCGAATAATTGTAGAATAAAACACACATTCGTCTAATTAAGCATACTACAGAAGTAGGTTATACATTACTTACTTTTTTCTCCTAACTGCATTGATCCAGTTCTTTCTTTTCTCTAATTTCCAACTAGCACTTGCTATTTCTCCCTGTATTTGTGCAATTACAACAAAACAAATATTATGAACCATATTTATATTTAATTTTGACGTGTTTATTTATGACAAGAGCCAGATTTTACGAAATTTTGACTACCACGAGCGCTGGGATCGTTTCAGTTGTCCCGAAAAAGCACTCTACACCCAGCGAATAGTAATTTAAAATAGTCTTGGAATTAATAAAATTCTAAAATTGTCTGGATTTTTCCAAAATTATCTATAGTTTTTTTAAATAGTCTTAAATTTTCTATAATTTTTTGGAAATCTCTTAGAATCGTTTAATATATTTTTAAAATATTCTTTATTTCTTCTGCGCTTCGAGTTTTCTAAAACAGTAATGAAATAAATTTAAACTCGTTTAAAAGGTTCCGGACTTTTGTATAATAGACTAATATAAAAATGTTGGTATTTTATAAAATTGTATAAAATCTTCTGGAATTCTCTTAAATCGGTTAAAATCTAAAAACGTCTATAATAATTTTCATATTTTTTCTCATTTTTACTATTAACAAGTATGGGTATGTGAGTACCTAAAAAGGGAGTGTAGTTTCTCCTATATTTTCCATTTTTTCATATTTTTCCTGTTTTTTTCTATTATTCCTATGTTTTGCAATTTTCTCCTATTATCTCCTGTTTTTCTATTTTTTTTTGTTGTTTTTTCTTATTTTTTATATTAACAAGCATGGGTGTACGTGAGTATCTAAAAAGGGAGTGAGTCAAAGAAAAAATAGGAAAATAAATACATTTTGCTATTTTTCCTGTTTTCTCCTATATTTTCTATTTTTTCATATTTTTCCTGTTTTTTTCTATTTTTCTTGTTTTGCTATTTTTTCCTATTTTCCCCTGATTTTTCTATTTTTTTGATATTTTTTTCATATTTTTCCTATTAACAAGCATGCGTACGTGTATACCTAAAAGGAGAGCGAGCTGAAGAAAAAATAGGAAAATAAATATATTTTTTTATTTTCTCTTATATTTTTCATTTTTTCATATTTTTCCTGTTTTTTTTTTCTTCTATTTTTCCTATGTTTTGTTTTTTTCCTATTTTACCCTGTTTTTTCTTTTTTTTGCTATTTTTTCTTACTTTTTATATTTTTCTTATGTTTCCTATTTTTTCTTATTTTCCCTAACAAGCATGGGTACGTGAGTACCTAAAAAGGGAGCGCGCCGAAGAAAAAATAGGAAAATAAACATATTTTCCTATTTTCTCCTATATTTTCCATTTTTTCATGTTTTTCCCGTTTTTTTCTAATTTTTGCTTTTTTTCCTATTTTCCTCTATTTTTCTATTTTCCTCTATTTTGCTATTTTTTCTTATTTTTTCCTATTTTTCCTATTTTTTCCCAGTATCAGCCAAATGGTTTGACCTGCTTCCATCGGTAATTTTTTTGGACACCGTGATACATTTGGGCATCACCCGATGTATTTTTGGTGACCTTGAGTCAAAAGAAGACGAAGCTGCGCCCCTTGACACTCAAAACGAACCGATTCTGCATGATGTTTTTTATTGTTTTGTAGACGTGGACCTCTCCCCTTCAACCTAGACTTAACAAAATTAACATATCGCTAAAGCCCGTTATAACAAATAGAAAAAAAACGGAAAGCAATCGTTTCACCCGTTTTCAAAATATCGCGACAACTACAGACGGGCGGACAGACGACACATAATACAATCCTATAAGGGGAGCTCGCTTACGAAATTAGCCTGAAATATTTTAATACGGTTCGTACTTTTTTACAATCGTCTCAAATGATCTAGAATCCTCTAAGTTGTTTAAAAAATTTTAATATATTTTTTATAATAAATTCTAAAAGCCACTGGAGTTTTCTACTTACATCTATATAATTTTGATTTTTTTTCTAAAATCTTCTATATATAGTGTCTTTATTTTAAAATAATTACAGTGTTATCACACTTTTATGTCATGGCTGACTCGATTTTTCACGCAGAAACTGAAAATGCCCTAAAGCGGAAACTGTCAACAGTTTATTGAAAACTCACAATTCGAAAAAATTACTTTCACTCTTAAGTCATCTAAAAAATATATATTTTAAACCAAAATTATATGGCAACATAAAAGAAGTTTACTCCCAACTACCACTTTGTATTGTTATCCACTTGTCATTTTTGCTCCTATTCTTTTTTCAAAAACTAACTAACATCTTACGGTAGTCTAACCATTTGTCAATTTCTTCTTTTCTTTTGCTTCTGTCATCTCAGTTTTAATTAAAATTTGAAGTTTTATAAAAATTTGTATAAAAATTTTTCTACCTAATGTTATCAACGTCAATGTCTCTCTCGAAGACAACCATAAGGCCTTGGCCATCCTTAAACACTTCATTTAAATTTATTATTGAACTTCAAACCAAAATGTAACAAACATCATTAATACTCAAATTTTCTTACTCTCAAGTCGGTTTTCTTATTTTTATAAGCACCATGTTATAATTTTTTCGCAACTTTGTTATCCCTATTTTTTTTTTATTTTTTACAGTTGTTCTGAAGATGGCATTGTATTGCCGAACGCGCTCGACTTAAAATTTAAGTGACAAAGAAAAATATATATTTTTCTACTCTCTTTTATCATTACATACTTGGAAGTACGTACTGCCTTTTCTTTCTTTTCTTTTTTATTGTAAAAATCGTATTATGAAAGATTAATTATTTAGTTTATTGCAGTTTACCGTCGCCCATTTATTGCATCGAGTATCACTACACACAAGAACATATAGGGTGTGAATATGATAATGAGGTATATCTGCATTAAGTGATCTCTAACATGAGATCTCCTAGAGTTCTTAACTTTATAAGGACAGTTCTTCGAGTAGAAAACATATCCGTTACCTTCAATATTAAATTATTAAACCACCACTCCCTCGATATGAATAACTTTGTAAATACAATAAAAAAAAAATACGATAATAAATTATTGTTTTGGTATTATAATTAAAGTTCCAAAAAGGTATAAATCTCGGTGTGGTTTTTAATTTTTTTAAGTGAAAAATTCTACGGTGACGGGGAACAACCTACAATTCACAAATTTGACTATGGGTAGCTCGTAAATATGACAAATGGAATCGGGAATCCTTTAATCAAGACCTAAAGTGTAATATTGACCACACGAATGGAAATGTAAAATGAAAAAAGAAAAAAAAATCTGCGTATATTCCTGATCGGAAAAAACAGAAAATAATAACTAAGAAAAATGTTAAATGCTAAATTTTAACATAAATTGATTAAAATTAAGCAAAGAGGAGAAAAATTTAATAGTGGAAAAAGATCTAAAAATTTCAATTATAAAAAGTTTTCCCATGCAAGCAACTTTAATTTGTATGGAGAGTACCGGAAGGGTCGGTCCGATCCTGCTCAAATTCAATATGGTTCTTCCTTGGACAAAACTAACTAGGTAAAGTGAAAACCGGAATTCGATCAAAGTTTTCGTTCAAAAGCTACAGTCTTTACATACATACGTACAGACAGACAGACAAACAGATAGACAGACATCCAGATGTCCGGATAGGATTTCTTTGCATTTTCGGACTCAAGGAGCTCGGAAACGTCGTAAAAAGTGGGGGTTAAGAAATTTTTTTCGCCATCACGAAACTAATATTGACAACAAAAACTATTAAAAAAATAATTATAAACCGCCAAAAGATTAACTTATTAAAAATATCCTAAATCTATTAAAAATTTTGCGTTCGGGGATTCAGGTTAGGAAACGCTATTTTTTCATTTTTTTAATATTTTAAAATAAGAAAACAATAATTTGAAAGCTTTCAAAAGAAATCGAAAAAAATATATAAGAAATGGAAAAAATCAAAAGAAATCGAAAAAAAAATACGAACAAAAATCGACAAAAACCGAACGAAATAAAAAAAACCGAAAAAAATCGAAAAAATTCAAAAGAAATCGAAAGAGATGGAATCAAAAAAAATTGATATAGATATTAAAAAAATCAAAAGAAATCGAAAAAAAAAAACGTCAAAAATCGACAAAAATCGAAAAAGACCAACAAAAGAGATCGAAAAAATCAATAGAAATCAAAAATAACAAAAAAAATCGAACGAAATCCACAAAAATCAAAAGAAATTGACAAAATCGAAAGATCGAAAAAAATCGAATGAGATCGAAAGAAATCGACAAAAATCGAATCATTCAGAAAAATTAGAAAAAGTAAGAAAAAATTTAAAAACAACAGAAAAATGAGAAAAAAATACGAAAAATCCAAAAATCAAAAAAAATATCGGAGGATAGGAAAACTTAGAACAATGAGAAAAAAATTAATAAAATTAGAAAATATTGAAAAAATCATAATAAAACATGAAAAAAAATCAAAAAAATCAGTGAAAAACGAGAAAAAAAATTAGAAGAATCGAAAAAAATCAGAAAAAATCGGAAATAATCGAAAAAGAAACAAAAAATATTGGAAAATATTGGAAACAAATGAAGCATAAAATAGTAAAATATGGCAGAAATAAAAATAAAATCAAAAAAATTGTAAAAAAAAAAAACGAAAAAATGCAAAAACGCAAGAAATCGAAATATATCGCAAAAAAACGGAAGAATCATAAAGAACAACCAAAAACTAGAACAGTTGTAAACAAAAGAAAGAAAGAAATAAATGAAAAAAATCGAAAGAATGGAAATAAATCGCAACAAAATCTCAAAAAAATCGTAAAAAAATTGGAAAAATCAAAGGAATAAGAAAAAATGAGAAAACAAAAAAGAAATAAAAAAAAACGAAGCAAAAAAGAGGAAAAATTAGAAAACATTGAAAAAATCAGAAAAAAAAAACAAAAAATCAGAAAAATGGGAAAAAAAACAGAAAAAATCTCTTTCTATAAAATAATTATAATTAAAAAAAATTAGAAAACAAAAGAAAAAGAAATAAAAAAAAAACAGAACAATGAAAAAAAATGAGAAAAGATTAGAAAAAATAGAAGAAAAAAATGAAAATAATACGGAAAAAACGAAAATAATCAAAAAAATTGTAAAAAAACCACAAAAAAACACCAAAAAGAAATCGCTAAAATTAAACAATGTGACAATAATTTCTGCAACATCCCCATCCATTTCGTAAACTCCGTTTGACATTTTGTTTAAAAACCACTAATTTGTATGCTGGGTAACAGAAGGGCCGGTCCGATCCTGCTCAAATTCAAGAGGGTTATTCCTCAGAATAAGAAAAAATGAGTAACAAATAGAAAACAAAAAAGAAATAATCGAAAAAAAAGAAATAGAAAAAAAACGAAACATTAACAAAAAAGAGGAAAAATTAGAAAACATCGAAAAAATCAGAAAAAAAACAAAAAATCAGAAAAATAGGAAAAAATCAGAAAAAATCTTTCTATAAAATAATTATAATTAAAAAAAACGAAAGAAAAAGAAATAAAAAAAAAAACAGAACAATGAGAAAGATTAGAAAAAATAGAAGAAGAAAATGAAAAATAATATGGAAAAAACGAAAATAATCAAAAAAATTGTAAAAAGGCCAAAAAAATAAAAAACGAAACAAAATCGCTAAAATCAACATCTCCATCCATTTCGTAAACTATGTGTGACATTTTGTTTAAAAACCACTTTAATTTGTATGCTGGGTAACAGAAAGGGCCGGTCCGATCCTGCTCAAATTCAAGGGTTCTTCCTCGGATAAAACTAACTAGGTAAAGTGAAAACCGGAACTCGATCGGAGCTTTCGTTCAAAAGCTAGTGTTTACATCCAGACAGACAGACATACAGACAGACAGACAGACAGACATCCAGGCAGGATTTTTTGCATTTTCAGACCCAGAGATCTCGGAAACGTCCAGAAAAGTGATAAAAAGTGGGGGTAAGAATTTTTTTTCGTCATCACGAAACTAATACTGAGGCTTTTGGTCCTCAGTAATATAAATTTAACGGAGCAGAAAAATATGCCTTGAAGATTTGGCAAAAGTTATTTTTTGCAGTTTTGAAAACTATCTACCAAGTTTAGTAAAAAAATATATACAAAATTATGGAAAATAATGATTTTTACAGTTTTTTAGTTATTAAAATGTTCACATTTTTTAATACAAAAATTTTAGTTTAATAGAAATGACTCTATATTATGAAATATCAACCTAATAAGTAAAAAAAGTTAAAAAATATTAATTATCCATAATGTCACATTACTACAAAAACAAAAAACAATCCCATTAATCTTAAAATTACTAACAGATATTATCGCTCGATAATTAGATGACATCGTAGTCTGTATTATCCAGCAGAGTAATTCAGTCTGTTGTAAATTAGTTAATTAGTGTGTAGTTACAAGGAATTCATTACTCGGAATGCGAATAACGTCTGGATTCTCACATACATACTGTGTATCATATATTATAGCGCTAAACTGAAATAAGGTACAGGGTGGGATTTTATATAATCGTTTCAAATGGATCATTTCATAAATAACTACTGGTATTTTGACGGTTAGTAACACATTAGGCTAATTTCGGTCCTGTCGAATCCAAATTCGATATTTTATACAAATAAGAAAAAAAATTCACAAATTTTATAATTTTTTTGTCTTAGTAGGGACAAACTTTTCCTACACAATTTTTTCTTTAGTTTTTTATGCTGAAGCCAAATCTGAAAACAAAATTGTAAATTTTACACAAATAAGAAAAAAATTCACAAATTTTGAAATTTTAACCTATATAATTTTTTTGTCTTGGTAGGTACAAACTTTTTCTTACACAATTTTTTGTTTACTTTTTTATGTTTAATCCAAGTCTGAAAGTATAATTTTAAATTTTACACAAATAAGAAAAAAATTCACAAATTTTAAAATTTTAAGCCCCTATAACTTTTTTGTCTTAATAGGCGTAAAATTTTCGTAATAATTTTTTTAACTTTTTATGCTGAAGCCAAAAAACAGAAAAATACGAAAAAAAAGAAACTATTGGAAAAAGTTGAAAAAATTAGAAAATAATGGAAAAAGTTGGAAAATCAGAAAATACTGGGAAAAAATGAAGAACAAAATTGTAAAAGACGAAAAAACGAGAAAATAAAAAAAATATAAAAACTGGAAAAAAACGCAAGAAATCGAAAAATATCGCAAAAATGCAAAAATATCGCCAAAAACCGGAAAGAATAAAAAGAAAGAAAAAAAATGAAAGATTTAACATAAATTGCAAATAATCTCAAATAAAACCGGTAAAAAAAGGGTAAAAAAGTCAAAAAACTCGAAACAAGATCCCAAAAAAATTGCAAAAAAAACAACCAAAAAACCGAAAACAATTGTAACCATATAAAAAAATGAAAAAATTCGAAATAATTGAAATAAATCGAAAGAAATCAGACGAATAAGAAAAAAATGAGAAATAATGAGAGAACAAAAGAAATAGAAAAAAAAACAAAACACAGAACAATGAAAAAAAAAAGGAAAAATTAGAAAACATCGAAAAAAATCTGAAAAAACAACAAATCCGAACAAAAGAGAGAAAAAAATTGAAAAATGAGGGAAAAAATCAGAAGAAATCGAAAAAAAGACAACATTGGAAAAAGTTGAAAAACCAGAAAATAATAGAAAAAGTTGAAAAATCCTGAAAATATTGGAAAAAAAATGAAAAACAAAATCGAAAAATATCGCAAAAAAATGCAAAAAATCGAGAAAACCGGAAAGAATAAAACAAAAAAAAAATTGAAAGATTTAAAATAAATTGCAAATAATCTCAAACAAAAACAGGTAAAAAAAGCGTAAAAATGGCAAAAAAAACTCGAAACAAAATCCCAAAAAAATTGAAAAAAAAACAACCAAAAAACCGAAAACAATTGTAACCATATAAAAAAATGAAAGAAGTGAAATAAATCAGAGGAATAAGAAAAAAAATGAGAAAAAATTAGAGAATAAAAGAAATAGAAAAAAAAACAGAACAATGAGAAAAAATAAGGAAAAATTAGAAAAAATCGAAAAAAATCAGAAAAAACAACAAATTATAACAAAAGAGAAAAAAAATTGAAAAATGAGGGAAAAAATCAGAAGAAATCGAAAAAAAAAGAAAACATTGGAAACATTTGAAAAATCAGAAAATAATAGAAAAAGTTGAAAAAACCTGAAAATATTGGAAAAAAAAATGAAAAAAAAAATCGAAAAATATCGCAAAAAATGCAAAAAATCGCAGAAAACCGGAAAGAATAAAAAAAGAAAAAATAAAATAAATTGTAAATAATCTCAAACAAAAACCGGTAAAAAAAGCGTAAAAATGGCAAAAAAACTCGTAACAAAATCAGAAAAAAATTGCAAAAAAACAACCAAAAAACAGAAAACAATTATTGTAACCATATAAAAAAAAATGAAAAAATTTGAAAGAATTGAAATAAATCCAAAGAAATCAGAGGAGTAAGAAAAAAAAAGAGAAAAAATCAGAGAACAAAAGAAACCATTGGAAAAAGTTGAAAAATCAGAAAAATTTTGAAAATTGTAAATTCGTAAAAATTTATAAATTTCAAAAATTTTAAATGGTAAAAATGTAAGATAATCAAAAATTTCTTAAATAACTCAAAAATTTCAAATAGCTAGTAAAAATGTCAAAATATTCAAAAAATTCTAAAGTATATCAAAAATTTCAAAAAACTTGAAATTATGCAATTTTTTTCGAAAATTTCAAAAATTTCAAATAGTAAAAATGTCAAAATATTCAAAAAATTTGAAATTATGGAACTTTTTTCGAAAATTTCAAAAAGTAAAAATTTCTCAATGTTCAAAAAATTCTAAAATATATTGAAAATTTCAAAAAATAAAATTATTCGATTAATTAAAAATATTTCAAAAATGTCAAATATTTCAAAAACCAGTAAAAATTCTTCGGAAATTTCAAAAATTTTGAAAATTGTAAAATTCGTAAAAATTTATAATATTTGTGAAAAATTTGTAACAAATTTGTAAAAAAAATCTAAAAAATTGGTAAAAAATTTAAAAAAAAATGTAAAATTTGTAAAAATTTACAAACATTTTCAAGAAAATAACAACATATACAAAATTGTTCCTTTGCGATGAGTTTTTACGAATCATTCATATACGACAGCCGCAGCTAAAGGGTTAAATCTACTTTATAGATATTTAAATATTTGGAATGGGTAAATATAGAGATAGGAAGTGGCAAATAAAATACCAGAAAAATATAATGGTATATTAAGGACAGTAAATCTATGAAACCATACATTCCGATCATTACCATACTTTCATCCTTATAGGAATCATCAGTGGTACTTTTCTCATATTTGATGTATTTTAACAAAATTAACATTTTACTTACATCACGAACTACACTATAAAATTGACCTTTTATCTGATTCATCATTTTCTGTACACTCTGTATTATTTTGACGAGATAACTAAACGAGACCTTCCAATTACTTCATTTGAACATAATGGGAATCCAAATACGGCGAACATATTATGAAACTATAATTTAATCCATATGTATACACGCTCCTGGGTTTATAATTTAATTTGTATTCTCCTGCGATAATTAGTTGCTGCCCTCTAGTTATGTAGTAACAATTATGGTTTATTTATAATGGACGATTTAACTTTTAAATCGAGTAATGTAATATGCGGTTTTCGGTGTCACAATAGTGTGTGTCACTTAAAAGTGCCACCTTCTTTATTTATATGGGAAATTGTTATAAATCAATTAATTTTTTGTTCACTTATTTCAGTAATCGATGAATTTGTAATTTTATTACTAAAATCATTCTTTTATATAAGTTACGCATAAATTTTAGTAACCGCCGAATTTTTTTTTAGAAAATTCTATTTTTATAAAAGTTCCAGGTCATTATTTGAAGCGTATTTCTTTTAATAGGAATACCCTGTAAAATTTAGTATTTTTTAGATTCGTCGTTAGAGTTGATTATAAAAATACATTACACTTGTATACTGCAAACTAAATAGTTTTGAAGTTATAGACTATTGAAATTCGCTCTCTTCTACGGCATTATGATGGCGGATAGATTCCTCCACCTACCGGCAACCAAGTTGTACTTAGTTAGTCGCGTTTAAAGGATTTTATCACCCATCAATCTAACGATAGATGTAATGACTGTCTATCATTTTGATAATACAAATATTGTAATTTTTACTAATTTCTTATAAATACTATAACTTCAAGTGAAACAATTGAAATGTTTCGCTCATTTTGGTTTTCCGACTCAGGATATTACGGATAATGGAATATCATTTGGTTCAGCAGAATTTGAAAATTTCTTAACAAAATAATAAAATTTTACATATATCTAGTTAACCTTATCATCCGTCTTTAAACGGACCAGCGAAAATTGTAATTAAAAACAGTAAAAACTGCTCTAAAAATGCACTTGTCAAAAATAAAACTGGAAATATTAATTTTTCATTAATGAAGTTTGTATTTGATTATAGGGCAACTCCGAATTGCACTATCAATTTTAGCCTTGCAAATTTAATGATTAACAGAAATTTACGTACTAGATTTGATAATTTGCTACTAGGTGATCGAACAAATCTAAGAAATTGGCTAAATTTCACTTAAAAATTATCCACAATTTACAATACTATTTAAAATCATATTTAAACCTAAATATGTTAAAAACCATGTCTAATATTTTTATTGTTCCGCAACAAAATATGCTGCATTTACGGATCTGCTCTCTGTCACTCTCAAGCAAGACGATAAGATTATCTTAACAAAAATATATTTTAATCTGGTAAAAAAGAATGAAGCCACATCAGGCCATATTTTAAACCAATGAGATTAATTTAAATTCTCAGCCGATCACGTGCGTATGAAGTGGCTAGGTTAAAATAAAATAACCTAACCGCAAAATACCATATTATTCTTATTGACAAAGTTTTCAGTGCTTACAGCAAACATTTCTTGCTGTGAGCACATAATATTTCTGAGAATTCACAAGATTATTGTACATAATTAAGATAAAAAGTGAATAGTGCATATTAGCAGTGATTTGCTAATAATTTATAAAGTATTTTCTGTGATAAAAATGATTTGTCTGTAATAATTGTTGTTTTATTATAAATAAATGGATGAAAAAGCAGCCCTTACAGTTCATTTCAATTTGTTTGTTTCATTTGTGTTAATGTGACGGTGTGACACGCAGGTTCATATTAAAATAACAAATCAGGTTGGTCCTTCGATCTAATGATGGTTGATGTCAAAACGTCTACCGTCTAGTAATTATTCTAAACTTATGTCAATTCTTAATCATATTTGTTTAGAAATCATATAACAATTAAACAAGAAAAACAAAAATTATATTCTAGTGGTAAAAGGTATTTAGTTTTTGAGCCAGATGAATTTGTGACTATCGCAGGTATAACACGAATCAGTGGAACAAAGCGATAATGGTAAAAAAAAATGGAAAAGTTACGTATATGGTGATAATTTCAGATTTAGATAATGTACAATGGAAACTTCACTTGAACCAAATAAAAAAATTATTTCACATAGTGTGTTCATCAGTAACTGAAAACTTACAAGAAAATGGTTCAAATGAAGTTTCAGCTGGTGTAAATATTTATGTAAATACTAGGATAATATAGTTATAGTAGTAGGACTGAAATGATGATAAAACCAGTAGAACGTTTAACATATGAATAAACTCTTTTTTTGTACATCTAGGGGTTAATAACAATTTTTTTAAGGGGGTGATTACCTTTTGTAAACCGGTTGAACGATTTACGAATATTACTATTCATAAATGTTGAAAGAACACCAGACTTTTATTTTCTTAAAGACATCGAAGGACCAAACTCTTTAGGTAGGAGTTAAACCAAAATAAAAACAGTATTTGAAATAGGAATGTAATTTTTATTCCATTTATTCCAAGTACTAACATGAACAGAAAAATAATAAACGGCACATTAATTTAAATTATGAAACCGAAATCAAATATAACTCGTAAAAAACTATTTACATTTTTTCTTATTACGAAAACTCAGAAACTTTTTGTGTGTGGTTAATTACGCACCATTTTAATTATTTGAAGAAACTTTTTTACTCTATTGAATGCGACTGCATCCGTTTACAGTCGGTAAGCGAGAGGGAGATTATGCTCTGAATTTTAGCGGAGAGTAGGGTTGCAGGTTTTGTATTGGTAGGAGACATGATACATGGTATCCAAATAGCCTTGAATTCGGAATCTTAGCGGGAAGAAATATATCTATATTTTTTGTCTCTTATAATGATGGGATAATATGAGAGAAAGATAAGATTGCTTGCATAGCAACGGTCGCTTATGTATTTTGTTTTTGTTAACGGTATTTTGAAAGTAGACAGAAAAAAACGTCTGAGAGAAAGACGGAATAACTCTTGTGTTGAGTTTAAATCTATTTTTAGATTTTAAAATATACAATAATAGACATTAGTATGAACTGAAAGATTAATATTATTAATTTTAAAAATTATTTTGTATTTTCTGGATAATATTCCAGTGAAATTTATCCACCGGTTTCGTACGCTCATGTATACTTTTTATATTGTCAGTATGAAATATAGAGTTGTAAATTTAACTAATATTTTCAATTACCCAAATTAAGATAATAATTGTGTTTGCAATAATTCCTAACATTAGGGTTAAATATCAGAAATTCTAAGATAGTAAAAATTAGATTTAGGTGTTTCCCCGAATCTCGCTTTGTTCGGCTCGGAGAGCTTGATTAATTTGATTGAGTGGATGGTGAGGAAAATAATAATACCAACTTTTTTTCCATTTTTTTTCCTCATCTATTTTTGTTTCAAACTTTTTTTTCCATCTTCTTTTTTCAAAGTTTTTTTTTTTGAATACCTCCACACCTAATTTAGTCTTTAATACTACTTTTTCTCCATTTTTTTCCTCTACTGTGTTGTTTAATTTTTAAAACTTTTCCCCTCCTTGTTTTTTAATTACCTTCACCTAATTTATTCTTTCAAGCAAGCTTTGTGGCCAATGAAAATCACTTTTTTTTCTTCCATTTTTTCTACTTTTTTACTGTTTTCTTTATGTTTTAAGTTTTTTTTTCCATTTTCTTTTTTCAAAGTTTTTTTTTAATACTTTCACACCTAATTTAGTCTTGAAAACACAATTTATTAGCCCAACGAATAACTTTTTTTCTACTTTTTCTCCTTTTTTTCCTCTACTTTTTTGCTGTTTTCATTATGTTTGAAACTTTTTGCCATCTTCATTTTTAAGGCATTTTTTTTAAATACCTTCACATAATTTAATCTTTAAAGCACGTTTTAGGCCAATGAAAATCACTTTTTTTCTTTCTTTTTATGGTTTTCTTTGTTTCAAACTTTGTTCTTACACTTTCTTTTTCAAAGTTTTTTTTTAAACACATCCGTCCATTGATAACTTTATTTCCAATTTTTTTTATCACCTTTTTTTTTAATTTTTACTGTTTTCTTTTTGCTTCAAACTTTTTTTTTCAATTTTTTCCATTTTTTTTTTAATAGTTCCTCATCTAATTTTAAAACATGATTTGTTAGTCCAATGAATAACTTTTTTTTCCACATTTTTTTTTCCTTTTTTTCTACTTTTTTAGTGTTTTCTTTATTTCTGAAACTTTTTTTTCCATCTTCTTTTTTAATACCTTCACCTAATTTAGTCTTTAAAGCACGTTTTGTTAGGCCAAAGAAAATCAATGTATTTTCTTCCCTATTTTTCTACTTTTTTACGGTTTTTTTTATGTATCAAACTTTTTTCTTCCACCTCCTTTTATCAAAGTTTTTTTTTAAACACATCCGTCTAATTTAAGCTATAAAGTACGATTTGTTGGTCCGATGGTAACTTTATTTATATTTTTTCCTTTTTTTCTACTTTTTACTGTATTCTTTGTTTCAAAAATTCTTTTCCATGTTTTTTTTTCAACTACCTCCAAACCTAATTTAGACACGATTTGTTAGCCCAACGCATAACTTTTTTTCCACATTTTCTACCTTTCTTTCCTCTACTTTTTTACGCTTTTCTTTAGTTTTTAATCTTTTTTCAACTTTTTTTTTAAGGTATTTTTTTTTTAAATACCTTCACCTAATCTTTAAAGCATGTTTTGTTAGGTCAATGAAAATCTTTTTCTTTTCCTTCCCTTTTTCCTACTTTTTTACGGTTTTCTTTATGTTTCAAACTTTTTTCTTCTACCTTCTTTTTCAAAGTTTTTTTTTGTATATACCTGCCTAATTTAGGCTTTTAATCATTATTTGTTAGCCCAATGATTGACTTTTTTTCCAACTTTTTTCCTCCGCTTTTTCATTTATTTTTTACTTTTTTCTTTGTTTAAAATTTTTTCCACGTTCTTTTTCCAAGGTTTTTTTTTAAATACCTCAGCCTACTTTAAGCTTTAAAGCACGATTTGTTGGCATAATGAATAACTTTTTTCCACTTTTTTTCTACTTTTTTACTGTTTTTTTTTTAATGTTTAAAACTTTTTTTCCATCTTCTTAGTTCAAGATCTTTTTTGTTAGCATAATGAATAACTAATTTTTCATTTTTTCTTGCATTTTTTATCTATTTTTTTGCAGATTTCTTTATTTCTTAAATTTTTTACCACCTTCTTTTTTAAGGCATTTAGTATTTAAAGCATGATTTGTTAGCCCAATGAAAAGCTTTTTTTCTACTTTTTTACTGTTTTCTTTATATTTCAAATTTTTCTCCACTTCCCCCACCCTTTTACTGCTACTTTTTTACCGTTTCCAACATTTTTCCACCTTTTTTTTCATAAAATCTTAATTAATCTTTAATGAACGATTTGTAAGTCCTTTGAATATAAATAAAATAGTATTAACTTATAAAATTTTATTATTATTATTCCATAAAAAATAAAGGTTTATAACAGCGACATAATAATAAAAATCATAAAATAAAATAACAACATAAAGATGAATAATATAATAAAGTCTTGAAGTAACCCAAAATAAATGTTTGGCGTGTAGAAGAACCTCATTTTTGACCAGATAAATTAAACAATTTTTATGTTTGATTGAATCATAGTGACATGTATTATGACAACGTTTAGTTATACATAAAACGTCTCTTTTTAATTGAAATAAACTGTTTAAAACAAAAAGTTACTAAAACAGACATTGTCAGGGGCGCTGCCAAAAACCATCTGCTATAGACGTTTCACGTAAATGGCTCACAATACTCCAATAAGTGCTTTTTGGGTCAAACTTTTTTTTCCCCTCCGAAAAATATGAACTCGGTGTTATTCGATTTGGAATAGTGAGAAGATTTTTGAAAAAATTCAAGAATAGCTTGCAAAAATTGCAAAAGTTATAAACAATTAACTGAAAAATAAAAATGGGGTTTGGTTTTTTGCAAATATCTCAAAAACTATTTGACATTTTTCAAATTTGAAAAAAGTTGCAAAAAGAGGAGGAAATTTACCAAAAAAAACTACCTCCTGGAACTGTCGGACCAATATTTATAATTTTCCCAGTGTTGAAAATACGATCGAAAACGGGGACTCTGGTTTGCGTAAGCGCTGCCCACTTTGGTCCTTTAATGAATAAATATAAAAATTAAAAATTGAAAAAATTTAGGCATTTTTTCTATTAATTATGCATAAGTTAATTAACAATTTTTTCCTACTTGAATGTGAACATTGTAAGTGCGATAATTGTGAAGTAACAAATCTGAATTTGTTTCCTTTATAGGACCTATTTTTGAAATTTTTGAAAGGTCTCATAAGAGATTTCTGTTGGAAAAATTAAAAAAAAAATGTTATATCACTATTTTTTTTAATTCTAAATTAATGCAAAAACCTTTGGTATATTGTTATGATTTTTGAAAATATAAAAATATAGTACAAAGTGCGTACTACATTTACTTTGAAATTTTATAGCACATGAAGTTGTAATTATCGTACAAATACTATAATTATAGTACGGTCAATGAATCCCTATGCGCGAGTTATATTAGTTATACGTCAATGTCAATTCTGTATAAAGATGCTACATTTTTGAATAAAGTGCGGATTGTTTGTTCATTTTCTTTATTTTATTGTAAATATTACTTTGTTTTCTAAACATATGTATAAAATGAATTTGAATGAATTTTTGTCAGTACCCGAACGTATAGATCAAGGTGGGGGGTAAAACGAGTGAAAAGAGTAACGAAGCCGAATTCAGCTGTTATATTAGTTATCTGTCACCTGTCATAAAAATTTTTGCCCTTCCAACATCAAAGAAATTTCGCCGGCCTTCGCTTCTTGGTATATATGTATTCTTTGATACGTAATAATATTCAGTTGCTGCCGCTAAGCGGCAAAATTAACGTTTGGTTCAGGGTTAGTTATTTGCCATATTTAAATTTCAGTCAGTGTCACGGGATTAATTTTTTTCTTTTGGTGTCTTATTATTATTCTTCTTCTTCTTAGTTTTGTATGGGCTCAATCCTTAGGATTATTTACCCAGTAAATGTCTTATTATTATTAATTTTCTTTTATTTTGATTATCAGTCTTGTCTTGATTTAATATAATTGGGTATAAAAGGAGGAGGGTCCCTAAGCCCCGAAATCGGCCCAAAAAATTTTCCTGTCAAATGTAGTGGAAATTGTTTCTTGGACAGATTCCAGCAATATTGAGTCATTTTCAGGCGAAACGGGCCACCGCAGGCACCCAGGGCCGCCTCAAACACCCCCCAGCCCCCCGAGAAATCGATCAAATTATTCTCAAGTAATTCAGTCGTAAAGTGTTTCCTTCACATGATCCAACACTATTGAGTGATTTTTAGGCGCAACACGTCACCCCAGACCACCAGGCCCGTCACAAACAGCCCCTACGCCCACCAGGAATGATTTCTTTTATCGGTTTTGGCAATATTCAGTCATTTCCTATTAAAAGGGCAATGCAGGAATGCGATCTACTCTTCGCGTTACCCGGGAACAAGGACGTGGACCTGGTAGATATATGTTCCCTTGGGGTGCTTGTTTAATGTGAGAGCGGCTGCAGAATATCTATCAACGAGCGCAGAACTTTTATAACAAACATAACAAAACGGATAGTTTTGAAGCAGGATGTCAATGGGTCTGAAGGACCTTTGGGGGGCCGGTGGGTTGGGCGAGGGAGGGGGGGGTTACCCGTTTCGCTCAAAGATGATTAACATTGGTAGATTTTGTGCCATAAACACTCCCGACAACTGCCTCAAAAGAATTTGAGTTCTTCTCTCGGGGTATTGGGGGGGGGTCCTGGACATCTGGGATGACCGATCTCGACCGAAAATGAGTTAATATTGCGAGATGCTTGTGAGAAACAGTTCCCGACATTATTTTCTGGAAATAATTTGAATATTTTTCTCTAGGGTTCGGAGGGGGTTTAAGGCGGCCCTGGGTGCCTGGGATGACCCGTTTCGCCCGAAAATGACTCAATATTGCTGGAATATGTCCAAGAAACAATTTCCAGTACATTTGACTAGAAAATTTTTTGGGCCGATTTCGGGGCTTAGGGACCCTCCTCCTTTATCGCAGGTCTTATTATTTAGCTTCCCCAGAACCTACACCCCTAGAGCTGAGTAGAATATTTTTCCGAACTACAGAGTTAGATCAAAAGGGGAGTAAAATGAAAATTGGAGAATACTGATCAAACTCGTCTGTCTACAACCAGGTATGGTAAACCCTGGCGAATACAGGTAAGGGGTAGTGACCCCTCACCAGACCCACCCGCTCGGTCTCCTCGATTTTTTTTTTGAGAAATAATTTATTTCTCGGGCTGCCAAGCCCTGGTGACAGTCGCGCTGCCAAACGCAACAAAATAAAGGACGGAAGGACTTAAAGCTATCACCGTGGTGACAGCACAAGGCCCTGCGGAGCTTTTTACACCAGCTAGTTTATTATCACTGGTGTTTTAAAAATCTAGACAGTTATTTTTCAAATTTGATTTTGTAAGTACAATTTAATTACTTACATTTTTATATTCAATTTTAATTAATTACACGAGAGCTTCTTTATCGAAGTAAACTTGACATTTCAATAAGAATTTTGTTTGCTGGCAATTTAACGAAAAAACTGCCTCTGAAAAATTTACGAATCCGTAGTAAAAATATATGTTGATTTTTTTCTATTCATTTTACAGTTTTACACGACAGCACATGAGTGACTAGCTAAGCATATGAGCAGTGACTGCGCAGTCACAGTTAGGCCAACAGTGTCGCTGGTCGCGTAATTTGCTATGTACCCCACTCCTATACCATACTAGAACGAAAAGGAATAATAGGAACAGGAACTGTGATTTCATTTGGGACAGAAACTACTACGACCAAAGCTGTCACTGCTCCGAAATGGAGCTGTGATTTATCACTGGGCTTTTTCCGGAGCAGTCACAGTGAGCTAAAGTTCCTCTACAATAATGTCACGCCACACCTCTAGTACGGTTGGTAACGCTGTTCTACTGGTCAGGCTTCTCTCACTTATCTGTCTAGTGTACGTCGACTTCGCTCCCTTCAGCATGACCTATCACTAAAGATCGCTGAACAGGTACTGTAATCGTCCTTATCGGCTCGAGCTCTAACTGGAACTGAGGCTGAACTGTAACTCGTGACAACGGATTAAATCGTCATATCCGGTAAGGATTTCGGCGTCTAAAGGTGCGTTTCCACCAAAAAAAACAATTACAAGCAAATATTTGTGAACATTTGAAAATGTTTGGAAATGTTTATTCGGTTCTGTTTGTCTAGTTAAAAACAAAATAAGAATTCGCGAATAACAGTGGGTTTGCGAACATTTGTCAACGATCCATACTAATTGTAGAAAATGGTTCCACGAAAAAAAACTACTGTAAATGCCATAATTCTGGTTTTAGTTTGTACATATCAATTAACTGCAAGCACATCTCATTATCCCACTCCATGATTTTTTAATTGAAACATTTAAATTCCATGCGTACTGCTAAAAAGTAAAACTACTGAAAATACGTTTCTACTAAACGCGCACAAACAACAAATCTGGCTGCGATTACAACAAAAATGGCGGTAAAATAATACATGCAAAAATATGAGTCACTGCGAAGACAGTAATTTAAAAAAGTAAAAAGATTGCATGATTTTTTTAAGTTGTTCTAAATAAAGCTTTACTATGAACAATTTTCAATACAATACAATGCTAAATAAGTGGCTAATTAATTTTTTTAAAACACCAAATTTATCGTGAATTGTTTTTTCGATGGCATTTAAATTCGTTTCATAATTCTGTAACTAAACTGCTTCATCGAATAGCTCATATATTTGACAATCTTGATTTTAAATGTTATTGTCAAAAATGATTATTAAAGCCAGTGGCCAACTTTTACTGCGATTCTTATATTAAAAAACAAAAGATTATCCGTACTCAAATATGGTAAAAATTATTCAAAGAATAATAATAAAAAAAAACTTTTAGTCGTACCACTACGAGTTTTTTGTAATTCTTTGAATTATTATATTATTTGCAATTTTTTTTATGTATGTGATTTGCAAGTATATGGACTTATATTTTTATTATTTTTACTTTAACTTTATATCTTGAAAATGTTTATGATAAAAGTTTTAACGTTGAAAAAAAAATAAAGGTTTAATATTTTTATATATTATTAATACTAAAAAAAAAATCTTTGAATATAAAATAAAGCTCATCGAGGTAAAAGATACCTTTATTTAATTTGTTGTATGGCATGGCAATATAAAAGGACAATGTCATCTGTTCATAATCCCTTTAGGTATATCCTAATCTACGATCATAAAAGCGACGATGCCGGTTCTGCCGATAAAAAGAATTCCCGTACACCGAATAAAATATATTTTGTTTTTTTCTTTTTCTAAATTTTTGTTTTTTAAAAATAGAAAACTTATTCCCGGTTTAAAATATTTTTGTATTTCATTTATGTTGTAAAATATGTTATACATTTTTTGTGGATTCATAATTTATTTCTAATTAATGCCAATATTTTTTCATTTATTAAATTTGACAATGTTGCCTGGAAGACGAAATTCAGTACACACAAATATTAAAATTTACTAAAAATCTGCGGAGATGCACGTTTGCCAAGTCATCAGATAGTGGGTCAGAATATTTTTGTTCTGAAATGTACGAGGTTGTGTCGACTTTTTAGTTGGACTGCTGTAGAATGTTTTGAACCACTAAATTAGTATGTTAGCGTTATCTATGAATCTATAGAAGAACGAATGTGTTAAGCGCAGCCTTAAGAAGCACGGACGAGAGTGTCTCCATCTGTCGAGCGGAGGTTTAACTAGTACGACTGCCTTAATATTCGAGTTCTAAGCCAGTGCCGTGTGCTACATAGTTAATATATTTTAATCATCACCGGTAATTACGTAACCATTACAAAGTCATTTAGTCAATCTTAAAGGCAATAGATGATTTCCGGAAAGCCATTCTTCGGGCTTTGACAGCTTCATAAACTTTTGAGGTTCTCCCTACTCGCCCCTATTTATTTCCAATATAATTTCTTGCATACCACGCGTTTTTGCGCTATTTTCATACACTTAACAGTACAAATTGTTAATGTTTAAATTTAATTTTAAAAACAATTCCACCGAAAGTTGGCATAAGCCTTCTCCTATTGAGTTTGTGATTGGACATAGGTTTAAAATATATTAGATCGTTATCATGTCAGAACATTTAATTAGTGAAACAATCAAGATTTCTGAAAGTATAAAACGTCGAAAAAGAAAATGTTTAATGATTCGATTACAAGAACTCAAGTGTTATTTAGAGAACGAGAAATAAAATAATATTTTCGGTTGCATTCATCCATCCCCTACAGTATTTCCAATTAATTTTAGCATTTTAATCTAGCGACTTCCTATCTGTAAACAAATCAGAGTGGTCTTATTAACATATTGGAATTATGGTAATTTAATCCTGACAAATACGATGCATCTTCAGTGTTATTCGTATGTCGACCATTTTTTTTACAAGCGGAAACTGCAATCGCATACACATACCGAACATTGATTAAATATTCGTCGCATTTATCTTCTACAGCGGAAAATCTCGTTTCAGCTTTTAAATAGGACGCGTCGTCGTCACTTTACCAGCAAGCACAAAGCCTCGGTATTCTGACCCCGATAACACAGTATGAAGTTTTCTGTTAAACTTCGGTCGTTAGTCGATAATAGTTTTCTCTCCCAATATGAACGTACCTACGATAAACTTCCGTATATATACGGCGTAGGCTCCTTAAAACCGCAAACATACACGCCATCTTGAAAGTTTCTGCTTAAAACTTCCACAACTATGCAAAACCGTTTGATTTGTGTATAGTTTATAGGGTTTTCAGCTGTATTCGGCGCATAATTTTCTCACAAATTACGACCTCAAGACGTCGACGTCACACTGTAATTTACGGTTTGTTTTGAATTTAAGCAGTACAACGAGAAGAAATAAATCAACAAAATATGTCATCCAAATGTTACATTAAAACAGAACAAAAAAAAACTGATACAGAATCAAAATGATAAATTGCTGTAGCTGTCAATTAATAATAGTAATTATAATAAATAAGGACATTTGCTTTGACTTGTCATATATTTATAACTAGCTAAATTCCCATGATTTGCCAAAGAGTCTCTTTAGTACGAGCTTTGCTTGTTATTTTCCTATTTTTGCCTATTTTTTAAATTTTTCCCTATTATTCTTTATTTTTGGCTATCCTTAACCATTTCTTCTTATTTTTTTCCTATTTATCACTTATAATCTCCATAGGGCATGAATTATTGCCGGAAATTTTATGAGTAAATAAATTTTTTTAAAATTCATGTACGAGACAAATTTCCCGCAATTAATTCTATAAGAAAATTTCACACCGAAATATTAAAAAATACTAGGAATGACGGTTTTTGATGGTAAATGTAAATGTCATTTTACTATAAACGTCAAAAAAATTCCAGTGTAATTTCATGCTCCTTTATTCCAACGAGGAGAAATATTTCCGGAAATTTAATTAGTTGATATGATAACGATACAAAATACAAGCTTTTAATTGGCCGAAAATGTTAGATGTGAAATTTTCGCTATTATTTCCTATTTTCCCTATTTTTTACTGCTTTTCTATATTTTTTCCTGTTTTTCAATAATATTTTTTTATATTGTTCAATATTTTTTCCCTATTTTTCTCTAATTTCCATATTTTTCCTATTTTCCTGTTTTTCATTATTATCTATTTTTTCTGTTTTTACTATTTGTTCTAAATTTCCTCTGCTTTTCACTATTTTCTCATATATGTTTCCCTATTTTTCCCGATTTTTCTAAATTTATTTCTAATTTGCCTATTTAATCTACCATTTTCTAATTTTTTACTGTTTTAACAATTTTTGCCATTTTTCAATTTTCTTTCGTATTTGTAACTTTGTTCCCTATTTTCCTGTTTTCCCCTATTTTTCCATATTTCCCTATTTTTCGCTTTTTTTTCTAATATCCCTATTTTTCCGTGTTTTTTTTGTCATTTTTCCTCATTTGGCCCTATTTTTTACCGTTTCCCTGATATTTTTCAATATTTTTTATATTTTTCATATTTCTTTCTATTTATTGCTTTCCTTGTTTTTCCTTATTTTCTCCCATTTTCCTATATTTTTCATTACTTTTTCCTGTTTTTCTTTTTTCCCTATTTTTCTTGTTTCGCTATTTTTCCTTATTTCTCACAGATTTTCCTTATTATTCCTTAATTACACAATGTTTCCATATTTTCCCCTGTTTTTATCTGTCTTCCCTAATTTCCCTATTTTCCCATACGTTTCCCTATTTTTCCATTTTTTTTTCTAATATCCCTATTTTTTCTTGTTTTTTTCCATTTTTCCTCATTTTGCCCTATTTTTTTACTATATTTTCCACTATTTTTCCTATTTGCTCTATTTTTCTCTAATTTTCCTATTTCTCTCTATTTTGTTGTATTTCCCCCTATTTTCCTCCTGTTTTTTCACACTTTTATCTATATTTCGATATTTTTCAATATTTTTTCTATTTTTCCAATTTCTTTCTATTTATTCCTCTTTTTCATTATTTTTTATGTTTTAATTGTTTTTTCTCAATTTCCTCTATTTTTCACAACTTTGTCCCATTTTTATTTTTTTCCCTACTTTTCACTAATTTTCCATATTATTCCCTAATTTCACAATTTTTCCAAAATTTCCCCTGTTTTTATCTGTCCTCCCTAATTTCCTTATTTATCACCATTTTCCTATATGTTACTATTTTTCCCTATTTTCCACTAAATTCCCCCATATTTCATTCTAGTTCGCTATTTTTCCCTATATATTTTTCTACATTTTTTCTATTTTTTACTTATTTTTTCCCTATTCATCCCTTATAGTCTCTATTTTTTCATATTTTGCCCTATTATTTCCTATTTTCTCCATTTTTCCTTTTTTCCCCATTTTCCCCTATGTTTCACTATTTTTGCTTATGTTTCCCTATTATTTTTCTAATTTACCAAATTTTCCCCGTTTTGCCCTACTTTTGATTATTTTTTGTATTTTTTCTATTATTCCATATTGTTTCCCATTTTCCCCAATTTGTCCCAATTTTTATCTATTTTTTCTCTATTTGTCACAATTTTCCCTATTTTTCGATATTTTCCTCTATATTTCGCTATTTTTCCGTACTTTTTATATTTTTAATATTTCTTTTTATTTTTTCATGGTTTTTCTTTTTTTTTCTCATTTTTCCCCATTTTTTCCTATTATTATCTTTCTTAGTGGGTTTCTACGTTATGAACAGAACAATATTCTCAAAAATTTCAGGTGTCTGGGATAAGTAGATTTTGCTCTGCGTTGATTCTATGTCAGTCAGTCAATCAGCCATTATATTATAGATAGATAAACATTTTTTTATAGTACTTCCAAAGTCAATTGGAAATATTTTGAATGTAGAATTCAGGTGCCTATTCTGAACAAACTTGATTGAGAAAAGGGAACGGTGCTTCTTATTTTCTTGTGTAAACGTATTTATTAAAAAAATATATTTACACAAGAAAATAACAACCACCCATCACGTATATTAATAAAAGGCACCAGCAGGATTACAGTAACAAAGAATTAATGTTATTTTTACACTTAACCTCAAAATTAAAATATAACTAATGACATATGTTAAGGATTGTTTTCAATGACGCATGTTAAGGTATGTTTGTATGAATAAATTGGTAATGCCCAAAATTGTATTTTGCTTTATGCGTTGCGTACCTTTTTACATAATTTAGTAATTTTTTTTAACTTGAAATCTCCTTTTTTTTAACTGATTTGTCTCTAATTTCTAGCTTGGGGATGTTAGACGTCCCTGAGCGTGATTAAAAGGCGAATTATATAATATATATTAAAAATATATTATACGATTATATTTTTGGGGTGAACCCAAACGTTGTAGACAGCATTTAACGGTAAAAGCGATACATAATCAACTTCAAAATTAAACATTGCTCTTTCTCATTATACCGGGAAATGACAATAAAAAATTAATTGAACGGTATGAACTAATAAATAACATTTACGTCGACATTAGTTAAGAAATACGTTAATGACGTCATAATTCCGTCTCATCCATTTCTTGATTAAGAGATCAAGTTGGACAATGTGGACGTAACGACAGAGGATAACTTCAAAAATTTACAAAAACTATATATAAAAAAGGGACACCCAACAAGAAAATAATATACACAGTTGCAGATCCAAATGTATTTAACTGTGATTACAGTAGGAATAAATATATTAACATTTTAAATGTAAAATTTGATGCACAACAGATTTTTTCCTCAATATGTTAATGCTGGGTGACGTCACAATATGTCGTCATGACACCAGCGATAAGTTTGGCACGAAATTCAAAGTTTATAGATAGAAAGAAAAATATTGCTACTAGATGTTATTTTTTAATAGTAAATAACATTTTTGTCCGCAATAGTTGACCTGTGAGTATAATTTAAAGCAGTTTTTGAAAATTAGTCAACACGCCCTATTGACATTGGAAGGACTATAACCACAGTACCAAAAGCACTCAGTAGAATATACTTCTGTGAAAGGATCGTTCAAATAATAAACAAAAAATCTGTTAGTTAGAGATATATTTTAAAAATATTTGAGACATAATGATAGATTTTAGCGTATTTCTCGTATAAACAATGGGATCTCGCTAAAATCGAAATGGTTAACTGCTGAACCGTCCCTGTTATTCTTTTCGGAAAAATGGTATTTTATAAATCTTTTCTTTTAATAAATATTACTGAAATATTTTTTTTAAGAAAATAATTGGCATTTTTGTTTACCTATTAAAATATTAATTATATTTCAAAGTATTTTTCATTTATTCAAATTTTAAAATATTACTTGATGAAAATTGATAAAAATATATAAATTTATAAAAAGTATGAAATTAAAAATTACTTAATCCGGACTAAACAATTATTTTTCAAAAAAAAAACATTTAAATGGCATCATAATACGGTTATTATGAGAACTGTGAGCACATATGCGTACATACTTAACAGAAGAATAATTGATTTATTATATATGTACTCATGTTATACCATGCTGGTACCCATCATTAAAATCCACGAGTATACGTCCTCGCGCTTTATATTATATCTCTTCTTATAGTGCACCTTGCACGTATTTCTCCATTACTTAAAAGTAATTTTTAACAAAATTACACATAGTCCAGCGGCCGATATTGTTTTGGTTAATTTTCAATAAAATTTTGTAAAAAATATTTTTTCCACTACTAGTATTAGAAGATGTCATTATGTATGCTGTGTTCGAGTCGAGAAGTTAAATTTCTCTCCTACAAGTAAATAATTTTTGATTATTGACTAGTAGTAGATAATAAAAACAATTGAAGACTAAACGTGATGTCAGAGATAGGCGATCTTGGGAAAAATTTCAAATTAATTATACGCAACTGTCATTGTGTTTGTCAATTTTTTGTTAATTATTATAAAAAAATTCGACAGCAAATAAGCACTGAAACCCTATCATTTCAAGTGAATTTTCGACCTAATCAAATAAAATAGAGGTAAGTAATTCTTTATCAATTTATTTTCATTTGAAAGGTTATGTAATAATAAAAGTTTTAAGATTCACAGTGTCTAGTACCACAATATATTATATATTTGTTACGTTTTTTTTCTGTGCCACCCTATTTTTTTTTTTTGTCCGGGACCGTTCTTTGCAACCGGATTCACTGCAGCCTCGTGGGCTTGTGCCACCCTATACTTTCATTATTCCTCTGCTTCGTCTATTTTAATTTTCAGACTCGCTTGATATCCCTTCTTAATTTCCTCGCGCCGTGTCCCTTCTCAATTTATCTTGATTTCCCTCTCTTTTTGATATGACTATAAAATGTCTTTCCCATGTTAACAATTCTCTTTACCTCATCAGTCAGAACAATTAGTTTCTATATCGTCTATATCGCCTGCTAAAAATTTCTTTTCTTCCTAAGTTTTTATTATATTATATTTTCACTTATGTCCCCTGTTATCATTATTAATTATTTCGACACTTATTTACTGTTATTTTTAATTCTTTTTTATGCCGGTGTATATATTTTTTATATTTACTTAAAAGTTCATATCTTATCTTTTATAATAATATAAATTATCTGATGTTTGTGGTGCTCTTCCAGTCTCAATTACAAAAAGAGAATCTATTTTTCTATAAATACATCAAAAAATAATTCTATCGTCCAAAAAAAAATTTTTAATTAATGTTTTCCTGTTCGATATATTTCAAATTCGATTCGTGGAACGAACCCATAATAAAAAGAATTGAGCTTAAATCACTTTCATCACAAATAAAATTTAACTTTTCATATTTTGGTACTTGACATTGATTTTTATTTGTACAAAAAAATTTAAAAAATATACATGAATAATAAAGAAAGATAAATCAACAAATTAATCGATGCATAAAATAAATAATAATACATGAGGAAGGTGAAATACAGTGATTTAAAACCTAGTTGGTTTTCAACAATGCTGAAGAATATCGTTACAACTAACCAAAACGACACTTTTTTAACACGTTTCGCTAACTATGCTAGCATCATCAGGAGTTTGTGATGATCAACTCCTGATGGTGATGATAATGATCCACTCCAAATGATGCTAAAATACTTAGCGAAATGTACGTAGTGATAAAAAAGTGTAGTTTTAGTGATGACGATATTCTTCAATAAATACTCTAAAAATTCTGGAAAATAATCTTTCAAATCCCAGACAGAAAAAAGTATCAATGTTTACGAAAATAGTACAATTTTTATCAAAGGTAGATCATTTTGTAACGGCCACTTTGTTTTAGACGATTTTAAGATCAAATTTCTACCCCATAAAACCCATAATTATTTTTTACGAAAATAGCATATTTTTTGATAAAGTTGGTCGGCCTTGTCGACACCGAATCTGAATTCCTTGACTAAAAAAAACTATAGATACTGACTTTTGAACATGTACGCTTCTAATTCGATTTTTAACTGAATGGTACCACCTAGCAATTGGGACCACTGTGAGGTCAAAGGAAAAACTAGTAAAATTTTGTAAATATTATTCATAATAATATGAAACTTTACTAAATGTGTAACGCAAACTTGTATATCAATTATCATCCTTTTAGTAGAACTCACATGTGCCTTGCTCGGCCAAAAGTAAAGCATAAATAAAGTGTAGTAAATGCAGAACAGTATTTTGTTACTTTTTCTAAGATTTTTTTAATTAGTTTAACAATTCTGTGGTATTATTGTATGCTCGAGTGTTTTTTTTTTTAATTTTTTTGAAGAGACTATACCAAGAAGTTTCTGTTGGTTTGTTTTTCCAGATTTAGCAACTTAAATAATTTGGGCATTCTTCCAGTAGATCGGGTAGTGGTACAAACGTAATATGCTATTGCATATATGGAAGATGGGGTAACCATGAATGGTTGGTAATGGCGGACGCACAAGTTTAGCTATGTTAGGACAGGATCGAAGATATTTTGAATGACGTAATCGTCAGTCGAACCCGAAAGCAGTAGGGTTTCCGATCTTTATCAAAATGATCGATTCGAATCGTTGAGTCAAAGATCGATCTAGGAAAAATCGGAGGGACAAACAATCGATCTCATGAAAATCGATTCAATTTATAATCTGATACAAACAATTGTAACCATAAAAAAAAAATTTAAAAATGAAGGAATTGAAATACGTCGCCAAAATCGTAACAAAAACCCAAAAAAAATCGCAAATAAACGAAAAAAATCAGACGAATAAGAAAAAATTAGAAACCAAAAGGAAGAAATAATAGAAAAAAACAGAATGGGAAAATAATGAAAAAAAAATCGATCTCAATTATATTCTCCGATTCTAACGTATATTTCATATACTCAACTTTTGTTATATTATTTAAATAAATTGAACCAAAAAGGTCATGCAGTGACATCTATTAGACAGACGATTAATAAACCATCATTTAAAGTAGTATTCTTAAATCGACTGTCATATAGAATGTTAGCACGAAAGACCGTTCTTATTGTTTTTGACATATCTTTATGGGTCTTATTAGCCTAAAAAAAAGAAAGATTTTTTATAAAACTTTTTGGACAATAGAAAAACGCTCTCTTGTTTCTTGTCTCATAATTCGTAAACATACACATTTTATAAATAGTTAATAAAATAAGTTAAATATTTGTGAGCATATTTTGTGCTCATATTAGAGTATTATTATTACATATCTAATTCATCTCATTTTGATGTGCACAGGTATCTTCGCCCTTTTCACGACATGTTTGATTGATCAAATGTATCTCGACATAATTGAACTTTAATATAGAAATAATTTAGCTCGCTTACGTAGAGTAATTAAGCGTTTGTTTTATTAGAAAAAACGTGCTTCAATTTTCAGTTGAATGTATTGAACATTCTTTTAAATTTGTTGATATTGAAGACATTTTTTCTTATTAATGAATCTTAACTACGCGTAATTTCGTGGGTTCTCTTAATTGCGTTTGTACCTTCGTCCATCGAAGTTATTTTTTTCATTTAGCCCAATCAAAATTCCTTTTTTATTGTTTCGTTTCACCATATAACTTTTATGAGCTTTTAATTAAACATTTCCACATTTATTTTCTTATCAAAAAAATATCTTTGTACAATTGTTGTTCTATTTCTTTGCTTCAAATACATTAATTAACTTACCTTCATTTGATTGTCGAGTCGTCTTTGGCCAGGACAATTCGACAAACTGCACTTATCTGATTTTTTAGTATATATTAAATTATCTTTTTCACAATCGTTTATTATAAATTTTTATTACATTGATTTTATTGATTGTAGTGTAAAAAATCATTTTTTTGTTTATTACAACTTTGTTTCTCATTATATTAATTTCACTGATCATTATTAAGTATTCAATTTGTTAATATTAGTTATTTGTACCTTTTTTTGACATTTTTCTTTGTAACTAACTGTTCTTTTAAAAACTTTGATTTTCCTTTGTTTAATGCGCTGACGATCTGTGTGAGACAATTTCAATTCTATCAGTGTGTGTGTGTAAAATTTACGAAACTTTCTCTTGTGGTCCCTAAGTTGTGGTTGTACATTAACTCTTGAGGGTCTTTTGATCAGTGCAAACGGCCAAGTGAGTTTTTGCTCATTAACTCTGAAATTTTTTCTGTTTTCATGTGAAACGTTTTTGGGAGCCATTGGCTCATTCACCAAAACAGAAAAAGCGCTCTGTGAGAGCTCTTGAAGACCACTCCTAGCGAGGACTATCCCCTTGGCACATCACGCAGAACTTGCACTTCAGGAATACACCACGTCACTGCTAGGACACACACACTGCTGATATCCAGGTGACTCATCCAGAATTTGACGTCTCACCTCTCGCCTCCGGACGATTCTGGATAAATCCATTAAAAACCCAAGGACTGTGCAGAACGTTGTTACGAAAATGTTAAATCAATAATTTTCTATTAAATCCATTACAGTTTATTTTTACCTGTTTCAATTAAACTATTTAGTGGTGGGGGATCAACTTGTTGGGATCCTTCAGACAGACATAATAGGCAAGTGGTGCTCAGGCATCATATTTATTTTGCAACATTATTCAAAATAATTTTAACTCACTTATCCATCCTGAGTCGTAAATTAGAGCTAGCTATTCATTACCAACAAATTGTAACTAAAGTCTCATGCTATTAAAAACTGGTTACATTGTATCGATTTAAAGAAATCGATCCAAAAAATCAAATATCGAGTCACACAAGATCGATTCTCGATAATATCGAATCGAGATCAGAAACCCTAGAAAGCAGTCCGAACAATTTCATCTCATTTTTTAGTAAAATTATATGTGTGCCCAATAAACATGTGAATATGATGTTTTTTAGGGAAATAACATCTAACTGAACAACGTTTTCAAGCACTTGCAACGTGCATAGCGCAATTCTAACCACTTCAAAGTGCTTTTTGTGTGAATTTTGCGATAATTAGAGTATATCTGTGATTACTCCACATACTATTGAGTACTCTTATCATAATTTGATTTTATTTCAAAATTTATCTTTGTTGATTATAAGAATATATATCATTAAATCCTAAACAATAAATAGTTTTCGTATCGTAATTAGATATTGTTTGATTCCACTTTTCCCTTAAGTGTTTGCAATTACCCCACTCTCTCCTAGTTGCTTTAGCAAATTATGATAAGGAACTGTTTATTCAATAATTTTGCTTTTTTTTAGAAAAGTACAATTTTTTCGCGAAATATTAATAAACAATTCTCGACGAATAAAGTACTAAGTGTATGGTCAGCTCCGATACTAAAATACATATAGGGGATACTTTATGGGAATTCTGGAATGCCTCTCACCAAGGTCTTTCTGATAATCGCAAGAAAGGCCGTAATTATTATTATGCATGACCGAAGGGATAATGTATAAATTCCTACACATTCATATTTTTTTAATTAATATTGGCATAAAAATTCAGTTGTAAATTACATGATGGTGGTGGTGATATTGGCTGGTTTTTTTGAAAATGTTTTCATGAGTATTTTTGCACCGCTAGAAGGACATTCCGCTGTGCGTGTACAAATTTATTAGGCAGCGCACAATGGCGTATCTTAAGGGTATCATTGTAGTAGGCTTAATTAAAATTTATTTGTTATTTGATTATTATAAAAAAGAATAGAAATTATTCATCACAAAGTAGAGATATGAGACATCTTGGGAGGTTCACCATTTTGGGTTTCTTATTTTCTATTTTATAGGGTTTTACATTACAAAAAAAAAAATATGATTTTAAAACTATTGCAATAAATAATTATACATACAACAACATACTTTATTAACAAAAAAGAGAAAATAGAACTTTTGTGGAAATTTTCCCCACCTGATATGCAACCAGTTATAAAAAAACCTAATTTTTCACTAATAATAACTGTCCACATGTTAACTTTTTATATTGAAACTTTTAGGAATCGCTGTGACTACAGGCACCCTAACGTGTCGCGATATATTAAATTAGATGCACGTGAATTGCGTCATTATACGTTATTTCGCTTAAATAATAAGTTAACTAATTTTAATGAAACGTGAAAATCAAAATACTTAAAACTGAGGCCGAGACTACACACCTGTCTAAATCTAGCCTGTGTATTTAAAGAAAAATATTTATTTTATTAAGAAAAGTCTTGACACAAAGATAAATACTTCATATAAACATTAATTTTATAAATTTCTGGAAATATTCGAAGAATATATTCGATAAAAAAAAAATTTTAAATAATAATTGTCAGTGTCACACTTTTTCTTCTTTCTCAGTTGTATGCAGTGTTGCCAGATCTAAAATGGTCAAGGCAAAAAAAACGAAAGAAGTCACAAAAAACGCAAGCAATCGAAAAATATAGCAAAAAATAGGAAAAATCGCAAAATATCGCAAAAAAGTCGAAACAAATTTAAAAAAAACGGAGTAATAAGAAAAAATAAAAAAAAAACACAAAATTAGAAAAGAAACGAGAACAATGAGAAAAAAAAGAGGAAAAATCAGAAAAAACAGAAAAAAAATAAAAACTAGAGAAGAAAAAATCAAAAAACTAGAAAAAAAACGTGAAAAAAGTAGAAGAATTGAAAAAATGGGAAAAATCGGAAAGAGCAAGAAAAAATCGAAAAAACCGAAAAAATCAGAAAGAAAAAACAGAAAAAAAAACAAAAATCTGAAAAATTAGAAAAAAAAACAAAAAAAATTAGAAGAATTGAAAAAATAGGAAAAAAACAAGAAACAAAAATCGAAAAATCAATGGAATACAAAAAATTTAAAAAACCAAACAAAGATTTAGAAAAAAAAACACGAAAACAGTGAGAAAAAATGAGGAAAAATCAAAAATTTGGAAAAACCAGAAAAAAATGGGAAAAACAGAAAACATTGAATAAAATTAAAAGAAAAAACAAAAAATATTAAAAAAATTTTTATAAAAAACCAAAAAAAAACGAAAAAGAATTCGCACAAATTCCAAGCAAACGAAAAATATAATAAAAAATCGCAAAAATTCCAAAATTACGCAAAAAAAATCGAAAAAATTGGAAAAATAGGAGAAATAAGAAAAAAAATTAGAAAAAAAGCTAGAACATCAATAAGAAAAAAAATGAAGAAAAATTGGTAAAAAATCGAATAAAACGCAAGAGATAAGAAAAACAGAAAAAATAAATAAGACAAAAAAAGCAAAAACGAGAAATATTAGTAAAAAATCTGATGTGGCCAGCACATGACCTCTCGCCATTTTTGAATCAAAAATTTACAGGTTGACACAAAAAAGTATGAAAAAAAATTATATTTTTGTAAATCTGGCAACAATGGCAAAAGTTTAGAAAATTTTAATGAGATGAAAATAAACTGTAGGGTATACAAAATATATGTGTAAAACTTTATTGCCGTTTTGTATAATAATGGCGTCATCACCCATAGCAACTGCCACTTCCGGTTGTGCGATTGGCACCAAAATCTAATCAGATCTAATCTAGGGTATCAGAATCCTGTATGCAAAATTTCAAATTTTTTTATTCAGTAGTTTTTGAGTTATCGTTACTACAACATCCATCCAAACACACACACACACACACACACACACACACACACACACACACACACACACACACACACACACACACACACACACACACACACACACACACACACACACACACACACACACACACACACACACACACACACACACACACACACACACACACACACACACACACACACACACACACACACACACACACACACACACACACACACACACACACACACACACACACACACACACACACACACACACACACACACACACACACACACACACACACACACACACACACACACACACACACACACACACACACACACACACACACACACACACACACACACACACACACACACACACACACACACACACACACACACACACACACACACACACACACACACACACACACACACACACACACACACACACACACACACACACACACACACACACACACACACACACACACACACACACACACACACACACACACACACACACACACACACACACACACACACACACACACACACACACACACACACACACACACACACACACACACACACACACACACACACACACACACACACACACACACACACACACACACACACACACACACACACACACACACACACACACACACACACACACACACACACACACACACACACACACACACACACACACACACACACACACACACACACACACACACACACACACACACACACACACACACACACACACACACACACACACACACACACACACACACACACACACACACACACACACACACACACACACACACACACACACACACACACACACACACACACACACACACACACACACACACACACACACACACACACACACACACACACACACACACACACACACACACACACACACACACACACACACACACACACACACACACACACACACACACACACACACACACACACACACACACACACACACACACACACACACACACACACACACACACACACACACACACACACACACACACACACACACACACACACACACACACACACACACACACACACACACACACACACACACACACACACACACACACACACACACACACACACACACACACACACACACACACACACACACACACACACACACACACACACACACACACACACACACACACACACACACACACACACACACACACACACACACACACACACACACACACACACACACACACACACACACACACACACACACACACACACACACACACACACACACACACACACACACACACACACACACACACACACACACACACACACACACACACACACACACACACACACACACACACACACACACACACACACACACACACACACACACACACACACACACACACACACACACACACACACACACACACACACACACACACACACACACACACACACACACACACACACACACACACACACACACACACACACACACACACACACACACACACACACACACACACACACACACACACACACACACACACACACACACACACACACACACACACACACACACACACACACACACACACACACACACACACACACACACACTAACACACACACACACACACAGACATCATCGCGAAAATATTAAAATCGTATTCTAGGGACCCCAAAACGTGTTTATCAATTGAAAACTCACTACCCAATTTTTAGCATGATTCCTATACCTCTCTTATCTGAAGGGCGAGAGGTAAAAACGAGAAAAAATAAATATACTAGAAAAAACTGGAAGATTCAAATAATCAGAAAGAAAAATCAAAAAATTTTGGAAAAAATTTTTTATAAAAAACCCAAAAAAAAACGAAAAAGAAATTGCACAAATTCCAAGCAAACGAAAAATATCATAAAAAATCGCAAAAATTCCAAAATTTCGCAAAAAAAAATCGAAAAAATTGGAGAAATAAGAAAAAAAATTAAAAAAAAAATTAGAAAAAAAGCTAGAACATCAATAAGACAAAAAATGAGGAAAAATTGGTAAAAAATCGAATAAAACGCAAGAGATAAGAAAAACAGAAAAAATAAATAAGACAAAAAAAAAGCAAAAACGAGAAATATTAGTAAAAAACGAGAAAAAATAAATAAACTAGAAAAACTGGAAGATTCAAATAATCAGAAAGAAAAATCAAAAAAATTTGGAAAAATAAGTGTAAAAATCGCGAAAAAAATCACAAAAAAATGAAAAAGAAGTCGCAAAAAATGCAATCAATCAAAAAATATCGCAAAAAATCACAAAAAAATTCCACAAAATTGCAAAAAATCGCAAAAATATCGCAATAAAATTCCAGAAAATCAAAGGAATAAAAAAATTAGAAAACGAAAGAAACAAATAAAAAAAACAGAACAATGAGAAAAAATGAGAAAAAAAATTATAAAAAATAAAAAATAAATAAAAAAAAAGCGTTTGTTTACAATATTTTTCGATCGTTTCTGGTTTTTGTGACTTCTTTTTCGTTTTTTTTTTGTCTTGGGCGTTTTATATGACCAATATTATTTTTGCTCAAATATTTCATGGCGGTCTGATAAAATCATCTCAGTACTTAAAAAACAAAGTCAAAATTATGATGATAATTTTATCTTAAGAGGCCCACACACCACGTGACTATTGTGTTTGCCGGTTGGAAAATTACCCAAGGAAAATGTGCTTCTATTCTAAAAAATTGGGTGTAAAAATTTTTTTTTAGTATTTTCCGGTTAATTTAAATAATCCTACCTTCCAGTCCAATTTTTTCTACTCAGAACAGGGTAGAGCGCCATAAAACACAATTATTCGTATTTGGACGAGAACTCGCCTAATATAGCAACTAAAAATATGCGGTTTTTTCATGATATTTAAAATATTTATGGGTAGAACGCGTCTGTGCTACATTTTTCAAATTTGTCTTGAGAAAAAAGTTGATAGTCGTATCACTTTTACTAAAATTATTTAAAAAAAAGTGCCAGAGACGCACTCAAAAGAATTAACTACAGAATCGATCACTGAAAACCGCAGCTTCCTATCTTTAAAATTAACGAAGCGCTCGTCCAAAAAGGATTTCAGGCAAGATATCATATGTTATTGGCGCCTCTTAAATATGCTATTTTTGTCTTAATTTGTACTTATTGATTATTGTTAGCATTGATGGTGGTGGTGATATTGGCTGATTTTTACCTCTCGACCTTCAGATAAGAGAGGTATAGGAATCATGCTAAAAATTGGGTAGTGAGTTTTCAATGGATAAACATGTTTTAGGGTCTCTAGAATACGATTTTAATATTTTCGCGATGATGTCTGTGTGTGTGTGTGTTAGTGTGTGTGTGTGTGTGTTAGTGTGTGTGTGTGTGTGTGTTAGTGTGTGTGTGTGTGTTTGGATGGATGTTGTAGTAACGATAACTCAAAAACTACTGAATTAAAAAACTTGAAATTTTGCATACAGGATTCTGATACCCTAGATTAGATCTGATTAGATTTTGGTGTCAATCGGACAACCGGAAGAGGCACTTGCTATGGGTGATGACGCCATTATTATAGAAAACGGCAATAAAGTTTTACACATATATTTTGTATACCCTATAGTTTATTTTCATCGCATTAAAATTTTAGAAACTTTTGCCATTGTTGACAGATTTACAAAAAAGTAAATTTTTTTCATACTTTTTTCTGCCACCGTGTAAATTTTTGATTCAAACATGGCGAGAGGTCATGTGGTGGCCACATCAGATTTTTTGAAAATGTTTTCATGGGTATTTTTGCACCGCTCGAAGGACATTCCGCTGTGCGTATATAAATTTATTAGGCAGCGCACAATGGCGTATCTTAAGGGTATCATAGGCTTAATTAAAATTTATTTTAGATACTTATATGCTTAAAATAGTCAACATTGTAATAATATTTTTTTGATTATTATAAATATTTTTTTGTGGATATTCTACGAAGCCAGTCCTGTTGAGTTAACGAGCCAAACAATTTGATTGTAAAGTGTTCGCAAGCTACTCCAAAAGCGCAAATTCCCTCGAGTAATAATAGTAATATTTATTGAAGAAGATTACTAAGACAAACCAGTAAAATAATAAGTTGTTTATGGGCTTTATAACATGGAAGGGTCGGGATACTCTTATTGAAACTTCGAATTACGTTCAATCAACATAACGCTAAATTTTCGAACGCCACGAAGATTAAATAAAGATAGGGCTTTATTCAGCTATAAAGTTTAATTTTTTTTTTGTTTGTGTAATGTTTGTTCAAGAAATAATGTTGGGAATATAAACCTCGTTGTAAGGATAGTTGTTTGATGGCTATAAAATTTAGTTAGTATATATTTTTAAAGACATAATGATATATACTTAACACACAAAACTATAAAAGATGTTTTGCTAGAATCTTAACAAAGGGATATATCTTTAGGTTATATATTTAAAATAATTTAACATAAGTATACGAACAATCATAGTTGTCTTTATAATTTTTAAATACGTAATGATATTATTTTTTGTTCTTGTTTTTACCCTAGTAATCTTAAATGTTTAAAAATATCGTCACTACTAACCAATACTACACTTTTTTTAAAATAATACTACTTAATTAATTTAAAGCATAATACCAGTTTTTTTCCTGATCAGAAATTGTATGCAAGACTGAACTCCTGAAATCAGGATGTCCCTCGATTATTACTTAGACAGAAGTACTTCATATTTAAGTGATTCAAAATTCTTAGTAGTAAAATAGCCAAGTCACATTCTCATCTAAACGTCAATAGACAAATCCAAAAGCCAATACTTTCAAAAATCACTTGGATCATTTTCCTGAAAATGAAAAATTTAACACACCACACTTTTTAAAACTGACACAGAGGATATAGTTGAAAAAAAGCAACAGTGCATTTTTCCACATTCGAACTGAGAAAATAGCAACAATGCAATTTTCCACATTCGAATTTGAAAAAAAGCAACAATGCATTTTTCCACATACAAATTTAAAGAAATAAAGCAACAATGCATTTTTACGCCATAATATTTGTAAAAAGAAAATAACAAAGCATTTTTCCACATTCGAACTGAGAAAATAGCAACAATGCAATTTTCCACATTGGAATTTGAAAAAAAGCAACAATGCATTTTTCCACATACAAATTTAAAGAAATAAAGCAACAATGCATTTTTACGCCAGAAAATTTGTAAAAAGAAAATAACAAAGCATTTTTCCACATTCGAACTGAGAAAATAGCAACAATGCAATTTTCCATATCCAAATTTGAAAAACAAAGGAACAATGTATTTTTCTACATACGAATTTGGAAAAAAAAGTAACAATGCATTTCATTTTTGCACCATAAAATTTGTAAAAGCAAAATAACGAAGCATTTTTCCACATACTAATGTGAAACAAAAAACTACAACGGGTTTTTTCACACACTAACTAGGATAGTAGCAACAATGCAATTTTCCACATCAAAAAATTTGAAAAATAAAGCAATGCATTTTTCTACATTCGAATTTGAAAAAAAGCAACAATGAATTTTTCCACATACACATTTGAAAAAATAAAGCAACAATGCATTTTTACGTCAGAAAATTTGTAAAAAGAAAATAACAAAGCATTTTTCTACATTCGAACTGAGAAAATAGCAACAATGCAATTTTCCATATCCAAATTTGAAAAACAAAGCAACACTGCATTTTTTCACATACGAATTTGAAAAATAAAGCTACATGCGTTTTATCACACACTAACTAGGACAGTAGCAACAATGGAATTTTCCACATCAAGAAATTTGAAAAACAAAGCAACCATGCATTTTTCCACATTCGAATTCGAAAAACAAAGCAACAATGCATTTGTACATGCACCAGAAAATTTGTAAAAACAAAACAACAAAGCATTTTTCTTAATACTAATTTGGAAAAAAGCAACAATATATTTTTCCACATTCGAACTGAGAAAATAGCAACAATGCAATTTTCCGTATCAAAATTTGAAAAATAAAGCAACAATGAATTTTTTCACATACGAATTTGAAAAAATAAAGCTGCAATGCATTTTTCCGCATATAAATTTGAAAAGCAAAGCAACAATGCTTTTTTCTACATACTAATTTGGAAAAAAACCAACAATACATTTTCCGCAGTCGAATTTGAGAAAAAGCAACAATGTATTTTCCATATTCGAACTGAGAAAATAGCAACAATGCAATTTTCCATATCCAAATTTGAAAAACAAAGCAACAATGTATTTTTCTACATACGAATTTGGAAAAAAAGCAACAATGCATTTTTCCACTTTCGAACTGTGAAAATAGCAACAATGCAATTTTCCATTTCCAAATTTGCAAAATTAAACAAGAATGCATTTTTACACATACTAATTTGAAAAACAAAATAACAACGCATTTTTCAACCCACAGAAAAACCTCAAATGGCTTAGCAGGAAAATAATGTAGTTTTTATCCGAGCTACTGTGAAACTGGAGGGTTTTTACGGGTTTTTACGATTTTGTACGATTTTTTATGATTTTTTATGATTTTTCAAGGTTTTTTCAGTTTTTTTACGGATTTTAAAAAATTGAGAAAGATAGGAAAATTTGAAAAAAATTGTACAAAATCGTAAAATTTTTTAAAAAAACGTAAAAAAACCGTAAAACCAGGCAAAAGTAGTAAAACTTAAATAATTTAAAAAATTGAGAAAGAGAATAAATTGAAAAAATTATAAACAAAAAAGTAAAAAAAAACAGGCAAAAGTCATAAAATCTCGTAAACAATTTAAAATAATTGAGAAAGAGAAAAAAAATGGAAAAAATCATAAAAAAATCGTAGGAAATATTAATAAAAAACGTAAAAAATCGTAAAAAATAGAAAAAAAATCGGAAAAATCGTAAAAAATTGTTAAAAAATCTTTAAAAAAATCGTAAGAAACTGGTAAAACGTCGTTAAATTTCGTAAATAATGCTAAATAAGCGTAAAACATGATAAAAAATCGTAAAAAATCGTGAAAAATCCTAAAAAACTTAAAAGAAACTGGAAAAATCTGGAAAAAATGGAAAAAATGGATAATATCGGAGAAGATCGAAAAACGCGAGTAAATTAGAAAATATCGACAAAAAAATTGAGAGAAAAAAATTTTTAAAAATTGTGCAAAATCGTAAAAATTTGTAAAATAAATGTAAAAAAACGTAAAAAAGTGTAAAACCAGGAAAAAAGTCGTAAATTTAAAAAATTGAGACAGAAAAAAAAATGGAAAAAACCGTAAAAACCGAAAAGAAACTGGAAAACCCTGGAACAAATGAAAAAAGAGGGATAATATCGGAAAAGATCGAAAAACGTGAGTAAACTTAAAGAAAATAAAATCAAATCGAAAAAAATCATAAGAAATCGTAAAAATTGTAAAAAAACGTAAAATACAGGCAAAAAGTTGTAAACTTTCGTAAACAATATAAAAAAATTGAGAAAGAGAAAAAAATTTACAAAATCGTGAAAAAATGTAAAAAATCGTAAAAAAGTGTAAACCAGGCAAAAAGGCGTAAATTTTCGTAAATAATTTTAAAACATTGAGAAAGGCAAAAAAAATGGAAAAAATCGTAAAAAAACCCAAAAAAAAAACGGTCAAAAAGGGACGAAAAACGGGAGTAAATTACAAAAAATCGAAAGAAATAAAATAAAACTGAAATAAATAATAAAAAATCGTAAAATTTTTGGAAAAAAACAAAAAAAGACGAAAGAAATGGGGAAAAATAAAAAAATAGGAAGAAAGACACTAAAAAATTTAATTTCAATAAAAATGTATAATAAAATCAATTTTTTCTTAAAATTTGAATCTCAACTGACAGAAGCGAAACTTTTTGTCATAAACAGATAATCGCAGCCAGAGGACTGTTTAAATCATTACGGTTATTTACGTTACTTGGACATGCACCACAAATTAGATGATATGTTATATTACTTTTTTTATTTTTTTCCAGGTCACTTTTGTTATACTTTACAATACTTCTTCAGTAGCTAATGAAAAATGTCATTCTGATTAGGTCTGATTAAAATATCTTCATAGCATTATATCCGTTGCGTATAGTTCTTATGTTTATTGCTAAAGTAAATTTTTCGGGGCTTAGTAATAAAAACATCATATGTTTTTACTACGTGTAATATTTTAATTATTATTCTAATATTAAATTTTATTTTAATAATTTTAACAGACCTTTGAAAAAAATTTTGGAAAGTTATTATATTGGCCATAAACGATATATTTATACAGGATATAAAGTATGTACATTAATTTAGAGTTAAAAAGTAAACAGCGTAATCAAATTCCACTTCCTCGTTCACTTTAATTTTATAAAGTTTTGGAAAGCAGTTTATCCAGTTAGTTTATCTAAAATAAAATTATCGGTTACGAATAGAGTTTCAGCATCCAATGAATGAGTTTAATGAAATGTACTTAGAGTGCGATTACAGACTGCACCAAGGTTGTATAAATTGGGGTGTTTTCAATTAAAACTTCGAGAAACTAACGGAAATTAAAGTTAAGTTTTGCTCTAGCTATCTGACATCAAATTACTTTTAGAAATCAAACTGAATCGTCATTGTGTAATGTTTGTTACTTCGGATGGCATTATTGTGATCTCCTTTTACAGTTTGGAACTAAAACGGATTTGTCGTGGAAACAAAAATTTACTTAAACTTAGTTTTAAATCCATAAATAAATAAAATTTACATGGAAATTCGATACAACATAAAAATAGTAAAACTCCAGAGCAGAAAAAGATAACTAACTCCGAATATCTAACTTTATTACACCAACCTGATAAAACTTTTAAATTTAATTTTTCTCTAGGGAACGTATTGTGATAAAATATGAAAGTTTCCGGCTTAGTTGAATTCATAAATTTTTAAAGATATAACTTACAGTTTCAAGTACATTAAAAAGTTATACAAAGGATAGCACAATTTATTGGCGAAAGAAAAGATTCAAAAACAACCAATTTATTTTATGCGAAAATATACAGTGTGGCGCAAATTTAATTCAATACTATTGGTTGGTTAAATGTGAAACGTATTTAAAAGGTTTTTTCAAAATTAAAATATCAGATCCGGTTTCCAATATATTTGGGAAAAAAACTCGTAGGTCAGATATCTCTTAACACAGTTTATTCAATTTTTTAAACAACGTTTCGTCTTTGAAGTACCACCCTCAACTATTTTTTTTAAATACAGAACATTTTATTTCATCTTTGAAATTCCCATTATTTTCCTTATCCAATCATGTAGAACACTTTATTTGTTTATTAGATTTCGATAATGAACTATACTTTTGGAATTTTTCTAAGTACGGTACTGTTCAGTTTTATCATGAAAATATGAGTACAAAAATTATAAAATATCTTGAAAAAGGTTGAGGATAATTCACAATGACTATTTAGTTTAATACATTGTAATTTCTAGTTACCTGTTATAATTCAATAATTGAAGTTTAAATAAATTTTATATTTTTTTTGATTGTAGTTATTTAAGAAAATTTAATTCAGATCATTCAAAATTTAAAATATTCTAAAAATTTTGTCAAATTTGACATTTTCTTATATTGTCAGTTTTGTTATTTTTACTCGTTATAATAATTTAATTGTCAGAATTTAAAATATACAAAATAGTTGTCATATTTGATATTTTCATTATTTAAATGTCATAATTTTGACATTTATACTCGTTTTATTAATTTTTGTGAATATTTAAAAATATACAAAATTTAAGTTACTAAAGAATTTGTCAAATTTGACATTTTCTTAAATATATTGTCAGTTTTGTTATAATAATTTAATTGTCAAAATTTAAAAATATACAAAATAATTTGTCAAATTCTTTATTTTTATTATTTAAATGTCATAATTTTGACTTTCATATTTGTTTTATTAATTTAATTATTAAAATATCAAAATATGTAAAATAATTTGTCAAATTTGACATTTTCTTAATCAAAATTTAAAAAATACTAAAAAAATTTTCAAATTTGAGATTTTCTTAAATATTGTCAGTTTTGTTATTTTTACTCGTTATAATAATTTAATTGTCAAAATTTAAAATATACAAAATAATTTGTCAAATTTGTTATTTTCATTATTTAAATGTCATAATTTTGACTTTTATATTTGTTTTATTAATTTAATTATTAAAATTTCCACAAATAAATAAAAGAATTTGTCAAATTTGACATTTTCTCAATCAAAATTTAAAAAATACTTAAGAATTTTCTGAAATATATTGTAAGTTTTAAAGCGGTATTTGACCTTGGATAAAAAATGTTATAAAGCTTTTTTACATTTTTAATAATTAAGGTCTTAATTAAATATAACGAAAATCGTCAATTTCGGTTTTTTCTACGAAAACCGGACCTGATATTTTAATTTTAAAAAACCATTCAATTCGTCTTGAATATACGCATTTTTTACCGAACTTATATATAACTATTAACAATATCCCAACAGTGTTCAATTAAATTTTAGCCACCCTGTATATTAGTAATAATATATTATGTAACGAGCATTTAATGATAACTATCAAGGTCAAAGTATGATAATTGAATAATAGTTATTAAATGTAAGTTATATACACTATTTTTTCTACGACTACTTATAATAATGAAAAATAAGAACTTTGTTTAAATGTTTTAAAATGGAATTATGACTTATAATTAGAAAAAATTATCACAAAACAACAACAAAATCAAGGATTAACAAAAAAAAAGAAACCAAACTAGAATAATTCTTTTTTTACTTTTATTTAAAATTTTTCAAATTTACTTTTTTAAAATACTCTCGTATTTTTAATTAAAATATCAATTTAAAATTATATTTTTTTTCTCAGGGATGGATGGATCACTTGTTTTATCCCAAATTTTGTATTTTTATTATTTTTTTATTGAATTTTTCATAAATATCATTGTTTTAATAAATAAATTTTAGTAGTAATTTATAAAAAAATAAAAAAATATCTGATCAAAGCAATTACAAATAAAAACAAAATTGTATCACACTTTTTGGGATTATAAATTGTTTTGTATTATTATTATTTATATAAAAGCCTCAATATTGATTTCCTAATGGCAAAAAAGAATTTCTCAGCCCCATATTTAACAAGTCCGAAAATGCAAAAAATCCCATCTGGACGTCCGGATATAAACACAATAGCTCTCGAAAGAAAGCTCCGATCGAGCTCGGATTTCCATTTTAGTTATAGTTAGTTTTAAATTTGAGCAGAATCGGGCCGGCCCTTCCGGTACCTGTGAGCAAACGAAAATGATTTTTATAAATGAAAAATTACATATTTTTCTAATCACTTAGTAGATTTTTGATTTTTTTCACATTAATATAGTTTACTGGATTTAGCAACTTTTACAACGAATAAAATTTTATGTCAGATAAAAAATACAGGGTGTGCAAATAAAAATGATTTTTATCAATGAAAATTTACATTTTTTTCTAATCACTCAGTAGGTTTTTGATTTTTTTGACATTAATGAAGTCTATTGGGTTTAGAAACTTTTACAACCAATAAATTTTTTGTCAAATAAAAAATACAGGGTGTGAAAAGGAAAATGATTATGCTTAATGAAAATTTACATATTTTTCGAATCACTTTGTAAATTTTTGATTTTTTTGCGTATTAAAATAGTTAGGATTTGGCAAATTTTACAATGAATAAAATTGTTTGTCAAATAAAAAATACAGGGTGGGCAAAAAAAATGATTTTTATTAATGAAAATTTACATATTAATCTAATCACTCTGTAGATTTTGGATTTTTGTCACATAAATATAATTTATTCGATTTAGCAACTTTTACTATCATTAAAATTTTTTGTCAGAAAAAAAATACAGGGTGTGCAAAGGAAAATTATTTTTATTAATGAAAATTTACATATTTTTCTAATCATTCAATAGATTTTTGATTTTTTTCACATTACGAAAGTTTATTGAATTTAGCAACTTTTACAACGAATAAATTTTTTTGTCAAATAAAAAATACAGGGTGTGAAACGGAAAATGATTTTGGTTAATGAAAATTTACATTTTTTTTTGAATCACACTGTACATTTTGTTTTTTTACATTAATATAGTTTCTGTAAACATGAACAGGACCGTACTTGGAAAAATTCCTAAAGTACAATGCAATTAAGTTTTCTTCATGGTTCAAAGATGAATTAAAAAGTACAGGTCCGTATTTTTAAAAAATAGTTGAGGGTGGCCCTTCACGACATTTGGCCTTCAATAAAAAAGTGTCAATTTCGGTCTTTCCAAAATATCTCTGAAACCAAACGTGATATTTTCATTCAGAAAAAAACAATTCGTCTAGAAAATATACATTATATTTATTTGTGTTATAATTTTAAAGAAGAAATTTTAATAAAATCTTTAATTTCATAAATTCTCGAAGTTAGTAATTGAACATTATTTTTATCTCAAAGCCTTATTTATTTTATTACATTATATATATATTCTTTTTTTTTGTAGCTGCAGTCTTTATTCGATTTGAAGTAACGTGTCGTGTCTTTTTGTGTCTCTTTCGGTTTTGCCTTTGTTGTGTTTTCCAATTGTTTCGCTCGATGGCATCGAAAGGGGGATTTCGAACTGAGTTTTTGGTCTATACGTTACGAAAACAGTCGGAATGCAGCCTTTCAGACTTCATTCAGTCAGAAAGGAAAGGCTAATATAGAATTCCGAGTTAGCCTCCAGCAGATATAGAATATTGAGTTTTTTTATTTTGATTTTTCAATGAAATTTAACCTCACGCACGAGATATCCGGTTTTAAAAGTATAAAGCCTCAATGATCCTTTTATATCAGTTAAACTGAATATTATACCAACTAAATGCAACAAGACCCTCTTTGCTCTCGAAATGGTGAAAAACAAATATTTATCAACTTGTAAGTATCGTTCCGGCTGTTTCTGATATTGAACGCTTTTAATCCGATTAGGAATTTATCGTTTAGGAAACCGGGATAGGAATGGCACGGATTTCCAACCCGATATTGACATTAGGGAATTATGCATTCGGCTGACGATGCGAAAGCACAATTAGATTTTAGTACACCTTTATACCTGTTTATGAGTTAAATAAAGATGGGATATGATAGATGGTTAAATATTTATATTTATATATTGTTTTAATTAAAGGTCTTTTAATAAACCAAAGTCTAGTACCACAAATTTTTTAATAATTGATTGAGGAAAAACTGGCAACTAGTTTCGGCACAAATATGCCATCATCATGCCTATAATACAAACGTTGCAATTAAACCGAGAATATTTAGCGAAATACATTGAGACTTACCAACTAAAATTACATAAGTTGTGAAAAATTTGAAGTACTAAAACATGGTTAGAGTTCGTTTAACCATTCTCTGCCATTACATCATACATTGTCCTATTTGATCTCTCAAACATAAAATAGATGAGATGGATTTATGACGTCATTAACGTATTTCTTAACTAATGTAGACGTAAATGTTATTTATTACTTTTGACAGTTCAATTAATTTTTCATTGTCAAAATTCCTTCCCGGTATAATGAGAAAGAGCAAGGTTTAATTTTGAGGTTGATTAATTACTTTTCAAGAGAAAGAGATGCAGGAATACCGCTTTTACCGCTAAATGCAGTCTACAACGTTTGGGTTCACCCTAAAAAAATAATCTTATAATACATTTTTAATATATATTATATAATTCGCAATTTAATCACGATCCGTAATTTTTTTAATTTGGTCAAAAATCATGCTCAGGGACGTTAAACATCTCCAAACTTGAAATTAAAAACAAATCAGTTAACAAATAACAAATTAAAACAAATTACTAAATTATGTAAAAAGGTATGCAACGCATAAAGCAAAATGCAATTTTTGCCATTACCAACTTATTCATAACCTACAAACACACCTTAACATGCGTCATTGAAAACAATCTTGAACATATGTCATTAGTTATATTTTTATTTTAAGATTAAGTGTAAAATAACATTCAAATAAAATATGACAAACGTAAAACATCAGAATACGTCACCGATAATGACGTAACGCCAGAGGATGATTAAACAAACTCTATGTGTACGCACTTAAAATTAATAAGGGTGGGAGAAAGAAAACTTGGGAGTTTAAATGTGGTACTGGAAAAAATATTAAAGGTCATTGAAACATAGGTAAATTTGAAACTGGATAAAATAGATCCAGTGAAAAAGGAGCCATCTTGTGGCATGGTAAGCAAAAGGTGAGGATAATCAGAAAAAGCCGAAAGACCCGAAACATTGGATTAAATAGAGGTGAAGCACAGGTAAGCTTAAGTAAAATTACGTTTAATATTCGGTCTAAGACCCAGTTTAAGGTCTTTAAAATTTGTTTTGTTTCTTACCGTGGAGCAGTGTTGGGCAAAATTAATTTGTTCGTACAATTAACGATTAACAAGTAATTAATTGTTAATTGTTAATCGTGAGTACTACAATTACCAATTAATTAATTGTTACCAAAAATAATAGATAGTCACGCCATATATCGTATGGTTGATGAGTACCAACCGGGCAAGCCGTTTATCAGAATACAATTCTGTAAACGGGTCTATCCAAGTACAACTTGGTAGCCAGCAGATGGCTTTACCCATCATCCATCATAATGCCTAGGGGGCAAGCGGGCACCTCGCAATAATATCAACAACAAAGACAGTAAGTTTTTGAAACTATGCACTCCGACAAAGTGCCACTGAAGATTCCGAAAGGATGAAACATGTATGGTAATGGTCGGAGTGCATAGTTTCAAAAACTTACTATCTTTGTTTTTGATATTATTGCGAGGTGCCCGCTTGCCCCCTAGGCATTATGATGGATGATGGGTAAAGCCATCTGCTGGCTACCAAGTTGTACTTGGATAGACCCGTTTACAGAATTGTATTCTGATAAACGGCTTGCCCGGTTGGTACTCATCAACCATACGATAGATGGCGTAACTATCTATTATTTTTGGAATACATAGAAATACTTGGGGTATTCAGACAGAGTGAGTTTTTGAAATTATGCATTCCGACAAAGTGCCACTGAAGATTCCGAAAGGATGAAACATGTATGGTAATGGTCGGAGTGTAGTTTCAAAAACTTACTGTCTTTGTTTTTGAAATTAATTGTTAATTGTGACTATCACATTGTTAGAGAAAATCATAAAATGGCTGCTTCAGATGACTGACGAGATTTTTGACTATGCATGGTCTGATTTGGAATCTGAGATAAATTCAAGATGGCTGACGAGATTTGTGATTGCTAGTTCTATGTTCATCCTTACCAAGGTTAAGGGACTTTAGATATAAAAATTACAGATCAGAATACGCAACGTACTATACTGTAACTTTGACACTGAAATAAACTCTAAACTAATTTAAAATAAGAAGAAGCGCCTATGTGCTGGATCCAAAGTCCCCAAAGTTTGTTTTTAAAAAATGATTTTTTACTTAAATTTATTTTTTGCTTGTAGTATTCTAGCAATTCTACCATGAATCTTAAATTTATTAATTTTGACAAAAAATTCATAATCTCTTACCCCAAAAACATCCACATATCGTCTGCCATCTTAAATTTATTAATTTTGACAACAAATTTAATCTTAGAACCACAATTACACTTCTCGTCCGCCATCTTGTAGCGTAGCCCCCATTTTGTTTTTCTCTAATAAAAATTGGAAGTTAGGACCAAAAACCAATTTTGGGTGATTTCTGTATACAATTGTAACCTACATGGCGTTTAGAAACCTTAAATAAATAATTTTTATGGCACCACAAAGTTTCATAAAACTTACAACGGACCGGTTAATTGTTAGTTTTAATTGTTTTATATAATGATTAAAAAAGTTAATTGTGATTAATTTAATTGTGATTGATTTAATTGAAAGTTGCACTTAATATTGCTTAATCTAAATAAATTAATTGTAAAGTGCAATTAACTATTAATTGTGAATACTTTTAAATTGCAAGTGAATTAATTGCAATTAATTTTTAAATCAATTAATCAATTGATTGAATTTTTTTAATTGATTAATGCCCAACATTGCCGTGGAGTGATATACACACGTAAAATGAAATGATGGAAAATATATCTCGAGTGGGTTGTCTCAAAAATTCCTGGCCATGATTGATTAAAAATTGAAAAATGACTTTTTATTAAATATTGCACTCATGACTTTAACGAATAAATTTAATACCAACCGAAAGTATGAAGCCTATAGAATATACAAACGTTGGGTGGTCTATTTTTTTCCTGACGTTACTACTGGGTTGGCAGGTATAAACAGGTAAATCGATAATAGTTATTTTCACCTATTTGTTTAATAAATGAATCTTATTTAATTGCGAATACCATGATAAAGGGTTTTCTGTAAAAAATTCGGCCTGAATGACGATTGTCGAGTTTTGAAAGGTAAAATTGCGTGCGATAGAAGAGGACGCAGCGTTATATTAAGTAGCTAAGCAAAGCAAAGGTACTTATTGACTTTAGAATGTCCGTCCGTCCGTCTTTTTGTCTGTCTGTCTAAGATCGTCTACCTACTATTTTCAGGGACCTAAATTAACTACAATCGCCTGTCTGTCTGTAGCTGAGCTACTTAGATACTATTATCTTGCAGGATTTATTTACTCTTGCTATTAATATATTTTTAAAATAAAAATACAAGTACTAGACGATTTTTAAATAGTGTATTTAATATTAGTACTTAAATGGTCAGAATCTATAATATAAGCGGCAAAGTCCTGACTGATTGACTGACTGACTGACATAGAATCAACGTAGAGCAAAATCTACTGAACCCAGAGACTTGAAATTTTGAGAAGAAAGGATTTTGCAAAATTTTCATTTTAAGGGGCTGAAAATTTACTTTTCAAATTTTGAAATGTCAAGTTTGACACCATTTTTTTGATGTGTCATTTGATAAAAGTTTTGTGTTCAAAGGTTATGTTTTTTTATATATGACCAGAACTGACAGATCGGTAGTAGATTTCTGAAAGTATACAGAAAAATAAGAAACAGTAGCAAGAAAAGGAGATTATACAGGATATAGGGAAAAATAGGAAAAAAATGAGAAAACAAGGAAAACAGGAAAAAGTAAATAAAGATAGGGAGAAATACGGAAAAGTTGGAAAATTGGGGTAAAACAGGGAAAAAATAGGGCAAAATGAATAAAAACGGACAAAAATTGGGCAAAACAGAAAAAGTAGGATGAAATATGGAAAATTACTGAAAATTTGGAAAATTACGAAAAAATACGGAAACAGGCAAAAATAAGGCAAAATAGATAAAAAAAGGGAAAAGCATGAAAAAAAAACAGCGAAAAATATGAAGAAATAAGGCAAAATAGAGAAAATGGGCATATGAAGGAAAAAATAGGGCAAAATAGGGAAAAATATGAAAAAATAAGGCAAAATGGAGAAAAACAGGGAAAATGGGAAAATAAGTCAAAATGAGGAAAATAGTAAAAAGTATGACAAAATAGGGAAAAATGGTGAAAAGTAAGTTAATTATGGGAAAAATAGACAAGGGCAAAAAAAGAGTGAATAAGGGTAAAATAGGAAAAAATAGGAAAAAGATCGGAAAAAATAAGAAAAACAGGAAAAATGGAGAAATAATAAAAAAGTAAAAAATTGAAAAAAATTGGAAAAAATCGGAAAAAAATTGGAAAAAAAAACATGGTGGGAAATATTGAAAAATTGGGAAAAGTTGGAAAATTAGGTTAAAATATGGAAAAATAGGGCAAAATGGAAAAAATAGGGAAAAGTAGTGCGAAATAGAGACAAATAATGAAAAATTATGAAAAACAGGAAAAAATAGCGCAAAAGAAGTAATAGAAAAAATAAGGAAGAATAAGGAGGAACTTTGAAAATAAAAAATGAAAAATAAAAGAAAAATAGGAAAAAAAGAACAAAAAACAGGAAAAACTGGAAAAAATAAAAAATTAAGTGAAGTTAGTTTAAGTCATAAAAAAATCCCAAAACAGCCACTGTTACTTTTAAATTTGCTCCTTGTTTTGTTAAATATTGTCTGTATTAAGACCTATTATTATTAAGATTCATTATGACTATAAAATTCTCATAAAGCCTGTCCTGGATTTATCCACATGGGAAATATAAATTATAGTCAACAAACGTGTATATTTCCTTCACGGCGGCCTTAGCCTAACTCGATTCCGTAGGAACAGGGTAAGGCTTGTTTATTCGGTGCCCTAGACACCTGATAAAAATTTGTGAAATGTGTGTAGAGGACATAAAACCGTAACGGTGTGATGTAGGCTGTGTAATTGTGTGTTGGGGATTACTAGCCTGGAAAATGGCTCGTGTTTATTCTTGCATTTTACCCTCAGTATGTAACCGATATTTGGATGTTTTTTTTATCTCTCAAAATATTTCATCATCCATATCATTCACATTTAAATTAAATCTTCATTATTTAAATATTAGCTAATGCATAACTCTACCTCTAACAATATTTTAAACCGAGAAGTAGCAAAGTTTTGTTACTTGGAGTAAAGTATCAGGACTGTAGAATTTTTGTTCAAAAAAAAATAGAATGCGGTTCAATTCAAAAATCGGGATAGCAAAAATAATTTCTGTAAAAATAACATTTTGAAAATTAAACATGTCAAAATTTAAGCACTATACAGGGTGTTTTTTTAAAAAGTTTCCACCCCAGATTTAGGCTTACCCAATAATTTTTATCAAAAATGGCGAGACACGTCGATTTTTGATTTGAGGGGGACAAAATTTTTGATAACAAACATCACTCTAACGTCAACCCACTTCACCCCTCGCCCCTCAACTTTAAAATTTAAATAGGGAACATACCATGTGTGGCACATCAGAGGAAAGGTAATTCAATGCAGAATTCAAATCATACCCTTTGTCCAAAAAAATTGAAAATCCACACATTCAGAATTGTAAGAGAACCTCAATAAATTAGCGAAATTTTTCAAAATGTTAGACAAGAATTCCAGGACAGACTTGACTTTTGTTTAGCACACGATGGCAACATTTTGAGCAATTGCTGTAATTTTTTTTTATTTTTACCTTTTTTTAAATACCTAACAATAAACTGATAACTTTATTGATACAAATTATTTAATGTTTTTTTGTCCTAGCAGTGGACAAAGGGTATGATTTGAATTCTGCATTGAATTACCTTTCCTCTGATGTGCCACACATGGTGTATCTCCTATTCAAATTTTCATGTTACGGGATGGGGGTGAAGGGGGTTAAGGTAGAGCGACAAATTTTGTCAAAAATTTCGTTTCCTTTAAATCAAAAGTCGACGTGTCTCACTATTTTCCTCAAAAATTATTGTGCGAGAGTAAAGTGAGGGTAGGAAAAAACACCCTGTATTTCTGTTCAGGGGGTAGTAAAAAAATTAAACTTAGTGATTTGAATTCTGCATTGAATTACCTTTTCCCTGATGTGCCACACATGGTATGTTCACCATTTAAATTTTAAAGTTGAGGGGCGAGGGGTGAAGGGGGTTGACGTTAGAGTGATGTTTGTTATCAAAAATTTTGTCCCCCTCAAATCAAAAATCGACGTGTCTCGCCATTTTTGCCAAAAATTATTAGGTAAGCCTAAATCGGGGGGTGGAAACTTTTTAAAAAAACACCCTGTATAGGGTGTGTCACGTAGACGGTCCATTAGCCATATATGGAAAAGTAAAGGTATTACAAATTTGAAAATTTATTGACACAGGTTTGTCAATACGCTCTATCTAATGAAAATATTTTCAACTTTCGGTTTATACAGGGTGTTCCGAAAGTAACGATTTTGTCGAAATATACACGATTTTGTTATTTTAAATGGAACACCCAGTAGTTTTTTACATTTTTGCGATTTTGAATTGTCTATAACTATTTAGTTTATAATATAAGTGTAATAGGTTTTTGAAATCAGCTTCCCAACTATAAATCTAAAAATGTAAAAACTACAGGGCGTTGCATTTAAAAAAACAAAGTTGAACGTTACTTTTGGAACACCCTGTATAAACCGAAAGTTGAAAATATTTTCATTAGATAGAGCGTATTGACAGACCTTTGTAAATAAATTTTCAAATTTGAAATAGCATAATTTTTCCATATATGGCTAATGGGCCGTCTACGTGACCACACCCTGTATTCTTTTAATTTTTAATTATTTAGTTACGCGCCACCTATATAGCAATGGCCTAATTTCAAACACGGTATAGATCTCTTTCGCGTTAAATTTTGGTCTTACGAACTGAAAAAATATGATTACGAATCGATAAATGTTTGGAAATTTTACTACGGCAGTCGACGTGTTAATGTCGACCAATTATGGAATGGCCAAAACAGCGGCAAACAGTGAAATTTTTTTTTCCGGTGGAAATATTTTTCTCGTATATATTTATTTTATTTTTAAAAGAATATTTAACTAGTGGTCACCTAGTGGTCGAAATTCCTATTTTTGCTTATGTTCTCCATTTTTTCTATATTTCCCCATTTTTTCCATTTTTGAATATATTTTTCCATTTTCTGATTTTTGCATATTTTTTCCTATTTTCACCATTTTTCCTGTTTTTACTGTTTTTTATTTTCCCTCATTTTCCAAATTTTTGAGTATATTTCCTTATTTTCGTATTTATCCATATATTTTTTCCTATTTTTCCCTTTTTTTCCTGTTTTTTTTTTAAATTTGTTTCCTGTTTTTTCTGTTTATTCCATTTTTTCACGTTTTTTACCATTTTTTATTTTTCTCCATTTTCCAAGATTTTCACTTTTTTCCTGTTTTTGGGATTTTTTTATTACTTAAACTAGCTTCACTTGATTTTTTGTATTTTCTCCATTTTGTCATATTTTTTTCCATATAATTTTTCATATTTTTCCCATTTTTTCCAGTTTTTTTACTTTCCCACATTTTTTCCTGTTTTTTCCCTCATTTTTCCAATTCTTGCCTATATTTCCATATTTTACTCTTTATCCATATACTTTTTCCTATTTTCCCATTTTTTCCAGTTATTTATTTTCCCCAATTTTTTCCCGTTTTTCACAATTGTTTTCTGTTTTTTTCCCCATTTGTAAAATTTTTACCCATATTTAAGTATTTTCCCATTGAGCCATATATTTTTCCCCGTTTTCCTGCTTTTTACTGATTTTTCCCCATTTATTTCAATTTTTATTCATATTTCCTATTTCCTGTTTTTTCTTAATTGCTTTCCTATTTTTTCAATTTTTTTCTATTTCCTTAAATTATTTACTATTTTGCCCATTCTTTCCTGTTTTTGAATTGTCCTCATTTTTCCAATTTTTGCACATATTTCCCTATTTTCCTGTTTATCCATATGTTTTTTTCCATTTTTTCCTGCTTTTTTAATTTTTTTCTATTTTCTCTATTTCTATTCAATTTGATTTCTGTTTTTCTTATTACTCCGATTTTTTTGTGATTTTTTGGGTTGTTAAAATTTTTTCTAGTCTTTTCCACATTTTTCTGATTTTTTTTTTCGATTTTTTCTCATCGTTCCTCATTTTTTCATCATTGTTGTTTTTTTCTAATTTTTTCTTATTCCTTTATTTTTTGCGATAATTTGCGATTTTCTTCTCTTATTTTTGGAAGAGAGAAAAAGGTTTTTTTATAGTTTTTCGTTTTTTTTCTCATTTCTATGATTTTTTGTTTTTTTTTCGACTTTTTCTAATTTTTCCTCATTTTTGTTTTCTCATTTTTTATTATTCCTCTGTTTATTTGCGATTTTTTTGCCATTTTCTTTAATTTTGTTGCGATTTTTTTTAATTCATTCGATTTCTTTCATTTTTTTTTATCGTTACAATTATTCTGGTGTTTTGGTTGTTCTTTTTTTTTTGGTTGTTAAAATTTTTTCTCGTCTTTTTCTTATTTTTCTGATTTTTCACATTTTTTCATCATTGTTCTTTTTTTTCTTCTAATCTTATTTTCTATTTTTTACTCATTTTTCTTATTCTTTTAATTTTTTGCGATTATATGCGATTCTTTTCTCGTTTTTTTGAAATTTTGTTGAGATTTTTTTGCAATTTATCTCAATTCTTTCAAATATTTATTTTTTTTTAAATTTTTTGTGTTTTCTTTTGCCATATTTTTCGATTTATTACGTGTTTTCGCGTCGTTTTTGTTTTTGCGATTTTAAGCATTTGATATTTTCGTTTTTTTTCCAAATTTTCCGATTTTTCTTTAAATTTTTTCCGATATTTTCAATTTTTTCTCTCCAAAATTAATGTTTATTAGATTTCGCTTTTTTAACTTCTTTAAAACTACATAAAAAATATTGACTGGTAATCATTTTCATTTATACAATAAAGTGTCTTTTTTCTTCATTTTTTTCTTCAAAGTTCGAGATGTACAAATTAGATGGTTTATTTTATTTTCCGATCTACGATATAAACGAGTACATTAACGAGTACGTTAATTTTCTTCTTTGTTCATGTTTACATCTGGCCTCTATTTAATAAGGAATTCAGTTCGTATATACTGCCATCTCTGATCAAATAATGTAGATATTTTTAATTTATTTTTTTTTTAATAAAATATAGGTTTAAAAAAATTTATAAATATTTTTTCTAGACATATTTGATAACAGACTTTTAAGTGCCAATTTAAAAATTTTACATAATACGTCCCCATTGTCTAGAGGCAGAATCAAGATTTAAAGTTGTTTAAAATATGAACTAACCTACTCACCCTGTTACTATTTATTTTTTACTGGTAATTTGTAAGTGTGAAACCATAAATAATATAAAAAAAAAACGTAATTTAACCATTCTTTATAGTTGGCAATAAATTGTTAGGCTTTACGTAGCGATATGTACGTCGATGTATATTCCACACACCTAATTCGCAAATTCGCAATGTACGTGATGATTTATAGGTAGCACGAGAGAAACCATACTGCGGACATATTGGTACGTGACCAAATTCGGTGATAACCTATTAAGACAACGCTCAAAGCTCTGACACAAGCCCGATTCACTCTATGTACTTTGTCATATTTCACTGGCTTTTCTTTTTTTATTTTCATTAAATGAACTTATATACAAGGAATTTTATGATACAATTTTTTTTTTTAATTAATAATATTTATGAATGAATTTCTATCACTTCTGTGTCTTTTTTAATTTATTTCTAAAAAAAAAAACGAATGACTTAATTATAATTATTTCTTTGACTGTAAAATTCAGATTAACAAAAACTTACAAATCTAGAAAGTATCAGCTTAAATATACTTTTAATGAGTTTTTTGTTCAGCTTTTAGTATTAACGATGAGCTTCAAATTAGTTACAAAACAAAAATTATCTAATACTAACTTTGTAAAATTTCTTTAAAAGATTTTTAATCTGCCTCTGTGACTATTCATTATTTTTTTATCATCGGGTAGACGTTAAATAAACAGTGAGTGTAGCGAGGCGTTAGAGCTTTTAGAGTAATTAAATTTTCAGAAATTAACATACAGAACTTTGATTTATTTAGTCTCGTCTGCTTTGTTTGGATTTTCGATAAAAACAATTTTGGAAGAAAAAGTACCCAAGGTTGTTGTAAAGTCAAGATGCGGTTGTTTTGGTTACTTTAAAATATGTTAATAAAAGTTTTTTGAAAGAGCAAAATTAATTTATAATTATAATTAATTAGCGTATTCTTACGAAGAATCAATCAATTAGTTCCAATTAGCAACTTATATAAAACAACATTCCATATGGTCTCTTCAAATTGAAGTTTCGGTGTCCTAAATAATAATTTCATAAAAAAGGGTGCGTTTTGAGAAAAAATAGATATATAAAATTTATTGGGTTTTTCCGGGAAAAACTATGCATTTCCGAGAAAAAACATAACACAAAGGATTTTAGATAATTAAATTCTTTATAACTTTCACCTAAAACTTTTTTTTGAATTATACATAGTTTAGAGGCTAAAGGAATATACATTGTAGGCTATTAGGCCTTTTTCTAGATTTTTAGTACACATTATGCATTTTGGAAGAAAATATTATGGGATAAAATTGTAGAGCATAAAATTAATTACAACTTTTGTATAAAAACCTTTTTTTCGAATTCCACATAGTTTCGCCGCTAGAGGGCGAAAAAGAATAAATATGTAAGATTTTTTTGCATTTTTTTTAAATTATTATAATAAACAACGAACTTTAGTGCAAAATGTTCTAGTGCAAATATGTAGAGCATAAAATTACCTACAACTTTTATGTCAAAATTTTTTCCCGAATTCCCAATAGTTTCGCCGGTAGTAAATCGCGAAAAAAAAATTAACATGTCAGTTTTCCAGAATTTTTCCAGAATTTGAGGACAAACAATGCACTTTGGTGCAAAATGTTCTGGTGCAAAGTTGTATAGCATAAAATTCCCCACAACTTTTATCTCAAACTTTATCCCCGAATTTCCAATCGTTTCGTCCGGTAGAAGGCGCGAAAAAATTAACATGTAGGTTTTTCCGAATTTTTCCGGTATTTGAGGACAAACAATGCACTTTGGTGCAAAATGTTCTAGTGCAAAGTTGTAGAGCATAAAATTCCCTACAACTTTTATCTCAAACTTTTTCCAGAATTAACAATAGTTTCGCCGGAAGGCGCGAAAAAAAATTAACATGACGGTTTTTTCCGAATTTTTCCAGAATTTGAGGACAATCAATGCACTTTGGTGCAAAATGTTCTAGTGCAAAGTTGTTAGAACACCCGGTATATGTGTAGAAATAGTAGTTTATTTAACAAACTCCTAAAAATTAACTATTATTTTCTTGATCAAGCATTAGAATTCAATTTATTACT